>JAOXNO010000070.1:11345370-11364839 GCA_028565335.1 Limnodromus scolopaceus | reverse complement strand
TGCCAGGCAGCTCTCCAGCCACTCTGCCCCCAGCCTGTAGCGCTGCCTGGGGTTGTTGTGACCCAAGTGGAGGACCCTGCACTTGGCCTTGTTGAACCTCATTCCGTTGGTCTCGGCCCATTGATCCAACCTGTCCAGATCTCTCTGTAAAGCCTTTCTACCCTCCAGCAGGTCAACACTGCCACCCAACTTACTGTCATCTGCAAATTTACTGAGGGTGCATTTGATCCCCTCGTCCCGATCATTGATAAAGATGTTGAAGAGAACTGGCCCCAGTACTGAGCCCTATGGGACACCACTTGTGACTGGACGCCAACTGGATTTGACTCCATTCACCACCGCTGTATACTTTACAGATACTTTGTATACCTGGGCCAAGTATCATTTGAGGAGCTTTCATGGAAAAAGCAGACCATAGATTTAAAAGCAAAAACGTCTTCAACATTTATAATGAGAACTGTAGAAAGCACTGAGGATCCTTATACTGAATCTGGTGGTTCTAGTTCACTGGATTCTGGATTTCAGACCAGGTGAAATGTCAAAAGCAGATCTGCCAGAGAAAAATTTAGTTACATGAACAGAACTAGCACAGGGCTGCAGACTTCCAGGACTTGCTGTTGACAATGTGAATCTTCCTTTTTTCCTCCATGTGAATTATACTTTAATGGACTTAAAGCTGCTGCTGCTTCCTTTTTTTTTTTTTTTTTAAATTTAAATAATTTATTTCTTTGCTCCAGAGTTCTTGAGAAATTGTTGATTAAGATCTATTTTAGACTAAGAATTGATCATTGCTACTGCACTTAATATCTAGTGTTTTAATTTATGAGTGAAAAAAAATTCATCTTGGATCTAGACGTTAGCATAAGAACCTCTGCATTAGATAAATCCACTTTCTATTTTGATTATGGTCATAGGCAGTAGGAAGAAATTTCACCCAATTAGCGTTGTGTGATTAATTAACCTTATCATTATATTTTCTGATGCATAAACCTTGGTAAGCCTGAGAGATTTTAAAATAGCCTCTCAACTACTTCAAGTGCAAACAGTCACTTAGGAAAGTTTTTGTTTCAAGTAAATAAACTGGATTGCAAAGCCCCAAAGTAAAGTTTTTAAATTTAGTTCAAATAAAGGCTTGAGGACATTTATTTGTAACTTTTGTTATTATTTTAAAAATACATTATTTTAGATTAGTTTGGAATAAAAAATATTGTTGCTTGGGTGAAGTTCCAACCAGAATAAATAGCTATTTAAACAGATTACTGCAGCTTTTAAAAATGGTAGCTTGTGAGTCTAAATTGAATCAATGGTATCTCTGTAAGACATTATACTTGATAATGAAATTCAATAAATGGTACAAGCATTGTGATCACTTGCCAGTAGTTGGTCACAGTAGCACAGCAGGAGCTGGTCTTGTGGAGTTCTCTGGTATGAGATCTAAATGCTACAACAAAGAGCAATATTCAGAAATATTCTCAGTACTGTTAGTTGAGTGATGGCTTGTCCATACTGAATGTTCCTCCTGGAATGGGACACAACTTAGCTCCTCCTTATGCACAAGAGGATAATTACAGCAAGGTGTCAGAAATCGAGAAGTGAATTGGTAAGGTCTCTAGCTCTGCAGGCTCTGCCTCACCTACAGCAGCCTCTGAGGTTCTGTCTTGGCCATAATACTGTAGAGAAAAAAAATTAGGCTAGAGACTGAGACCACCTTGCCTGGTGGGGACTGTCTTGTTCCTTACCTGGGTACAGAAAAGAAAACTCGGGCTGAGAAGGGGGTCACATACTCCATCTTCTGGGGTGAAGGCCCCAGTCCTAGTTCCAGGGAGCACATCCAGCTGCACTGTGCAACCTGCTCTAGTGGGAGGTGTCCCTGCCCATGGCAGGGGGGTTGGAACTCGATGATCTTTAAGGTCCCTTCCAACTCAAACGATTCTATGATTCTATACACCTCACTTCTCGTCCCACACCAGCTCAGCAGGGCATACAAAGGAGGACATAGTGACTTCATCGCCGCATGCACACTCTGCCAGGGAAACCTGAAGATATGTTGTGTTGACTAAACCCAATCCACAGCAGCAGTAATTCTGTGTTTCAGTCTGGAAGGTTTCAAGGCTTTGGAGATGAGAGTGATTTTGGCAGAAAGGGAACTTATGCTTCTCTCCTGAAGAATCCATCTTCACTATTAAGAATATAAAGATATATCCCTGCTTTATGCCCCTCATTCCCCTCTTCAGTCCCCTTTCCCCAACATATGGTCGAAGTACTGTACGTATCCTGTGGTTTTTAAGTAGACTTTCTGATGATTTAAACAAAGCTGCATCTCGCTAATTAATTCCTACATTCCTGGTCCAGTGACATGCTTTCATTTATGCAGAAAAAATGTAAAAGAGTTTCTTGCTTCAAGTGCACTGTGCAAGATCCTTACCATATAAACAAAACTTTACTCCCATTCTCATCATAGGAGATATCTCTTTTTTTCATTCCCAGACATTTGACACTAATTATGTTTTTCATTGCAGAAGTTGATTTTAATGACAGCAGCTCAGAATATAATATAACAAATCCTGAAGGTGATTTGTTGCAGAGAATAAATGGGTTCCTGGTGCTTGATGCAGAAATTCTCTGATGCCAAAAGGTAAACTTTTGAAAGCTCTGCAGTATATTTTGGCAGTGTTACTGCAGGAGACGTGTTTTAAACCCAATATTTTTAAGGGTATCTGAAATTACAAATGCCTTTTTTTCATTACAGTTCAGATGGCAGTGTAGACTATATTTAGTGGTGTAACAAAGATATATACCTGCCCTACAGCAGGTAAACATTCCAATCTTTCTGTCAGTGTACCTTTCTGTTGCTTTTATTTTTGTGTTTTTGCAGTATAGCAACTGAAAGGGCGCGTGTTGGATTGTCTTGCTGAAAGCAGAGTTAACGCTTAACCAAAAGGCAAATATAAAACTGCGAATGATGTTAAATGAGTTTAAATGCTGGAAGCTGATAGAAATTGTGACATTCACGTGCTATTTACCTATCCTTTTACAAGATTTTCCTTTATTCTAAAGGCTTGGTCTAATTCCTTGTACAATCTAGTGGGAACATTAGACATTGAGCCTTAAAACTACATGTCGCTGCCCTGTTTAGTTTGTTGCTTTACCTCTTTTCCAGTCTCTCAAGTGCTACTTGATAGGAAATCAGTAATTTACAGGAACAAATTCTATTCTATTCATGTCTCTTAAATCTTCTTTATCATAGTATCTTAGCATCTTCTGGTAGCAGAATAAACAGAGTGATTATAATTTGTCATCTATGCTTACATCTCTTCAGCTCCTCAGAGAGACAATTGTATGTGGAGTTGTGTTTGGGATTTAACAACAGAGTCAGCTCTCCATAATTCACAGAATCACAGAATCATCATGGTTGGAAAGGACCTCTGAGATCACCAAGTCCAACCATATACACACAAAAAAACCCCTTACAATCTCAGCTTCTAGAGCATGCAAGGGTGGGTACACCTTGGGACAAGATGAATTTGCTTTCTCATCTAATGTTACAGGTCATGTATTTTGTACTTTGATCAAAACTTCAAGTTTTGAAGGGGGAGAGGAAGAGATTTTTCTTGCTATAAAGGAAAACATTGAACTTCTGCAAATGCACTTGCTTTACAGTATAGGAAACTCAGGATCTAAACCAGAAGGTTTTTGTGCTCATTCACTGATGTCATTAATTCTTTTGATTGCTTTGATTCATTGTCTGTCTTTTGTAACTTCTTGTCCTGTCCAGGACCTCATTTTCCCTGTGCCTTTTCTAACATAGAGCAGAGTGCAAGGACATGGGAGAGTGAGACAAGTGGTGCTGTAAGTCCTTCTGCTGAAGATTTACAGTGATGATTGCATTATTATTCATAATCTCTTTAGTAGAAAAAAACTACAGCACTTTCTTGTGTGTGGCCAGAAGTTCTCCTTGTGTCTTGAGATTAACTAAGAGGAAATAAAAAACACATAAAAATCCAAATGCATGAATCTGAAGCAGGTCAGTGTGTTCATTTAAAGAACAATGTGCAGTGAATTGGCAAAGCTTAACTTTAATCATAATTCTCTATCCTTAAATTCAAGTATTTAGGACTTGTTTTTTCAAAAGATGTGTTTAGCGCTTTCAGAAATAACAGCAATCATGGATGGATTTACAGGCTTTCTGCAGCCAGCATCTGTGTACTTCCAGCCAAGCTTGAGAAAGACTGATCATGCTTCAAGGGCCATTGCTGAGATCCCAGGGCGAGCTTATTCTGAAATAGTGCCCTAATTCCGGTCCAGCCTTTTCTCCATAAACCTTTTTCCTCATAAATCTTTCTGTAGTTTGTTTTGCAGAACTTGAAGGAAGGAGTCTGGTAAGCTCTGTTAAAGCCTTTTAGAAATGAGAATTTTTTTAGCCAAATGCCTACCATTAAGCCTGGAGAACAGTGGATTTTAAAGACTTGTGCTACATTTTCAGCAATCACACAAATTATCAGTCTGCACAACTTGTGCAAATGTTGACAGCTGCCTTGGGACATCAATATTTACATTTGAAATTGTACGATTTTAATATCAGTATTCCCATAAGCCAGTGAGCCACAACTAGTGAGTTCAGTTTATCACCGAACGGAGACAAGAAATAGTGTTTCGGGACAGTTCAGCAAAAGTAATTACATAAATAGGAAAGAAACCATCTTGGAAAGATATATTTCATTGTAGTTGCACAGAAATGTTGAATTTGCAGTTTCCAAAAAAGTTAAAAAAATTTTTGAAGAAAAAAATCTCTGTAAAGGACAATTCCTGATTACCATACTCCTTATTCCCCCATGATATGGGGCATAAGTGTTTAACTTGAGGGTCTCAATGAGAAGCCCTATTTTTCATTTTGGGTTGTAGAGGAGTACTTAGACTAGCACTTAGAGAAATTTAGCTGCTTAAAAATTCTAGTTTCTGAAACAGTGTTTCTGTGATTTGAAAAAAAACTTACTTTTCTCACATCAGGAAAACCATAGTTTAAAGGTAAGAATAAATATGAATTCATTCATTAGTCACTACAATTTCGCTCTTAATTTAAAAAAAATAAAATATGTTTTTTGTTCTTATTTATGAATATTAGGAAGTTTGTTTGCAAACTATTTGCTTGTTGTGTTGCTGCATTTGAGCACCTACGTGTTAGTGTTACATCTGGGGGACTGATCTCCATGCTGTTTGTTTGCTTTGGAAATTTGTTTGGAAATTTGGTCTGTAAATCTTAACATTTGGAGATGTCAGAATTAGATGCATTGAATATGAGATTCTCCAGATATTCCTGGAAACAAAACATAATTTAGCAAGTTTTCAAAGAAATACAGTTGCAAGGAAGAGCAAAAATGGCCAGAGAGTACTAATTAATTAGATTAGGTCGAATTAGTTAAATTGTTTCTAGCCTTTGTAGTCCGCCAAGCATATATCATGTGGAAAAAATAGGTAGATGATGTTAGGATATCACATAATTTGTACGTTCCTCTGTAAAATCTGTGGGAAATAAGGGTGAGTTAGCAGCATTCTTAGAGTAGGTACACAGTATCTGTAGTAACTTCAATCTTGGAACAAGTTTATTTCCTCAGCAGAAATAGGGTGACTTCCCAAAGATAAGTAAACTGTTTTAAATGGCTAAGAACCTACCTAATAAAATACAGCTGAATGCCATGAATGATGTTGCATTAAATAGCATGAATTACATTGCTGTTTTATAGCCCCCCACACTCCCGATGCAACCTGATTACCTATTCCTGTCATTATTTGTACATTCTTCTTTTGTTCATATATCTAAAACCACTTAAATTCTTCAAGGAAAAAAAGAAGTAGAATTTAGGAGCAATTTGATTTGAAAACAGCATTCATCTGTTATTGTCATATGCATTTATCAGATTTATTCCTTGCAATCATATACGTGATAAGCCCATATTTAGTGATGTCAATAGCTCAGCTAAGTTCTCTAGGCCTTACATCAGCTTCCTGCAGCTGGATTATACTGTTTTATGTACTATCATCACAACTGCCCCGTGCCAATCAAGGAATTGAAGGGAAATTATGCACGAAGGGAGGGGGAAACATGCTCAGTACTCTAATATCTTGTCTGGCATAGTTTATAATTTGCATGGCTAGAATAAAAATTGTGTATTTCTCGTCTCCCTCCTGCCCTTGGATAGTTAGATATAGTGAAAAAAATAAATGCACTCTGAAAGCTAGCAATAAAAACCAAACACTTCTGTTCATAACCAGAATCTGTGCTCATGATAGCAGGATTTATAGAGCTAATATCAAACTCTCCTTCTCGTACACAGCCTAACGGAGGTAGTAAAACAGACTATTATATTTTGCTCACTCATGGTGAGAATAGACCGTGACTGAAAGATCATTGTTGCTAGAAAAGTGTTGTGGGACATTTCCTTCTGTATTTCTGATCATTTTCTTTTCAGAGACATGATGTTTTAACAGCATTAATCCTTTTGTATTTTTAATACATTATAATGTGATGGGGTGACAAATTAAAAATTGACTTATACTACTGTGATTTGTGTCCTTTATGGAAAACTCTGATTTCCTAAATGTAGGCTGAAGAACAAATTCTGCTATCAATAGTAGTGTCTAGATATTCTGGAGTGGGATAGGTGACACATTTCTTCACAGAGCAATTGCTGAATCTGTGAGAAACTTTCTATTTTAGCTGTGCTCTTGGTTATTAATGAGGATATTATAGAATTGCTTATTGTATAAGATACAATAGAACAGGAAATCACTAGTTAAAGTCTTCTCATATTAAACTGAAACATAAAAAGAGTAGATTTTGTGTTACAAAAGCTGAAGCTCTGAAAAAGTCAAGAGTGGAGGAAAATAAGCCAGGCATTGTGAGCTCTTGGCTCTACTCTCAGTAAAATATAAGTTCTTTAGAATGTTTTTTAACAATATGAGTAAATAAATAACAATGTTAATAGGAAGTGGAATATGACATGCTGTTCCTTTACCAGTGATAAATCAGGTGATCTTAAGGTATTAGTTTTGAGAACATAACTGAGAAAGAATTTAATCAATCTGGATTTCAGTAACATAATGACAACTAGAAAGTAATTCATTTGGGTACAGGACTAATGATCTGTGCACATCTTTATGCAAAAATGCAAAAGTCAGTGGCAGCTAGTAAACAATATATAACGGTGGTTTGCAGTAAAAGAGCAAGTGCCAAACTGATGAAGAATTCCCAGGAAACTTTTCTGGTGATTGTGGCATAACAAGTACAAATGTGCTAATTAATTTGCTTATAACTCAGACTTGAAGATGACATCAATTTTGGATAAGTAGTAGAATATTAAACAGGAAAGAATTGATGATACTGAAGGTTATCATCATGATAGAAATAGGATGAAAGTGCAAGAATATAGCACGAGATCAGGAAAATCTGCTGAAGTTGGAGAATCAGCAATTATAATCAGGATTCAAAACCCCACCACTGTGCAGAGGTTTCTTGCTGATCAGAAGGAAATTATTAGCTGCTGTGTGATATAAAAGTGCAAAAAAGTGCATGCAATTTGAGGAGTGGTTGCATGGGGGAGTTTACAGCAGAAATTAATGCCTTTGTAGAAGACACTAGTGGGCTGCATCTAAGATACTCTAAACCATCCTGGTCAGCAATTGCAAGGAAAAACTGCTAGGTTAATTGTGAATGAAAAGCCAATCTTACAAGAAACTATAAAAGTATGGTTTGTAATGCATTTCCATCTCTAAATGTATCAAGAAATTAAATACCAGTGAGTGAAAATGTGGATTTAAGCTAAAAGATAACAGAAAGTCAAATTGTAATTAAGTTATGAGGTGGTTTCTTGCTCTGATGGGTGTGTTGTTCTGGAATAGGCAGACAGGAAAAATGGAGACAAAAATGAGATGAATTTTAAGGTTGCCCACATGAGTTTATGAAAGAGAGTATGCCGTGGTGTTGCCTGCAGAAAAAAGGGGTACTGAGCTTAATAAACAAGGAGGTCTTTTCCAATTCTATCTCCAGGGAAAGGCAAAAATAATATGGGCTGTGTAAGCAGACCTATATATATATATATATATATATATATAAAAATTTTTTTTTTTTGTAAGTTGTGCAGCTTTCCTTCTCATTGAAATTACAAGACTGAAAAATGGAGCAGGAAGGAAATGAACACGTTTGCACTTGGTAAATGAGTATTGTGAACAAAAAAAAGTTACATTACACTTGTTGATTATCACTAAAATATAGCTTTTGCTTCGTTTAGTCTTTTTCTGCATGACCTTGCTGGGTATTTGCTTACTGTTGCTATGGGCAAGTTGAAGGACAACTTGTTATACAAGAAGGAAAAGTGAAAAAAACCATTTGCTATCAATTGTAACATAATTGCATGGTGAAGTATTCTTTGTTATTTTAAAATATTACCTGTAGGTTTTGTTGCCATGTATAGAATTTATTTGATATCTGATTTAGCATGGCATCAGTGAGTGCATAGAGAACAACAAATACATTTCAGAAATCTCAGCTAAAAGGGGTTTTCTTATTTCAAGTGTGTGCATTTGTATTTTTACAAATTTCAGTTCTCTTTAAGGATGGGGTTGTGGATGTTGTGTGGATGATAGCAATGCACATCTCCTAACGTGGCAAAATTTTTATTCCAGATAGTCCTTAAAGCCTGAAATGTTCTCTCTTATACCTTGAAGTTTCCTCAAATGATCATAAAGTTAATCCACCAGGGAGATAAACATAATATAAGGCACTCCCACATGCATGATGCTTGCAGCTGACAACACTCATTCAGGTTTTGAGCTTAGACTGTAACCTGTCGTGGATTACAAACAAATCCCAGTGACAGACACTATGTGTAGCATGCTTTGCTGAACACAATGTTGTTCATTAAATAGAAATATCTCTTTATATGCACGTGCACCTTCCTTTATACTTGTAGTATGTGGATGTTATGTGCATATGCAATGACCTTATGGGTCACCTGAAGGATTTAGTACTACTTCATGCTTATGTTTTACTTGTAGCTGGAGAAAAAGCCATTTTGGTGTACAAACATTCCTGGGCATGACCTGAGTCTGCATCACCTTAGTTGATGGAGAATGCTTGGTCCGTCTTGCAGCTTTTATGCAGTCGGAGGAAAGAGGAGCAGCCAGGCTCCAGGGAGCTCTGTACGAAGTGTCTTGTTGCTGTTGTGTCAGAGTAGGCTTGGAAAAGCAGCCTGTGGCACTGCAGCACAACTGGAAGAGATGATTAGTGTGGCTGACAGAATGGAAGAAAATGACTTTTGCGTCAGCTTCTTGCATTGCTGGGCACTGCCAGAAACCGCGGCTGTGCTACAGGCTGTCAAGTGTGTTTAACTACAGCTAAACAGCAAGTGTCCGGGACTTGAAATCTCTAGTGTTATGAGCCATACGGAACATTGTGAATTTTAATTGAATCAGTGCTGCTCAAAGTCCACAAGATCTGTGAACACAGTCTAATGGGCAGTGAGGAGTTATCCCACAGAAAGTTGCAAGAAAGCAGGTCTGAGAGCATGAAATAGATTCCCGTGCTGCTACTTGACAACTCTGAGTCTGGGAAGCTGAAACATGAACCCAAATATATTGTGATGGACAATGTGACGGACACTCAGTATTTCCACATTTCTTTAGGAATGCCTGCCATGAGCTACGATTAGTCAGCTTTAACATTCACATGTTTTTCTTACATTATTTGCATTTGCAACAACTTAGATTTGCATCGGGATGGCAATCCAGATGGCCTACATGACCTAGGTCACACCTAGAGCACTGGGCCTTGTTCTGGCCTCCCCACTAAGAGAAAGGCATGGAACTACTGGAAAGAATCCAGCAAAGGGCTACAAAGGTGACGAAGGGACTGGAGCATGTCTCCTATGGGGAAAGGCTGAAAGAGCTGGGGCTGTTCAGCCTGGAGAAGAGAGGGCTCAGGGGGATCTTATCAATGTTTCTAAATACCTGAAGGGAGGGTGCAAAGAGGATGGAGCCAGGCTCTTGTTAGTGGTGCCCAGTGGCTAGACCACAGATGATGGGCAGAAACTGAAACACAAGAGGTTCTGTCTGAACATCACAGAATTATTTTGGTTGGAGGGGACCTTTAAAGATCAATGCCAGGAAACACTTGTTTGCTGTGAAGGTGACTAATAACTGGCACAAATTGCCCAGGGAAGTTTTGGAGTCTTCCTCCTTGGAGATATTCAGCAGCTGTCTGGACACGGTCCTGGGCAACAGGCCCTGCTCAATTAGGTGGGTTGGACCAGATGAGCTTCCAGAGGTCCCTGCCAACCTCAGCCAGCCTGTGATTCTGATGTTCTGTATTTCTTAACCTCAGAAAACACATTTGTGCCTGGTTTAGACAAGGTAAACTACTCATGCTAAAGGCATGACAATTACAATTATAGCAAGCTGCTTTATTAAATCCAGTGACAATAATAGCTGGGTGTGCTGGTGACTGATTTACTTATAATGCAGTGAATTTTTCTGAATTGTTGCATCCCTGCTGCGTAGCCTCCCTGCTCAGCTGTACAGAAATACATATTGTGTGTCATAGTAAAATTAAGTCTTTGTCTCCAATGGAAAAAGCTAACTGGTCCTTCCTTCACGTTAATATGCCAGGTTAAGAAAATACAGGAATCCCAGTGCTAGAAGGAAAAATGGGGAGGGGGAAAGATACTTCATGGCTCTGACATCGAAGTGAAGAAATAGGAAGTGTGAGGAAAAACACATTGCAGATTTTATAGCATGTGAATAACTGAAGTCTGCTAGACACAGTGATGAAAGTGGATCAGAATTACTAACAGATCTTAACCATCTGTTGAGAGGTGGGAGTTGGGTCTCTGCTAGTCCTCCTTCCTGTCACGTTCTCCAGCCTATTCACAACTGCCTGAGATAATTGCTGCTTGTGAGCTATGACTGTTAAATTGCAAGTCTTACATGTGTGTTTCAACTATATATATTTTTTTTACATATCAATTGTCTTCTGTATCGAAGTATTTACTGTGCTGGTACCCGTTACATTAGCATCAGATGTGTATAATCACTTTTGCCATTATATATGTCCAACAGGTATCAGAGCCTAAAATGCCAGATAGAAAAATTCCTTTTTCTGAACAAATTACTTTTGTGTGTTTTAAAAATTATTTAAATTATAATGAATGTAATTTTGTTCTTGCTGTGATTGTTCAGGGCCTGAAATTTGTTAATGGTACTGTCACATCTGTTCTGAGTGTCAAGATTTCTTGGAGGGATCTGCCTTTGTCAGTAACTAACATTTGTGTCCCATCAGTCCCACTATCATCATATGACTGAAGGATTCAGACTGTTAGAAGGCACTTTGACTATAAAGGGAACATAATGTTCAGAAATACTAGAGCTCTGTCTTCTGCCAGTAGGGATTGAGTAGATGAAAAAGAGCCAAATCAGGGATCTCTAAGGAGCAAGTGTGCTGTCTGAAGCTGTCCTGGGGAATTCTTGTAGGCTTTTTGTGTTTACATGAATCTTTTTGGCTTTAAGTATACCTTAGGTTCATGTTTTGAAAATAGTGTTACTATATTGTTGTAGTTAAGATAGTGTTTTCCTTGGTATTCAGAGAGAATTGATTGATGTAAACAAGGGAATGGCAGAAATGTGAACCAAGATGCTCTGATAGACTCACAACTGGTTAAGCATGCAGATGGGAAAAAGGAACGTTCATCGAACTTCCAGTTTTTAAGATTTTTGCTAAGTTTATAAACAATCGCATGTATTTTCTTGTTTTTTTCATTAGCACAAAAGAGGCCACTAGATAAATATGATCCATGGCAGTTTTGGAGTAAGGTTGAATTCATTTACTTCTTTCTGTGCCATGGAATTCCTTAGCCCTTCCTAAATCATTTCACCTGTAAACCCTGGCTTTTATAATTGGACACTACAAATAGTGAAAAAGGCTTGGGAATGTGAGCAAGCACATTGAAATGCAGAGCATATGAATACTAAGGATGCCTAAAAGCTTATACAGCTAGAAGGCTTCCTTAGGTACAAAATTGTCCACTAAACTTAATAGAATTACTCATATGTGAAGTAAAGCTGGAGTGTGAGTATTGACTGCTACAGGTGATTACTGGTACTGTTTATCATGCTTGGACCAGAGCTACGGACCCTGCCCTCACCACTGCAATCAGAAAGTAATAACAAATGTGGAATGGGGCATAAAATACCCAATGCATTGTGGTTCTCCTGCTCTATATACCATGCAATGGTTTAAGAAATTGTGATATAAATAAAACAAGGTGTTAATAAGACAAAATCGTAATATATTCTTATAAAGCCAAACAAACGTTGAGCAAACCATTCTTAAATTTACAGCAAGTTAATTAAAAAATTTCCTTTCATCTTCCCCCTTCTCTTCCCATGTGAAATTAGAAAGCGCTAGTGAGTGAATTTAGTAAAAGAATTTGACTAAGAGCAGGATCTTATACAAAGCATTAATTTATCTCTGATCAAAGTGTGTAAGGCACTCGAAAGCTAGAACACTTGGGCTAATTAGAAATCACTTTCCTAGCATGGAACATGTTTTTTCCTATAATACTCTGGTGCCTCATCAGCACAGCAAAGAGAAAGGTGAACAGTTCCCTGAAAAATTAAAGTAAAATTCACATGAACAGCAAAATTCTTTTATTTCTACTGTGCTGCCTAATCTTAGGAGTCCCATTTTCCATCTAGATCTTTCTGTGAACCAGAAAAAGCATCAGTGTGTATGTGGCATAAATAGTTGACTTCATTTAAAATAAACATTGAGAAAAGTAATTATATGTTTAGAAAATAGTGCTGATTGTCTCCCTCCTACACCTAAACTCATCGTAGGACAAGCTGGGGCCAAGAAGCAGCACTTGGCTTGTGGAATGGGAAGCCGGAAGAGGGTGCCCCCCTTGTAGTTAATGGGGTGTGACTCGGTATCTGGCCTCTTGGGTTTTCTTGGGAACTATAGGAAATTTTATTTCCTCTGCAAGCCAAGGGCTGCGTGTGGCTCATGCTTGACTGACAGCAGTGAATTTGTTGGACATCTAGCTCTGGATGAACCTAAAGGCATAGTCATCTCTGCCGTAGGAAAGCAGCTAGTGCTTGACTTCAGAAAGCTAATACTTTGAAGGTTAGTACATTAGCCTAGAGAAATGTCTTCTTCTGATTTAAGCTTTTCTGAGGGTCTAAAATAAAGCAGCTCCATTTAACATGAAAAATGGTACAGTGTTATGAGCTTTTCAAAACTAAACCAGCCACTGGCAACACATGACAACACAAGTCTCTCCTCCTTTCCACACGTCTCCCTTTCATTCAGCATAATACTCAGAAAGTCAACCAGATCCTTTCCAGCACAAAATAACTAAATAAGCTGTGTGCAAAGAGTTAAGCAGGTGTTTGAAAGCAAGCAAACCTTCCAGCTTAAGGACAAGACAGCTGTCTCAGAATACTTTTCCAAGCCATGTCCTGAGCAACAGGATGCCTTGTCTCCCTGAGGCAAAGGGGAGGCCCTTATGGAAATTTCATGCCACTTGTTTTCACTTATTTTCCAGTTATATTCCTTACTCTGATCGGGTTGCCATAGAGCTGCTTCTTGTGGTGTGAAGCAATTGCAGGACCTCTTCTCAAATGAAACTCGTGGGGATCAAAATGTGCTTTCTTCCTCAGGAGTGGGGAGCCAGCTCTGCACCTGAGAGGACAGTCTCTTTTCTGGTCAAGTGTATTATAAGGAAACTATTTATTTATCCATACAGTTAAGGTTTAGAGACAATTCAGTAGCATCCTGAGCAACAGTAGATACAGGGAGGGCTGGGAGTGAATCTAGTATTAATGAAACAGCTGTGCTTGTTGAGCCCCTGGACATTAGACTGTGAAGTAGACTACATTTTTAAGTTTCTTTATGATTCTGCCAAATTTTAGATCAAGCTGCTTGTTCATTGAATAAGGAAAGGACAAAGGTATTAGGAAACTTGGTTTAAGGAGAACATTTCCACATTTTAATTACCTTCTCAAATGTGCTGGCAGTTTTTATTGCAGAGTGACGTGTTTGTGTTTGTGCTGCTGGTGCCTTCCCCCCGCTCAGAGCAGCTGGGCTTCAGTTTGAAGAAGTGTCTCGTACTCCATCTGCTCTGTGCCAGTCACTGGCGCAGCACTGCAGTCACTGGGTTTTTTCACCTGAAAGGCTGTGCAGCTGTTGTGCACGTCTTGCTGAAAGACTTATATTCGAGTTACTCGCCAAACGTCCTTGCAGCTTGTCTCCAGGACAGGACGATGGCCTGGTCTATACAGGAACAGGATCAACAAACATTTGTGTGAGCCTGTTTTATGCATTAGGGCAGGATGTGTTATGCCAGCTAGTTGTCCTGGAGGTGAGAGAACTTGTTGCTCAATAGTAAATCTACTTCTGGAGCATCATTTATCTTTTTCCTTTGCTGTTCGTTTCAGTGGAATGAAACCTCATTTTCATTATCTGAAAGTTCATGCCCAATGACAAAATCTTGTAAGTGTTTGAAAAGGCTTTTAAAGATGACAAAAAAAGACAAAACTCTCTTTGACTGATAAGCCTCTGTTTAAAAGGACTGTGGGAACTAAGAATATAAGGACCTTGTAAAGATAATATATTTGAAAATCATTCAAATCTAGCTTTTCCTTTGTGATCTCGACTCCTAATGGAGTATAACTAGTTGGACTTTCTTGGCCTTGACTGCATGGTGGCTTATATGGCAACACAATTGCAATTTCAGTCCGATTTATTGTTGATGAGCTTCCTGTTTGCTGGCACTATCAACAAAGGACTGAATTAGCAGAGAGTTTTAAGTGAAAATCCCATAATTACCCTCTGCAGATGAGAGATGAGGAGCAGTGGTGGTAACAGGCAATGTTTCATCATCAGTGCCCATACTGAGAACAAACAGAAGGTTTCCAGTAACTCAGCTTTCACTCAATTAAAATTCATTATAATGTTTTCTTTAGAAATATTTTATATGTGATCATTTAAATATATCTTACATTGTCATTATGATTTGTGTAACTGTCCTTCTTTTCCTGAGATAGTAGAAAATAGTAAAAGGATTAAGTAGGATTCTCAGCTGTTGCAGTTGCTCAAGCTTTCCTGATTTATAGTTGAGAACAACCAAACACATGACTCAGACTGTCAATAAAAAATTTTAAATGTATCCATTAACTCCTTATCTGGAGCTTAAAAGCTCCAACTTGACAAAAAACAACTGGAAAATAATCACAGTTACTGGATTCTCCTTTTTTAGAGCTGTTAAGGTTTTCTTCCAGATACTTATAGTCTGTGCCTTTGGTTGCTTTTACTTAAGATAGTATTAGATTAGATCTGAGACCAGATGTGGAATAACAATATAAACCAGTTAGTGAAATAAGGGAAATTTGCATTTAAGAATGTAATGCGGGGGTTCTTGTGATGTGAACCTATAGAAAAGACTGATTGACTGGGTCACACATTTTTTCTAGGCTATAAAACACTTGGAATCTAGTCACAGTTCTTTATCTGACTACTATGGTGGCAAAAGCTCAATGGTTTAACCTCTCTCTTCTCATATCTTGGCTTTTTTACCTTTAAGCCTCTGCTAGCACTTTTCTGTGATTTCTGGGCATCACAAGGAGCCACCTTTGATTTGAGACCAGTGAGTGTTGTACTACAAACAGTTGGTAATAATGCTACAGTACTGAAGAACGGGTTACTAGCACAGATCTGTTGTCACTAGCAAGTCAAACTTCAACACCTTACAACACCGTACCCTCGGCAAAGAGCTGGGCTTAAGGCAGTGTGCTCTCCTGCTGCCCCTCAGCCCTTTTATGGAAAGCAAGAGACAAGCAAACAGGACTCTGAAATACTTTTACTTACTAGCTTACTGTGTATTTTCTTCTTGAAGTCTCAATCATTATATCCCACCTGTGCATCCAGGAACACCTCCTTCCTTTGGGTAACCAGACGTTTAGATTAATTATGCTAATCAGCTACTCCAGGCTTACACAATTAGCTAGAACAGGCAGTATCTCTGGAAATCCATATAGGATCTTTCCTACTTGATTACTTTAATTACCCAGTGCAACAATTAAAAGAAAGGAGAGATCTCCTCTTGTGTTTTCATCTCTATAATTCCATATTCCCACTAACTGTCATAAAACTCCCCCCATATTCTGGGGGCAGAAAGTCCCTTTGTCAGGCTGCCTTTGCACTTGCTGCTCTGCAGGGATTTTTGTTTTCTCTTATCTCACATCTTGAAAGATATGTTTATACACAGTTACCAAACATTTAACTGAAACACATTTGTGTTAGACTCATCACAGAAAGGTGCCAAGAAGCTCTCCTGTGGATCTGGCTAGTGGAGCGATGGATCTACATGTGGCAGTGTAGATATAGATTGTAGAGCTTAAACAGGGAATTAAATTATAAAGAGCAAAGAGAAGATCAGCATGAAAAGCTAATGAAAACTAGCCTACCCTAATGCACTATGAGAATGTGAAGAAATATTTCTGCTGGTGTTTTTTAAACAGTTGCAGTAATACTTGTATTTAATTTAATGGTGGCTCTTAGCATCTCCAGGATAAAAAGGAAAAAGATCTTTTCTCCGAATTATTTTCTTTTCATGACCACAAGTATAAATACAATTAATATCAGCGTGAACATTACTTGCAGGTGATGTGCAGACCTGTAACATCTGTATTGTAAATAAGAAATCCTAAAGATTAGAATACATCAGAACAGAATCTTTTGCTCAGCATTTGAATGAGGAGCTAATATTTTATATATCAATATTATAAAATATTGATTGTGCATATTTCCATTTCAGTCAAGAAATGTAACTGAGGGGAATTTAGTTTGTGTTCTTGTCTGTATATTTTTAATGTAACTATTTCTGCTTGATCTGGCTAAGCTTGGAAAGAATGAGAGTTGCATGCCTGTGGTCTTTTTCAGACAGAACTCGGCTGTCTGCTTCCCAGCTCCAAGCCAGAGAGCATGTTTGTTGGTGTAAGCCCAAACTAAAGAGCCCTGTGAGATGCTCAGCCCCTTGGTAAAGTAGCCATCGTCCTTCTGACTAGAGCTGGCTTGTTCTCATGACCCATCGTGCGATATAGGTAGGTGTTGTTCACCTCTATCTTCCGTATGCCATGGAGACATCATCAGTACCACTCATTTTTATAGGCAGGAGCCTTGCTAGCTGTATGAAACATAACTATTTCCGAGTTATTTCTAAGTACCACGGGAAGGAGAAGTTTTGACAAGTTTGGGGTATCGTGACTGCAGGTGTTCATAAAGAGACTTTTCTAAGTGTGAAGACAACTGTAGAGAAATGAAAGTCATTTGTTTGAAAATATAATCAGTGAGATTTGGAGGTGAGCATCAGGGTTGCTTGATCTGTCAGTACAGATTGGTACTGATAAGAGGCTGTGAATGACCTGAAAAACTGCAGAATAGAAAAAAAAGAAAAATAATGGAAAAGATGGAGAAAGTTTTGTGGTTTTTTCCTGCAGCCCATAATTTTAATTTCTTTTCTTTTCACTGTACTATAGGTCAGCACTGATGCTCCAGGTGCTTAGTCCATCTCTACAGTATTTTTTTCTTTTCTTTGAGAGTAATTTTTTTTTCACTTTCTCTCCTCTCTCCTAAAAGTCATAGTTGCAGAAGAGAAAACTAATTCTGTGAAAGCTGTAAATTTTAGGTTATGCCTTTCCTAATGTGTGCTGACTCCTTTGACCAGTAGTCACACTTGTCTTTTCTGCTTGGGGAAAATCACGCCTTCCTCTGCAGACATAAAAATCTGTGTGCATGAGCTGTGAGGTACTCAATGACAGTGAGTCGTCTTCTTTGTCAGGAAGCTCTGAAATTGATGTTCAACCTGTTGTATATCTGCCTGTGGTCAGATATACAGAATTCCTCCCTGCATTCCTAAGAATGATAAAGCATTAGCTCCCCTTTGTCAAGCAGGTAGAATACAAATGGCAAATATGGGATGATATCCTCAAACTAATCTTCCAAGAGGGAGGATATATTCACACAAAGAAGAAATGCTATTTTTTTCTGTTCCTATCCATTATGGGTGCTTGTGATCTAGTTACTGGTAAGCAACCTGGTTTTGCAGCAGTAATCTGGATGGATATGAGTAGGCCAGAGAAGAAGATACTGCAATATTTGGGACATGAGATAATGGATTCTCCACAAGAATTTGGCATGTGGCTATTTAGAGTGATTAACGTTTAACGTAGCGATACTACAACTTGAAAAAGGGAAGAGAGGTAGTAAAGGAAACCAGTCAAATTACTCTGCATAGTGCCACTGATCTAGCTTTGAAATTCCTTAAAAGGATTACACTCTAGTTTAATTAAATCCTTTGCTCTCCTTAACATTGCTTAACAATTCTTAGTATCTCCCTAGATTTCTAACGTTACAGAGAAAAGAGTTATGAGTCAGATTACTTTGTGTGTTGAGTTTTAAACATGAGCCATGAATCCCTGAAATCTTTTGTTGTTAAAGCAGAATACATTTTACTCTCTCCATTTAGGGTTTAGTCATCCTTTTCATAAGTCTTTTGATGAATAAGGTCATTAAAATTAACACAATATTAAAATAGCTGGTCTCAGTAATTATAATGTTTAACCATGGCTTCTCCTGAGATTAAAAACTCTGTTCACTTTATCTTCCAATCCGAGAACTTTAACAAACCTTATTTATAGCAGCCTGAAGACTTGTATCTGGGTATAGCTTAAGGCAACCACAATATTCTTGTGTATCAATGACATTGTATGTTTCTATGGTGAGGTAACTTTTAATACTCTCTTTTTCACTCATCACCTCACATTTAAATATGTTGCTTGTTTTTTTATTAATCATTTAAAAAATATTTCAGTCCTTCCTAATGCTAATAGGTATTTTGTTTGATACTCTCATTAAGTTTTCCACTAACAAATTTTACCTGTCACAAATTCCCACCTACCCATTAACTGAGTCACTGTATGTTGACATGTATTGTGTGATGGGGTTTATGTAAGAAGAACCAAAAGTTTTGTGCATAATAAAATAGGGATTGAGATTAAATTTATGGAAAAAGTTTTCTCTAAAAATGTATTATAAGGCTTCCACTCTAGTTTAATATAATGACCGGAACGTGCTGGAGCAAGAGAACCATGGCTAAAGCTTCATACCTCTTAACAGCGGTGAATATATTTAACTTCCTATATTTAAACGGAAAACTTCTGTAAGCTATTATTGTAAATATGTGCTCAACACTGACCAGAGGTAGCTCTAGGAAAAAAGCACATTGAATGTGAATTAAGCGAAGATGGTATTTACTTAACTATTGCAATTCAATAATTCATAAATCATTTACAGAATCACAGAATCGTAGTGGTTGGAAGGGACCTCAGAGATCATCGAGTCCAACCAACAACAACAAAAAAAA
>JAOXNO010000070.1:11317304-11345270 GCA_028565335.1 Limnodromus scolopaceus | reverse complement strand
GCCTCCTTTCAGGTACTTGTACAGAGCGATAAGGTCTCCCCTCAGTCTCCTCTTCCCCAGACTGAACAACCCCAGCTAAAAGCTTTAAAGTCAAAGATTCTGCCTTTCTGCAGCAGATCACTAGCTAGTGGGAGGGCACAACAGTATAAAATGCTTGGCAGAGACTTGCTTGTGTTTATGTATCAGTCACTGTCTTGCTGAATGACAGGATGAATTTAGTTAATGGAAAACATTGCTTTGATGCAAATACCTATATTAACCATTCCCAGTGAATGAGCACCATAACAGCTTTTGGGCACCTTGAGTTTCCATGTTATGCACAACACCATAAGGATCCCAGTTCTAAGGGTAGCCAAACTCTCAGCTTCGCTTGGAGATTTATCAAAAATCTTTTGGTTTAAATAGTAGAACAGACATAGAGAAACAAGATTGAAAACATACTAACAGCATATATAACATAACAAATGTCATTAGTGGCTCGAGGATGTTTATCTGATTCTTATGACAGCTGCTCAGCTTCTTTAACTTTTCCAGTAGTCACCTACCTTGAAGAACTTATAGGGGATTTTCATTGCTACTATTATATCTTAAGTGGTGATTTGACCTATCTAAAGGAGCTGGTCTTTGCAATTGGCCTTTTCTTTAGCCTCAGATGAAAAGTCCTGCTTTTTCCTCCCACTCCTGTTTATGCCCCCCTTATCTTCTGAAACTGGGAACCAGGATATCATGTAGTTCTGAGGAAAATCATAATTTCTTCCATTTGTCTTTATTATGGCTTTATGATTAGAATCTCTGTCAAATGCCCTAGTTAGCATATTTCTGGCTCCAGGCTGTTTTTTCTTGAGACTGCTTTCAGAAGAAACTTTTATAAATCATACTGTAAGATCTCCTTAAAAGTGCAGTTTTGCTATTGGATGCATCACTGTTCTTTCTCTATGAACATCGTAAAAAGACTAAACATAATACTGCATAGAATGAAAATTAGGAGAGACGCCACACTGTTTTTAAAGAAACCCTTCTGGAAGTGCTGTGTACTGTCTTTTAAAGTATTTTTTTAAAGTATTCTAGCATAGTTCAGGCCATACCGATCTTCATATTCTATTTGTAAATAACATATTTTGAAAAATACTGAACCAAATATTGCAGGAACATTTTTTGGAGGAACTCTGCTAACTTTCTGCTGCTTTGTCTATAATGCATTCTATAACGACTCTCTCAGCTGAGACAAGTAAACTCTTCTCCTGGGCAGTGCAAACTGCAGCATGTTGTGAGCTAATTACCTTACATTAGTCATTTCAGAAATTACTGGCAGCTAATCTTCATAAAGCTAATCAGTCAGAAAAGAAGGCACCCAGCAAATAAATACCACACATCTTTGTTCTTGAAACAATTAGGACTGACCCTAATCTGATTTAAAGAATTGGAGTGTGTCCAAAAAGGGAACAGTGTGTGGCTGCTTTCACTAATTCCATAAAGCTCTTGTGTTTTTTTCATTGACCCATCTTCTTGATGCACTTTGTTGTTTTTCCTTTCTGATCCTTTCGAGCTTGAATTTTCAAAAGCTATTATGAATCCAGAAAGGTAATGTCAGCGTACCCCCTTCATCAGTTGGTGCTAGCTTTTAAGTCTGCTCTTCCAAATACATTATAAATTTCAAAAAGTTAATTTAAATATTTTTCTTTTTTTTTTTTTCATTTCACTCATGCTTGAATTTTGGAGACAGAGAGAATATTTTCTCTTTCATATAGGATCTCTTCTCCTCCCGCTCCCTTAAAAATGTCCTCATTCTGCTATGCTGCTGAAGTGCTTTTAAAAATAATACCACTTCAAACAACAGTTTCCAGGTTCTGCTGGATACTACTTATGCTGCTTATCACTGAAGAAAGCAACTATCCTGAATTCAAAATACTTACAAATAATTTAGCACCTTGGTACCCTGCCATGTTAATTAACATCCTACAGGACACAAGTGAGCATGTTGTTCGAAGGGAAAATCTGCAGAAATAGGTATCTTTTTAATACAGATGACCTAAATCAGCCTAATCTTAATGCCTCCAAACTTCAGAAATACTGAATCCATAGCAATGCATCATTGGTGTGAACATTATATTAACCATACTTAATGGGGAAAAAGAATGATCTTAGATGATCAGGGAAGTCAGCAGAGCCAAGAGGTGTCTGCCTAAAGATAACAAGATGTTCACCCTCTCTCCTGTCCAGCCGTGTCAGCTCTCTATGTGTAGGTAGAGAATGGGCTATGCCATTTTCATTACAGGAATGATAAATATGCTTCCATTAAAACAAAAGAATAAAAGAGCTTCCAGTTCATCTCCTTGATGGTATAGGAACGTTGCATTTAAAATGATCACTAAGGAAGCTTGTCAGTGAAAATGCGTTGTGTATGCTAATTAATTGGATTAATCATTTGTGCATTGACATATTAAAATAAGTAGCAGGTATCAAAGCTGGAAGAAATTTCTGTTGCCCTTTTTTTTTCATTCTTTTGTTTGTTTTTTCCTAGATCCTGTCACGACCTACTGCTATATATCTCTCTTCCTGGGCAAATGGCTGTGTTACAAATCTGGTTGTAGACCTGGGCCATAGGGTTGCATGTGATGAATTAAACTTACAGAATTTTCTGGTTTTGACACATGATGTCTGTGAGCTGATCCACTGGGTGTTAGTCACTGTGGCAGCTTGTTCCATAAACTTAAGCCAAATGAGTTTGAAGACCTCTGGACTTACTGGGATTAATATAACTTATGAACATAGACTCTTCCCAGCTGCATCTGGTTTTGGGCCCCCAGTACAAGGAAGATGTGAATAAAGATGAGTGAGCCCAAGGGAGCTGGAGTTCCCTGTGAGACAATGCTAAGAGAACTCAGCTTGTTTAGTTTGGCAAAGAAAAGGCTTAGGGAGTCCTAATTACAGCCTTCCAGTGCCTAAATGATTTTACAATTCCATGTGAAGTAATTGTACTTAGTGGAAAAAAGGCCTAAATCACTGAGCCAACAGGACCTGGTGTAATCTGAGGAGCAATTGCAGCATTCTTGCATTCAGCTGGTCTCGCGTTGGGCTGTAGGCACCGTTTAGTGTAGGCACCAGTCTCACTGGTACCCTGATGGCTTTGAAAGGTGCCAGTGTCTTCCGGGTGGACGAGGATTTGCAGCAAAACTTCAGAATAAACAGACCCTGCATGAATCTCCTTAGATCCATGCTTCAAGTTATGGAGCAAGTATCAAGATACCAAAAGAAAAAATCTGTTCCAGGAGCAATGTTTTTGCTAAAGGATGAAAGAAGAAAATTATGAATACCTTCTGCCTGTCCTGAGTCAGACAGGCATTGGCTATATGGATTCCTTCTAGCCTTTTTTCCCCATTTATATCCCTGTCCATTTTATCTTCTGGATTCTTAAAATTATATTTAATGTTAGAGGGGAAAATCAGAAATCAAGTAAAGGTTCACTAAAACTAGCTGTGACTTACCTTCAGTTTGTGCTTAAAGAAAGGATACAGTGCCAGGCTCTGGCTGCTTTCTGATTTGTTTCTTGTTTTTCCCTCAATATTTATTCTTATGCCTCAGACATTTCAAATACACCTAAGTGATGTGGAACCTACACACTATTTTTTCAAAGAACCCATGGTGTTGAAAATGTTATGTGCAATGTCTAGTTATTTCCAAAGAAATGCAAGAAAACCACTTGTGATACACACTTCAGGTTCCTCATTTAACAGTGCAGCCCTTGGAATCCTTTCCCAAAGATAATTTTGTTTTCTCCCTCAGTTCCTTAATTTGGCTTGCAATACCTGGCTATAATGCTAATAAATGCCTTTCCTCAAGAGAATGAATGGTGCTGCAAAAGTTTCTTCTAAAATAGTGGGTTTCTGTTTTACAATAGCCTCTGTCCTGTATTTTTGCCTGGATCCCTGTAATTCTACACTGGAAGTAGAAGCATGTCATACCTGCAAATGAAAGGGTTTTAAGACAGCTGCATAGTTGTCTTTTACAGTAAGTTTTCTGCTTATGTCAAAACAGCCATCAGCCTCTTTCCCAATGCTTCCGCAAAGCAGGCAGGTTAATGGTTTGAAATTTCAGTTAAGCTGGCTCTTAGATTATTGGGTTATTGCTATAAATTTGCTCTTGTCTAATTTGAGTACACTGTAATTGCTACTTTGCACTGCAAGTGCATTTCCAGTGTCAGAATAGCCAAATTAACAGGGATGACCCTTCAACCATTCATTGATGCCTCTGTTGTGTTTTCAAAGGTCTCATTTTGTAATTTGTCTTGTATATGTCAAGTTCCTATTGTTGCTGTTTGTTATGCTAAAGCATCTAGATGTGTACTGAGTATGTTTTAAAAAAACTGCATCCCAAACACCTTAAAGTTTCATTTAGGCTTTAAGAAAACAAACAAACAAACAAAACCAAAAAGAAGGAAGTGCTGTAGTAGAAGAGTGCAAAGTGTTACATAAAGACACATAGAGATTAAGGGGGAACAATTTTTTAGTTTGTATAAATAGTTATTGCCCCATCTGAAATTACACTGGATAATTAGACATCATTTTTGGCACGGGGGTGGCAGAGAGCATACAGGACGAAATCCAGCAGAGGAGCAAAGCTTATACCAATAGTCTTTGTTGTCCGAATTGGAAGTAAAGGCTGGAGCTTGGAAATGCAGAGGGGTATAAGGCAGGATTCAGTGACTTGCTCACCAAGTACACACAGATCCTCCTCCACCTCCTCCTTAGACAGCCAACAATAAAGTGTGTGCTTAACTACGTTGTGTATCGGGGTGATCTGAAGCCCTGTGTAAGTCTCAGCTGGTGTGACACTAGCCAGAACCAGTGCAAAATCATTCCCAGTTTTATTAGCTGGCATGATAGGTAGTGGTGATTCCGGGCAGTGACAGTGGACCGGGGTGAAGATACGGAATAGACATGTGTGGGAAAAATAAACAATTTTGTTTGAAGAAAAATCAGTTTCGGTTTAACAAGAAAGTTGCAGAATGGCTATGGTTCCTGTGTTTTGCCTTCCTGACTCTGTTAGTGTAGTGTACTTGATTTATGTATAAATGAATCAATGTACCCGAGCAACACTGACTACTTAATTTGGGATAATTTAAAAGTTATTTAGCAGTATCTATACTTCACCATATTACTGTTCTATTTCCTCATAAACCGTTTTTCACTCTGAAACTGTTACTTTCTCTTCCCTTCCAAAAGCCTCCCACCTATGTGGACTGGACACTACGCTGTCTCAATCTTTTTCCCACTTGGAATAGCTGCTGTAAGCAATTGGGCTGCATGTGGTCTTGGTATAACTTTTCAAAGTAATGGGGTTCTGTGGTATCCTGTGTTAGAATTTTGATGCACAGTCATAAAAAGCAAAGTAAGCAATCAGTTTTCAGCTTCACTTACTGAATTTGGGATGTATTCCTATTGCCCAAGTGAAGCTGAAATAGCTGATGTACACCTTGTGCTCAACAGAATTTTCATGAGAAAAGTAAGAAAAGAATCTGAGTTACTGCTGTTAAAAGTCGATTTGAAATTCTGATTGCTTATATTCTTTGGGATATCCTTTTTCCATTAAATATATTTTGGAAAGTAACAATATTAGTAACAAAAAATTAGAGGTTAGCAAGAAACAGGTTCTTTTCAAAAACCTGAACAGAAACCATGTGATATGGAAATAAGGGTCAGACTATATTTTAGAGAGCTTTTTGATTTTGTGGATTTGATTTATTTTTGATGGGTATGATTTGTCACAGTTGTATTTACTGCTTTGATATGTGATTAAGAAAACTAATTCTGTGACAAAATAAAATAAAAAATAGAAAAATTGATGTTATTCTTAGCAGGTAGGTTTTTTATTAAAACGTAAATATACTGTTCCATTTTCGTCCATGGTCTAAATTCAATATACATAAAAGTTCCTCGGTTTGCTATCAGGGGAATTGATGGTCTGACAAATAATAATTTCAAATATAGTATATAAATTGTACTGACAGATTGTCCAAATGATAACAGTAACTAGCTCTTGTGCTTTAATTTAAATATGATCATGTTATTTCAGTCCCTGTATAGATTTATGGAATGTTGCTCTGCCTATGGGAAAACAGTTTCAGTATGTGTGAGAGTTGCATATATTTTTGTGGGGGTGGGGAAAAAACCTTTCAGTTTCATCTTTGCTTTGGAATATAGTCTGGTCCCAGAGGCTGTTCTGAAAATGGTTACATTTTTCTGACAGCTGTTCAGTCATCGTGAGGGTAAGTCTTCAAGGGGAAGGCACTCATTTCCAATTGGCAAATTTCTAATATTAGGTTTTAGACTATAAAAAACCTCGCCCCCAAACCCTTTTTTATTTCACTGCTTCTTGTTGATAAAATCCAATCAGCCTAGAGGGAATTTATAATTCTAGCAATTGCACCAGATGATTACTACCTACAGGAGCAATCACTTATAGCGCATCACCTGCGGACTGATGAACCATTTATTATCAAGGGTTTAATTGCTTGTAATACATCCTTGTGGCAAGGATACACACACACACACACACATATATACCTAATTTATATGTATGTATAAATATATGCCACTTACGTTAGGGATGGAAAATGTTCAGTTCGGATCAGATTTTGCAAAATTAAAAATACCCAAATTATCTTAGAAACACTTGAATCTAGAATACAGGTTCACACTCTGTGTTCACCCATTTCCGGATCTAGATTAAGACAAGAATTAAGAAAGACAGAGAAGGAAAGTGTGTGTGAGTGCAGGGTATTATTTATTTATTTGAATCTTGAAGAGAGTTGTCACATAGCAGCTGGAGTTTGAGGTGAAGATCTTTGGGTCCTTGTTCAACCCCATCTATTTATTACAATTTTTAAAATTCCTATTTATTGTATGTGAGTTCTAAAATTATTGTTATTTGAAAACGAGCTGGTGTCATGGGTTTAAAAGGCTTGTGAGGAGACCACTTGCATGCCCTGCACATATGGGCAGGAAGAGATCTCCGCGGCACAGTTAAATGCTGATCAGCACTGAGATTTGTTTTATCTGAACAAGTTGGCTATTCTCTATATTACTGCTTCAAAACAGGGCCAGATGTATTTAGCAAAACATACTCTGGATTACAGTTAGTGTTAAAGCTGGGAGGCAGTTGCAAGGTATATACCAAGACAGCACTAGATACAGGACTGAGGCAAGAAAGAACAGTGAAGTAACATGAAATACTTCTCTCATGGTCCTGAAGCTGTGTGAAAAATTAAACAAACTCTAACACCATGAAGAAAATCTGAAGGCTTCTTCTGAAGGTATTCTTCTGAAGGAATTCTGAGGGTATTCCTCTGAAGCTATTCTTCTGAAGGTATTCTTCTAATACAATCCTGTGTGAGGAGACACTATTAATAGCACTTTAGAGAACTTAAGCCTGGAAAGCCTGTATGACTTGCCCACGGCAGCTTCATCTAGGGAGTCATCTGGCCAGGTGCTTTGCCAGTGCCTTGATCGCAGGGCTGTCCTGCCTTTCTATCAGCTTCCCCCAAGGCATTCTCTCCACAGCTGGGACCACAGAATTTGGGTCTTTGCAGACTATTTGTAGTAGAGGAACAGTTGTGCTTCCAGATTCCTGGGAGCCTGGTACTATCTCCAATTAAAATGTGAGTTCCATGGTTAAAGGGATTAATGAGGCAGCCCAAATGAGAACATCTCGAAAAAGTGATTTTTGCAGCTACTCTGTATTCCATTAGAAACTTCTAACATTGTTCCTTTGATATAGAGTTAATCTTCTCTATAATGAGAATATTGTAAAATATGCTACAGGCAGGAGTATCTAAATATATTTTTATTAGCGATAACATATGTAGGATCAAATCCTGCTTGCCTCATTCATACAGCTAGTCCCATTGAATCTAACCAGGAACCTAACAGTGAATAAAGGAAGCAGGATTGGTCCTCTATGTGCTATTTCTATATTTCATTTTCCTCTTGATTTCTGTTTCATTTGTAATTAACACAGTGTACTGATTAAACCATTAACTGTATAGTTCATCTTTCATTAGTGGCTTGTAGATTGAGATCCTAATGTACTGTAACCCATTGCTAGGATAACTGTAAAAGTTTTGATTTATGAAAGCAAATATTTTCTGTTCTGGTATCATTTGTGATCAAGAAATGATACAAACAAATTTGTCTAAGATAATCACTTCCTCACGTCTGCCAGCACTAGAAAACTCATCATAAAGGGTATCTGGGATAAAGGAGAGGATAAATTTTTAGTTCTTCTTAAGCATATTGAGCTCTGAGAGCTTCTTTGAGATGCCAAGTGTAGAGACTGGAAATTTACTGGAATAAAATGGGAAGCACCCTTGCTTTCACATAGCTGCTGTCAAGGTGGTAAGTCATTCTTACTGGAAATGACTGTAGGTTTTTTTCTTGTTGTCCTATCCCCTTGCTGAAGTTTTAAATGTTTCTTCATCTAGGTCCATCTAATTCGATAATTGTCTCAGCAACTTTGCATTGTAGTATTCTGATGGAAAACACCTAACTTACCTTGTGAAGTGTTGTAAACCCAGTAGAAAGCAGTGTTGTGTTCCCAGCTTTTATTTTCTTAGCAGTATCTTAAGGCAGCAGAATTTTGAGTACATTACAAAACCACTGTCATCTTCACAGTGTGGCTAGTGGGATATCTTGGAAAGATATCTGCTGTCTCCCTGCTAGAGGCACGTGTACCTAGAACAGACGGTACAGTACCATCTCCCAAACATTCAGCAATTTATAGGGCTCATCAGTGATGCAGTATTAACAGATCTTTATTTATCTAGTAGATGCTAACGTCATACTTAACACACAAGCCATTAATTGCAATAATGAAGGCTTAAAATATCCCCGGCGAAACGTGGATATTTTGAACGCTATCATAGCAGAAATAATCTCACAAAAATACCTCTGGGTATTTAAATGCAGTTTTAATTTACAAATCCAGCTCCTCATTCTGATCCCATCTTTATGAACTGGGACTGAATATGAAAAGAGGACGCACATTTGGCATAAGGGGTGATTCAAGACTCCTGATGTTCCAGTTACTTTTCTGCAGCCAAGTTCTATGACATGGCTGATTGCCAATAATGTGGAATATTAGCCACAAGATGTCCTCACAAGAAAAATATTTGTTGCCAATGCTTCAAATGTATGCAATTGTTTCTGTCTGAACCTATGCAGACCAAGTCAGTGCTTCCCCTTTTTAGGTATCCAGTGGTTTTGGACACCTACATGAGCCAGCAATGCGCCCTTGAGGCGAAGAAAGGCGAATGGTCTCCTGCGCTGCATTAGAGAAAACGTTGCCAGCAGTTCTAGGGAGGTGATCCTTTCCCTCTGCTCAGTAGCGGAGAGGCCACACCTGAAGCGCTGTGTCCAGTTCTTACCTCCCCAGTACAAGATGTGGACATACTGGAGAGACCTCAACAAAGGGCCACAAAGATGATTAATGACTTGGGAGCATCTCTCCTGTGAGGAAAGACTGAGAGAATTGAGACTGTTCAGCCTGGAGGAAAGAAGACTCAAGGAGACCTTACTAATGTATATAAATACCTGAAGGGAGGGTGCAAAGATGACAAAGCCAGGCTTTTAGTCATGCCCACTGTCAGGCTAGAGGCGATGGGCACAAACTAAAATACAGGAGGTTCTGTCTGAACATCAGGAAACCTTTTTTCACTGCAAAGCTGACCAAGAACTGGCAGAGGTTACCCAGGGAATCTTCCTTCTTGGATATATTCAAAAGCCATCTGGATATGGTCCTGGGCAACTGGATTTAGGTGGCCCTGCTTCAGCAGGGGACTGTCCCAGCAACTTCTAGACGTCCCTGCCAGTGTCAACCAGTCTATGGTTCTGTGAACTAAAATTAGTCTTGTGGCAGTGCTTCCGATTTCTCAAAATATTTGAAAGACATTTGGTTGCTTTAACTGACCCATTTGATGACTAATACACTGGAGATATTCTAACCTTAGAACTATTTGACCAGTAAAGGCTATCTGGCAAATAATTTGAAAGCCATAAAAGAGGCTAATTTTATTTTTGTTTGGAAAGTACTTATTGAAAGAAAGGGGACAGTTTCCTCTTATGTAGAGAATGGTCTTGCTCGGTCACATCCAACTGTAGCTTTCCAGTTGTCCAGCAATATTAAGACACTGTAAGAAAATTGGATATCCCTGTGGTTCCTCAGAAGTGGTTTGCTTACAGCACCTTCAAAAACCAAACGTGGGCGTGCTGATTGGGAATTTCACAGAAGAGCAATTCTGGGAGCTGCCAGCAATAACCTGCACAGCGTTCAGCTCTCACAAACTCAGCGAAAATCAAAAGTAATTATTTATACTAGCCTAGGGATTCTGAAAGTGCCCATTCCCCTAGGGGTGTGAATCTGTGCTATTACCTATTTGTGGCCAAAATCTGCAGCAGGATTAATGGACCACAAATTATGCTTACATCTGATAGCATATGGACCCAAACATATGGGTTGATAGTCCATTTCCTTCTTCTGTGTGGTTTCAGCTCATTTCTTTGGAAACAAAACTCACAGTTTCCATGTTTTGGTTAATTTTTGCAAAACTGGTGTCATAGCAATTTTAAGGCCTTTCTTCCTTGGGAGCAGGTACTTGTGCCTCAGCTGGTCAGGGCATAAATAGCTGTCATCTGTCAGGAGCCCCACAATTAGTGATTAAGAGGTATTTGCAGCAGGAGATCTGCAGAAATCTGACAGAGTTTAGCTTGTAAAGATAACACATGTGCTTTGTTGAGAAATTTGTGACAGAAGTATGAGAAAATCCTTTCTTGCAATGTGCAAAGCAGGTTGAACATAGTGTTAGATGAACATCACAGCGAAGTGGACAAGGGAGAGTTAATTATAAGATATCCGGGCAAAAATCTTTTCTCTCTAGGGGATGTAGAGAAATTCATATACTTCTTTCTTAAACATGGCTGGTTTAGAGACTGGTAGAGAATCAAAAGCATGTAGGCTATTCTGAAGCAGTGAGCCTGGGATTTTTTTTTCCTCCCCTTTTTTCACATCTCGCCATGTTCCTTTCTGTCAGGTTTTGATCACAGGTTCTCGTTTGTCTGTAGTTCCTTTTCTATCTTTGATCAATGTTTGTCTTTAATCTCCGTGATTCTGTCTTTTCTCTTCTTTTGTCTCCAGTCCATGACTATTATATTTCTCCTTTTTTTTTTCTGTGCTATTATTTGCCTTCCAGTGGATTTTTCTTCTCATTTCATTGTACTCTATCTCTGTCCAAAATGGTGTACCGGGTGTGAACAATAAATGAATTGATTTCAAATGAGTTGACGACATTGCTTAGCCAATCCATACCATACAAAATAGCCCACTGAGTGAGTACAATGAGTGAGTCAAATCAAAATTAATTCACACAAATGCTTGGAAAATCCATATGGAAGGCTGGGAGTCCGTGGCTCAGATTGGGTTTGTGTAACCAGAGTTTTAAGGAAATCTTTTTAAGTAGTAGAAAGAAATCCACGTCGGCCTTTTCCTTCTACTTTGTTATCTTTGGATAAAACAGATTAGTGAGTGTGTAATTGATTAGTTAATGGGTAAGAGTGGACCCTGAAGACTGGTTACCAAAGGCATGAGAAATTATTAGAGCTTTTAAAAATGTAGCAATAATGTAAAATTTTAAAAATGCATTCTTGCCTCCCATAGAAAATCTTAAAACTGAAAACAAAACCAAGCTTGCTAACACAGGTTGCTAGACTGTTCCTCAGAGATGATGCTACTGTATTACTGCTGTATGACTTAGACATGTGAGTTGAAAGGAAATATAAATAACCAGGAAAAGAAGACTAAGAATTGAAACAGCTTGACAGAAACTCCTTTGTGTCATGTTCCCAATCTAGGGTTTGTCACAGGCTCCTTCCTAATAGTTCCAGCCACTGAGCTAAAAGTGTTATCCAAAGCATCATATCTGAATTTAAATTAGTTTTTCAGTTATTATTTTTTGAGTGACTCCATCAAATATATTTAAACTAGGTGAAAGGCCTTGTTATTTTTAAACACAAGTGCTTTTTCCATAGCATGCCAGAACCTGACATTTCTTTGAAGTTTTCTAAATTTCAAAGGAGGTAATATATTTAAAACATCCCAAAGTTTTTATGTCTCTAGGTATTTTTGATGTGATACTTCTCAGGACACATTAAATAAAAGCATTTTCTGCCTGATCTTAATTGAGAAGACTCTTATCTCCTGTAATTACTGATGAACAAGATTTCTACATGGATTAAATTGCATAGTCTCACAAACTGAAACAGGCTTATTTTCTTGTCTTTCATAACACTTTTCTAAAGCTCTCCATCTCCATGTAAATGCTTTATTTACAGCTGTCCGCAGCTGTATTACACTGACTGGTATATCATTACTTTTATTTCTGCAGATTATAACTACCTTAGATATTCAGAAAGGATATACAAGCATAATTACTGCAAGTGGAGAATATTACCATGGTGATTCCATGAGACTTATAGGAAAGATCCTCAGGAGTTTACCAAGTCCAAAGGTATTTACCTCAACCATGGTAAAGCACAGTGGCTCAGGCAAATCCATTTATGATCACAGCAATGTGTTGGCAGAGATGGGCTTCATCTTACTTCATTCATATAAGGGCAAAGTACGTTTGTATCGGTCAGCTGGAACCTGATGGGAACTCATCCATTGAAATCAAAGAGGGGGTTTCCAATGAAGAGTGCTGTGTTGCAAGAGGGAAAAACTTTGCTCAGGTCCCTTTCCCTTGAGACACACAGCACAGTACCTTAATGAGAGTCCTACCACCCACAGGGGCAAGCTGGAGTGGTGCCCTTCCCACTGCCAGCCACACCATGTTAGGGACCATCTCTCTGCATTGCTGGGTCTCTTGTGACACTCCTGAGGTATTCATGGCTGTTTTTGTGTTTTCAGACTGAAGCTGGATGCTGGTATTAATCAATATTATGCTTTGGCTTCCTCTATATATTACTTTGACCAGCATTCTTCCAGAGAATGAATTTCTGCATTGATTATTGGTTTTAAACACTTCAAACCAATTTGAAATACTTTATTTATGCTAAAAAATATTTTTCACTTCTCCTGTTTTCCAGGTGGTTCTTTTGCTGTCAGGAATGACCTTTGGGTAAGCAATTTTCATCATGATAATTGCAAAATAGAAATTATTTTCTGCTCATGGGAATTTATTTTTTTTTAAAAAGGCAGGCCAAGAGCATGCGGAATGACCACACCTTGTGGCCCTCCCCAGTTGTGTTTCTGGGGTAGCATGTTGAGTTTTTAATCTCCTGATCCTATGAAATCTTGGAAACATACCCAGTATTTTTCAAAACAATATAAAATTGTTATGAAATAAACTAACCTGTGAGTCTCTGTGTATCATAATACAGGCAAATATTTTCATTTGCAGACTGATAATATTTTCGGCAAAAATGAAGGTAACTCACTGTACATGTGAGTCATTTCACTCTAGGCACAGACATAGAGCATCATTTGACATCGGGTGTCCTGAAGCGGATGAATAGCAGTGCTAAGAAAGAAAAAAAGAATTGTAGTTAAATGGAATAGGTGATTAAAAGAGCATGATAATTCCAGCTGAAAGGTAGAAAAGATACAAATAAAAACCACAGATTTTTTAATAGTGTCTGGAATCCAACTGAAAAGTATAGTTGGATGTCAATCCGGTGCAATATCTCTAGCACCACAGAGCCTGAAAGTATTGTGGGGATGTGGCGTTACTTATTCCGAGGGAGATATGCCATCCAGTGAGTTGCCTTTGCTGACCACTGGTGATAATAAAAGGAAAAAATCACCCAAACCTGTAAAACCACTTCATCTCACTTTATGGGTTCTTTACTGTCTTTTGTAGCTCTGATCAGTAAGGTGTAACTGAGTTGTTAGTTCTAGGTGCTTTTGCGGGTGCTGCAGAAGCTCGTGAAGGATATTAAACATTCAACTTGTGTGCCTCTCACTGACTACTGGTAGATGTACATTTTTCATAGGGCTATTGAACACTTGTTTGTCATCTTGGAAAGCAGAAGTATTCATATATCACAATATCCTTCACATGGTCTTTGTTTACTGGTAGCTGGCAAAGATTCTTAGTAGATAAAATAATAAAAGCATGAAGCAACACATTATTCATTTTTGGTATGAAAACAAAGCCACGAATCCTGAGAATCCTGAAACCAGTCAAGCAGACTAAAGGTGTCTCAAAGTTTAGTGTGGCTTTCAGCCTAAATAACAAAGCATTACCAGGTAAACTTAAGTCACAGTTCCAACTTACTGCAATAATATCTATTCTTATTCTAATTAGCAAGCAAGTTATAGATTAAATCTAAATCATAGCATCAGCAAATACCTTCACAGTTTTTTACAGTCCTGATTTTTTTTTTTTTTGCTGCATGTGCTGTTCAAGAATTGAATTGGATAGACTTAAGAAAGTTAATCAATGCAAAGACACGTCAGCAACAGATGAACGTATTACAGGGTCTTCTCCAACCTAACTTGTAAGGGTTGCAAGCTCATGTGGATGGGGTTCAGTGAGCTTTGCAACCAAGACTGTCAGATTTGTTAATACTAAAACAACATTGTATATACCCTAGGTGTAAAAAGCTGCAGGGTTGTGTTTAGAATAACAGTGTATCCACAAATAGTACTCAAATTGCTCTGAAATATCACAGTTAGTGCATCTTCATTCTATTATCTCTCTGCTTTATGGTTCTGAGACCTTTTCCTAGCAGACTATAAAATTGTTCCAAATATAAGATGATAAATTAATAGAACAAAACAAATTGGAGTCAGTAGGAGTGCATTTAGCACTAACAAGACCCATCTGAGTTTCACATTTTCTCTTGCAATTATATAAAATAAGGCTAGTGTCAGAACTCATCTTTTCTTTAATTGCTGTTGCACAAAGCTCTGGATATAATTTTAAGGGCTCATGGAAAGGAGCAGTCTCTCCCATTCTTGACAAGTATAATTTCTCCTAAACTAAGAGAGGGAAATGTGAGATATAACCAGAAATAAATTTCAAATCATCTATGGCAGAAGAAATGAATATTTGGTTATTTACATGTACAATGTACAGGGATGGCTGTTAGGTAAATATTGTTAAATATTTGCAGTATTGAAAACTCAAACAAGATACATTAAAAGGTAGAGAGTTTGATGTGATATTTGAGGAGGCAAAGTCTGCTATGCTTTCACTGAAAATATTGAAGGTTTTAGGTTTTTTTTTTCCTTGGTGTTAAAGAAAACCATTGAAACATTCATATTTTGCAAAACATATTTCTTGTCATCCAGTGAACCCTAGCAACTTGGAAATTAAGCAACAGAGATTCTATTCTTCTAGAGAATAAAAGACCATTAAATTCTGCCTCTTTCACCTGATGCTTATAATAAAACTTTCAGCTAACAAGCATCAGAGGTCTGATTTGTTCTTTCATTTGATTTCTTATGATTAAGCAGTTTTTACAAAGCTGTTTCAGTTAAATAGCTCTTTTGCTGTCCTTTTTATCATACTTCATGATAGTTCCTTTGCCTTAGTCAACTCTTTCATCCCTGTGAAAAAAACATTTAAGTTAACTTGATAGGAAGATAAGTGACTTGATTAAGACTACAGGAACATCTAGCATTCAGAACAAGAGGCTCTCCTGTACTTACCTGGTATTATGATATTGTCTTCCCCACATCGAAAGATGCTTTCCTGTTGTTGAAATCTAGGGTAACATTTTGGAGAATTTCAGATTTACCACCGTGTCTGTCATGGCAATGTCTCCTTACATGGCTGGATTTATGTGCCTTTTCAGGCAGCATTGATAGAGTTCTGAAAGACCTCTAAGCTTTAAAACACTCAGATAAGAGTCTTGGGGTTTGAAAACTGTGTTTATGTTCTTTTACAAGCCTTTCAAAATAATTTGCTTCATGTACATTAGAACCATTGAGTTGGTTGGAAAGGGATTTCATCAAGTCAAAGAAAAACACATGAAGGAGTATGAACTGAAGCAAGTCAGTGAGGGGATAAGCTTGTAAGTGATACACTTTATTTCCTTTAAATAGTTAGCCTTTGTTGCAATGCATTCAGCATTGAAATGTAATGCAGGGAGGAGGCCAACCACAGTGTAGTGGTATTAATGAAGCTGATCAGCTCTGCACTGACATGTTAAAGTGGTGCCATTTACTAGAAAATGTTTTCAGTAACTCTTTTCTGTTTCCTCTTGAAAGAGGAAGGTGATGAAAGAGGCAACTTCTGTTCAAGGGACACTGTGCATTCAGTAATTTGGCCAGATTATAAGCAATTTTCTGCTGAATGGAGGATTTCTCCATTCAGCAGAAGTGTTTTGTAGGAATAGAAAAGATAAATGATTACAGGAGTCATTATCTTTAAGAATAAGAATAAATTACTTTGTTCTAAATACATAGTTATAGATATTAATGGCACTTGAGATTTAGTTGTGTGTCACTATATTTGTAAAATTTTTATTAATGGCATTCTCTTCTTCTACTATTGATCGCTGAAATCAAAATACAGCTTGCTATTTGCATTCCTTTGCCATTACTTGTGCCTTTTACATCTATCGTAAGAAGCACAGCTAAGCTTCTCACAAGCTATCCAGCTTAAACTCATTCAGCCATATCAACAGTATCTTCTGGACAGACAGACTTTTAATGAATAGAAAAAAATGAGACTATGGCTAGAATCAAATAAATGTCTGCCCTGGCAATCTTTTGCCAAAGATGAAGAGATGATGAAGAGCCAGCTACTGGTCAAATTGTCAGATGGCCTTTGCACTTATGAACTTGGGAAGAGCATGGGAAGTTGTGACTGGCGCTCTGCTTGTTTACAATCCTGTAGGACAGGCACACGGCTCTTTCTTGATCGAGCATGTAATGCTCGATGTTGTAAACTATATCCTCCTTTAAGCTTTGAATTCAAACTCAAAATACTGGGGATCGAAATAATGGATGCACATGTAGCCATCCTCACCCCCGCTGCTGTAACTCTTCCCGTCGGGCTGAAAAGCAACGCTATTTATTGGACCGAAGTGACCCTTCACTCTGCCAAACTCTTCTTCAAAAGCCAAGTGGAAGAACCTGGCCTCAAATTTGCCAATCCTGGTGGAGGTCGTGGTCACATCATTATATAAACTATAGTTATAAACTATATGAGGAGAACAAAAAGATGTCTACATTTGCTAAAAGATCATATTTTGTTTGTATTGAATTATTTTGCAGTAATTATGAGTGTCTTTTCATTCCTTGAGAACTTGATGATCAGGGAAGGAATAATGTAGGGGTTTCTTTCACTTCACAAAGTGAATGGAATGAAATTAGACCTTCACAATAGCTAAGTATAATCTGTAGATTAAGCAAAACAATAGAGTACACATGCTACTTATATTTAGTTTCTTTCCCTGGGTGTTAGGTTATTTAACACTACAGTTATCTTGACTGAAATTACCCCTTTCCCCTCCCCCCCCAAAAAAATTGTGGAGAGGAGGAAAATATAATATACCAGCAGGAGTATATGGCTATCTTCAAAATACCAACAGTTATGCTTCTTGACTATTAGAGTGAAAGTGTGAAAATTTTAGAAGTCAAAAGCTCTTTTTTCCCACAGTTCAGAACATGAGTATGAACAATTGATTTTGATCTTGTAAGCCCTTGTAAATACTGGAGTTTATATCAAGTGGGTGCACTGAGCTTAGTTTCGGAGGCGTCTGATAAGAGGTTTATATTCTATGAGTGAATGCTTGTTAGTTACAGCCTATTTTTGAAAACCAGAAAAGAATACATACAAGATACTATCCTTACACTGTATGTGCCTCTTCTGACTTTGAAAGAGTGTCATATATGGATGTTGGTTTCTGAAGTATCTGAGAAATGCTGGTTTGATCTTATCAATTAATTTCAAATGTGCTCAAAAAACAGGTTCTTAGTTGTGCCCTATCTTTAAACCATTTGTTGATCTCAGTTGGCTATGAGGATATTTTTCTAGTCTTCATATTTGTTTTGAGCTTAACTTAAAGGGTGAACCGGGAGCTTCAAATTGAGCTTTCCTCCTACTTTGCATTAGGCATTGTCCAACAAACCGATTTGCTTAATGCTCTTACAGTTTTGAGTCTGACTCTGACAATCATTTGCTGTCATTGATCAGGTCAGCTTTTCTGTGGACCCCATTCCTGTTGGATAATGAGATAGACAATTTTTACCTACCCTAAAGATTTATGAGAACTACTACTTAGCTCTTATGCAGGAGTATAAAACAAGGAGGGGGAAGAAATAAGAAGAAAATGTCAGGTAGAAGATCTGTGTTTGAATTGCTAAACTACTGTATAAAAGCCATCACCGTCACGGGTATGTTGTGCTGGATCTTATGCATTCATTGAGCATGCCTTAGGCTATTTTGGTATTTTAAGTTACACTGCTATGGCCTGCAGATCTTAGGGGTTATTTTAAAGTTGGGAAGCAAAGAAACCCAGTTAGAAATGAAGACTTAATCTTAGACTGGAGAGTGATCCCATCACGGTAAAAGCTTGATCACATCTTCAGATAAAGTAAATATTCAAATCATTATAATTAAATGAGGGCTCAAATGTGGTGGCAGCAGTCATTGTTCTCTGTACAAGAGCCTGGCAGTTTTGGCTCCTACCATCTCCTCCAGCTGGCCCGTATTGGTCCTACTGGCCAGTGGCGTAGGAAAGTGGACGCCCCTGCAGAGTACTGTGTGTTCTCAGCTCAGAGAGCTTTCTGCAGTACCCTGGAGCTAAAAGATGTGAGGAGTGTAGAAGATGATTCGGAGCACTTCTTAGAAAAGCTGAGTGCAGGTCACAGGCAAGGCTTAGAGGTGATGGCAGACAGCACTTCCCATCTCTAGTAAGCACGAAGGAGCTCATAGAGATTACCAGAAACCAAGGAACCGTGGAAATGTGTTGGACTAGAAAGGATGATTGAAGATTAGGTTTCAGCCAGTGAGGATGTCACTGTAGATCTGTTAACAAATCCTTTTATTTTAATCTGTTTTGGCCACCAACTCAAAGTTTCTCTACTGAGAAATTCTAGCCTATTCTAGCCTACTTTAAAAAAAAATATATTCAATTCTATATTTTACAGTGTAGTGTGTTTGCATTAAAAGCAGGCAGATTTATCTCATAGTCTTGGCTAACTTGGGATCCAATGAAAAGTGTCTTCTGAGCTGGAGCCTGTTAGTGGGAGGATTTGAGTAACTGTTTTCCATTATCTGAATCAAAGTAACTAAAGTCTGAACAGCCCAAACAGATATGAAAAGCCCTACAGTGGTGACTGAAGTGTGATTTTGTTAATTTCTGTGCCAATAAATCCACAACTGAAAACAGATGTTCCAAAGCAAGAGCGGAGACTTTCCTTTTCAAAGGCAGTTTTAAAAAGTTCATGATTAAAGACTAACTTCCAGGCTCTTGTCAATAGTTCCAAAATGGAGTTTGTCATAACACTTTATATAATGCTAATGGTAAGCTATTTATTGTGTGGAAAATGTCAGTTTATTTCTTACTCTCTTCTTTTGATCTAATATTTCCTGACGTGCTGAAGTCTCAGTATTTAGGTCTGTGCAGTGCCTATCCGTGGGAAACCTCTGTAACGGTGTGGTGAGGGGAAATGTGCAAAGGGGGGGTGAGGTGTAGCATCTGCGTGACACTTTGAGGGGTACAGTGGCCCTGAAACTAAGCAGCTCTTTCTAACTTTGATCTAGTATCACAGTGGAATATTTACGGCTAATTTATGTATTAGTTATGTTGCACAGTTCTAGCTTGATGTGAGGCCATGAGCAGATAAGATTAAATGGGGGGGGTAGGGAGAGAGAAGAGGCTCAGAACAAAGGACTGGTTTCAGGGCATGAGGAGGTTTTCCCGTGGACAGGCTGCAGTTGGTTGTGCCATTTTGTTCAAGTGCAACCTGCATCCGCACAAATAGGGTAGGACTGAATAACAGTAGTTATAAATGGGGTCATTGCCTTTGTGCGGTGGAGCGAGAGGAGCTGCCATCGGAAAAAATGTGTTCTGCCCTGGGTTACTGCGTGTTTAGAAAGGAAGAAGAAGATGCAATCCGGACACCTGGGTACATGGCACCTGAGTTCCATTTCTGGTTTCAGTGAACGTTTCTCCAATATTCACTGAGGGAAGCAATGCTTCAAAGGGAAGCAATGTTTAGAAGGACTGAGACTTCCTTCTTGTGTTCCTGCATAACTTGGTGTGTTCATGATGAGAAGAACCCCCATCACAAAAGTAGGTTAAGGGCCCGCAGGCAGAAAAAAAGATCTGAGCTCACCTGCAGAGCTGTTGGGTAGAAGATGGCTCCTCTCACGAATTTGAATCTCTCTCTCAAAAATTATTTTCAAGGTAAAGCCCTGCAGCTTGTTATTGATTCAAAAATAATTTGAGGACAAATACAAATTTTCAGCTAACTTACTGTGAGCTGTCAACTTCTGCCCAGGATTTTGTCTGTTATGAGAAAACACAGGTAGGTAAGATGGTCATACTCACATTCTGTTAAGAACTCCACTAAGATCCATTTTAAACTTCTCAAATAACATATCAGTTCCAGGAGCTAATATATCTTGCTATAAAAGAAATCAGAGTTAGAAGTAGTCCCAAATGGAAAAGACAATGTTAGCTAAAACCTTTTTTTTTTTGATTTCATTAAGACATTTCTAAAAGCCCAAGCCATAAAATCATCATCATGCTTGAAACACACGAAAGTCGCCTTCAGGCATAAACCAACTTTTAGCAGATCTTTATGAATACTTGTGTTAATAATACTCTCTAATTGACAGGAAAGTAATGCATCATCATCTTGTTTATTTTCCAGTTGTCAGAGTATGGATAGTGGTAAAATATTTAAATAAATTCTGAAACAAATTATTGTAGATAAACCAGCCTCTCACTGCATTCATGATAGACGCACATACACCCCTGTTGGATTTTTATAAATACCATTTAGTATCAGAAACAAACTTAAAACCTGCTTTTGACTTACAATTAAATTATTACTCTGTAACAAATTTTAAGCAAGGAATGATTTTTTTTTCTGTTTAAAGACTATGTGTAAATTAGAATTGAGGTGGCATGTATCTCTTATATAAAGCTGGATTTAATTTAATGGGATTATTTCCTAAGGCTCAATGGCTGCCCCAAAACCAGAGGTTATTGGTTCATCAGAAAGAGTAGCCCCATCATCAACCCAGGTGTGCTGCCATCTCCAGCACAGGCCTGACCCACCCTCTGCTGTGATTCTGAGTTAAAACCAGATGAAAAGAAGTCATTGAAGGATAGTAACCTCATAAATAATTTACTTGCCAAGCTTCTCTGTATTTCTCCAGCTACTGCCCCAATTAATAGGGAACTGGGCTTCCCGATGGTGACTGCCAGCAGGGGAAGCGGTATGGGCCAAGCCCCAGCCCTCAGTCAATGCAGCTGCCCCACAGAGGGGTGGCCTTTACTGGCCACCCAGCTCTGACATGACTGGGACACCACGGCTGCCCTGTGTCTGCAGCAGCCATGGGCACCGGCAGCCCAGCCCTGGGCAGGGGGACACACTGGGGGCCCTGGCACAACCAGCCAGAGTCCCAAATGTCACGGCAGGGGCTTTGCTTTCATTAAGAATTGCTCAAAATCCAGTGAAGGCAGTGGATGTCTTTCTGTTGATCTGAAGGAGTGTTGGTTTAGGCTAACAAGGTAACCCTGATACTTAGATTTGGTAATATAAGTGGTAGAAAGGAAACAATATTAAAAATAATGTCAATCTCTGGATTATTTTAGCTGTGAAACATATAGATCTGATAAGTGTTCTGCTGTTCCCTGCAAAGTAGCTCCAAATCCAAGTCCTGTTGGAATGTGATCAGAGCGAAATACATATCTGCCTACGTCTGCCTTGTATACAGTATTTATGAAGCTGCCTATGTGATTTCATTTTAAATTATTTTGTTCATGAATAAGCAAACAACCCCTCAGAAAAAAAATATTTCAGGTTCTGTTAGGAGTATTCTTGATTTCTAAAAATCCATGGTTTAGACAAATTGTGTTCTATTTTTGAAGTATACCCAAGCTATGCATAATGTTCTCCTTGTTGACTCCTAGGTAGTCATACAAGGTCATGCAGATCAGGACTGCTCAACTTAAGCAGGACTTAATCTGTGCTGCTTTTGCTCAGCAATGAATGTGCTTACACATCAACCTCCTACTGCTTTCCTTACTCAATTATTTCATGTGCTTATTTGCTTTCTTAGAGTGAGCCGTGATACTCGCACGAGTAGTTGTTCCTGTCCCGAGGATGTGATGGCACACTGGGTGATCCTGCTTTCTCAGCAGGGTTTTTGCTACAAGAACACAAGAAGATTTTGTGCTCACACATTCAGTTAAACTGGCACACCTCTGCATTTCCAAGCTGTGAGTATATTTTAAGAGTTAAATTGGATTCACTGTATTTTCTACAAGAAAAGTAACTCCATCCATGGTAATGACTCAGACTTACAGTGGCTGGTGCGTTGAAACCTATTCTCAATAGGGTGTAATATGACAGCAAAACAGAAACAAAGTAAAAATATATCTACCGGAATGGAGCTCTGGAATCCCCATCCAGTTTCCATTGATTTCTCGGGGAGCTGGATTATCCTTGGCTGGCTGTTCACAGGCTCCATGGAGCTCCTGGCCTCTCTCTTTATTGGAAGAGGAATTGTGTTGTTTCCCATCTCTTGTTGCCATAATCTTAGGACGTGCTGGCTCTCAAAGGAGCTGTACAACAAAAAGGATGTCAAGGAGCAGTCAAGTTGAGGAAATCAGAGCTTGACTGTTCTGTGGCTTGGTTGAAATTTTTATTTGCATACTTACTAAACTCTTAGGTAACTCCTAAAGGAGTTACAGTTCTTTTGGGATCACTGCAAAAGGGTCATTTTAGAATTTAGCTTTTTTTTTTTTTTAACCTTCATTATACCCACTATGAAGGAACTGTTACAGAAATACTACCACACAGTACAGTGGAGATATATCTCATCATTGTACAGGAAAGTCACAGATGAAAATTGGACAATGATGAAAGTACATTCTTGCTACTGTATTCCTTTTATTTTATAAATAGTTGAGGGAATGTACTCTGATATATGACGTGTTGTTGAAACACCGTGTTTATATCCAAACTAAAAATATAGAATAATTTAAATTGACAGGGACCTCTGAAGGTTATCTGCTTAAAGCAGGGCTAACTTCAAAGCTTGATCAGGTTGCTTTTGGTCTAGTTCTGACAAGTTTTAAATACCTCCAAGGTCCGTGCCAATGTTTGACTGCTCTCACTATGAAAATCCTTTTTTTATGGTGTATCTGGTTGTACTTGTCTCTGCCGTGTCTTGTCACTATTGACCTTTTGCTAGTCTCCGAGAAGACCCTCGCTTTGACTTCGTCATCTCCAGGTACGTTATGTACCCCAGGCACCTAACTAGCTGGCTCCAGTATGTCAGTGTCTTTTTTGTACTGGGGGACACACAACTGGAGGCAGTACTCCAGCTGAGCTCTTGCAAGTGCTACATGAAAGGGAATACTCATTTCCCTTGACCTGCTGCCTGTGCTCCTGCTAACTGTGTAGTTAGCATCCATTGCCCCAAGGGTGCACTGCTGATTCATGTTCATCTTCTGTTCACTGCCTCTTCCCGATCTGTAACTTCTCTCCCTTCTTCCTAAGGAACAATAACCTAGGAGTCACCAGACTTATTATGCCTCTTATAATGGGCCTGTCCATTGTCAGGATGGCTGTGACTTCTACAAAACTCATTTCCAGACTGAGAAATCCGAGTATCCTGTTGGACTGTTCAGATTATGTGCATAGCAAAAGAAAGAGGTAGAAATAAAATAGTACCTTTCATCCAATACACACAATGCTGTTTGAACACTCAAATAGTGTTTGAACAGCAGAAGTGGCCAGGTATTTAAAAGATTGAACGCTGCTTGTGTAATCTATCCATGACCCTTATTTTGACTCACCTTAAAAAAGGAGAATGCTGTAAACCTATATTATGACCTCTGGTAATTTTTTTAAAAGCTTTACAATTTTCCATTAATACTGGTAATTTTACAACAGGTCATTAACAGCTAACTAGGCTATTGTTAAGCTAGCTAAAGCTGATTTTCTTTTCTAGAGATTTTCATCAAATGAAGGTGGTTAGACTACCAAGATGATGTCTATTTTCAGTGCCCCACTTCTTTATTTCCTACTCTGTGGATGATTAGAATAGAGAGGTATCTTAGCAGATGCGATATTTTAAGATAGAGGAACATTTAACTAGCAATACTTCTGTAGTTAAACAAAAGTGAAGTTATAGCCAAGCATATTCTTTACTCCCACAGAGTCTATATTTTTCATTAGATTTATTCATATTTTTACCGTTGACAGAGAAATAACTTCAAACATGCCTCCTTATAGGAAACAAATGGTCTAATTCTGGCTTCCTGAGCAGACAGGCTTTGTTTATTGAGTTTTAACCATGTTATATAACTCTTCTTATCACACATTTAGGAATTCAAAGGCAGGTTTCTAGCCTGAAGGTTTCTGATAACATCCTATTTTCTCTTGTGTTTTTCCTGCCTACAGTTTCCAACCTTGTGGCACTATTAATACTCTGCCACTAATTTTAGCCAGTCTCTTCAGATAGCAATGAAACCTAACTTTTGTGATAGATGATATTTTCAATATATATAAAACCTCTGTATTGTATAACCAATTAATTATTAAAATCTTATTTCCCTAGGACTGGTATGCTATCACCTTATTCAGTGACAGCACAGAACAATTAATATTTATGGTTTTCCTTGCAAAAATTTAAATAAGTATATCAACACCCAGTATCAATGGTTCTGTATCCTTTCAGAGGAGGATAATTCCCTATAAAGTTTTGTATCCCTTCAGAGAAGATTTGAGGGTTTATGTAAACTGTTACAGTAAAGTGCACTTTGATCGTTTGCAATCAGCTGTATTTTGAATTTGAGAATAGTTGTGAATCCTTTGTACTTCAGTCAAATCAGTGGTACACATCTTTGCTGAGAAAGCTTTTTCGTTTCATTTTCTAAGTGTACCTGACATCAACGCCTTTTTGTGTGGTGGCTACAGCCCATTTATAGAGGGGCAACTTCTGCTGTAACTCCCAGGTACCCCTTAAGCTTTCATGTCTTCATCTTCCCATTGCCTTGAAGTGGACACTTTTGGTCTGCCGACTGCAGGCTCAGGCTGCTTTGTAGACTCCTGTAATACCAGCTAAGTATCCTTATGCAACTAAAATCAGGTTTCTAACTTTAAGTCAATCAAATCTGTTAAAAGAAAAAGCAAGAGTCGTGCTTTTCCACTTTATTACTGATTTAATACAGACTAAAGCTGGATTGCCAAAATTACAAAGGTACTTTATTCTTTGCGCAGACTTTGCAAGAGACTTGTCAAAGAGCTTCTGACTGATGGCGAATGCAGCCCTTGCCCCCAGGTCAAAATACCAAAGTCCCGCTCTCTGCCAGTCCTGTTCTGGAGCTCCTGGAGTACAAGGACTTATGGAAAAGACTGAATTTTCTCTTGATTTAGTGGCCTCATGAGGGGAAAAGCACATAGTTTGCTACATAAATTGTAGGGTTTGGTGGGGAGCTTTGACAGCAATGCTTTTTGTGTATCCCTGATTACCACTGTGTTTCCAGGGGGATGCAAAAGTTTAGAGGAAGCATCAGGAAGGGATGTTTACTGTCACACTTGATAAAGCTAGATGTCCATATGAAAAACATGCAGTTACTGGCGTTACTAGTTGTGGCAATTACTCACTGGAAATGTGCCCCTTTTATGCTTTTATTGTGGGTTTTGTGCTATTTCTGTTACGTGTAAATTTTTCGTCATGTAATTTGGATTCGTAAATTTCAGCATATGGGCTTTCTGATTTATTTATGTTGATGATGGTGTGTGATTGCTTAACTTCTTTATCTTACTTTTTTTATTCTTTCTCGTCATGCCTGGAATTCTGACAAAGTTTTAAATAGTGAATAATGAATTAAGCAAGATGTTTGGCTGTACCAAATGTTGCAGTATCTTTTGAGACTCAGAAATATTGCACATATACTGAACTCAAGATTTGGTTAGAAATTTGTGTGGGCTGCAGAACATACCTATCTGAAGTGCAAAGGCCAAGGACTTAAATAGTGGTGAAACTCATGCTTTGCAGAACTTGAGAGGGCTGTAGCTATCTATACCACTACCTGTCTTCTGCAAGAGGCAAACAACTTCTTGGGCTTATTTCATGTCTTATAATTCACAGGTTTTTGTCCAATAAAAGCAAATGGAACCTCTTGACCCAATAATACTACATGATTTATAATATACACATAAAACCAGGCTCGTTTGCCTCTTGCAAACATCACAAATGTACACAGAACCTTCAGCCTAACAAAGGGGGTTAAAATAATTTAAAATATAAGTAAAAGATACGAAAACTAAGAAAACATATTATAAAACCACAAAATAAGAATCAGTTCTGCTGAAGTCCACTTAAACTGGCTGGAGGTTTTCAAATAATTCACTGGAAAAAGGTTCAAATCCCAGATAAATTGCTCTCTGTTCTCATTCTAGCACCACATCTGGATCCTTTCCAGTTTTGGAGAGGGCAAGGCCTCTGACTTGAGAATTCAGTAGCAGCCACTGTATTTTTCCTCTAAACTCCTTCGAATATGCCATCAATTCATTTCCAGGTAGGTTATATATTACATGCTGATTTTAAAGAGGCTATGTAGTCTCATGATTAATTGCTGCTTTGATTTGTGGTATTTAGTTGTGGGATTAAGACATTACCACTATTACCAACAGATGAAATAAATTTTTTTTGTGTGTTCATGTACTGCAGGTGATTGCAGTTCCTTCCTGGTATAGAAGATTCACAAAATGTTCTGCGCAATGATGTGATTTAGGAGGTGGCAGAACTGTGGAAAAACCTTACTGCAGGATGTTTTGAGAGCAACCCTCTACAGTTCATCTCAGCAATGGGGCACTCCTACATGCTGTCCTCTCCCTACAGCAGAAGAGGAAAACAGGTAGGGATGGACCAGGGAGCAGCACTGTGGACTGAGCCTGGGAGGCAGGAGCTGAATCTCCAGTTTAATCACAGACTTTTTGTCACTACAGTTCTCCAACTGGAGATAAGCAATGGCGTCTTGCTAAATGGGGTGTTAATTAGGAGAAAGAAATTCATGAATGATTGTGAAGCAGCCTGATGCTGTTGCAGTGATGGCCAGGTGCTTAGTGACATAGGGTGCTAAAACAAAACTGAACAGACAGCAGGAGATGTGATCTAGCAGTAGGTCATTTATTTATTAAAACAGGAGAACTGTGATATTATTTCTGCAGTTTATCCATAGCTGCCTGCATGGTGAGGTTAAATAGTCTGCGTGTGAGGAAGGGAACACCCCTGAGGAAGATCCGTAGATTCCTTTACATTCTATCTAGTACTGAGCACACTCTGCCACATCCTTAACAGCCTTTCTTCACTACAGGATTCTAGCGATTAAAACCTCTTTAATTACACAAGGCCTCTTGAGAAATATTATCTAAAAATTTAGCAATGAACATTAGAAAATGTGTTACCTAGGCAGCTGAAAGATTTGGGGGTTTGCTTTTAATCAGTCTAAGTAAGCAGTTAGAGAACAGTCACAAAGTGGAAATGATCTTTTGTCATATGTAATACTTTAAATATTTCAGATTACTGACAAATTATCACTAATTAAGATGTGAGTAGAGCATGGGGATGCTGATTTCTGTGTCTGGACACTCTGCATTATTTTTCATGTCTATTTTATTTCTGTAATCTGAAAATCAACAAATCTAAAAAATACTGGTCCTAGTAGTGGAGAAACCCCAGAATCTTACTTTTTCCTGTTTGTTAGTGAG
>JAOXNO010000070.1:11303405-11317284 GCA_028565335.1 Limnodromus scolopaceus | reverse complement strand
CTGTTTGTTAGTGAGTATGAAGAGTCTTATATTATTTTTCATTTTTTTTAATTGGAGTTTTGTTTTGCAGACCAACATATAATTAATTTGGGTGTGGGTAGAACGTCGTTGAGTGTATGTGATTTGTTTAACTGCAAGCATTATCTTCTTACTAGTAGGCCTCCATGGTAACCCAAATGACATTTAGAAATGCTACTCATGCTCAGGTATGACGAAGATGGCATGTGGAGGAGTGGAGGGGATGATCTGAATGATTTGAAGGGGCTAGTATGTAGGTACATCAAGATTTATAATTGTATCTAACAGAGTTTGCTATAAGTGTGTTGTAGAGAAGCAAATGTGATAAAAACTAGTGCTAAACAGCCAAGCCAGGAGGCTTATAAACCACTTTAGTTCTTCCACAAGATAATAAATGAAAAACACATCACTTCTAAGGTAAGTGCTATCATTCAGTGTCCTTAACTGTAGTAAGAACATAAAAAGCCTGTATTTGTTATAATTTACTTGCATTTTATTACAAGGCACACCTTGAGGCAGATTTGTGGTATGCTCCTACCAGTGCCTGGATTACTCTGCAGGAAACCTATCTGATTCAATGGTTAGACTGGTAGACCTGAAAGAAATTTTAGCCATAAACATGATGAGGTTGAAGAGTTTTGAATGTTAGAATGTTAAGAAATTCCTTGCTCATACTTTCATATTTGCAATACATCTTTTCAACATTCATATTTTGTTACCTGCAACTTGTGCTGCAGGCTCTTTTGTGCAATATTCAAGGCCAGCAGTTTATTTCACGCACTCCCCCAGCACCCAGTCCCTTTTACATGTCATTTGAGAGATTATAAGAAAGTGAATTACCAGCTATAGCAGGTGGGATTAATCAGAGTGCAGCCTGGCAAACATGGAGAACCTAACAAGCATAAAGAACACTTAAAAAGGCAGTGACAAAGTGACGTTGCATGGGCAGCATTACCACACAACCCAACAGCTTTCTTTCATTGTGGGAAGTTCTTATCCTGTCTTTCTGACCTTGTGATAAACCTAGAGCATCCTAAGGAACAAAACAGTTATGGAGCTATAAAGGCATCTGTATCTTCTCTGACATGAGTTCACCAGCTTTCTGGAGATGCCGATTTAAATGCAGTGACCAAATCACTTCACAAGTTTATGAAATTAGTCAACCTCAGTAATGCATCTCCTCAGTACCATCCTTAGACATGTTTCAAAATCTCTTTATTAATATTGCGGGTCCAACAAAAATAGCTTGTGTTCCTATACTTGATCAACTGGCCTGGATGGTAAAAAAAGATGAAACAGACAAGTGGTCTGAAGGTGCTCAATGGTAGTTATTAGAGCAAGTTGTTGTTTGTGTGATGAGAATGTATACATAGGAAAAAAATGTGTATGAACAGCATACTAGTAGCAGCTTGCTATGAAGATGTTAAAAATAAAGTGGCAATTTGAAAGGGCATGTCTGCTTGCTGCTGAAGCTACAACCAAAGGTTTGTCAGAAAGCCATTAAGGACTGAGTCTTAAACCAGCGCAGCGCTTCTGCACTATAGGATGTAGCTGTCTCACGGCGTATCTGTCTGGGAGCCTACCTTTATACCTGTCACTGGCTGAGACAATATTACTGAGAGAGTACCTTGTTCTGTAGATACGTGTTGTTAATATCCTCTTACATGTTTACTAGATATTCTGTTGTAATGGTCTCCTTCCCTACGAGGACCAGGGCCTGCTGAAGACCAGAGCAGACCCATGTAAGTGGGATACCCCAGTAAAGGATCTGGCCCCTGGCCATCATGCAGGGCCAGCATTGTGCCAGAGTGGGACTGACACTGTGCAGTTCCCCACAGCAAGCTTCTGTCACTTGTGCCAACTTGTTTGCTGGTAATGGCCACATCCAATGACATAAAAAGGGTTTCCTAATACCAATATGAAGTGAATTGGTTTGCTAGACAAACTAGAATTTTCTATTCTTCATGCTTTGTATTCTGTTTCCACTCAAGAAGTATTATGTGCAGTACAAAATGCTTACTACTCTCTTTGATGCTTCATCTCTTCACCTATTTTTTTCCCCTGTAGATTTTAAATTAAGAGAGACCCCAATTAAAACTATGGGGTTTGAGTTTGTTTGTTTTTTCTTCACTGACTTTTTTAAGGGCTTAACCTATTCCTACTTGTGCAGTAAAACTTTTATCTCTTTCCAAGGAGTAAGTCTCCATATTAAAAATAGTAATAGTTTGCACTTGCTTAGCTACTTTAATATTAACTTTGCAGGACTTTATATGTACCAGTTAATTAAGTTCTGTAGAACTGCTGTTAAAGCACAGGCAGGGATGGGTAAAATGATAAACAGAGTGGAAGCATGGTTTCCCTAAATTCATAACAGGATTAAGTCAGCTCTGTGATGTTTTGTTTAGCCCCTTTATGGAAGTTTATGCAGTGAAAAAATTCTCCTGTTCAGTGCTCAATTTTCCTAGCACATTATAAAGGTGATCATTGCCTTTGTGAGAGACTCGGTTATAACCGCAGTATTTCCCTTACCTCTCCTTAATTGGTCCCTTTGACTTCCTAAGTTTAGCTTCATGTTTCTTCTATGCTTCCAGTACTATAAATATCCCTACTGCCAAACGGCTCTTTTTTTCTAAAATCACTTCTAGATCCTTTTTCTTGGCATTATCAATGTTATCTATATCCAGTGTCCTCCTTGCCAAATTTCTGTGATATATTTGCTTACAAGGAATTAAATTATTAAAGCTACGGCTCATTGTGACTTGTCTTTTTACGGTGCAAGGGAGTTACACACAAAAAACCATGGAGTCTGTTGTGTGTAAGACACAAGCATACATTCACACATATTAAGTGTGTAAGAAGCTGTAAAAACAATATCTGTTGAATTCTGGGTCCTTAGAATAATTAATAATTTCTCTACATTTATCAGTATCATTAATTTAGCTTAAGGAGGATGTGATGAAGGTAGGGGTAGACTTTCTTCCTCAGAATTCTTCTTTAACATAGTATTTTTAAATGATATCTCAGCAATGTAAAAAGCAAAACACTTGTACCACTCAAAAAAAGTGCCAAAAAACCAAGTTCACTTCTAGATTATGAAACGTGCTTCTATAAAACAAGAGTTTTAGGACTAATGGCTATGAGCTTGACCTATTCATAAAATGTAAAAACACCACAGTGCTGTTTGGGGGTGTATTTAAGATACTATGTAATTTTCACTGAAAATTAAAAGCGACAAAGGCATATAAATGTTTTAGGTCAGGGAATTAAGGTCAATTTGTGCTTTGCGTTGGATGTATATCTGTATTTTCTAAGGTGTCAGAAGAGAAAGGGTCATGTTCACTGTGTGATCATAATGAAGCACAATTACCATCTCCATTCTCATTGCAAGGTTTATAATTCATGCTTGATTTAAGTTATAGTTTTCTTAAAAACAAAATAAAAAATAATCTTGTAAGTTGTAACTGAAAAAGTCTGCCTTCCTGATGTTCTCCATTAGACATCGTATGCATCATTTTAATCTCCAAATTAGGAATAGATTTGAAGATAAATTTTGTCAGCCATCACTGGCTATAGATTTGCATTAGGACAAGAACATACCCTAGAATTTCCAAGAAAATTCAGTTTTGGGTTCAATTTTTTTTTTCAGAAATCAATATCAATCAATTCTACCATAATAAAAAAAAAAGCCAGAAACCAAAAATGGCTATTTGTAGCAATTCCTGAAACAAGCTCACCTACCAAGTTCACTCGGAACTTTGAGATTTATTTATTCCAAAGCTGTTTATAATTCTTTAAAACTGTACAATGTGGAGGTAGGTTTGAAGTTTGCTCTCTGAGGGGCCTCAGGACTTTTAAGTTGTATCATTTCACGACTCAGCTCTATTCCGTAACAAGCAGGACTAGCCCTGCACATACTTTGGTGATCTTGTTGATTCCAGTAAAACTGAATAGGCTGAGCAGAGTTTGGCTGCAAGTGTTACACATTTTACTTTTATTTTCAAATGACAGGCAGGCTTTCTGAAGCCAAATCCTGCTGAAACAAATAATATAACTGAAGCTAATGAGTGAAGAGAATAAGGGAACTGTGCAGGCAGCGGATTTAACTGCTACTTCAAAGCTTGGCAAATACACAATAGAAGTTTGTTTATATGGTGAGTAAAACATCAATATAATACAATCCTAAGTAACATTGGAACAATTGACCTTTTGTTAAAAATTTGTATCAGGTCTGTTCAGATCAATAAATATAGTTTATATCCAGTGGAATGGGATGCATAATTGCTAAAGATTATGTTTGAATAAATATCCTTATACTTAAACGTCTGCAATTTGATTAATCTAACCACATCTGTCATAAATGTGAGCTGTAAGTTCCAGTCTGCTGGTTGTCAAATATCTGGTAATTCCAGGGCCAGCCTCAGTGATAAACCAGAATGGAAAAGGAATCTTGGGATATTTCAAGTTGCAGTCTTTGACTCATATTGGATCTAAAACTGGATAGATTTATGGTTTTTAATTAAATGAAAAGAATTTCATTCCTTCACTATGACTGAATTTTAAGCTCCTTTTGGGAGAGAACAATCTTCCTTTTTCTCTTCATGACAGTGTTTACTTCAATGGGACTCGGCTTCAGCCTAAAAGGCATAGTCGTGATGTAAATTTCTGTGGTGGTGGTGAAGATTATTCATAATATATGTGTTCCAGAACTGCTAAGCGTTTAAATAACGAAATTAATAATAACTCTTTTACCCCCCACAGGACATACCAAAAAATCCCAAGTACTGTTTTGCATGAATCTTTCCTGATTAAACAAGGGCAGATAGTCCTGTAATTCATATTGAAAAAATCAGCTGACTCAGTATTTAAAGTAGAGATATACAAATTCAGCTGCTTTCTACATACAGCTTCCCAGCTTCCTCACACTTGCTAAGCTACATAGTGGGGTTTTGGTTGGGTTTTTTTTCTTTTTTTTTAACTTTCAGGAGCACTCTAGCCACATCAGTGACAAAACAGATATCAGGCAACTAGCAGCTATCCATTAGCGTCACATCTGGTGGGTTTGACTGACACTCAGTAAAACTGATTAACCACAGAATAACATGCCAGAAATGTAACAGGAGAAGTCACTTCTGCCTGATACCAATCAATCACTCACTCTCTGCAAGTACAAATGCACATTCACAGTGGAACGAGTTTGACCCACACTCTTATCAGAATAATAGTGAGAAACTATTGCCAGACTTTTAGATGGGAAAAATAAAGTACAAGCCAAATGCCAGAAAGCAAATTCACAGATGGGAATACATGTTGTTAAATGGCACCATGGCATATGACCGCAAGAATCCGACAGTTCTCCATATTGTAGAAGATGTGTTCAATATGATGATTGCCAGTACTTGAAATACAGAGCTGAAATATGTAAAATAATATAGCAAAATTCTGATGCTGTATTTTGACAGCTCAGTGCTTTAAAGATCACTTTTCCCATCAATGCAAGAGGTAAAATAATCTAATGGTTGGAGCAAAAAGCAACGGTCTTGGAAAGAGAGAGCTGCTTTTTGGCCTAGATTAAGTAGGGCAGTTAAGCATGTGCTAGAGTCTTCTACTGACATTTTTGTTGACTCAGAATATATTTAAGTTCCATTACATGGAACATGTTTATGTGCTCTGAATCAGTGTCTTTAGCCTTGTGATTTCAGTATTTCAGCTCTCAAACTATCTGAATATAATGCAGGTCAGTTCCACCCTGCTAGTCAGGCGTACTCAAGGGAATAGAAAAATAACTTTCCACTCCTGCAACTTGAGGCATCTCTGGATTTGGTTGCAGATTCTTTGCAATCAATGTATTGATGGGTCCTAGACACCATGGTGTGACATTGGGATAATCTGAGTATGTCATATGGAGTTGGGAGTACAAAGGCAATTTTACAAACTTCTCACAAGATGCAACATTAAGTATAAAATCATGCTCTGTCTCCAGTTCGTGTAAGTCTCTCCCGTACTCCCTCCAGTGCAGAGCCTGGCAGGACAGAGTCCAAAATCTGTCAAACATTCAAACAGCATTTGTTGGAGAGAACACACAAAGAAAATAATTCCCTTGACCACCTTCTGGATTCCACGAAATTGACCTTTATACTTAAATCCTTTAAATCTCTATTGCCCTTGACTGTGATTTGTTTAGATTTTTGTGTACCAGAAAGGAAGATTTTCTCACTTGTAGTTTTTGAGACAGCCATATACTCCATCTATATTTTAACAGATAGATTGCATGGTTACTCCTACAAACTTTTCTATTGCAGCAAAAAAATCCTATACAGCAGCCACCAGATCTGCCTATATATTTGCTAGACTGGTGTAAATCAGGACCAACTCAAAGCAAGGATGGTTTGAATGGGAATAACAACTGAGAACAGAACAGACTTTTACATTGGAAAGAATCAGTCTATCTACAAAAGAAAATACACATTACATATAATTATTTCCTGAAACAAAAAATTGATTTGGTATCTAAGTGTCGAGCTTGCATAGTATTTCACAAGAAATGACTCTGCAATAATCTTTTTTGAAGAAGATAGCTTTCTGAAAGCAAGCCATATGCATAATGCCCCCTAATAAGAGATGAATCTGATTGAAAATAACTGTGCAGATAATCTTATTCCATTTTTAAAAGCACTAAGCTCTGTGTGATTGGCACAATTGCATTAATAATTTATAGCCATTGGGAATTGTTGGTTTCTGCCTTTTTTGGGAGTGTGAATCACGAATGATTGCTCATTTTAACAATATTGAAAAAGATTGGAGAAGTAAAGCTGAAGGGAGGAAATGTGCTGACAGAATGTGCAATAATTGTGTTGGCCAGCCTGGCTGCTGGAGCTGGCTATCAAGTATGTTTTTTCTACTCAGCAAGCGAGAGTCCTTATATGAGGAAAATATCATCTCTGGAAACAGTCCCCAGTGGCTGCTATTGTTTGAGAACGCTGAAAACTCCCTATTTTGTTTATATTTTAGATGTGGGTGGTATAAAATAAATTCCAAAATGTGCAACTAGGCTTTGTTTGGTTTGTTGCAATGTCAAAAAGCTTTAACGCTTAAGCTGTCACTGCTGTTCCTGACAAAGCAAAGTAGGACAATCAAAAATGATGCATGAAAGGAGCTCTCTGTGTTTGACTTCACTGTTTTTAGCAGGGACTGTATATATTTCTTCATTGAACTTGTTTCTTTGAGGATCGAATGCAGCATGTCTTGCAGGAGGACCAGACCTTTAATACATGATCAGTTACTTTTCTTACCATGTAAGACATACGCTCAATGCACTTCCGCAATTTTAAAAGTGAATATACTTCCCTTACTGTATTATATACCATTTAGCGGTTTTCTTTAACGCTAAAATGCAAATCATAGATTGGAAAATTCATCTTTCCATCCTTACAGACACAAAGATAGCCAGACTTTGAGAGGAACAGTTGGTGGCTTCCGAGCTATAAAAACAAATTCATAAATCTTTACAAACATATAGCATTGTCAGCACAAGAATCAATTTGAATTAGTCAGAGGTTTCACACATTTTCATTTGTTTAACAAAACTGTATCAGTAGTATTTACTGTGCCTCTTCCAAACTAGAGTTTTTGAAAGCCTAACTTTTAGTGTCCATTCACTAATCATGATACTGTGTCTAAGCAAGAAGTTCTCTTTAATATATTTGGTTCAAATTTCTAAGGAAAAAACCAGAACATTTGCTTCTGAATTCTGGTGCGGTAGCAATGCTCTTGGGAAAGAACTACAGTCAGCTTATCACTAGGAATAAGACATAGACAGAAGAGTCCCTCACAGACCATGGTTTATGATTTTCATCTTGCTTGTTTTCCCTCACGGCTGTCTGTGCTGCCGCCTTCATTTCTGTTTCCCTGATCCTTGGGACGGCTTTTCCCCAGCAGTACAAAACAACTGTGAAAGTCCCAAATTCAGCTCTGTTTTGTATTAACACAACATTAATATTGAAAAGTACAGATTAAGGCTGTCTTATCTCCAGCTTCCTCAGCCCTATTGCAGATCCTCCTAGTCCTGTCAGCTTTTGGCAGCTGCCACTCGTGCCGTTCCCAGGGGCTCCGAGTGCCCTTCCCAGCAGGGATGCCCAGGCTGGGATGGGTTGAGAGGCATGTCCGTCCTTGGTGGGATCTGGCTTCAGGTCACAGAAGTACATAGTTAAGCCTCATAGTGAATCTTCTCTGCTCAGCAGAACCCAGGACACAACAATTTTCAATTTTCATCATGTCTTTGTTTCCCTGTGTAGGGACTCCCGGCAGAGGACACCAGTGAGGCTGTCCCCTGCTCCTCAGTCCTGCCTTGTCTTTTCAGCTCAAGGATGGCTGATTCCCAATGCATCTCACAGATAACCTTGCTCTCTTATGTTTCCCTCCTCTTTTTTAAGCTTAGAATGTGCTTTCCTCACTCCCAGCCTTTTAGGGCATGCTGGGGTACACTTGTGATTTTTGCAACAGAAATGTTGCCTGTGTTACTTAAGAGCTCCAGCAAATCAAGAGGGTGGTACAATTTACATGACTTCAGGGTTTCAAAATCCTGACGGGATCCTTTCAGCCAGTCTCTCTCCAGCTGGCTGTAAGCACTTCTGAAGATAAATGCTACAACTTTCAAAGGAGCTTAAGGGAATAGGTGCCTGATCTCCTTGGATTCCTTAGAAAATCCCATTTTTTAAGCTTTTGTAGCATTAAATTATAATGTGTTCTTCCTTTCTTTCTTCAGAAGGGAAGACTTTGTTTACTGAAAATAAACTTCAAAAGAACATAGTGTTTTTTTCTCTTGTTCTTAATAGCTATGCATTTTATAGCTCGTTATTAAGTATAACTATTGATTATAAGAAGCATGCATGGGAGCATTTAGTGAATAGATTCAACAGATTATCCTATTATGTTCAATCTGATTGCAGGGTTACTATAATTTTATTTTTTGTAAGGCAAGGTGTAAGGCTTTTATATGCATGTGTGTATATCTGAGTGTAAAGCAACATGCAGTAATTAGATAAAGCCAGCAATAATAAGAAACTGGAACTTCCTATTAATCATTTCTTGAGCTATTTCTGGTGTGATTATTTGTGGGGAAATTAGGAAGATCTGAACCTTTAAAGCTTAGCAAAATACAGACCTCTGCCCTATAAAAAATGAACAAACCAAAAGATAAATAAAACTCTCTACTGCCTGGAGTCAGGGAATTGCTATTTCTGGCCTTGTTTTTCCAAGAATTTCTCACCTATGATCTGCTTTTTGGACTCACTTCGCTGTCATATGTTTATTCGTACATTTTACTAGTGATTTTAAAAACAAAAGCCAAAAATCACTGCAACAAACCCCAGAAGTATCTGCAGAAAATGAGAGAGCAGGCTTATAATTACTAATGTTGAATGCTATGTCATTTTCAGATTAGTTCTGTTGAATAAATCTCAATGTGAAGGGATAAGATACTACCTAGAGTTCTGAAGTAAGAATCTGATCTGTAATGATGAGTTATAGACTATTAACCATTTGTAGATTATTTTTTTTCCCTGCGTAACATGTCAGGAAAAAACTCTACAGTGCAAAAACAAAGAAGTACCATATACTTCTGCCACAATTTTAGAATTATTCAGCAATTATCTTTTTTTTCCTCCCAGTATCCAGTGATTTAATTCAGGTCCAGAAGAGTGCAAACACTTTTGCTACCATATTGGATACAATGTAAGTTATCTAAAGACAAATGTCAACTTTTCCTGTAGAGCAAGATGTTAAGCAACCTAGGTAGATGGTAAGAATTTGTTCACAGTGTATCTGAATACAACATTTATAAACTGTAGAATATTTTGTGCTGTGTGTTAATGTTCTTTTTTGTGTGTAATTTTCATTTCTTTGCCCAGGGTACGTGTTTCAGAAATCACCAAATTACTTAGTGTAGTAAGTGATGTGCATTTTATTATCCAGAAGTGAAAACCTGAAAGACAAGAACAATCTAAGAACAGCAAAACATATTTGTTTTAAGTGATAGACAAGGAGAATGATGATTCATAATAGGAACTGTAAGTGTTGATTTTCTAAATGAGATGGGAACAATTGATTATGCTACTGTGCTTTTGAAACAAAAAGATGTAACAAGCGTAAGCAAATGTCTAATTCTTCTTGATGCTGGCTCAGAATAATTTCTCTGCTTTAAACTGCAAAAGGGATCATATATCCCACACTGAGTTAACAAGCCTTTACTGTAGGTGTTTTCATTATTACCATTACATTATAGGCAGGCAATTATATTGAGTATAAAACCTTTTTTACACTTCACTGATTACATTTTTAGTAACAGGTCATGAACAAATTAATCACCTCTTCAGTGAACGTTCATTAAAAATTGTCTTTTTTAGTCTTTCTGTAAGGCTTTCCAAGTTTGTGTAAACAGTGATTACAGCTCACAACCTGATACTCTGCTCACATTGAGTAACACCTTCCCACAAGCTGCAGTGGGATTGGTTTTGCTCTAGTGGGAGTTAGCATACACACTACGGGCTCTATACCAGCCTCAACCGGTTCAGTGATACAAAAAATCAGTAGAAAGTACTTAGGGACTTTAAAGCAATTATTCCATCAACTCATCCTCTTACTTTCAAAAAATTAAAGCTTTATATCACTCTTGACTGTAAAGTTGTATCCAGACCACACTAATGATGTGCTAGCTCCATTCCCTGTGCTCATCTTTTTTGAACCTACTTTTTCTTTTCGATTCCCCAATTTCGTGCACTCATGATATCCACAATTTAATAGTGTGTTGCCTGAAGAATTATTTTATTTTTTTGTTGAGTATTCCACTTCATAATTTCAGTGGATGTATCCTGACTCTCATAATGCATGAAATGGAGAATTCTCCTTTTCAGTGTTAGAGACATTAGGTCTGACAGTTGAGGAGTTGCTTCAAGGGCTGTCATCTCTCTTCTATGCAAATGGACTTTGTGGGTTCAAGGAAAACCCCCGTGTCTGGAGCTCCAAGTATCTGCCATGGCCTACCACATCTTTGCAAGGTATTAGCTGAAGCTCATTAAACTTCTTTTGAGAAAAATGTATTACAAAATGGTATCCAGATGAGATTATTTAGCATTACAAGTCCTTATGCAGCTTTTAGGAGAATCACTTACTTGCTAAATAGAGTGCAACAGCTCCTTGGGAGCCATTCCAGTCTATCAGGTAAATCTGTAATTAGTATCCAGTTGATCTGAAGCATGGTGCTGTCATTATATTGATATAGACATACACATTAGAAAACATTACTGCTTGGGCACAGCAGGCAATTCACAAACTCTAATAACTCAGCCATTTTATTTTTTAAAGCCTAGTAATTTTTGTTTCAGAGTTAAAATATAAAATCATAATTACAACAACATTTTTAATTTTCAGATAAGCATAGACCAAATGTTTTTTCTGTGATTTCTGTGTTTTGAAAATAGCCTGTTAATTTTTTTTTTTAAAGATCTGAGAGGCTTTTTGTTTGTTCTTTGTTTTTTAAGCAAATAGGTCATGTGTTGATATGAAACTGGTAGCAACAGGGAAAAAAAAGGAGGGAAGATTGTCAGTTAATTTTTTTTTTTTTTAAAAGGAAGTTTGGATTTAGTGCAGCCAAGTGGAATCCTACTTCAATTTGTTTGAATTTCAAAATTTAGTTCTCGAAATGGCAGAGGTTCATGCCCTTTTGTCGTAAATAGAGGTCCCATATTTTGGCATAAGGTTTTAAAATACGTAGCCATGACTAAAATAGAAGGAAATAGAATGATGTGTCAACTTGCATCTGTTATACTTCCATCGTATTCAATAACATTTAGAATAATTACACTGAGGTGGATTTGGCAGCATAAATTAAATGCAGGCATAAGAATGCTGTGAAGTTTCTATGGACAGGAGCAGATGCACAAATCAGTTACTATGGATAACCTCCCCACCTGATTACCAATTATATTGCATTTGCAAGTCATTCAGTGTTCTTTTGAATAGTTGCTTAAGCCTTCATTATTAACTAAGCATTACTTTTTCTTCTTCATACTCTGACTAGGGGTTTGGGATATGAAAAGCAAAGCTCAGAGCTCTGATGGTGTTGCCTGATGCTTAGAAAATGGGTATTGTCTGCAGACACAAATACAGGAAAATGGGTCTCTCTTGTCATTTTTTCCATGGCCTCAATATACCACAGCCAGTGTAAGCATAAAACAGATTTCTTAATGGGCCAACATCAATAACAAACTATTCTCATTCGCGTGACATGTTTGAAAGGAACAATGTGAACAAAGAATGAATGCTACGTGGAGTATTTCAATCTGATACATTTTCAAACAGAGCTACAAAAGCTGTGAACCGTTACATACATACAGGGTTGATTGATTTTGCTTTAAAATCACATTTAATGGGAAAATTTGTCTTAAAAATAAACCAAATCAGGCATGCTAGTATACTTGGCATAAGTAAAATCAGAAATGCAAGTGCCTATTGAAGAAGACATCAAGACCAGTTTTGTGAGTAATGCAATAGACTGGAGCTGAAGGAAACCAGACATAGAATGATTTTTCAGTTTATTTGTATGGTGGAGAATAATATGGGCAAGAGAATAATTCTTAATTCCAAAAATTATGAAATATTTTGAAAGAAATGGAAGCAAGTTTGTGTCAGCCAAGTACTGGCTGACTTACGCATGATCTTTTCAGTTAAAAAGTAAAATTCAAACTGGAGTACTCACCCAGCTCTGAAATTGAGGGCATCTTCAACATTCACCCTCTAGCTTTTTCACCAGTCCCAGTTGGGGGAAACGTGTAACTCCTCTTCTTCTTGTCCCTTTACCTAACGTAATAGGTACTAAAAAAAAAAAAAAAAAGCTAAAAAAGATAGTAGAGTTCTTCCTTATGCAGTACATGTACATCAACTAGCATAGGTGGGCTTCGACCCTCTTGGTACTGTGGGCTCTTCCTTTATAAAACTACGATGTGATTAGGATTCTTTTTAAGCTATTGGTCTTGGCACTGAACAGGATCAGTGAAGATAAAATCTTTAAGAAATAGAAATCTCATTCCAACATCATGAAATACCTTCCTAGCAAATCCTTTGGATTAATTAATCACCCACAGTCTTTCCAGGTGGATGTTTATTCAAAAACTAATTTTCATGATACATTTAGCTTTGTCCTAAAGAAAACTCTGACAGAAATCAACTTTTTTAGACTGCACTGAGCACAAATATAGAGTGTAATTACAGTCAGCAAATAATGGAAGAGACCAAAAACTGGAGATCAGAATATTCAAAACATTCACAGAGAATAAAAATTACATTTGATTTTGTCAACATGTTGCCTAGTAACACTGGGATTAAGACTTCATCCAATAGTTTAGGAGCTTGTTTAAGATGGGAACTTCACATTATTTGAATCTCTCTGCCTCTACTGACAGGCTGTCTGTAGAACACTTCCTCTTTTCATTTTAGAATACTGCAAATGATAAAATAACGTTCCAAATCCAGTAAGGACTTAAAAGTTATATTAGTGATATTAACAATTATTAAGCAATCTTAGTCTGCAGAACTGCACTTTAACAACTGCAGTCAGAATCATAGAATCATAGAATTGTCCAGGCCGGAAGGGACCTCCAAAGGTGATCTAGTCCGACCTCCCTGCAGTCAGCAGGGACACCCCCGACTAGACCAGGTTGCCCAGGGCCTCATCGAGCCTCACCTTGAATATCTCCAGGGATGGGGGCTCAACCACCTCCCTGGGCAACCTGTTCCAGTGCTCCACCACCCTCATTGTAAAGATCTTTCTCCTAATCTCCAATCTAAATCTGCTCCCCACCATCTTAAA
>JAOXNO010000070.1:11291385-11303305 GCA_028565335.1 Limnodromus scolopaceus | reverse complement strand
CTCATCAGGTCCCATGGACTTGTATATCTTCAGGCTCCTGAGTTGATCATGTACCTTGTCTTCACTTACAGTGGGAGAGACTTTGTCACCTTGGTCTAATTCAAAAAACTGTTTTATCACCATAAAAAAATAATGTATGACAATCACAAAGTGCAGTAAAAGGTGAAAAGTTAATTTAGTGAGAGGCTGATCTTTAGTCACTGCTCCAACTCCACTGAGATTTCCAAACATTCTGTTGTTTCCGTTAACCTCTCTCCTTCTGCCTGCCTCCAAATCATGCCCCTCAGCCTCTTACACCAGAAGACAAACTGGAGATGAATTTGCATGTTCACGTGCTAACACTTTATCAAGAATTTAAGGTAATTTTATTGATATAATAATACTTATATTATCTGGGTACTGAAATTTTGTGAAACTTTTAATAAACATCCAAGTTTTTTTTCACAGGCACAATAACTAAGCAAATATTATCATATTATTAAACCATTACATACAACAGTGTATTTTGTAGCTTTGCTCAGACCATCTAGGTTTCCAGCAAAGTAAGGGCCAAGAGAGCAGAAACACTACAGAATACCCAGGGAGATTAAGTATCTCAACACCAACTCAAGAATGTCAAATCTTGACTCAAGAAAGTTCCAGCTGTTAGAAAAACTTTTAAATATTGCTCTTCATACTTCATTCTTTTCTCAAATATCTCTCTAGTCTTCCGGTCGGAAAGTCTTGTGCATTTACCATCACTCTTTTGTACATGACTTTATTGTTCACTGTATGAAAAAGAAATTTTGTACTTTTATTTCTTCCCATGAAGAAGGGATCTTTAGGACAATTGTCAATTTAGTGCATCAGCAATAAATAAAGCTTCAAGTCAAGATAAAAAGGAAGTGTTGCCACACCATTTTCAACTATCTAATATATTAAAAGGTTTCATGTATTTTTGAGTTTACTTTTTTCGCTTGAGGACTAGGCAAGAGATCCAGGTGGAATATAAGGAATCTGTTAATCAGAAAGCAAATTTGCTCATCTTAAAATGTCTCCAAGATAGAAAGCAATTTTGAAAAAGTTATTTTCTTTTAGCTACATTTTCACATCACTCTTTTTGCTTTTCTTTTCCTTCTGTCTAGCTATTGGGAATTTGGGGGAGGGGGTTGCTCAATTTTCTGTTGAAGGAGAAACAAATGACATGAAATCAGTGCATTTTCTTAGTTTAAACTCTTTCAGTTTTAGTGTGCACAAGCAGAAGTACTTATAAATAGCCTGCAGTCAATCTTGTTTTTAAATATACCAGCCTAGACATCAGCAGTACTTTTCTAGAAGGCACTCTGCCGTAAGAGCTTGCTATAGTTACACAGAGAGTCATACTTGCCTATTGCAAGGGCACCATGAAATTATCAATACATCTTTCTTCAAAGTTAAGCTACACCTTTATCAAGTGATCATTAATAACTTTTCTCAGTGATATAGATTCACCTGGATCAAGAATCGTGGTCCAGATGATCAGGTGTACAAATCAGCCAGAGTATGTAATGTGAACTTTACACTTGCTTTATTTCACCCTTAGGACTGATGATACTCTCCTGTTAGTGTTCCACAAGATAACACATAATTTGGGTTGATGCTTTGTGTTTTGCTTATATAAATGGTTGATGCTGTGAGTGTACCTATGAAAGCTCCAGCAACTGGGTAAAGTATGCCCTGGAGTAAGTGGGTCACATTGCGCTTATACCTGTGTCTTGTGGAACAGAATATATACATTCTGTCAGGAGGACATGGCAGCCTACAATTCTGTCACAGGGAACTGCTTTTTTTTCCTTCATCATGCTTATTGTTTTTTGAAATGAAGATTATGATGATTTGGACTTGGTCTCTTGGGGAAGGAGAGGGGAGGGGCTGGATTAGATCAAGAGGATGGCAGACTTCAGCAAAGACTGGTCATGTAGGAGTAATAGAGGTGAATCACAGAACTAGATGATAGAAGAGCAGCAATGGATATCATTGGGGTAATTAGCAAGGACTTTCAGGCTCATGGGAATTGTTTTTGAATATATTCTGGAGAACAGAACATTGAACAATTAGTGCTTGAAACTGAAGGCATTACAAAACACCAGATTAACTGATCCAGGCTATGCTCATGTAATTGTTTTGCACGTTAGCTTCTAAAGGTACAGATGAGTCCATGTTACAAAGCCTCCTGAGAATTTGCAACTGTGAAAAGCTACTTAGTAGGCTAATGACAGAGGTTAGATTTTCATTTCCCAAAGCTAGATGTGGGAGTATACTTCTGAGCAGGGTCTCAACTTAGTTTTATTTATTTCAGAGAAGATCCTTTGAGGCAGTTTAAATATTGTTATTATCACTTGCACTTGATGTTTATTGAATAACTATTCTTTTATAAAATCTTCTCCTGAATTATTACTGAAGTATCTGTTCAAGTTTGTATTTTGTGGAATACAATTCAAGATTATAAATTCCAGTAGAATTAGAACAGGGATGTATTTGTCCCCCTGTGACCAACATTTCTGTCCTTGTTTCTAGTTCTTATGCTTTTCAGAATAGGAACCCTCAATCTATGATTAAATGTTATTTATTAGGCCCTTTCCTTTGAGACCTGTTTCAGAGAACAAATACATGAACAGACTGGTAAAGGAATTTTCAACCTTTACTTTCAATTGATCAGACTTGAAATCATTACTACTTTTCATTTGGTCTTTTTCTCATTTCTTTAAAATCAATCTGTAGTCAAAGAACAGTTTATAAACTGAATACAAATGAGGGATGTCCTCTCAGCTCTGTGCCGGAGTTTTATTTGGTGAGCCTCACAAGTGCCTTCATATGTGTAACAGAACTTTTATAGAACGCCTGCTGTGGAAATAGATCAGCTGCCTTGCTGATAGGTCCCTTTAACCTAGGGTAGAAACAGAGACAAAGGGCAAGGATAGATTGCTAACATACCCCGCCTTTAAGGAGAGTTATTAACTCACTATGTTTTCTTAAACATTATATATTGCTTTAGATATATTACTTTTGTTAGATTTGGACTAGGATTATTTTTACATGCATCCTAGGATGCATGAGAGATGCATGCATCCTAAAGGAGAAGATACGATTGTTTGACTTTTGAGGTACTTGTGGAAAACTGTTACTCCGAATGCATATGAAACTCATCTCACGTGAGGCCTTTCCCTAGAATACTACCTAGCTGCACAACTGGCAAGAATTCTTTGTGGCTTGCAATACTGAGAGAAAACTAGAAGTTAAATACTTTGCTTACCCTAAATATAGCTAAATAATAAGCAGCTGAGGCAAACAACTTTCACTCACACTTGGGGTACTACATCCTTTTTGACCCCAGAACAAGAAAGACATTGACATACTGGAGTCTGTCTGGCTGAGAACCATGAAGATGATTAGGGAGCTGGAGGATGACCACCAGGAGACTGAGACCTACATGTGTTCGGTCTTAGAAACAGAAGGCCAAGGTGCAGGGAAATTTAATTCCTGAATTCAATTACCTAATGGGAGGTTATAGAGATGGCAGACCCAGAGTCTTCCAGGCATGCACTGCAAAAGGACTGAGGCCAGTAGACACAAGATGCAGCAAGGACAATTCCAACTGGATATAATGAAAAAGATTTTTCATGGTGAGGACAGTCCAACACTGGGACAGGTTGCCCACAGATATTGTGGAATCCCCATCCGGGGAGAGACTCAAACAAGGCCCTGAACAATTTGATCTAACTTTGAAGTTGACCTTGCTGTGAGTGGGGCTGGATGGGATAACTTCCAGAGACCCCTTCCAGTCTGAATTATTTTATTGATTTCGACTGTGGGTTTCTTAATATGTACATAGGGGATGTAAAATCAGAGCTTTGGAGGCTACCCAAGTGAGAAAGGTAAAGTATATTGAGAGAAAAAAGAATGACAAAATGAAAGAAAGAAATCTGTTTACCCTTTGGAAAAAATCACACATAGTAATTCTGTCTTGAGTCGTCAACTATTGTTTGCAGATAATAAAGGTTCTTTAAAAGCTTCATAAAAAACAAAACAGCTGAAAGTATATTATTTTTGCCTTGATATGAGACACCAACTGTTATAAAAGTTTTAATGTCCTTTAAATATTGTAGCATGCAGGAAAAAAAATCAGAAGGTAACAAAAAAAATTTAAAATGTGTTCCTCAAAACAAATTAACATTTTCAAAAGCCTTAGCTTAGTGATTCCTACAGAGGCATGGACGATCACAAGACTTTGGCCCCAATTTTGTCTCTAGCTGTTTCTGTGACTGCCTAAGCTGTTCAGTGATGAGATCCTGGAGACGTGCGAAAATATTTAGAAACAAGGAGGGTATTATACAGCTACACACACTGCTAGGGCTATGTTTGAGGAGGAAGAAACAGCTCCTCACAGAGACAGGAGATCTAAGGCAGCATGAGGAGAGGGGAGTGCAGAGGACAAGCACCATGTATCAGAGAAGGGCACATAACGGGATGAAAAGTACTTCTAGACATTGGAGATTTTATGGAGTTAGGTCCTGGTTTCCTCAAACACCAGTGTATAGGTACAAGAACACCAAAATAATCTAGTTACAGTGGGTTTTACATTATTATTTTTGAGTTAGCTATTTGCAAACAGCCGTAGAAGTTTAAAGATTTATAACCATCTGTCATGTGGCTAGACGTAACGCGCTAGGACATGATGCTGAATCTTCTTTGTCCACTTTATTCCTGCTCTCACAGGTTCTGTATCTGGAAGCTAATAAGTGACGCAAATAACAGAAGTTCAATCATATACTACGTCCCAACTTCTTTAACACAGTCTGTACTATTAACATGGTAAGTGCACAACCTAAACAGTTACGTTTTAGCAATTCTGCCAGTAAAATAGGTGCTGCTTTATTTTAGCTCATTGCATGGCAAAGACTCTATTGTAGGGTGCTGGATATTGCAGTGGAAAGCTCCAAAAATTTTCCAGGAAAAAAGGTATTTTTCTTCTTCCATTTATTCACCTGCTGGAGGCTTATGTAAGCACTGGGCAGGAAGTTACAGATAGGCATTTTGAAAGGCTTTTGTGAGGATTTTTATGGAAGTTCTGTAACATATGAAACTGTAAAGTTACAGGGTTTCATATGAAAATGCCATTTAAATACAATAAGAAAAATGTTATGTTGCGTTATATGTGATGAATATACGTTCTAAATATAGATTTTTGAAAGGAGGACTTCCAACTAGTCTTGTATTAAAAGTAGTAAATAAAAAAAACCAGCCAGGCCAGAGAAATTATTTAGTAATTCTAAGAGAGTTGGAAAATAAAATAGTATGTAGTAATGACTTCTGTTGGAAATTGGAATGAAATATTGAAGTTTATTTTTTTTATACTGAGTAATAAAACACAAGATATAATAGGTAATCTCCCAAATTTGCTGGATTTGTTTCTCAGTGCACAGAAGGAAGGTGAAACAGTTTTTTCTTACAGTGCAAATGCACCATAAGAAGAAAAAAAATCAGATTAAAAAAATACCAAATATTGTTCCCTAGGGTAAAACTCTTTGAAGTGTCCTTCAAATACTTGTCCAATTTCATTGCTCCTCTGGTTGCTGCCTATGGCTCCTTCAATATATTCATACTTATATGCAGATCGTGTTTCACTCCTAATCTATGAGAGCTGGGGGACATGGGTGATAGGAATAATGGTGTAAGTTGCACATCGCATACTGTAGCTCTTTCATCTTGCATCTTCTTTCATCTTTCCTGTTTCAAGCCTCTTGTCACATAGGTTACATCATCCTGCACTAATAGGTTACACTTACCCAAGCTATAGAAATGTGTAAATGATGTTAACTTATACCTACCTGTCAAACTACTTTTCTAGAAGGTTCCTTAAAAAGAGAACATACTGTGCCCCTCCTTTCTCTCCATCTGCTAGAAAAGCTCATTTCTTATATCCTGGGAGAAAAGGCTACTGATAGAATGTACAGAACTATTACCTGCTTCTTGATTTCTTGGTTTCCTGATAATTTTCTGGGGTGTGAAGATTTTTTTAGATGTTTTTTAGACCTGAGGAGTTTACCTACTTTTGAACTCAAACCCACTTTTTTAAGCCACACATATATACTGACTCAGGGTCTGTCTCCCATTTTGCTGTGCTTCTGATCTTAGTCTGTTGTATAATAACTGTACTAGCAAGAGATAGAAGAGAGTTTAAACTACAACTTTCTTGAATGACTTCATGCCTTGCAGTGTATGTTTATCTTTGTTTTGTCCTCAGGCCATAGGGACTAGAAGATATTTTGGGGGAAATTTTCTGTTTTCTCTGTTATGTTCTCCAGAGGATGGAAACGGAAGAAGAAATGACAACAATGTCACACACTTAAATACATGTAATGGCACAAGCACTTGTTAAGTCAGATGTTTCTTTGAAACATGAAGAATTATTAAATTTTCATGGGAAGCTTGAAACACTGTGTATTAAAGCACAGTCATTGTGCTTCACATTTTTGATAGCAGCCCTTGATTTCCCTTTCTGAGACCATCCTGGCAACATCACATACCAATGAAGAGTAATGCTTTGTTAAAATGATTATACAAAAATGGAATTGTGGTTTAACCCACTGACAAAGAACACTGCATGGGTGTTGAAACAGTGGATAATTTTATACAGACTGTTTTAAAAGGCATAACTTTGTGAATGACAGGCTTAACTTTTCACTACTTCTTGATGAAGCTAAGGGTTTGGAAGTGTATTTTGAATAACCAGTCAAACAGGATGCCTTCTGAACTATGGCTTTGGCTCCAGTAATCTGCAAAAGTATGCTGAACTTTCTCTGAGCTTCTTGTAGAAATCCACACTTGGGCTATATTTGTAAACAAAGTGGCAAGACCAGCAGCTCTTAGTAGCATAATCCATACACATCAGTGACATGAATGCCAGGTCAACCATTACTTTTTTTTTCTAGGTCACACTATAGTGTAGTAACATCTTGTAGAATTGTAGTGCCAACTCACTCTAAAACTTGTTTCATGGTCTGTAGCTGCTGCTGCACAAGATTATGCATTTGATAACTTTCTATTACATGAGCACACATCAGTTCAAAGAACTAGACAGAAAACGGCAGCAATCAAATGTTCTAAGCTTCCTAGATGTAATGTGTAGCACCTCATAGCATTATGTTCAACGTGGATATGCTGGGCAGTATAGCAGATCAAACAGTAGGATTTGTTTTGGTTACCTTGGTTACACTTCATACCGCCACAGTTAGATTTTTGTATTCATTTCAAAAATATAGTTTTGAAAGTCTTAATTATTTCAATTGAAAATATTATTAAATGTCTAAGTATCATTATTTCTAATGATTTCATAACACTGATTTGCCAATGCAGTTGCATTTCCATTTATGTAAAATAGTAGCACAGACAGGAAAAAACAACAAAGAAAACCAAAAGGGTCAACTTCATGCAAACCTCATGAAGTTCAACAAGGCCAAGTACAAGATCCTGCATGTGACTGGGGCAATCCCAAGCACAAATACAGGTTGGGCAGAGAATGGATTGAGAGCAGCCTTCAGAAAGACTTGGGGGTGTTGATGGATGAGAAGCTCAATAGGAGCTGGCAATGTGTGCTCACAGCCCAGAAAACCAACCACATTCTGGGCCACATCAAAACCATCCCGGCCAGCAGGTTGAGGGAGGGGATTCTGCCCCTCTACTCTGCTCTGGTGAGACCCTACCTGGAGTCCTGCATCCAGCTCTGGGGCCCCCAACAGAAGAAGGACATGGACCTGTTGGATCGAGTCCAGAGGAGGGCCACAAAGATGATCTGAGGGCTGGAGCACCTCTCCTATGAGAACAGGCTGAGAGAGTTGGGTTTGTTCAGCCTGAAGAAGAGAAGGCTCCTGGAAGTGCTTATAGCCCCTTCCAGTACCTAAAGGGAGCATATAGGAAAAATGGGGAGGGACTCTTTATCAGGGAGTGGAGCGCTAGGACAAGAGGTAATGGTTTTAAACTGAAAGAGGGTAGATAGGTATCAGGAAGAAATTCTTTACTGTGAGGTTGGTGAGACACTGGAACAGGTTGCCCAGAGAAGCTGTGGATGCTCTGTCCCTGGAAATGTTCATGTTGGATGGGGCTTTGAGTAACCTGTTCTAGTGGGAGGTGTTCCTGTGCATGGCAGGGGGGTTTGAACTAGATGATTTTTAAGGTCCCTTCCAACTTAAACCTTTCTATGATTCTGGCCCCCTTAGGGCCAATGTATCTCAGTTCCCTGATACAATATTAAGCAGCACATGTAAGTTTTTAAAAATCTGTCTTATTGTAATGTCATTGTTACTGTGGTCACCTGAGTAATGTACACAGCTTTCAGCTGAAAGCAAAGATCATACATGAAAACCCACTATATTCCCAAAATTTTTTTCATTGGTACAAGAACAGGAAGGGGTTTGGATCCCATGACTAAGCCGTGATATGGTAGTACCTTACTCTAGAATTTGTCCTTCTGTTCAATGGACAGTATGTAGACTATTTCACTGGAATCTAGTCATCAGAGAGGTTGCCATACACAGTCATGGCTTTGAAGCTAGAATCTGTTGTTGATTGTCATAATAATACATTTGCACACACATAAAAAAAAAAGAAAATACACAATTAAAGTTCTCATAGTTCTTAAAAGCTTAATCAGTACTTACTGAGACTAGCATTTATATTTTTTTTTAGAAGCTGGGGTGAATGTTTATTTGAACTATAAAAATTTAAGTTACTGCATAGGAAAAATAGGTTCCCTCTGTGAAGTTTCCTCCTCTCCTGTAGCTATGCTAGGGAAGATCAAGATGTATTCTACTGAGAATAGAGGGAGCACATCTCCAGTGGCAGCTTCTCTGATTTCAGTGCAGGTTCTTGTACTCTGGATAATAAACATAAGACAAGTTGGCTCCTTAAACACCTGTGTGAGATTGTAGCAAAGGCATCGTTCATCTGTAAGAGATTAATGAGAGCCTTCATTTGCCAGCCCTCCTACAAGCACCTTATGCTTGCTGACATCTGATATTTCCCGTGGTGGCTGGCGTTAACACATTTCCAAGGTAGTGCCACGTTGGAACCTTTATCACCTCAGTAGCAGCTCTGCTTGTGTTGGCTCTACACAAGGGACAGGTCTTAGGCCACCCCTTCTTGATCAGTGCCAGCCCAGTCCCCACAGAGTGCAAATGAGGCTGCTGAGCTGCCAGCTTGCCCTGATTTTTTTATTTTTTCTTTGCTGTGCAAACAATCAGAATGCCTGAAGCCAATTCCTGTTGTTCAGCCAGCCTGTTAGGTGCATTATTTTCCATTTTGTGACTACAGGTCTGCAAAGCACAATGGACATATATGATGTCACATAAGAATTCTTTTACTTGGTATAAACATAAAACCTGAGAATATTGCCTAGGGAAGTAATGTCCTACTAAGGAAAAGAGAAAACCTTTCATCTTGTAAAACTTATCAAAATCTAATTTATAGTGAGCAGAGAAACAAACACTTCTTCATGCAGGCAAAGCTCTTCCCTTTTCTTTATATTATTTAATGATGAAGTTAAAAAAAACCCCAGTCATTAGAATAACCTATTAGCAAAATCATTATTGTAATACAGGTTAGAGGTGGTACTTAGAACAGATGATATATGGCACAGTGCATGGTGTAAGAAATAAGTTCCTTTTAAGAGATCCACAGTAGATTTGAGTGGTAGGTTGCATGTAGAGTATCCTTACCAATTAAAGTTTTATAAAAGAAAAGCAATTTGTTGTTCAAGTTACATATTCTAACTACTTTGATATTTGTTAGTCTGTGGTAAGGCAAAGAAACATGCCATGAATTCATGAGTGGCTTTATTAAAGTCTTTTCAGATAAAGTATATTGATTTTAATCTGGGTTGATATTCTAATATTCTGTTCAGGATTCAATGATTTCATTTTGTAGTTGCTTGCAAACATTTTTTGCCTTAGGTGTAGATACGTGTAATATCATTAACTCCATAGTACTATAACATGCTGTATAGGGTATATACCTTTTAATTGCTGTAATTTGGGTCATTACATCAGAATGCACAATTTGTTAGTGATTAAAATTTTGTACACTTACAACACACAAAAACACCCCCCACCATGCACCCCATGCCATTTGTTCTGAAGTACCTTTTTGTTAAACTATCTTGGTGGACGGACAGATCATTGCCTTACATCCTGCTCTAAATATGTCTGCATGTTTTTAGAAAATTAGCATTGTATCAAAAGGACCATAATTCACATTACTTGTTCCCTATTTAGGGAAGATCTATATTTAAAACACCAAACTTTCTAGTTACTGTATTTAAGTGGCTGCATTACTAACAGTTCTGGTACAAGGGAACCTTGAATGTGTTTTCTCCCAAGCAGTGCTCATTGCATACCCATGTACTTTTGGACTCACTCCTAAAGGAAATCTACAATATATAAACTTTCTTCTTTTGTTTCATGCTTGGTATTATCATGGGACACAAACAAGTGGCCTGAAGCTAATTTTAAGGAAGCATAAGCATATGCTGTTGTTCATTTTCAAATATATCTTCTTTTCTTTGGAATTGTAATGATTCACACTGCTTCATATTTTCAGCAGATAAACAACGTGATTGTGCCAATCCCTTAACTCCATCAATACCAATACTTTTGTCAGCAGACAGGCAAAATTCTCTTTTCATTTATTCTTCTAAGGGATTTCCTCCTTTCTTCCTCTGAGTTTCATGGGGGGAGCACTGAGCACTGGGGAACTGGGAGAGGCATTCTCTTTAGTAGAAATTCCATGTGAAATTTCTTCCGTAGTCCTTGTGGTCCCCCAGTTGAATACAAAAGGAGCCATCCTAAGCAAACTAAGCCTGGTGAAAGCAGCAAAGAACTAACCTGATTTCTTTTGTAACACATTGACATCTCTGGAAAATATGTAAATGGGATGCTACCATCCCATGAGTTAGTTCGCTAGATGTATCAGCTGCCAAAAAACATTAGATATTTTACTAAAATGATTGTACGTTTTGGAGGTAATTGGTTTAAAGCATGATCCACTGTACAGTCATCTGGTTTAAAGATCCAGCCTAGGAGAGCAAAGAACCAGAATGGGGGCTACAGAAGTTTATGCTATGTTTGAAGCGGCTTCTGCCTACCCACCCCCTGTTACCTGGGAGCACACCCCGCACCCTTCGGGCAGAGTTCTGCTCCCTTTCTCCAGCCCCATACGTGTGGCATTACTTTCTGTAGAGTGGTACGGCTTTGATGGAAGGGGTAAAGAAAGGCCTAGATGAGTCCTGAAAAATAGTTTGCTCTCCAGAAAAGTGGGAAAAGTTTTTACTGTTACTTCTTCAGATAAGCAGGAGGCCTGACTTTGACTGCCTTACTGCAGACTAGCGCTCTGCTGAACACAACAGGGCAGAGCCGGCAAACACAGATCTTTTAAAGCAAAAACAAACCTTTAAATTCTTTCACGTTCGGCCTTGCAACCTTCAAGTGGAAGCAGATGCTGCCTCTCATTAGCACGTAAAGGATTGATTCTCATGAGAGGTAAGTTTTTTAGGAGCTTATCTCGAATGTTTCTGTTCGTGCTGCCTTTAGGCAGCTCTTTGATCATCGTAGTAATGGTTAAGGACCTTGTTGTGAGGCCTGTGACTCCCCGAGCTTTTCTGTGCCTATCACTGAGGTATTCAGACCCAATTCAGAGCTACGTATTTAAAAGCTCAGAAAGCTCAGTGCTACAACTCCTAAATCCACCCCCTGCCATTTTTATTTTTTGTTAAAGTTGAAGTTTTTGTACTAATAAGGAGGCTTTGATTTGAGTCCTCAAAAGACAATTCTAGAAGGCTCAGCTGAGGGGGTGACTGAGCTTCAGCAGGTGCTGAAGGGAGGGGCCGGTCCCTGTGAGGGGCTGGCGGGGG
>JAOXNO010000070.1:11250853-11291361 GCA_028565335.1 Limnodromus scolopaceus | reverse complement strand
GGGGCGGGCAGGAGCAGCTGTGGGGCGTTGAGGCGAAGTGGCTGGGCAGGGGGCTGTATCCACAGGCAGTGGGCAGCACGGAGCAGTCAGAGTCTGCCTCAGAAGACATGGAGAATCTTTAAAAGCTGATGTCTGTGGCCTGCTGCCTAGCTCACCGTGGAGTTCGGAGGGGTTCGTCTGCTGCTGGGCAAGAGTGCAACTGCTTTATCTGTGAGTCATTTCTGAATTACATAAAAGGGCTGGAGTGTTACTACGAAGCCATAGCTGAGACTAGGAGAAATAGAGAGCTATAATGGAAGCCCTGCTTGGTAGTTTTTTAGGGCATGAGGGAAGGGAAAAGCCCTTCCTCAGATGTCAGCTGGAGCGTGAATATGGTAGGAGCTTGTGCACCAAGATGGCTGCTGAGGTGGTGTGAGGAGAGTGAGTAGGGCAGGGGCAGATTAGTTTTGTGTTTAAAAACAAATGGCTCAGAACACAGGCCTAGAATTTTAGTGCCGTGTATCTTTGTTTTGCTGAGAAGAACTACTGCTCTTGTCCATAGGATGGATGTTAGATTGAGTTTAAAGCTGAATTTTAGATGATCCTTTGGAAGGCTGACTAACTTCTTGCATTTTCTCTAGGAAAGTATAGGCTCTTTGGTTTAGATGAAGGACTAAATAATCTGTGTGTTGTAATCTTACTTCTTGAAAGCAAGGGTGGAAAACAATCAGATGAGGAAAACTTGAAGCTAATAGAGACTGAAGTGGCATAAGATGGTTTTGCAGGTTGTGGTCTGTGTGGGGATGGAAATGCTTTGTGGGGGAGTGTGACTGCAACAGTCAAAAGGCTTCTATGCATGGTTTAACTTCCAGATTTCATGGCATGGATAAAATAAAAAAAAAATCAAAAAACATCTAACTTGTTCATAACAATGTGATTGGAAATAAGGCTTCAGTGATGAGGACGGAGCTAACTCTTGTAGTTAAATGGTGTAGCATTATAGTTGGAGGAAGTAATGCTATGTTAAGCTAGCTCCTTGATGGGATAAGAATCATACATGGGATAAACGATTACTTAACTAATGCTCAAATTGAGAATTATGTTACTCAGTAGACAATCATTGTGCTAGATCATTGCTATCTGTATTGTCATATAAGTAAAGTGATGTCTTGCAGTTATCTCTTTACATTTTTCTTCCCCTTAGGCTGTGAAGGAAGGTAATGGGAGAAGCTGGAATGCAGGCCCTTGCTCATCAGCTGTTGAGAGCACCTTCCCTGATCCTGCAGGCAGCTGGCTTCCCTGGAAGCACTAGCTCCTCAGGCAGCTGGGGACTTTGCAAGGTGAAATTGCTGTCTTCTAAGTAGTAAACTAAATAGATCAGGTGCAATTACCATTTCCAGCTGCCTTTTCATTCTCAGTCCCCTGATGTGTAAACTGTAAATGTCAAAGGTGTCTGTTGGCAATCTTCAGGAAGTAGGTTCTTGGGTGTGTCTGGGGCAGGTACAGGGACTAGGTCTGTGCACAATAGTGATAGCTGCTTGGTTTAACGATGGACAGAATGTGAGACTCTACCAGGACAGGAGAAGAAAAGCATGAAAAAATGTCTCTTGTATGCTGACTTGTACATTAACCAGAACTCATACCAGGTTTGTATGGGTGAAGTACAGATGAAGATGCATGATGCATCTTAAACTCTTCTGGAGAGGAATGAAGAGTGCAGATGTTGGTAAGAACTTCATTGTATATTTTTAGCTCTTCCCCACACCCCTCCCCAACCCTAGCACATTTGGGAGGGAGGGTTGACATCCTTGGTACTTGCCCTGCCCTAACTTTAAGTATACTCAACAGAGAGGAGGAAAGAGAGGCTTTGTCAGAGGTCATGAGCATAGAATGTTCTCAACCACCTTCTGGAAAAGCCCATTTCTCCCCATTCATTAGGGATGCTGTTTTCTTCACATCAGCTGTCTTTATGCGCTGAAGTTAATTTCTAGTGTAGTGACAAAAAGGCTAATGCAATTCACGTATAAATGCTATAAAATGCTAAGCAGGCATGAAAAGACTGTGCAGCCTCTCCATTTGGCACTGATATAGTTGCTATTGGAGTATCATCTAGTGTTTGCTGTTCTAGGAGGAGCCCAAAAGCTGCAGGGTTTAGAGGAGCTCTGTTTTCTGACTTAAAGTATAGAAAACATCTCCCAAGGTCAAGAAGCCCACTCCATTAGTGTATCAAAGCAAAGGCTGAAGAACAATGTGATAAGTCTATAAATACGTGCAATTCAGAAGTTTGATAGAGAATTAATCAGTCAATTCAGCAGACAAAATACAACAAAAAAATTAATCTTATAGTGAAAGAGGAACCAACTTGCACAACATCAGGAATACAGACTTAATTATTTATGTAAATTAATTGCTTCTGGAAGAACTTACTTTAGGTGATAATTATGTTATTGAAACACCTTTTAATCTTCTTGGGAGACTTTTCAGGAGTATATGCTGTCATTCTAGTAGAGATACCATACACGAAGCAGTAATATCAGAAGCCGTAAGACTGCCTTATGAGGTCCATTGGGCTAAAAGATTATAGAGGTGCCTGTGATCTGAAAAACAATGATTCCATTATTATTCTAATAAACTTCCTTTAATTGAGCTACAAATGTGACTGTGTATTATATGAAGTAGGAGAAAACTGCCTTCTTAAAGGTGAAGCAAATCTATGTGATCCAGCACTCTGCTTAATTGATTAGCCAGTGCCAAAGCACTGCCTGAATAAGGGAGGAGAGGAAGTATATTTTTGAACTGACAGATCCCTACTTTTAAATCCCTTAGTTCAAAAATTTATCTATAATTAGCAAAAAGACATCCATATGGTGACTTTTCTAGTCCCAGATGGGTAGCTGTCATTTTGCACATGATCTTTGCTTCTCTTTTGAAGTAGAAATGAGTAATCTTGGAAATATTAATCTAACTTCAACTATATTTATCCTTCTATCAACAGTGATGACACACTTTGATTTCTTTCTTGGCGTACACAGTATGTGCTGCGGTGCAGAGGATTCCAGTTGCCATAATTTTCAGTGGAAAGAATAATTATCACAGGGAACTGTAAGTAAGTTATTATGGAATATTTGTATATTTAATTAGAAAAGCCAGTGTTTTGAGGAGTAGTGATGCAAAGATATGCCAAACTTGGAACTCTGCTAAGGGGGTGATAAAAGGTGTTCTGCAAGTGCTTAAAATTGGCTCCCCTTTTCAGCAATGTGTTACCTGGCACATTAGCAGCTGTACACCTGCGCCTGCCTGGCAGGATACTGCTGAGAATAGTTACATCAGAGCAAACAAAAAAAGTAAAAATAATTTACCATGCCAGAAAAGATGTTTGGGTATGTGAGTTATCTTTTTTTCTTAACTGCTGGAGTATTAATCCTTAGCACGGATCTCTCTGCCCTTGTCAATATAGTTTAAGTGGTGACATAACCACAGGCATCTTGTGTGTTTAGACTTACATTTTCTTTTTTGGAGGGCGGGGAGGGGACAGTAATTGTGTGTTTAAGGGGAAGGTATTTTGTAGTAAATATTGTATCTGTGCATGACTCCCCCGTCTCATTTTACAAAAAAATAATTTTGGTTGCTTGTGCTTAAATATGCATATCGAGATGCTAGCAGTCTCTGTAAAGCAGTGCAAAAACTTGACATTCCTCTTAGTAAGCATTCTCCTCAAAATGCAATCTTATTTTGTAGGGGGAAAAAATATTACAGTACAGTTTTTTTTTTTACCACAGGCAGTGTCAGAGGCAAGAGGCCAGATCCAATCAAATGAAGTAAATGGAATTACCCAGAATTTACTCCTGTATAAGTGAGAGCTTGTTTCAAGCCTCAAGCTACATGAAAAAGATTGCTGTTCTCTTTGCTAGCATTGCCCATATGAAAGCTGACATAAATACGACCTAGAGTGAACTTATTTAGCAAGTGATAGGGTACATTTTTTCAGCATGATTGAAAGGCCTTAAGAATGCAAGTCTCACATACACGAAGGAATAGAGGTGCCTGGGTTCCATTAAGATCAATAGGAATCAAATGCTTAAGTGACTCAGGCCTATGCCTCTGAAAACATGCAAGCATTTTTTAGCAACTTGGTGGTCATATTTCCTTCTTCTCAGCACTATCCTTATGATAAAGTTTGATTCTGGTTTTTGGGGTTTATTTAACAAACACTTACAAAGCACAAGTAGTGAGAATGAATATCAGAGGTTTATTTTTTAGGTTACGGGTTTTTTATGAGCAATTAACTTTTAAGTGTTGCTGGCCTAATACTAGGGGAAATTTTAGTATAGTTGTAAACTTTGCAAGTAACTAAATGGGTGAAAGATCTGAAAATTAACTTTGTCATTACAAGTTTGGGGGAGACCTGTGCTCCACACTGAGGTGAAATCCCCTGCTTCACACTCATGTGAAATCAGAGAATACAATGTTGTATGTGTCTGTGTTATGACTTCAAAAGGACTTTAATACTTTATATCTTGTTTTTGAATTTTTCCCGCAGCTATAGTGGGTGGCAGGGGAAAAAGAGATTCTGTCTATCAACCTTATTCTTAAAACTTTCTCTGTGATTTCAACCCACCGCTTCAAGTGCCTTTTCTATCTTTCTTTAGATACTTTCTTAACATTGCTGTACAAAAAAAAAAGTGAACTCAATTAGGAGACTGTCCTTAGAAAGTCCACATGGATTAGTTCAGTAAGAAACTAGTAGGAAAACAACACTGCTGTGGTCTACCTGTATGTTCTAAAACAGGATGAAAAAATGTATGCAGCCAGTGATGAAGTAGCTTGCTAATCAAACAAGTGATATGTGGCTTATTTTACTCCATGTCTCTTTGAAGCCATGAAGGTTAGATATCAAAAAGAAACTGTGTGTTTTACGGATATGAGATTACATAATCATCTAGCACTTTATATTTGGTAATTCTAAGCTTGAGTTGTGCCTCTAAATGCTTGGCTAATTACATAAATTTAATAAAACTTGTGTATATGCTTGAAATATGCGCCAAAGATTTAAATATTGTGGCAGAAGCCAGCTCCAGCAGGTATAGGAATATTCGTTTTATACCTCTCATCTTAATAAATCCTTCACAAATAAAGCAAGCCACAACTAAACTATAACTAAGCCCATCTGATTTGTGGCAACAGTAATATTCAAATCTTCACTTTTCGAGGCCCGTGGAAAATGTAAATTCAACTGAACCAGTAAATTGTAGTTAGTTAAAAGGAGGGAAAAATTATTACTCGTATTGAATGGTGGGTACCCAATGAAAATATTTTAATTGGACAGTTTCCAAAAGGATGTGCAAGCGGGTCAGGTTTCTGCCCTTGCAGAGGGGAGCACTTGTACCTTAAAACATGCAGAGTGAAACTCAGCAGGTTATGACTTGATAGCTGCCAAATTTTCAGTTTTGGCTTTGGAATTTGAGAGTTGTGAGTTCTTTCAAGTGACTTTTCAGTCAGAGCCTAATGAGTATCAGTAGGGAAAAGCTTCCTAGGTTACAGCCCTTTTTCCATTTGCAGTTTCTGCAGGAGACTTGCTACCACAGTAAATTGGCAGGAATCTTGCAGAAAAATACAGAAGGTAACAAAGAACAGTTAACTGCACACATCACACTATGAAACAATATCTTCTTCCTTGTAAAACAACAGTAGACACCATGTCCAATTCTTTCTATCAGTCAAAATGATGCAAAATGAGGAAATCTTGCTGCTATGTTTCAGGGTTTCTCCTAATAAGTGATTGGTGATTAGTAAGGCTTAATATTTGCATAAACGCCCCTATGGGTTGCTGGGTTTTTTCCCCAGTTTCACTAGGTACAGTCAAGAACCAAATTCATATGGAATGATAGGTTAATGAGTCCCTAAAATTTACTTAGTGTCACCTAATTATGTTTTGCGTGACATATCTTAGAATTAATTACAGCTAAGGAAAATAAAAAAGCCTGAATTCATAACGGAGAGGATGATTGTCAATTTATAAAGAGTTTTGTGGTGACCAAAATACCACGTAGGTCTGGCTGGTGAAATTTAATCTTCTGCTATCTTTAGTGTTTGATGCACTTTTGTCAGATGTGCACCAAAAAATTTTACTGTCATATAAACCACCAAAAAAATCCCAGATCACCAAACAGGTCAGTGGAAACAGTTAGGAATCTCTTTTATGAAAGGGAAAATTCATGCATAAAGAACTTTTAGGCTCTCAGTGGGTGAAGTTCTATTCAAGTGCATTTTTTATTAGTCTAGGAAAGAGTTATAAACAGTTTGCAGTATAATCACCAAAGTAAAGGGAATAGTCCTATCAACATGTGTGCAGATATGGCACCCTCCAGAGAGGTTTAGAAATCTGATTCCTGTTCTGTTCTCCTTCTGATTGTGCTATTTTAATTGCATGCTGTTTCTCAGGATCTGGGGCAATTTTAGAGCTGAATGCTCATAAAGAAGGCTCATACTTATATTTTTTTGTTATCGTTAATGGGAGTATTGAGGGATATTTTTAGCAAAAACTAGAATACCTTCTCAAAGCTATGAATTCTGATTCTTTCCTGATGCTAGCTTTAATCTGTTGTATACAGTACATAGATGACAAAAGCCTTTACCAAGTGTAAAGGCTCTACTTCTATTACAGATGTATAGAAAAGAGCGATGAGTCTGTGCAAAGACGAGTCATTTAGAATGTAACAGCATGGAGCTATGAGAAGCATTGCCCTGTGTTATTACTGCTTCCTCACAAGGCTTCAGGCAAATTAGAAACTATGTGATTGAGAACAGCTTCACAGAAATCTAAGGGGAAAGGTACAATTAATGTCAGTTAGTAATAAATTAATTATACAAAGAGTAATGTTCAATTATTTTATTGTGTATAATTTGTTTCCCAACACCTTTATGTCATCCATCTGCATTCTGAGGCTCCGTTGCTGTTGAATTTATTACTGGCCCAAGGTTGATCCACATATTTTTCTATACTTCAGGATCACTGAAACACAACGAAGACAAATGCTTAGAGACAGTTTTTAATAGTACTGAAGTGACATTTCATTTTGGGCTTTGCCATGGTCTTATTAGCTAGACCACGTGCCCTTTAGGTGGCTTCTGAGGGATGCATTTGGCGAAGTGTATGGGTGGGAGCGCAGTTATATGTAAAACCTGTTTGAGACTTGCCTGCTTTTTAGTGAGGAAGCAAGTTAAGTTGCTCAAATGCCTTCTAGCTACCCTCTGTCAAAATTCATGTGCACCCATAGATGGCTGTGGGAGACTTACATAAAGCTTGTACATCCTTTCTTATAACCTGTACCTGATTGTTCCTTTGTATGTTACATCCCCCCTTCCTGTATAGATGAGGTGGAATGATCAGAAATTACCAGTGCGGAGTCAAACAGTAGAAGCGATGCTGATTCCAAGAGGAGTCTAATAATAAGGATGTACGGCTCTGCAGGAATCTCTCCATATGGGAATTGTTCTATCCAAACTGCATTGTAATTCCATTTCCAATGTCCATTTCTCAATTACTTTGAAACTGTCTGCTTTCCTAAGGGATGCATCTTATTTCAGCACTTCAAAATTATGCATAAAATTTACTGCTCTATCAAAACAATGAGTTATTTGCTCCTCACAAAAAAAAAGAGTCCTGGGACTGTAGGTGATTAGAATGTTGCAAGGCTGCTTTATCAGCCATGTTATAGCCTGAGTTATTGCTTTCAGCTGCTCTTCATCTGGTGTTTACAAATACTTGTTTGCATCAATGTTTTCTGCTGCTTTTTATCTCCTTTTTATCACTATGTCACTAAAAGCTGGTTCTGTCACTCCCTTCTAGTTACCCATTTTCTGCCTCTGTTGACTGGCTAGTTGTAACATTATTTCTGTGTTATTGGAAAGCAACTTTTTACTCTTTCAGCTCTCTGAAAGCTGTGATTGCAAAAGCACACCAAGCAATTGTATTGAGTTTTTATTTATCTCCCTCAGTGCTACTATTTGCATTTTACTGAAAGTAATTTCTGAATTTTTCTTCTTTCTTTTTAGTAAACATAATTAGCTCCTGTGAATAGGAATTGGTTTTCTTTATTGCTTTTTATTGAAGTACTTTTTTTTCCCTTCTCTCTTGAGACAAAATTGTAAACAGGAAGGTATTCTTCTTGCCTTGGGATTTAGAAACAAAGGAGACTAAAATGTGTTATTTTTATTGAAGATTTAACATGATTGTAAAAGGGTTAAACTGTTAGAAGGCCTTTGGAATCTGTAAATCTCTACTTAATCTACACTAATTGAAAATCTTACCTAACTGTTTTTCAAAAACATTAAAAGCCATGTGCCAGATTTAATCATTGACTTATGCTGACAGGATTTTCTCAGTGTCTTTCTGCTCGGTTAATTAGCTCATTCTCTAACAGGAATTATTTGGAAGGTATCTCTTAGGCATAGTGTGATGATACAGTATTGAAAGGTGCAGGAGTATTCAGTGATCTGATCATATTTGGATGTTAATCTGACACTGATTGTCCGTGTGATCCTTATGTTCTTTTTCATGAAAACCCCAAAGATACTCTATCATCCAAATTAGATTTCCCAATCTTGATTAATCTGTAAGTCTTTAATTCACTGTTCTCTCTATTTGTTGGTCCCATGTCAGCTTTTTTCCTTTGAAGGGATGTACACTTTTAGCATGGAATCATTCCGCATTTAGAAAGCAGAAGGGTAGGTTTTGCCTGTAGATTTTATACGACATTTTGAATATCCTACAGGATATTTTTCTTTTGGTTTTTGTAAATTACATTATCAAAATATAATATGAATTCATTACCTTAAATAATAAAATGTTCAATTTATTTACTTTTGGTATCACTAGGACTTCTTACCTCTCATGACTGGAAGGTTATTACAAAAAGAAGCCCATAGGAGGCAGTGGCATTGGGAGCAAGGCAGAACAATGCAAAATGAATTCCCAGGTAAAAAAAAAATTTGATTTCTCTTGAACTGAGATGGGATTCAGGGGATGAATATTTTTTTAAAGCATGTAACTCGAAGAATCTGCTTGTTTAACTTGTTATTTTGCAAGGACTTTTCTTGTTGCTTAAATTTGAAAAACAGCTTGTGAAATTTTTATGCAATCTTTATATACCCATCCAAAGATACCTTGTGATGATTCAACTGTTAATAATATCTGTAAGTTGAAGAGAGTGTGGTGTTTTGCACTGAATATTGAAGATCTCGCTGCAGCAAAAGGCCAAAGCTCATATTAAAAGAGCAGTCGTATCTCAGTGAGATGGTTGATATTCTTACTTGGAGTTCATGTCCACTGAAAGATGGAGCATGTTAGGAGACTAAGTATATTAAGTAGTTCTTAAAAATGTGTCATTATATTCAAACATGGTAAATTTCTTACCACAAGCTTGACTCTTCTTAAATCATTCTATGTTTACTAACTTGACATGCTTATATGGCAAAGGTGTGATGGTGTAAGCTGTCCCTAATTGAGTTCAGGTAAGATATGTGGTGGTGTATATGTTTAACATGTTAAACTTATCAACTTGTACTGCGAAACTTCAATGTGATACAAAATGTCTGTCAAGAAGTGCTGAAGTATGGCACTATAAAATCCATGGCTCATATCCTGGTAGAATTGAATTACATTTTAATGAACTTGTATATATTGGAGACCTCTTTCTGATAGGTACTGGTCCCAAACTACCTTTACCCGTAACTGTTGCTTCCTGCTGGGAGGTATTTACTTGCCTCTTACTCTGCAAGTTAACAGTCTGTTGAGGTGCAGTCCTTCACAGGGTTTGCAAAATGCTTGAGCTCCTCGGGAATTGAATTTGCAATGAAAATGTAAAAATATGTCTGGAAATGACATTGAAAAATATATTGGAAAGAATTTGTCTGTATTTAAAGCTTGGCACTGTTGTAGCCTGGCTTAAGGTCTGCAACAAGAATAGCTAGATGCCGATGGGAGGAAGGGGGAAATCAGCCTCTCGCATATGTTTTGGCTGTCATGCTGCTTCTTTGATACGTACCAATACTTTATTGTCACAGATGCCATCAGAAAGGCTTTTTCCCTTTCAGTAAATACTGCTGGGGGCAAAGCAGGTGAAATCACTGGTGACTAGGAAATTTTAGCATAAAGTTAAACTTAAATTTGAGGTTACAAATTCTGTTTCCCTTTCTTGACAGTGCTGCATCAGAAATGTGGCAACATTCACACTTTGATTAAATATTAGAGAGAAAAAAGTGTGGATAGGAAGCAATCTGAAATAGAATTGACCCTATTTTAATGTGAGATTGTCCTGAGAAGAAATTGTGTTTTGAGAGATAATTTGAAAGTGCAGCCTGACAAAGTGTTCTAGGGGAACCTTTGGAAACAGACACCCATTTCCAACATATTTTCAGTGAGAATTTGATCCTTTGCTGTCCCATTATGTATTTGGACACTTTTGATTTTTATTCTATATTGTATCACTCACCAAATTTATTACAGAGGGCAGTATTTTCAGATTTCCTTCATAGCTCTTGGTATCCAACATTGATGGTCGACCCCAGAGCTGGTATTTTGCTGTTACCCTTAATAACCGTCTGCTTTTCTCAGTAGTCTCCTGGTCTTTGAATAAAATGCAGGCTCCCAGATCTTGCTGAACTCTTCTTGCTCTCAACCTTTTTCTCTGCCTGCCCTTATGCTACTCTGAAGCTTTCCTCTCTGAAAATGAGGTAGCTTGAACAGGAAGAGCAGTTTTCCTCTCCTCACCAGAGGATTCTAGCTGATCCAGTTATGGTCTTAGCATGGTATTTTAATGTAGAACAACTGTTATCTGTTGTACCTCTTCAGGTGCTGCCTTGGTTACTGCTGCTAGGATCTACATAGTTTGCATATTCCAAAGTGTCTGTAGTATTTCATAGAAGTAACCTGGTGTGTGTGCCAAGGCTTCCCATAATTTTGAAGCTGTTTTCCTGGTTTTAATGTGAAGTCTGGTAAAGTAATTGGTTTTGGTTTTCTTTTTTTAACATTATGAACAGATAGTAGGAATCCTCTGTGAGATACTATCTTGCGTGTGCCCTCCATGCACACATAAATCCCAAGTGTTATGGACCACTCTGAAAAAAAATGCAGCTTTTAGATATGTTCCTTGGTTTGGCACAGGAAAAGTTAAAATCTAGTCAAATAAAAAGAAAATCAAGTTTGATTCAACTGGCACACCTCAAAGCTTTTAAAAGAATTAGCTGTGGTAATTTGGTATGTCTACTTCAGCCTCACTTTCAGGAACTTTGACTTTTGTTCCCTAAACAAAAAGCACTTAGGAGCATAAGTGTTCAGCTAAAAGGGTGCCCTTTTGTCACCTTCAAGCCCTGTTTTCATGGAGAGACGTATTTCCTGAGCAAAGCATTTGGTTTCAATGATTTGGTGACTTTTGTCACACAAATGACTTCAACATTGGTGACTTCTCTTTTGGTAGAAATATTTCAGCCAGTATTTCTTAAGGTCTTCTAAGCAATTCTAATTGCTTTATACTTCCTAGCGTATGTTAGGTGCCAATGTGCCTAAAATGCAGGGGTTATTTTAATGTACTTTTCCTTATAGGAATTAGTGGAGATAAATTATTCTGAATATGTTTATCTTCCTTAATCATTGTGACTAGGCATAGCTGCAGTGTTAAATAAATGGTTAAGAATATTGCAAGAGCCTCTTTCAGGAAATATATGAAAAGCAAGAAACTATATTAGGATTATATGCGAGTTTATTCTTCAAAACTTCACTTAAATTCTACTGCTTGTCATTTCAAGTCTAAATAATGGTAGTAGCAGTATATGTCTTGATTGTAAATGTAATTTGTGAATGAAGGATTTTCCTTTGTCACTTTATCTGAAGTTCTGAAATTCTTTGAAGTGGCTTAGAACCCATGATTGAACATAGCTACGTAAGTGTCTATAGTGTGCTATTTTATAATGGCTGAGGTGACTACACAGAACCAAGAATATTGTAATATTCAAGTCTTGTTGTTCACAGGTAGTAATGCTTCATTGCTGCGCTTCCTAAGAAGCTTAGTGTTTGTCACTATAGAAATTTATGTGAACTGTAAAAAAAAAAAAGTAAATTACTCTGTGCTTATTAAATTCAGGTATCCTGAGATATAGTTCAGTGCTGCCTAGAACACATCACTCTGACTCCCTTTTTTGCCCCTTGCTAGTGGGGCAGAACAAATACCTGCAGAGGTGGGCTTAATTTAGCACATACTAGGGCATCATTATTTTTGCAGCAAAGCAAGAGATTTTCCAGTCTGTCAATCTTGATTGTTTTTGTCACAGAGCACATGGAAAGGATACGGTTCTTCAATGAACAGATTTCAAAACAGTTTTGATTCTGTCCCTCTAGAGTGTCTGCAAATTCTTTTAGATTAGTGACATCTACAGCTTTATAAACAAATCATGACTTGAAATACCTGTGCTGTTAAGATTAGATTAACTGTTAAGGACAAACTTGTGCAAAAGCTTCTTTGATATGACCTCTTAATCTGACAGCAAAATAATGATAAAGGTTCTGAATACTTCATATCCTTACCACCTTAGCTTAAGTATGGTAGCTCTGCAAGTCTCTGATCTTAAACCCTGGTACATAAACCAAAAGGCCAGTGTTTCACATCTTACTAGGATAAAAATCTACCTGAAGAGCTGCTCTTTAGTTTTCTGCCTTTGACAGTCACTTTGGTGCAATGTACAGCACTATAGTTAGAAAGTACACGTGCAGTCTTGCTTGTACTTCATCTCTTCAGCATGATTGTCAGATGGTGCCTGACAACTGACAAACCAGTTAAAGGTAACATCTGAGTCAGTGAGTCTAAATAATTATGCCCAGCCTCTAGTATGTGTCTGTATGCTTTGAGATAAACCCTTTTGAAATGGCATCTCAGAACATCAGTAGGAAAAAAAGACAAGCTATGCCTTTTGTTCTTTCTGTTACCTTCATCTTCCACTTACCTTCAGCAGTTTTTGATATTTACTAGTGGTGTCTAGGAAGACTCTCACAAAGCTTGATTTTTTTTTTGTAATGTTTTCCTGCACCTCTTCCAAAATGAACTGCTGGGAAATAACCATGGTGATGCAGCTAAAGGTAAGTCTGCTGCACAAATAGGCCATATGATTGGTGTGGAGTCTGAACAAATTCCCCACTGTGTCGGTGTGCTGTCACGTGGACTATTCTCACCTGTGTCTCTGCAGATAAATTGCAACAGTCTCTGTGCCAAATGTCCAAGGATTATTTCTAAATAGAGAAGGACATTTAACAACTCCTGCACTCAAATCACAGCAAGCACTAGAAGAATAAATTCATGGATTGTTATGTTATCTGGGCAAAAACACTTGTAGGGACACAGATGAAACCTACAGTGCAGACATAGCCATAGTGCATCAGTTCTTTGTAGAATAATCTGCAACAATTTGGATTTTAAAAAGGTGTAAGAGGAGCCTGTAGACTCGTTCTTTGCTTCTAATTCAGGAATATTCTTCTAGTTCAATTTTTTGTGTGTGTGTGTGTCTTTTTTTTTTTTCCTTACCCTATTTTTCTTCTTTGCCTTTCTTACTGCACCTTTCCCTTGAACCGTCTCTTACTGTACGTTATACTCAAGCTGAGAGATGCTCCAGATGCTTCAAATGGTCTCTCCATTATGCTGTTTGCACACTAGCCCCACCCCAGCAAAAGATTTGCCTGTTCATCCCACACAGGGGGGACTTAGCTTACTGATACCTCGTGAAGACAGTGTCAACATGTCCAAGGTGCCTCTGGAGCCAGAGCTATTTAAGTTGCTTTCTTCACTTGGGGCAGCACTGCTTCTCACAGTCAGTAAATCTCAGCTGAGTCCTGGAATCTCATTACCCTGCTTTATTCAACCAGCTGCTACAAAGAGTGGAAAAGCAGAAGTCCCTTTGGTGCCCATTATGAGCAGGTTTTGCTGTTTGTTTTGCAGAAGCATTCATGTTCCACATAAATGACAAAGAAGCTCAAACATACCAACTTGCTGTTACACAATGAAAAACAACATGAAGTTTCATAAAAACTGTGACGCAGCCATATTAATAAGCCAGCTCTTGTTTTACTTGGACTGAGAGGACTGCTTATGGACTATGGCTGGAAACCCTCCAAATACTGCCCTGACAAAAAAATTAACAAAACCAAAAAAAAGCATCTGCTGGTCACTGGTATAGCTCTGTCTATGGAGGGGTGAAGCATTAGTTTTTGTCTAGCTACTAGAACAACTCCTTAAAAAGTGCTTTGCACAGTCCCAGGTGGGAAATGAGAAATCAGAAAGTGGATGAAAATCAGTTCTTTTACACAGCAGTGCTTACACAAGGTTTTAGATATACAGGGCTCTGTGCATTTCGTTTGCTCTACCTAAGATGATCTGAAACTGTACTGCACTGTGGTTGGAAGTCTACCTTTGTGGACTGTGAATCAGAATTCCTAGCAACAGCTTTTTCCCCAAAATTAAATGGATCTATAATAAATCAATTTTCTTGGGAATAAAAATGTCAAATGTTGGCATTTCTAATTAACAAGGCGTGTCAGTTTCTTAAAATTTAATGTGTCCTATGTCTTTACCGAATAGTCTCTTACAGCTGTAATACTGTTCACTTGACACCTCATAAATAATAATTTTCACATCATGACTTCTGTATGGAAGATACTTCAGATTATCTGAATGAATTAGTACATAAGAATTTTATGCACTGCAGAGAAATGGGTGAAATTAATACTGAGTACTAAAAGTCATCAACAGAAACTATGTAACTTTGGATGTAACTGTTAATGCTGTTGTTGTTATGCTGTAACCTCCCTTCTGGTAGTAGTTTATGTAATCCCGTCAACAAAGAAAACCTGTCCTGCATTATAGGCACTCCCTACGTGAAAGCAATTTGATACTTCTTTTTAGAGTAGAGAGAAGATGGTAATCCTCAGTAGCAATAGGCTGACTTTATGCAAGTTTAAAAAAATAAAAAAGAGACAAAAACAAACCCAAGAAACCCTGCAACAGGTGATTTCAAAATTTTTGTTTCCAAGAGGTGATAATGCCTTTTATTTTTCCAGATGTTTTAAGCTATGAAGTTTTAGTGTGTTTCTGAAGTTGAGAAGATTAGTTCAAATAGCGCCAGATGAACCTGAAACAATTGCAAAACCAAAACAAGCAAACAAAACAAACCCCGTAAAATCCAAACCCAACCAAAAAACCTGCCAAAGCCACTTGTCTTTTGTTAGAAAAATGTTTTATCTAAATTCTGTAAATAGGGCTGTGATATAAGAAGAGCTTCTGATTCATCACTGTTGTTACTGGCCTTAGAGGAAGACAAGAGTTCTGAGGTCTGGACAAAAATCAAACCTGTTCGGATGAGCTGAGTTTACCCATTGGTCAGAGTGACAGAAAATACGCTGCTTCTAGGGGACAGGGAGTGCTGGCTAAGGGTGTGCTCCGAAAGAGCAAGTAGTGATACACCTGCACTTTCCTGTAATTTTTTACTTGATTCATAGAGGACTGACCTTATGCATAACACTCCTGATGTGGGTTTTATGGGGGAAGTAGAGGGAAGGTAGGGCAGTGGTGCTGGGTGTCACTGTGGGTTAGTTGGTTTGGGTTTTTGCTGTTGTGTCTTGCTACTACGTTTTTTCTCTTTTGAGGTGATTGAGCTTAACCAGTCTCTAATTTGCGAGTCACAAATGCTCTGAGTTTCCTTAGTGATGTGTCACTTGCTCAGACTCTGTGCTGTGACTGGGGTGCTGATCTGATGTATGAAGACACAGAATGGTGTCAAGTATATTGCACTTCTTCTTCTGTAACTACCTCCCACATGCACATGCTTATCTGTTTCTGTTCCAGATAGGTTTTGTTTTGTTTTAAATTAGGTTTAGCAGTCAGTAACCTTTGTTTGTCCCAGGAAATCAGCTGCTAGCTTAAGGCTGTCTATCGTGGTGCATACACCAGCTAACTTGGTGCAATTTTTTCTTATTCTCAGTACCCAAGCTTGAGGTACCAGGCATTCTTTTGTTTACTTTGGCATATGTGATGTGGGTACATTTTTATTGCCCACATTCCACCTCTTCATTAGTCTCATTCTCTGTTTTCATCTCATTTAAAATGTCAGGATCTGCCATTTCTCTGCCAATTTCATGATGGCCTACGCTGGCAAACACCCTGAATTGCGCTGTACTAATTTCTGCAGGTGGAGACGGCTGTGTTTCTTGATGTTTCTTTTGGATGATGTGACTTTTGGTGTTGGACACTGTGTATTGAAGCTGCATTTTCTAGCTGTATTAATCTCTGAATGTGATTATTTGGAATGGAAGCAGAAACCTGTGACTGAAAGGAACCTATTTTTGTAATTAAGTTCACTTAGTAACATGCTGCTGTGTTACATTATCTTTATATAATATACAATTGTTTGTCTGTTCTTATTTCCTAGTTGGGTAAAAGTAAGGAGGTTTGGTTTGAGATGCAGCCTTTTGCATGGATCTATAAACTTCCCTAGAACTTCTAGTGACTTGCCATGCTCAGAAGAGTTAGATACCTAAATAAGAAACTTTCTCGGCATGGCATGTGATACTTGCCATTTCTGCTTTCCAACAAGTAGGCTTTATTTTTTATGTATCATGATTTGAAAGTTTAATTTAATTAAATTTAAATAATTTAACCTTAACCTTGAACAACAGGAGACAAACTCTCAGACCCTTCTTTTCAGTGCCTCTTGTGTAGCCATGCACAACAGCACAAAGGATTACACCTTCCTGGTATTTGGTACCCTCTTTGTACTGCAGGGAAATTACTGTAGATCTACAGTAGTGGTAATTGAAGTATATTGCAGCCACACAGGAAGTCTCACACTTGTGGAATGCAGCATTTCTCCTGATGAAAACCCACTGACCTTGAGGGGTTACAGTACAACGAGGGCAGCAAAATCTACTGTTATTCGCTGAACCTTGATATTAATGAATCATGTGCACTTATAAAATAAGAGGATGTTCAGGTTTGCAGTTAGCCAGCTCTCAGCCAAAATAAAATTTTATCCTGGTCTCCTGTGGCAGGCTTTGTAGCAGAGATCAGCCGTGGAGCCTTACTATCAACACTGCATGCTGAGATCCTTCTTTCATGCAAATTATGACTTTTTCTGTGAGCAAGTGATAAGCTTTTTCAAACGGCATGGTAACCTAACAAATAAAAAGCTTCTGTATTCATATGAAGGAGTGGCTTCTTTTGTATGCCTGTTAGTGACCTTCATTTCCATGTGATTAAATGTTGATCTTGTAATGATTTCACTGTGATGAGTGACAGAAGTGAGGGACAAGCAGGAGAAACTGGCACATCATTGCTTGCAAATGAGATCATTTGAAAAATGCATAAAATAGATTTCAAAATTCAACTGAACTGACTTTCTCTTCCAATTAAATTATGTTGTATTCTCCTTGTTATCATAAAGGTGGCTGGATTTCTGATTAGGAAACAAATCATCAAATACAACCTGACCGAAGTGTAGAACAAAAATGATTGGAAAAACCCTAGAAAACTTCAGCCACCTAATGCTGCTTATTTCACAGCAGTATTGAGAGAGCAATGTCAGTGAATTCAATTGGATAAAAATTAAATGTTCAATTAGAAATGTAATGTTTATTGTAAAATATTTTTGATGCTTCCACTGTTGGAATGCAGAAGTCTCAAAGATTATCTCAGGAGGAGCAATAGGGAAAGTAAACCACTAACTCAAACTTGTGGTCCAGATTCTGAATGCCCTTGATTGAGTAAACGTAGAATTATTTCAGTAGCTTCAAGTATTACTCATTTTAACTAAGTTATTTCTCTGTAAATGACATAAGAATCTGACCCATATATAACAAAAAAGGTGTATGAGGGACCATCTTGTAGAAGGGCAGTTGATAATACAAGGAGAACGTTAACCAGGATATTGATTCTTGTAAAAATGTCTCAATTATGATCTATTAAAGGCATAGAATTTTGATTATTGCACCCTATGTAGTGCAAGTGGTTTGAATCTGACCTAATTTGTTTACAATAGTATTAAAGTCATTGACTTACTTTGCTGTAAAAAAATGAGACTTAAAATTAGTCCCATGTTTTCCAACTGAGGAAGACTCTGTTAATGCCATGTGAGATTTTAGTCCCCCACTAGCTTAAGATTAGATTTCTCTAAGAGATTCTTTAGAGCAAAACTACTGTAAGCCTTACAGCTGTTCTCACAAGAAAAGGAAAGTGCCACAGTAGGCTTGAAATCATGAGTTTAGGTTCTCCAGCAGCAAGGGAATCCTCTACTAGAAATTGCTCACTTCTAAGACCATAAATCAGACTTTTATTACCAAAAAAGCTCTGCTGACATAAGGTGGTGGTTTTCCTCCATTAGATGTTACTGCTTTACAGCAAGTCTGTTTTGTATACTCTTCATCTTAATCAGGAGAAATTTAGGCAAAGGTAGTAACAAAAGATAGTAAAAAGCCTCTGGAAAACCTTGCTTAGTTAAAATCAGCTGTAGCTAGGCTTCTTCCCTGAATGTTGCTGAGTACAGTACTTTGTAAAGAACCAGTAATGACAGAGATGTCAAAACCTCACACTTTTTATTGTCCATTTTCCCTCAGGTATATTTTCCCACAAAATAAAAGTTTTAATGAAAAGGGAAATGCTGTTACATTATCTGACAGATGTGAGCTTTAGACGTATATGTGACAGTGCTTGTAAAAGCAAAAAAGAAAGCAAAACACCCACTTCCTCCCTCCCAAAAAACAAACAAACAAAAAAACGCAAAAGAAAGATGCAGTGAACCTTCTTCAAATAATATGTCTGTAGCTAAACTCAGACTAGACAAGCTTACTGGTTTTTGCGTTACACTCTGAGTGCAACTCTTGTGTATATATATCTTCACATGTTTTGTGAGGACTAAATACCCTTGCTTAAGGGGCTTGATTAAAAATTCTTTCTGAGAAGTAAGTAGGGTGGCAAATTTAATAATCATTTTGTTGTAAAAGCTACAAGTAGAAGAATAGAGATGCAGCATCGTAGTGACTTTGATACGGAAAATACTAAGGATTTTTTATTGTGCTGGTGTTCTATGTTTCACCCTTTGATGTTAAGCATGTACAAGGAGAAACCTAACATAATAACATTGGATTTTTTTTCTTTCCATTTGTAAATATTTGTATTTATGAACTCTGTATCTGACAGTTTTAATTGTGACAAGTCACAAGGCTTCCTTTGCGTAGTCAAATCCAGGCCTCCTGGATCACTGGACCATCCCCTATGTCATAGTTGAATGTGGCAGAATCAATCAGGGGGAAAAAAGGCACATACAATTACAGGTAGAGATTCAGTTGTGGTATTTTACTTGAAGTCTTCAACTAGCATTAATAGAACAATCATGATCACAGAGCAGTTCCTCTTTGAGAGATGTCACTTTGATTTATAATTACATACTGTCATCAGTTATGGCTATTTGTAGAACTGCAGAGTGCTATAGGTTGCAAAGCGCCTCTGGAGGTCATGCCAGCACCCTGTTCAAAGCAGGACTGCTCACATTCAGTCTATAAACAACTTATTATATGTCTATGCATAGCAGGGGCAGAGTTTGAGAAACAGTCTTGGTATTTATTTAAACTTAAGTAAAATACTTGGTCTTGATGGAAGCCTGTAAATTCTGATAAAGACACTTGGTTGTCTAAAAATGTGTGGGATAAACTCCAGCCATTCATATGTTCTATGTATTGCTAGAGTTGCCTTTGCCTCCAAGTTTTATATGAAATACATCTTTTCAGCTTGGAGGCAAAGGCAACTCTAGCAATATATAAAAGATATGAATGCCTGAAATTTATGCCACATGGCCCATAAGTATCAACCTGTTGAGTTACCTGCATCATATCAGTGCTGTAAATCAGATTTCAAATATGAAGACACAATGAGGCAGACTATAGAGTCCTCCTGATATTAGAATATATTGTGAGGTGAAACTAAAGAGTTTACTATAAATGTAGATAAGCTCCTGTATCTATTCCATCAGAAATCAAAGCTTAACTTTTTTATTTCCCATCTGTATTTGAGCCAGCTCTTTTACCTCTAGTCAGGAACCCTTAATCTGGCAAGCATGATGTCTTTTATGTATTTTGTTCTCTGTGAGAAGCTTTGAGCTAAAATCAAATACAACTTCAATGAAATTTGCATGTACTTTAGCAGGCACTGCAGTTCAGAGAAAAATGAGCTCTAACAGACCTTTGAAGCATCTTTGGCAGTTACATGTTATTATGTGGTGACTTCTTTATATGTATAATGGTCCTCAACTGTGTGGGTTTGGAAGAACCAAAGAATTGTAATGCTAACAGCAACCGCAGGTAATTTTATTCAGACACTTCAATATGGTTCAAGAGCATCATAATCTGCATGTTTTTTTTCTAGGGCTGACATGCACTAAAAATGGCTTAAATGGTTAGTACAGCAGCTTGTGGTATGGTTGTGGTTAAACAGATGAGCCCAATAGGATAGCATTTACTTTGTTCTCAAATATATCGTATAGGTGTCTTGTATGAAATGAGAAAGCTGTCATCAGAAGACGTATTATGATCAAATCCCAGATCTGAGAAAGTTCTTTAAAACTTCCCTTACTTATACTGTTCTAAATAGTGTAAATTGCAGAAATACTAAAAAAAGTGCTCTGCAGTAATTAAAGCAGAGAAAACGTCAGCACGTCCAATAGTATGTGTGGGTAAAATGTAATAAAAATCAGTCAATACAGAGAAAGAAGTGCCATGAGTGGTCAGCCTAGCTTTTCTGGCTGTGTATCGTGTAACTGCCAAACCTGAGATGGTGTCATATGTTGCTCTTGGCAGCAACTTTGCTTTGGAAAGTTATTTTCAGGTTGGATAATTTCAAAACTGTCTTTGTGACAAACTGTACTGTGAGGGACAAACACAGCTGGTTTGGGCAAAAGATGTCAGAGGGACGTGGACTTTTCTTACAGTGGTTTTGGCACTGAGGAGAATACAATATGTAAGCGCATCCTGCAAGACCGTCTATGCTGGGACTGAATTCTTTTTAGCAGATTAAACAATGCTTAATCTGTGTATAGGCAACCTTACTCATAATTAAACTGGTCTTCATTTGGTTTGATTTAAATTACAATGAAGGTGAATAAATACACATGAATTAAGCTATTTAAATTCTGAATTAAACCATCTACATAGTTTTATGCACTTTAATCAGTGTCCCTCAAATTCAGAGACTTAGTTACAGTAGTTAGCTTTTCTAAGATCTGTAAATGTTATAATGGCAAGAGTCTGCAAGATCCTGCAGACTCTTGTGGGGTGCAATATTTGGGAGTACAAAGGCAATATCTTTCTAAAATCCCATCAGCTAAATTTAAATAGTTCATATATTGTCTTTACAGACAAAGGTCAGATTGAAGAAAGCATGAATGAACTTGCTCTGAGCGGACAGAAAGTGTTCTTATGCACCCAGAGAAAATGACCAGTAGAAGTTCTTGTGTCCCTGCCAAGTGCAAAGCTTGCTAATGAATTTTATCATAGTCTAGAGAGTGAATGGAATTCTGATACCAAGGCTGAATATTTTTTGCCAATGTTCCAGGGCAAAGCTAAGAGATCAAGATAATGAAGTATAAAAAATAAAAATGTTTTGATTCCTTCACTGGAACTGAACTGAATTTACACTTCAGTTTTAGACGTAAAAGAAGGATCTGTGAATTAATTATATCCTCGAGAACTCTGTTTTCAGAGATATAAGGACTAATATAATAAAACTTTTCTTTTTTGGAGTTAATACTATAATATAGATTTCTCTTTAATGTAGGGCTTTGTTTTGATCAGACAGGTTTTCTGATCTTATATAATGTAGTCAATTCAAATTACTTCCAATAATGTCTGCTTGACCCTTGCCTCCTTCCCGTACCTGTTTTATACGGTAGTCATAGACTAATTGCCTCCACATTATCATCACAGTGGTAATTTTTTCTTTCTTTCTTTCCCCTTTCTCCCTTGAACGTATTCTAACATTTGTAGGAAATTTATTTAATAAGTTGAAAGGAGAAAAAAATGGAATTAGGTCTATGGTTCAGGCTTCCACAGGGACTCTTCAGGAATTTGTCCGTGCACTAAACTGATTTTTCTGCTTATGTTTCTCTTGCTTGAGGGAACTTTGCTAAGGTCTAGCCAATGTCACTACAATGTCTGCCTTTATTAGAAAACGCCAAGACAAGATGATTTAAATGAGAAACATGGTAAATTATCGTAAAAACAACTTGAATGCTTTGACAAGTGTTATTTTAAGGGACTCAAAACCAAGTTATTACTTAATTCTTCAACTATGGCATCTTTTTCCATGCTGGAGCATTGGAGCTAGGGCGCTTGTCAGTATGAACAGTTACTATTGTTAAATTTGCAATGTATTGAATTCTCATTCAGAATGAACTATAAATTAGAAATTCATGGTTTTGAGCATCAGCCCATTCTTACAAGCTGCTCTTCAACTATGACTTAGGTTCAACCATATTTATGATCAGAAACTAGAAATATCTACCTTGTTTGCCAGCCATTCTTGATTCTTTTGAAAGAAGAAAAGGAAAGAGTCTCACTTTTTCTTATAGGGAGATGCACGGGGGCCTCAGAGGTGGTGAGAGCAGGTGATGGTATGTTTTCACCCTCTGAAAGATGCTGGTCTGGCCTATACACTTCACTCCAGCAAATATCCTGACTTTTATTGAAGTGGAATTAAACCAAGCCTTTCTCTTGTAAGGTTGTGTGGATATAGTTGTAAACATTTAGGAAACATTTTGTAATTAAGCTTTTCAGTTGGTCACTTTGCTGTTAGAAATACCCGTGGCTTGTGTGCAAACACTTTTCAATTTCAGAAAGTAAAGACAGTATGAATGCTGCTTGAATACAGCACCTTCCATGGAAAAACCATGGGACACTCTACAGACCCACAGTGACCTCACAATGTTTCTGTGAGTAATGAAATGTATGCGGACATTGGTTTTGAGCAAGGATTTGCTCAAGCCAGTGATTAATAACTGTGTTTTTGAAGACCCTCTATCTGTTCCAAAACTCTTCATGTAAATTGTTGGTTTTGAGAGTTTTGCTGAACTGTAAGGTCACATGGAAACGTTTTACAGGTTTTTTACACCTGCAGCAAGGTTACATTTCTATTCTAGAGGTATATATACTAGAGGTCAATAGATACAGTCATTATAAGACTAAGAACAGAACAGAGAATTCTTCAACGGTGACATGTTTTTTCTTAGAAGGAATTAATTAATGAATTAAACAGCAAACCCACTATATTCTGTGTAATCTCTTCCTCTTCTTGGCTTATTTCACACTTCTCATATTGGAAATAAATTCAAAACTGTCTTGAGAGCTCCGTATTGTAACTCATATAATACAATCTTAATAGGGTCCAGACTGTGCAGTGGCATGTCTGTTTTATAAAAGCCACTAGATCTCTTATCATAAGATGTTACCTGCTAACTGCTCAGACAGTTTTTTGCTTATGGTTTCCTGACCTTAGCAAACCCTTTACAGTGAAGGTGTTAAGCCTTCTGTTAAGCCACTGTTTTATGTAGCTTTTCCAGCTGCATAAGTAAGTGGAAGGAAACAAATGAGAAATTAAACTAGAAAGAAGGAAGATATGAGGTTTTTTTTCTAGACAATAGAAATCACAGAAAAGAATTATTCATTCCTCACTTTTTTACACAGTTCTGATTTTTTACACAGTTCAGTTAAGATTTCCCACTGCATGTGTTACCTCAAAGTAATGACATTCATATGCTGGCTATGGTATTCCTACCAGTGATATTTTCTTTAGACATATGCAGTGTTCATAAATACACAATGACTAAGATGTCCCAAGCACATGACAGTTGTGTTTTAGGGAAATAAACATCAAACTCAAAGGAGGAGGTTGTAATTATGGTTCTTATACACCAGACAAATCTCCTCTAACCTGCCAGCGGGTGGTTTAGAGGTAGGAGTTGAATTTCAGTCCTTTCCTTGACAGTTCCAGTAAATATTCTCCTTCCCTATTACTGAGTGTTTTCTGTCTAGATCAGCAAGTTTGATTTTTAATGCATCAAATATGAATATAGTTGGTTTGAACAATCTGAAAACAGTTTAAAATATTTATGACTTTTTGATCATTATATCAAAATACTTCAACTTGCTGATTGTTTTTCTCTTCCTACAGTAATGAAGCCCAGGACTTGTCTCACTCAGTTTGTCTTTATATCACGCTAACAACTGAAAGAGAAGGAAGCTGTCACTAGGTGATAGACTTCTGCCAGACTTGACTGCCAGTTGAGTCTGTGATGTGCTTCTGTGCATATTTTTTTCCTGTGTTTTTACCTAACATTTCGTAAGCGTTGTGTTGATGAAGTAAACTTTAGTGTCTGTGTTGAATCTGTAGTTATAATGCCAGATTACATCTGTGATCTTTGAGGCAGTACCTGTTAAACAAATGCATTCCTCACTGCAGTCCAGTCTGTGTTGGAATACTTGCGAGTATCCTGAGAGCTATTCTTCAAGGATCATTCATTCCAGCACCAACTTGACTGACCTCCACCCCTCTATCCCCTTCAGATTTTATGGAATAATTCACTAGAGAGGAACTTGAACACTCACCGCAGAGATTTGGTATTTTTCATCCTTTCAAATGATCATTGAAAGGAATCTAAAAAATATTTTAACACAGCAGCCCTGACATAAGCCAGCAAATTTTTGTTTCTGCCATAGGGCAATCAAAGTGTATGTTTGGCTAACCAGCTGCAGATCACCCACGTCTATTGGATATTGATGAAGACATTCACCTGAAACATGGGTTAGTCATATTATTCTGATTAGTGTTATTATTCTGAGATCTTTAAGTGAAAATGCATTTTTCCAAATCAGAGCCTTTTTGAAAAGTTTTATAAGAATCATGAGGGTCTCTACTGACATCTATAGTTAGATAATTGTTTTGAAGCTGTAGTCTATCCCTCCTACAACTTTCCAATTGATATATGCTGCTTTTCAGGTTTGGGGGGAGAATTAGTGGATAATTTCTAGATCTATAACATATAACTATAAAAATGCTGTTTCTTGCCTCATTTTTATTGTGTGCAATTATCTTTTAATTCATTCTGATCTAGTCTTTTCAAAATACAGTTTATAGTTGATCCACAGTAACACAATTTAATTTTAACTTTTAAATATTTCGTTTCAAACAATTTCATTTAAACTTTTGAGTAACTTGCTGATAGCTTTCCTCAGTGTTAAAGCAGTGTTTGCATGTAGGATGCATGAGACACATTTTGTGTTTATCATTTGAAATGAGTTTGTGAATGCAGTTCCATCTGTATCTGATCTGTAGTGCTGAAAATGATTTTCAAAATGAATTTCCATGTCATTGTGCAGAAGTAGAGGGAAAGTGACAGCTGGACAGCCATCCCACCTGTATCTCAGAAGGCTCATCAAATTACTCTGATACTTGGGAAATTTAGCATCATCCCCTTAAATCTTGGACACTGTTCTTAAAAGGCTGTGATCATAGTGCCAAGCAGTTCTGATATACTTCAGCAACAGACATGAGCGTCCTCTGCGTTTGGAAGTGCAGAAAGGAAAGGGGTGACTATAGTTGTAGTTATGTTGCCTTTTCCTTCCCCTTAGGCTGGATTATTTTAACGTGAAAAGTACAAATCCAGTACTATTTGTATTTAAATCTGTTTTTCATCCAAGGAAAGTACTGTGTACAACTCCTTATATTGTAACAAAGTTTCTGGACTAGTTTATTTGGGTACACTTTGATGTTAAATTACTATTGGCAGCAGCATAAATAACTTAATAAGATTCCTGGAGATACATGATAAATTATTGCTATCACAGCTTTTCTCTTATAGTAAGCATACTATTTGGGTTTTTTTTATTTCATGCTGTTTGCATTTTCATTAGATGTTTGGAGATTAGAAGAATGGTAATATTTGCAGAACTGTTAAAGAGATTTGAATATTAATAACTAAGACGGGGTGAATTATGTACAGATTATAGAACCCTACACAAAATAAACCAGTGAGAGGTTTACTGTCTGTATCAGTGCGGGCAGGACTTTGTATGTGACAAGTAAGAAACAAACATTTTAACTAGAAAAATGTATCTTGTATTCTTATCCATAAATTCAGTTATCATGACGGGGAGAATAGCTAGATTTGAAGAATCTAATATGAATGCGAAAGCATTCAGAATAAAAACTTATCTAAATTCAAATTTAAATTAGTTATGATTCCTGAGGATGCTATGTGAAGTTTCAGTGAGCACAGACAAAAAACTGCAGAAATGACCAGACCCACCAAGTCCAGGTATGTAAAATGAAAGATTTGTTCATATCTCAAAGTATTCAGAAACAGCAAATGATAAAAAGCTCTTAAAATAGGAAAGTACTTGTACATAAGGCTATAAACAACTCATAGGGTACTTTATGTCAAATTAGCAGGACAGGTGGGAGGAACATAGTATTCTGTTACATACTATTGGACTGTCAGATGGCTTGAAGTAAAAAGGAAGAAAAGTTGGTGGACTTAATTACTAAAAGCAAGATGCAGGGGAAGTATGAGGAAGAAAAAAGTCTAATGCACTTTTAACCACTTTAGTCTATAATAGTAATCAAGAACAGAAAATAATATATACAGTATGCAAAATGAAATTTTTTTCTCTGAATTATTATTAATACTTTCTGTTGTCACAACAGACCTTGAAAAAATATTGATGTTTTGTTAAACATTAACCAAGAAAGCACATTTTCAGTTTAAAGTACTTTCCACACCTGAAGGTATATGTGCAGGTTGGATGTAGAGGAAAGCATGTATTTTAGCTATGTCAGCATTTTAAAAAAAAATTGGGTTATCTTTTCATAGATATATTTTATCAAAAAAAATTCTATTCCGTGTTCCAAAAGTGCCATTGATTACAAAATTCCCTGAAGAAACTGAGCTGAAGTATAGTGTAATAGCAGTGACTGGGAGCTTGTAGGAATTTTTTAGTATTCACTTGAAAAGACTATCAGCGAAGCAGGGAGAGTTAAGTTTCCAAGAAGTGAGAATATGGCTGATGAGTGACAATCATCTATTCCAGATAATATTCAAAGATGGTGCGAGAAACTTCTTAAGTAGTAATTTTTAATGCCTGTGACCTCCTCTCCTGCCACGAAAGAGCTGTTTGTTACTCATAATAGTAGCCTTGACAATCATGGATCAGTCCTCTACTTTCTTCTCCCTAACAGTGCAAGCAAAAACTGTTTTACGTTGATGCTAAGAGATCTCCATGTGAAAGCGAAATTCTGCCCATGGGCTGTTCAGTGCAGAGTTGAGAGTCTGGATCCCTTCTCAATGCACATCACGTTCAGCATTCCAGGAAACACAACACACTATCGCACCAGAGAAGGAGACTATCAGGATGACTTTTGAAAAATGAGAATATCGGTCTTCCTGAGCTGGGTAACACTAGGAGCACCTTTTCCTTTCACTGGAAGTTGTCATAGCCATTCAATACCCCTGAAATGAAAAAAATGTTCCTTTTGTACCCCAAAATGAATGTGCAACAGATCATTGAGTATTGTCAAGATCTTTCTATGCCAATACTGCATTCTACAGGCAAGTCTTAAGTTTCTATTCCCACGCAATTTTCAGTTACAATGTACAACTGCAGAAAGAGCTTCAAGAAGAGCTAGGGGTTTCCTATGAGATACTGTAATTAAAGTTTATATTTTTTTACAACCCCATTTTTCACGTCCATTCATCTATCCTTAATATGCTCAGGACTTTAGGGCCCGAAAAACTTTGACAGCTGCTATTCCAATTCTCAAGTAAAATCCGGTGTTACAAAGTTCCCTATTTTCATGCACAATAGAGGTGCTTATTTAAATGTAGTTTTCACTGTTGCATTTTTTTATTTACCAAAGTTATTTATCATGGGTTAATTACCATATCTTTTTATCACAGATCGATCTTGGTTATTCATTTAGAGGCAGTAACAGGCATAGAAATTTTAATCCTCATAGAAAACTGCTTTAATAATAAGTAAATGTAATATTATGATAGATTGTTCCAGTGAGTTATGTTTTCCTGTCTATCCAAAGCGAGATAAAAATGTTAAAAAAAAAAATTTAAAATAGTTTTAATAGGGTAAAACAGCTGAAATATTTAGATGAAAACAGCTTAAAAAAAACAAACAAAAATTACTCCACATTACCGGTCTTGTGAGACATGATTTATCTTAAAAGAATCCAAACAAGTGGGATGGAAAACTTGGGGTTTTATTGGCTCTCAAGGTTTTGTGTTTCTGTGATTTAGCAATTTGCTGGTTTGTGGACTGAAGCCAAATTAAAAGTACATTTTGGTTAATGTGGACTTTTGAACTTTACACTCAAAATGAAGGAATTGATCTAGTTTCTTGCTAAATGTTTAATCTAGATGTAATAAGCTTTCAAGATTTGTTATCCATTACAGCAGATCTGTGAACAGTTTACATAGTTACAGAAGAAACTGGGCATTAGATCAATTTGCAGCTCCTTTCAAGGGCACCTTTCAGGTTATAGGCTTTGACATAGAATCTTCTTGTTTAACATCTAAAGTGGGTGCTAACAAGTCCACAGAAATTCATTACTCACAAGACGTTCTATAAAGAAATAGGTGATGTTTGTGAAGAAGTAGGGGATATCCCCCGTGTTCTCTGTGACAGCAGATCTGGACTGGATTGGGAAGTGCTGGGATTTTCCTATTAGGATTATCTGACAAGGGAAAAGAAACACAAAGGGAGGAGCAGAATCCTCCCAGGGTTAATCCTGACCCCATGCAGTTTACTAATCACTCCTTACTTAGAATTTTGTTTAGAGATAGAAAGTAGGCTAGAACTTCGTGAATAACCTGTTCTTTCCTTGTTCTCAAATCACTTAAATTAAGGTACTTTTTCTGTAGTGATCAACTAACAACAGTTATTGGAAGGGCTGTCTCTTTGTTTAAGAAAAACATTCTGCCTTTCTCTCCTAGCGCTCTCAGGTCTGATACTACTCTGCTATGACCCAAAATCTTCCATTTTCTGCTGGAAGAATAATGCAAATTCTCCAACTTCCATCAGAACATGTGCATGAATGCTGGCATATCTAATGTTTGACACATTTGTTATAAACAAAGTAGCAGATGTTACCTTACCCACATATATTAGTTCATTAGAGAGCATATTTATTTCATTTTAATTTTTAATGTTAACTCTTATGTGCACTTTTGCTACTGACAGAAAAGCCAGTATAGCCTTATAGCTAATCTTCTATGCTCCGTATTATTTTGCATGTTTTATGAGATGGTGGGGTTTTTTTTTCATAAGGTAGCAAGGCTGCTTTTTCCTTAACTCAGAGCATAATAGTATCCTTGAACGTACTATCTTTCTTAAACTGGATTTGCTTACAGCATACAATAATAAAATGGTTTTATATGTTTGTTATATACAAATATAAGATACAGTAAGAGGAGCAGAAGGAAGTTTTAAGCAGGAAGCTGGACTAGATAACGGCTTGAGGCCCCTTCCAGCCTGGATTATCCTGTGGTCTATCTGGGGTGGCTTACAAATACTAGTGCCACAGTGAGACAATGAGTTAATGATTCACTTCTGCATCAAAGTTTGATTCAAGTCATCCATGAAATAGGTTCATTGGTCTTAGCCTGAAGGCACAGCTTTGATCCTGCAAGCTTCTCCGCTGAGGTAGTCATCTGTAGAGCTTCACCAAAAGCAGCTAGTCACCCCGCTGCAGCTACAGCAATTTAGACATTAAAGTGTGTGAATTTTCACACTCATTTCACTTAGAGCTTCTATCTGACCTTAAGCCAGTTCTTGAGGAATTAACTATTAGTGTGTTGTTAGGACATCTGAACCAAAACTGTCTTATGCCCAAGAACAATTACTTGGTTTCTGGGCTTGGAAATCCAGTGATGCCCACAATCTGTTGGAAGAAGTCGTACCTATGAGATTGCTGTTTAAATAAACTCCGTTTGGAGAGCATTGCGCATATAGTAATAGAAACTCCTGATTCTAGTTGATGAGGTCTAATTATGATCTCTAAATTATGAGGCCTAGCTGTATTTTATCTTTAAAATATCATTGTGAGTCATCCATGTACACTTTTATTGCTAGAAAAATCTATTTGGAACAAATTAGTAAATGATAAAAATCAGCTTCACCTGAAGTTACTCCTTCAGTAGGTTAAAAAGAAACCAAGCACTGTATATGTGCTTCGTACAGTAAAGCAATCATTTTTGTAAAGTAAATAGTTTTTGAAACATAAAATGGGTGCTGCTTTCTGACCATGGCAACTGCTTAATGGTTTGGCTGCAGTGATTGAAATCATAGCTTGTTTCCCACCCTCACTCCTGTTTGTTTGTGGATTGTGTGTGCATGCATGCACTTTTGATGTTTTTATGTTATTTAATGATTCTCAAAAGGAATTCTGAAACTGAGATTCTAGACATAGATTTGACCATACCTTTCTATATGGGTGGTATGCTCTTTTAACTGGAGTTAAGTGGAGTTAACTGGGTAATGGTCAGAATCTGTTTTCTCTGCTCAACAGCTAACATCATGCAAAGAAGAATTTTGTTGTACTGCCTGGAGGTCAATTACTGTGGGAATCTCTTGACTACATCTGTGTTTTTGTTAAAAATGAAACGTTGATTAAAAGCAATCAGCAGAGAAACAAAACTGAAGTAAGCAGAGGATTGCAAAGTGGAGAAAGAATATAAATCTGATATCTCTTGCACTTATAAATACATGAAATACAACTCATACTCTTGCAACGCATGTAGCCTATGACTTCAGAGGCAAGGTAGCATCGTATATTGGGTGCAACAGAGAAATTCTGGGGTTAGAACTTTGTAAAACGCAAAACAAAGTTACCATGGAAATGAGTTAATACATCACTTTTCAAAATAAAAAGATTTAATTATTTGAGGAATGTAGCTGATGATTCTTTTGCAGAAGGTGCTGCTTCTACATCAGCATCAGGGAAAAAAAAAAAACCTTTATTGTTACAGAATCACAGAATTGGTGGGGTTTATTTCACCTTTGATTGATTTGGACAGCTCTTGACCAAACTATTCTTTAACATGAAAATATTTTAACATCCTGTAAACTGAAATTGAAATTCAGCCAAAACAATACTGTATGAAGAAACAGGGGAATGCCTGTATTTCTAACTTGAAACTGAAAACTGTTTCTTTAATAGTTAGAAATGGAAATTCTCTGAGGTGTTTTGACTAAAAAAGGGCAAAATGGGTAATGTAAAGCTGCAGTTTTAATCTGTTTTAAGTCAGAGAACTAAGAAAAACAAAACTGCCAATCTATTCAGCAGTATTTGTAAAAAAAAATTACACTTTCTTCCATTCTTTTTGAAAAGGACAGGAGGAAAAACCTTCATCTATGTACCTGCAAATGATATGATATCTAATAAGTTTTAGAAACTTATCAAGGGTTTTTGTGTGATAACTATAACTGCTTATTACCAGTCTTTTCCCAGGAACAGACTGTATTTTTTTTTCCTTATTTAGTAATTTTGAAAACAGGCCTATGGTTTTACCTACCATTTTGCATTAAAGGGTATAGTTCATCCTATTAATGTTCTCTCTTAATACTTTTAATTACAGTTTTACATCTTTATCTATATTTTAATTTCCATGGAATTAGACATGCTAATCCATCCTTTAATAACATGTTTACATTTTGCTTCTTTCAGGATGGGAGTAAATTTAGGTGAATTTTAATTTATCTTTCAGATTGGCATTTTATCAAGTTTGCATTGCAGATTGATTTTTTTTTTTTGAATGTATGCATATATATGCATCTATATAGATGTGTATCATAACATGCATACTGAGGATTAGTGAAAACTCAATGTAGTTTTGCAGATCCTCAGGCACTATTTCTTTCAGAATTAATTATTGCTGCTGTGACTGCATGGTAATAAAAAGCATTAAATGGATGTCTTAAGAACTATTGGTAGTGTAGCCACTCCTGGAACTACTGGAATGTATTCCCTTGCAGGAGAGAATTGAGTATGGGATAGCTCCCTATGCCAGTGCCACAACCACCTGCTGTTTTTGCCAATATTGCAGGAATTTCTTTACCCAGCTCTTTAGCCTTGTTTTTGTATACATTTCTGTCCCAGGGAGAAGTGTATTAAATTTACAAAGGGTGATATTAATAGTTGCATGTAGACAGACCTTCTGTCTTCCAACCATCTGACTACCCCCTAGCATTAATCACTTTAATAGGGAGTTATGAAGCTAGAAGGGAAGACATATAGACATGTATTAAATATGTCCCTTAAAAAAACAGAATGCAGGAGCTTCCATAGCAGGTCAGACCTGTTGTCTGTGTGTCTGCTGTGGCCATAGTTGCCACAAAGTACAAGAAACCTGCTGTGAGCCATTGGGTATCCAGGTCTCAGGATAATAGTGCTTTCTGTCCTAAGACTAATTATTTTATATCAAGAAGTATCAGTGCTTGTATCCCTTTATTTTCTGTTTAGTTGGTATGCCTCGTTAGAACCAGAAACCATGTGTCAACTACATGATTGTTTCAGTTAATGTAGCCTCCCAAGGGATTTTGTGCTTGTATGTTCTAGCCTTTTTTTCATTATTTGCCTTAGAAATAGAAAAATATAAAGTATTAAGACCCAATTCAGCAAAGTACATGAGCAAGTACCATTTTACGTATATATATAGTCACAGTAATTTTGGCCAGAGTGCTTATAGGTTTAATATCTTACGGTACTGAAGGTAAAATGCTTTAAAACCCCATTTGTGGTAAGGCTCACGTTTAGGATGCAGGCATCTTCTGATGAATGTTGCTTCAGCAGTTCCTGGCATTATATCACCATCTTTTGTGCCATAGGTTAACATGCCCATACAAGAGTTAGCAGGATGTGTGCGCCCATCTCACCTTTCTCAGCTGACAGGTTGGCATCTCCTGTTAAGCTACTGTTGTGAGTGACCTCTATGGAAAGGTTGAGGTTGACAGCTTGGGGCAGTAATGTCTTATGTTACAAAATTCCTCTGAGGATACGTCAGTAGTTAGAGAACTACCGGGGAAAAGTATGAGTGAACAAAGAGCTGCAGATTAGAGGTTCTATTGTGCCTATGAAAAGGAACACCTTTTGATATTTTCCAGACTCTTCTTTTAGACACCCAGCACAGCAACAGGCATTTGTGATTTGAATGTGCCTTGTACCCATTGCTTAGGCTTGTGGAAATGTGTTATGCTAAATCTCGTCTCCAGGATCCAGCCCAGGAAAATGTGCCAGGGCGTTAGGTTGCTATTTAATATGATTAAAGTGTGGGATTCAATTATTCCCTACGTACTGGATGTTTTATTTCACTTTTTAAGTTGCATTAGTAATCTACAGTCCCACTTTTAATTTGAAGCTTTGCTTTCTCCTATTCATTTTCTGCATTTTGCATGCTTTTGCAGTGAGGGACTTTTGCATGTTTTTCTTCATTTTATTTTTTAACTAAAAAATGGGATAAAAGTGGATGGAGGCCACCGTTCTCTTTCACAAAGGAGGAGGCAGCAAGATAGTTCTTGGTGAAGATGTAGTATTACAGGCTATAAAAGATAATGACGCATTATAAAATACTTCAGGATTCAAAGACTCCACCTTCTTCTCCAATGGACAGACTCCCCATTGGGTACTGACACAAAGATCTGCTGAGCTGTCAGTCTAGCAAAGTTCATTAAGGACCTTTGGGAAAAATGAGTAGAAAATTAAATGGGAACTAACCTGTGTGAGATGATTGGATTGGGTTTTGTTCATTACTGTGTAATTCAGCTTTCTGTTGGTGTCAACTTGGACAAAGGCCCATCCTGGTGAAATGCTAGGTTTGGATGAACTTCAGATTTGCTAAAAATGGTTAACCAAGTATTTGTCATGGATACTTTCTACTCAAAAGGGACAGTAGCTGGAGAAGGAAACCTAGAGAATTCAAAGCAACATTTGAACTGTCTCTGCAGGCAAGAATCTCTGAAACAGGTTGTTGGTACAAAGATTAGAAAAAGAGTGATTACTTTGTTGTTTATATGAAAACTGGCACAACCACATGCTAGGGTGTTGTACTTACTTGCTATCCCTCAGTCTTCTCAGTAATTTTCATAACTTTTCTTCAAGTCTGTCCTTTTTCTACAGCCTTTCCCTTTTGTAACATATCTATATTCTAGTGATCTTGCTATTATAGCCACTTGTAACTAGGGGAGGTTAGGAGGCAGTCTGTCATCAGACACCACACAGAAGATTTACTGATACACTGAGGGAGGAAAAGAAAATCCTCAAGCCCTTTATTGCACTGTTTTAAAAAAATACATCTGTTCTACATTTTGTATACATTTGTTTATATTTTATTAATCATTCTGGAAATGAAAGGCACCAATTGGTGTGGTATGAATCTCTTTTTGGGGTACTGTCTGAGTTCTTTCCTACAGCGATGGTGCATATGAGGGTATTTCAGACAGCAGAAGGATAACATACAGAAACGCTTTGCAGTGGTATTTGACTTTTCACTGTTGCATTTTTGAAACTAGGATATTTGACTCAGCACTGTATGCTAAAGACAAAACACCAGTGTATGAGATCCAATCACTACAAAAGTTGCTGGAATTCTGTAAATATTGCTGTGCTGGGTCTGTGTCAGAGCTTTAATTTCAAAGTCATGTTATTGTTAGGCTCCCATTTGCATGTAGCTATGTATTCCTTGTGGAGAGTCTTGCAGTGACACAAGGTTTTCAGGGCGCTTGAGGAGCGAATTGTGTCCAGCAGTGACTGGGGTCTGAGCTGGCCTGTGGAAGGGGAAGTGTATCCAAGAGCATCCACAGGCTGCTTCAGAACAGCCAAGTGTTGCACTTGGAAAAGGGAATGGACTTGAGTTACGTGGATGACTTCAGTGAAACTTTCTCCTGTCTGTTGTATTATGCAGTCTGTAGTTTAAGAGCCTTCAGATGTATGCTAATATCAATTTCTGCGTGTTGTATTTTTATTTGTTTTTTTTTCTTTTAACTTTTGTGTTTATCATTGGAAATGCATGGTGGTGGGTAGGAGAGCGTTTGAGCACTGGAATGCAACTTCTAGTTTGCACACAGAGATAGGCTGGACCTTTGTTTTTTTGGATAAGTAATGTGGGTATGAATTGTTTTTCAAAGAGTGCTTGTCTTTTCTGAGAAAAAGTGACAACTGCTCTGATTATTTGAAACAGAATCTTAGTTTTGAAAGAGGCTGTACTGTAACTTGTAATGACCTCTAGATAATACTTCACTGATAAATACTATCCATAAACTATTTCCATTTGTATGTGCACTATGCATTTTTCTAGCAATTTTAGGAGAAATGAAAGGCGTGAGTTTTTGATTACAACATTATGGTTACACACACATCTCCACACACTGTTGCACCTGTCTTCCTGGCAGAAGCATGCTTTGTTTTTCAAGGGATTGCGTTAAGATCTCAAGCTATCTCACTTGGCTTTTAAAATTATTACCTAAATCTAGTTTCCTGTTCCTTCTTTATATTGTTCTGTCTTTGATCGCATCTATATCTGGGGAAAAAATGGAATAGGAAAGATAGCGATTTAATTAGTGGTGATGGCCAGAGGGTATAACTGTCATCACCAGAATAGATGGCTGCTTTCCAGTTGTAGCAGCAGACCTAGCAAAATTGTATTACCCAATTTATCTACCTGTTATTACACTCTGGGAATTCCCATGTATGTTGATCGCATACTTACCAGGTGATTGATTAGTCTTGCAGCAAGACTACTGAACCTTTTCACAAATGTTTTCAGTTTTTCCACTTGCAGCTCTTCCATTTTGTCACATCTTGTTTCCTCTAACTTGGACTCTAGAAAGATCTGTACAACATGCCTAGGCAGATTAGTTTTGTTATTAGTGCAAAAGTCCCCTGTAACCAACGTGTCCTTCTTCCATTCTGACCAAACTGCTGAATTGTTTTCAGTAAATTAAAAATGAGCTCTGCTGTTATTTTCTCTTCAACAGAGATGTACATTTCTAATTCCCTGTTAGAGAAGTTGTTTATTAAAAAATCTGGCCATTTATTATTTGTGCTAACGAAGGTGAAGCAACTTCATATGCAGACCATAATTAGCACTTGGAATTTTTTTGATCTAGTTTTCTCTAGGTAAACTCTTCATTAATAGAAGATTTCTACTGGTGAGAAAACTTCTCTTTTGGACTTTCAGCATCAAAGCCTAACTAAGTGAATTTCATGATTCAGCTAGGTTTTCAGTGCAGTGCAAATAATTTGAAATACCATTCTCAAACACCACTCTTAATGCTAATTTTGCTTGGGGTTATTGGGGGGAGGAGGTAGCATGAAATGCAAAATAGTTAAGGAATAAATTAAATAACTGAAGCATAGAACTTCTCCCTCAGTTTGAGGGCTTTATAGGAAAGCAACACACTGAAAAATATGCTTTTCTGGCTGCACATTAAGATATGGAGAAGAGAATAGAAAATATCTGTCGTTTGAACTCCTGCAAGCATCTAAGAAAAGATTTCTTGTGGAAATCTGTCATCTGTCTCTGGCATTTTGAGGTGATCGCATTGGTCACTCTGAGGTAGCTCTTTCCATTGCTGGTCTGCCTGTTATGCCCTATTCCACCTCTTCAAAAACCTAGGAAACATGACCACTTTCCAGATTAGGGCTCTAGATTAGCTTCAGTTTCACAATGAAGGCAGATTAGGATGTGGTCCACATACTAGTAATGACAGACCCATTGTTTGGAAAACTGGATCCATATTTTATCTGTTACTGGTAATAAAACAAATCTGAAGTAATCATGCTTTGAAAACCTAATTGCGTTTTCAGCTGCTGTGTTATAATGCTCTATTTACTTCTTCTGTAATGTTACATTTCCATCTTGTTTATACACATGTGAAAATTAAGAACAGAAGAGATAATGCATAAAATGTGAGGATTTTCAAGAAATTGTAGTCAGCCAGGTTCTGAGCATGTGAAATCTCAAAAGTGTTCTCTTTTTCCAAGACAAATATTTATCTGACTGCTAGAGTACTCCATTCCCTATTCTCTTTGTTCCACCTAATTTCTAAAGAGTGGAACAGTCTTCTTTTTTTGCTCTTGCTCTCTTGAAAGATGATACAAATCCAAATCTTTTCAGAAGTGTTACATTCATATAATAAAAATATGTAGGGATAGAAACAAAAATTCCTGCTCCAGGCTAGTATTTTTGGCTCTGTGGAACATATTTGAATGTGAACAACCATGTATGTTCTGTTTAACCATCATCTTAATTTTGTTTCACTTGACCTAAGGAGCCAACAGCATTAATCTTCCATATTGATTAACCAGATGGAAAACACTTCTTCGCATGATCATAAGGTCACAGACTTATATCCAGAGAACGAGTACTGATGTGTTTAATTTGTTTGCAAATTGAACTGATAAGGTACAGATTATTTAGACCAAAGTTGAAAGTTAATTCTCATTTACCAGTCATTCTTGCTCAGACATTAACAAAGAAGCTAGACAGTAGACAGTTTGCTGGATTTTTAATTGTTTTTCCATAGGTTAAACAAGTAGTTTCCACACATTGTGCATACATACATAAATATGTACACAAAATATATACACACACTTTGTGTACTTTTCAGACTTTCCTCAGATTTGTTTTGACTGATAGTTTAATAAATGAGACAACTATTGGATTTCTTCTGAATTGAGGTTGTTCTTCTCTTATTTTGTATCACATTTTCCTCAAAGAGGAACACACTTCTCCTAGGATAAATGTGTACCTTTGTCTGTCTATGTAACTTCCAAAACCCTGGGTTTGGCAATAGAAAGAGCACCACCTGACCTAGCCTCAATTAACAATTTGCAGAATGGTCTTCCTCCTCCCTGTAATACAGATAGTCTTCCGTAACATGGAAATTAGCAAAGGCAATTAAAACAAAAAAAAGTCTTTGAAATGAAAAGAGAGTAAGAATTATAATCCTTAACTTATCCATTATCACTCTTCCCCTTCTGTTTAAGCCTCTTTGCTGCAATAATCAAAACTGCAGTTGCTTAGTCACTGGTAATCCTACATCATATATTCATTCCTTTATTTTCCTGCAGGCCCTAGAAGTACCTTTTGACCATGATACGGCTTGTCCGGTGATTGACAAGTGTTCCGCTAGCTTGTTTCACAGCTTTCTTGCATCTTAGGGGCGGAATTTCTGGAGGCACAAGCTGTGTGGAAAGAATATCAAGCCTTATCAGTGCTTCCCAAATTCTTGTTCAGGTTTTTCCTCTTTAGCTTCTGCCTGCCTTTACTGATTTAATTAATGCTTCTGTGTCCCTAGGCTACATACCTGCTGATTTTAAATCTGTTGCCATTTATCCATTATTAAAGTAACATTCTATGCCTGATGACTTGGCTGACAGCTATAGAACTACTGCCAAACTCCCATTCCCATCAGAGATCCTTGGAAACAAAGACATTAAAGATTTTAATTTTTTTTAATAAAAAAGGATAAAATTTATCTTATTAGTTTAAAGTCTTGACATCCTGAAGCTCTTTAGAAGTTAATTAGCTTACATTGCTTGACTTGGATATTGTCGTTTCTTCTTTCATTCATGTCAGTTGTTGCATTGGAAAAGAAACTCTTCTCAGAGTCACTTGACTCCACTTTTAATGGTGAAGCTAAGGAAGGTAACAAGTGGGACTGATAATATTTTTAGCCTTAAACTTCTTTCTCTTGCTCTGGCCATCTTGCTTTGAAATTTTAACTCACATCTGTTCTCAAATAACTCGCTGTCCAGAGGATAACCATATGTCAGAGTAAAAGGGCAGCAAAGAGGAAAGCATTACCATCTCTATGAGCTTCCTGACATTGGGGAACATCCATTGTATGGCCTGATCTGTGAAAGGAAAAGATCGTGTCCCCTTCTGAATAAAAAATCCTTTAGCTATCACCTGTTATATTAAAAGAATGATGTACAATAGTTCTTATTAGCCTTTCTGTAACTCAACAAGCTTAATGACTATTTCTTCCACACAGTTGTCCCACTGCTTTGACTAGAATGGTTCTTTCAGTCTTCTGTTCAATCTTATGTTCACAACTTCATCTCAGCCTAAATCCAAATCATCTTTCAAAATGCTCAGAGGGCATCAAATGAAATTAGCAGGTGACAGATGCAAAACAAGCAAAAAGGGCTTGTTCTTCATACAATACAAAGCATTACAGAATCCCTTTCTGCAGGTTGCTGAGGGTCCTAAAAATTTACATGTGTAAAAAAGTGACTGGGAAACGTAAAGAAAGAAAAAGAATCCACTGAGAATTCTTAAACAGAAAGATGACATACTTGGCTCAGGAGATCCTGAACTGCAGACTGCTGGGAGCTAGGGGAGTATAAGGTAAGAATGTTTCACCTGTTCTTACGCTATTCTCAAAACTGCTCCTACTTCTGTGGTTCTCTGCCCATTTTGAGAGGTAAGATCACAGGATGATCCTGTACTATTCTTATTTTACAATTTAAGTACTTTTTCCCCTTGACCCTGTGTTTCTGTTGGACTGCTTCAGGATTATCTCCTTGGTTAAACATTTGCTATCTATAATGCTTTAATAATAGATATTATTCTAGATGTATTCATTCAAATGCTACTACTCTGTAGATGGCACAGGTGTTTCTGTTGAAATTTTTATGCCTGATTTGATTTAATCTTTTTAACAATGCTTGTCCAAGATTTAACATTTGAGTGAGTAAATTAAAATGAACCTCAGCATTTGAAAAGTAAGTTTGGGAATCCCATCTGCCATAAAATTTCTTGTTTTAAACACAGCAAGTTTTGAAAGCATTAAAATCCAAAAATTATAACTTTGCTCAGTAAGATTGGCATCAATTTTTCTTTTTTTTTTTCTTCTTTTAATAATCTTAGTTGTTTTTAAGCTCCAACTGTAGTTGTATTTATAAGTGGCTTTTATATTTTTGGAAGATGACACTATGCAAATAATCTGCTGTGATAAAAATAGTAACATGTAGAGTCTGAAGTACTGAATAATTCCTTCAAGTATTGATATAAAAATGTCTTTGGCTTCCTTTTTCCCCACTTTATTTGAACAAGTTGTGAAACAGGATCTCAGAAACTTCTACAGTGTTTATTGTCATTACAGAAGGAGGCCACCTCTAGGTTTGAATAACACAAAATGTAATTCCAGTTGACAGCTAAGAGTGTACAGTGAATGAATCCACAGTTTGCCATACAAATAAACAAGGAAACAAGTACAACTGGAATTCAAAAAGTAGAAAAATAGAATTCTGAGTCCAGCGTATATTCTTGTGTAAATGAAAGCTTTCAGAGTACTTGATTCTTTTCAAGGCTAGATGTATATGAGCTGCTTTACCCTTTTATGAAATGAGTACCCTGTTTAGGTACTAAGAATGCACATGGAG
>JAOXNO010000070.1:11159163-11250753 GCA_028565335.1 Limnodromus scolopaceus | reverse complement strand
AAGGCTAGATGTATATGAGCTGCTTTACCCTTTTATGAAATGAGTACCCTGTTTAGGTACTAAGAATGCACATGGAGACAGTTTCAGATACTAGTACTGCTACGTCAGGAGCTGGAGTCAAATGTACATTTATCAAGAGAAAAAATCTATAGCCAAAGTTTGCCTTGATGTCGAAACAAACATGCATGGAAAAATGCCATTTAAGATTAATTTTTCAACTCAAGTTTTTAGAAAATTTCAGATTCATCAGTCTCAATTAAACAGTTAAATGAACATCCAAATTTTCTATATAGTAACTTTTAGTTTTTAAATTTAGAAAAATAAAAATACTTTTAAAAGTTTAAGTGCCCGCAGCAGAAATATTTCAAAATTATTAAATAAGTTTTCTAATATACTCAATCAAAAGTAATGACATTTTATAAAGAAAATGTCTGAGTCTGCCTTTTTTTAATCTGAGTTCAATTCTTTCTCTGCTGGAGGGGGTGGGAGAGTAGTGGGGAAACTTTGACCAGCTCAGCTCATCTCTCTAGAAATTTTGCTGTGGTGTGGACTAACAAGATAGGCAATATATCCACTGTTCTGTGTCTGCCGCTGCAATCTCCCATATGATTTCCTTGGGATGGAGTAAAATTTTCCTTGCTCCTTCAGCTTAGCCTTTGGTGCTGTCTTTTGTTATTAATGTTGTCCTGATGTCCATACTAGAGGAAGAGAGCTTGATTTGTCTACAGGAATCCAAACTCCAACTGTCTGCTCTATACAGAGATGTTGATTTTGGACGAAGACAAACAGTATCTTTTCCCGTTTGTTTTCATTGATAGTAGTTTGCTACATGTGTTCTGGGCTGCAGCTTTGTTTTTGCTATGTCAAGTCTCCCATCATTCCTGTGCTGGCTACCAGAAAGGAGGTTGCCTTCTCATTTCAAGCTGCCTCAGGCCAGTTAGGGTTAGCTGCCTCTATTGTTAGGGTTTCATGACAGTTTCTGTGCTGGTCTTCAGAGTGTAGTGGATCAGGTCCTCGTATGATATGGGAATGCAGTTCAGGAGTATCTCCTTGCGTATTGGTGGTTTTACATTTTCAGTGACTAATTTTTGAAAAGGTCTAGGCATAATCCTAATGCTCTAGTTTCAGAATCAGGGAATTACACATTGATCATTGCTACTCATTTGGGTTTGCTCCAAATCATGGTGAAACACTGGCAATGGCAGATTAAATTCCTTTCTGTTCCTTGTTACAATTTTCAGTTAATAACACGTTGAAGATGTGGCAGGCCTGGTTGATGCCTTTTAGCACGAGTGACCTAGGTATTAGATTCCCCTCAGCACAAAGGGATACAGATTTGTGAGGGTTCTGCAATCATCTATATTCCTAAAAATCACAAGTTCACCTGATACAGTTTGAAGCAATTTCAAGACTGTATTTAAACAAGGCTTAGGGTTCAACTGGCAATAATGCTGGGTGTCAAGGCTGAGGCACATCGGCAGAACTTAATTGGGAAACAGTTTTCTTTCTGCATTGTACTTTGCTCTGGCTAGTGTTACAAATCTATTCATAGAATTATAGAATGGTTAGAGTTGGAAGGGACGTTAAAGATCATCTAGTTCCAACCGCCTTGCCATGGGCAGGGACATAATCATTCCTATTCACAGACACAATAAAAGGAGGTATATCTGACTTCATCATTTTTGTTTTAAGTTTTCTGGTTTCTAGCTTCAGCTGCTTCTTTTATCTTCACTTTGTCTCTTCATTTGTATACAGGGGAACCTCATTCAAATCCAGTAACCAATTACACTGTGGTGTAACCATGAATAATATTGCTGTTTACACATACTTAAGATAGCCCATTTCTTGACAGGGAATGATATTATGTAGATTGATACTGTCTATTTTTTTTTAATTCTGACTTGCTATCGATCTTTCTAGGCATTTATGAAATATCTATCTTCATTGCAACCTTCCATTAAAACTGGAGATGATGTTTTATCCCATGATGTATATTCGGATAGTGCTTACAAAGCTGGAGGGTGCATGCAAGCTGCTGAAAGTCTCTTACAGAAAGATAAAGTATGGTGAGAGAAAATCACAAAGAGCTCATCCACAGATAATGTGTGGAAGTGAAAACATTTTATTAAAGGCAACCTTTCATCATAAAAACACAGAACTAATACTGAAATCAAAAGGAACCTCACGTATAAAAGCTCACAGGCTAGTTAGATGGCTGTAAGTCATTCTTAGGGGACTGTTACAGCAGGCTGCTTACATTTATTATTACTTACAGTATTATTTACAGACGACAAGCAGAAATAAAAATATTTTTTTTAAATTTCATGGCCAGAATGAACAGGATTTCATGAATTTCAGTTGAGGAAGCTCCATCCAGGATCAGAATGCAGCTTTTGTTTCAGTTCAGTAGCCATAAAAATAGTTTAAGAAAAATCTCGTGCTAAAATGAAAGTATCTTCCTTACACTTTTTTTTTCCTTTTTTTTTTTTTCCCGCACTATACCTCTTATCATGCATCAGTTTTACAGAGAATGAACAGACTGGTCATTTTGAATGTATTTATGTATGGTGCAGTTTCTTCTTCTGATCAATCCTATAGTAATAATTTTCCCTAGTAAAGAAGAAAAGATGTGTACTTCCAATCTGAAAAGAGGTTTGCTTAGATTAAGAAGCTACCGCTCAAAAGAGAAATTAATACAAGTTGAAAATTTAAAAAAACCAGGAATGATATGTCAATAGATTATAAGAATTTATGAAGATGTTCTAAGTAATCCCAGATCACCTTAAGTCACTCAGGCCTTTCAGAACCCAACACTTTTTACCAGTGACCACTTTTGTTCAGAAAACTAGGATTAGTAATTGATATAGCTTGAAAAAAGGCTCTTCACTTAACTCTCCCTCTTTGCAGTCAGATGCCTGCTCTCTCATTGCCTTTTTTCTTTTTCAGAATGTTTATTGGATGGCATTTTATTAAATAAGAAAAAAAAAAGAGAAAAAGAATATTTAGTAATATTGATAAGTCTGCAGTTGCCTTAGAACTTTTTAGTTTTGTTTGCTTAGAAGATACTACCCATTGGAGAAGGAAAATGATACACATAGAAATGGAGGTAACTTATTATGCAAGCTAGGATGTTCTACTATATATTACTTTAATACTTTATGTAAATAATGAATAAAATTAATACATCTTTATGTTAGACCACAGAATAAAAGATTTTAGGTAATTTTTTTCTGTTGAGGTTAGAAGAGTTGTTGCAACACAACTTCCTACAGAAGCCAATATTGGGCAAAACAGCTCTAGCAGAAACTGAGCTCTGCATGCAGACAGCGGTTTGTTGTATTGGGTTAAGTAATCCAGCAAATTCAGATGCTATCCTTTTGATTTAAATAACTCCTTATGTTTCAAAAAGGTGTTCTCTCAGCTAGAGGCCAGGGCCATAAGATGCTTAAGAGCATGTTTAGCTTTAAGTCCAGAGCCTCTGCCCTTAACTATCAGATAACTGTCAGATGTAAGGCATGTGCTTAAATACCTTGCTGAGTAAGAGTCACCAGGTGTGAGATAATCCTTATAGAGGTCAGTAGGAAAGTATCTATGAGGATTACATTTGGGCTTGATGCTGCCTCTTCTTGAAATAAATACTTCTGAAATGATCCTGCTGGTATCACCTGTGAAGCATTTTACTGGTTTGGTCTAGAATTTAAAATGATTTAAAAAATATTAATCCAATTTATACTTCTTTTAGCAATCTCTATTTCTCTTCAAGAGTCAAGCTCATACATATAAACTCTTTAAATTATGATGGCCAGCACTATTCAGCAAATATCACCACTTTGCCTGTGAAATAGCTGAATAATTGTTTTACATTTACATGTATAAATAATAAGTGACCGATTCTGTAGTGTATTGACATCAACAGGCTATCTCTAAGTTGCAGAGTATCATGTAGGAGCACTTTTTATATTATATATATAATTGCATTCAACCAGGCTCAGAGTGTTTATAGAGTATGGTTCTCTATGGATGGTAATAATAATACAAAATAAAAAGCAATATGGCATTTCTTTGGCATATATAGGAGTTTCTTCCACAGTCTGTCAGGGGAGCTGGACTCTCACGAGTACAAATGAGAATAAAAGTCCCGTTTGATGATCCTCTTTCAACACAGCTCACAACGCTCTACTAGTAGATAACATGACATTGGTTTACAAAACCGAAGACAACGTTTCTCATACAAACAGCAAGAGCAAGGCAAACAACAAAGAAAACATTGACAGCAGATAGAAGATTAGTGGCCAAAACTTATGTGAAGTTTGAGACTAGGTAGTGATTACATTTTTTTCAGATGCACATTTGTAGTCACATCTGTAGTTCCTATTATTTAAGCCAAAGTATTTTACATTTAAAAGACATAATACCTGGAAAGAAACAGTTCATCCTTCAAACACAGTCAGTATTTTTTGTTTTAATGTTTAGAAAAAACTTTAAGGGATAAAATTAAAATAATCACAACTACTGCTAATTTGGGTTTCCTAATGTGGTCCTCATTTCATAGTGGTGAGCTCACTGTGAAAAGAATTAACATGCTTGGTTTTTTTTCTGTTGCAAATGTGAGGTACTTGCAATTAGATTTTTAAACAGTTTTTCTACTTCATCAATAGAAATGTATATGGGCATGCTTTATAAGTATGACTTTGGGGTATGCGTTTTACATGCACATCTGTACTGTTGATATAAATTCAACTTATATTTATTTTATAGTGCTTTTCTCTGTAGTGGGTAAATAGGAATACCCTGGATCACTGGAGTTTCCTGAAGGAGGAAAGAAATCTCTTCTGTCAGTCTCAGTAGTTTTTACAGATGTCTCTGCTGCAGCCAAGGGTCTGATATAGGCAGCAGCCCAAAACTCAAAACCAGCCCCAAACAGTAAATATGTGCAGAATTACCCTCAGAGGGTTACCCGCAGAGCGCATGTGGACAACTAACACACCCCAGATTATTTGTTTTAAACATGTTACTGATGTGTACTGTTGTTACAGTGGTGATTATTAAGAGTTTTCACATATGTATTATGATCTTGGCTTAGGAAAATAGAAAGAAAAAGAATCTAGGCCACCTTTTTTCATCCTGTCCTTTGTAGGGTGATGACAACATTTCCTCAAATATAATTTAGAGCTGTTATTTACATTATAGACATAGCAGTGCATAAGGTTTCCTTTTTTTTTTTTCTGTTGCCTCCCTGTAATCTTTCTCAGAGGAGTCTTTGCTTGAGTAGACGAGTCTGTTCTCTGTGCCGTCAGAAGAATGGGAGGTTACACTTTATGTTATTCAGTTATGGTTGGAATGTATCTTTTGTTTGTAGGATTTGTTTTTGTGTAATTTCTATACGCCAGAGATGTAGGATTTCATGTTTGTGACATTGTTACAGTCTGGCTAATTTATTCTCAAATCCTCCTCTTTCCATAATTTTCTTTTTGTCTGGGAAAGCCCACTGATTTAACTAATGAATCTAGTACTGATTTCTGAACAGCTGGTAATAATAAGAAAATTGTCTTGATGGTTATTCTCGAGTCTGGAGAATGAGCATGCAGGCAAGTTGTTGGATCTTTTTTTCACTTTCCAGGATGTTTGGCTTGTTTGGAGAGCTCTCATGTCAAATCCCTTTTATCTGTAATTACAAAGCATTATGATTTCATCTTGGTGCCAAGGGACAGCAAATGACTGCAGGGAATACTGAAAGCCCATTTATTTCTCTTAAGGCCAAATTTTGGTCACAGTGACATCATTGCCTAAATTTGCAGTTTATTTATCTGTTTGGAGCTTTAACCCTACGCATGCTTCCCAGGACTGACTGTTGGGAGGGGGAGTAATTGGGAATATGTTCCTTTCCTTTCTCTCTTAAATAGTATGGGCTAGACTATTTGTCCCAGGGAACTGACAGTCAAATTACATATGTGTTATATTTATTCCCACTTTTAAAATGAACTAATCAACAAAAAGGGAACTGATTCATCTTAAATGACATAAGAAGTCCATTTCAGATCAGGAAATGAAACCTATGGTTTCTGGAAGCCCATGCTTACTTCTCAGTTCAAAACCTTTCTGCCCCCCTTCTGTACTCTTCTCTCCTTTAAAATGCTTTCTTGGAATTCAGAGGCATGATTTATTCAGATTGTAGCTGTAAGCTGTCTTGTAGAGGCAGGTTCTTTCCTTCCCTCTGAGATCACATCATCTGTGTGGGATGTTATATTGGAGATCAGGATTTTGGCCTTTTAAAACTGTGGCCAGGTAAGGACAAGGAATAAAAGAGCTACTGTCAAATGTATGAATTAAGTTGGTATTGGTAATACGTAATAACAGAGTTAAAATAGTTTGTGCCTACGCATTCATTGTTTCCAGACACTCTGTAATGTGTCCGAATATATGTACTTTTAGCTACTGTGTAAGTCTGTCTAGGGAACATCATGCACTGATTTGCAATTGCAGTGTAACAATACTGAATTTTGGGGAAACCTCAGATACCTTTATGCTACTAATTACAGCTTTCACCTGCTGCTAACTGATAAAAGAAATATGAGAAAAAACTCATTCCTAGGGGAATAGACTTTCTGTCCCATCTTTGCTGTGGGCCTTGAAGAAAAAATAGTAGAAGAGTTGTAATGGACTTTCAAAGATCATCTAGTCCATCTTTCTTCTTCAAGAAGGGTTCAACAATATCTAAATCATTCTTGACAGAATCAGTTCAATGTTTCTTTAAAATCATTTAGCAATGGAAACTCCACAGCCTCTGTATATAATCCATTTCACTGCTTGTCATTCCACGCCATTCAAAAGGTTTATCTTCTAATACTTGACTAAATCGTCCTTACACCAACTAGATTTTTTTTTTCCTGTCTCCAGTGGAGTATATTATTTTCCTCTTTTCAGCAACTCTTTGCATAGATGTAATCATGTCTCTCCATAGCTGTCTTTTCTCTAGAAAAAAAGGAAGAAATACTCTCTAAAATAACAAAGTTTTATTTTATCTTGGCTTTTGCTCTCTTCTTTATGTTTGTAATTTCTAATCTGACCATTGCTGTTTCTTATTTCTGGAGTTCATTTATAAATTTCTGGATGCTGTTTCAGTTAAAGCCTTACCTATGTGAGTAGAAGGATTATATGACATTACAACTCAGAAATAGTGGGAGAAGGACCTCAGACTTTTAGAGCACAGTGATGTCCTGGGGAGGAGAGGCCTGGCTGAATATAATCAGAATTCTGGTTGCAATTACTGACTTTGCTGTAGTGTAAATTGAGCAAATCCTAGAAACTCATTCAGTGTTAGTTTCTGTCTGCTAGGCAATGCTACTTCAAATATAAGATCTTTGGAAAAGGGACTGTGTTTCTAAAGTATACATAGTGCAAGCAGCTTCATACTGCCATCTAAAATATGATTTATTGTCAGTTACTGACTATACTGTGTCTTCTTAAAACAAAACACAAAACCCTGCATGTTTGTTAAATATCAACGGACCAGTGTCAACACTAATATTTAAATATGTCACTCCTTACCTGCGTTGCCAGTGGTATAAGCAGAAAAGCTGAAGACTTGGAGAATAGCCCTGGTTGCAAAGGACATTGAAAGGCCATTTGGTCCAACCTTTCATGGAAAAGGGGGCATAGATGAGATTATCTAGCACCCTGTCCATTCACATCTTGAAAACACCCAGTGATGAGGACTCTACCACATCCCTGGGGAGGTTGTTCCAGTAATTGATTGTTATCACTGTACAAAAATTTGTTTCTTATATTGAGATGAAACCTGGTACAACACAACCCTGCTGCCCCTTGTCTTCTCCCTGTGGCTCCTTGTGAAGAGAGAGCCTCCATCCTCTTTGTAACCACCCTTCCAACCTTTAACTACTGGAACACTATGATGAAGTCCCCCATGAGCCTTCCCTTCTCCAGAGAGAAGAGACCTAACTCGTTCAGTATTCTGTCTCCATGAGACATGAAATGCTTTATCCTCTTTTCAGTGACTCTTTGTTGCAAATTACATAATTTGTACATAATATTTCTCTTCAGTTGTCTGTTCTGTAGCATAAACAACTGTAGTTTTTTCCTTGTTTTCCTCACAGTTTGTTTTCTCTACACTTCTGCTTATTCATACCAATTAAGTAACTGATTACAATAAACTTACTGATTTTTCTCTTCCCTGGTACTCTCCAGCTGACCCTTATATCTCTGGCAACATGATGGCCAAGGCTCGGTACAGTAATCTAACTGAGGCTTTATTACATCTGAACAGAGTGGGAGGATTACTTTATGTGATTTTCCTATTTGACCTGTCTGATTTTCTTGACTCATAGTCAGCTTGTATAGTGTTAGAATTCCCAGCCCTGTGTTTTGTGCATCTGCCTGAGCTGTTATTCCAAAACTTTTACATCTATGCTATTATTCCTACCTATAATATATAATAACTGTGTGTATATGATACTGTACATTAGTTCTCAGTGCTCCATCCTGTTTATTTCATATCAGCATGCTATGTGGTAAACACTTTTTTGATTCTTATTTTGCTTTCCTTTTTTAAGCTAACAGGAATTACCTACAAATGTAATACTTTTCCTTACTGACTTACACAATGAAATACAGATATATTTTAATATTTTGAAGTAAACTTTTTAGAAAGTTGCTTGATTCCCCTTTGGTTTATTTAGAAGCTTACTGACAACTGTGTTGTTCCATTGTGACCATACTTTACAGTAAACTAATTTAACCCATATTTCCCAAATTTCTTATGAAAATATGGCACAAGCTAGAATCAGAAGTCTCAGTAAAGTGTATGGTGTCTACTGCTACTTGCCATCTTTTTGAATGGAGACCTTACCATTAGAAATGAGCAGCTGACTTTCACTGAGTGAATTCAGAATGTGCACATCTTGTCTGGATTATCAGGAGATAATTTCTATGCTCACCGACAGTGCCAAAAGTGCCTCCCCTGTTAGCACCTCAGTCAGTCTGAAGTTTTCAATGAGAAACCTGTAAAACACATTTCTGGTTATTTCCTCCCGTTGTTGAAAGAATGAGGTGAAAACAGATGAGAGGAGAGGGCTCCTTTCTCTGTCACAGCTTCAAGCATTACATACAGGAATATACACAAGGGGTATTAGGGTTCTGGGTGTATGTGAAATAGTCTCCCAAGGGAAACAGGCATGTCATACAGCTTGAGAGATTGTACCTCTTGAAAACAGTAGAAAACATGATATGGAATGCTAGGAGATAAGATGCTTTTTATTCCCATCTGTGCTTCAGGGGTTGAATTGGCAGCAAATTCAAAAATCTACTAGGCAACAGAAAAGATCAAGAAATATAGTATATGCATAGCAGAACTTTGGCAGGAGGTAGTGTATGTCCTAACTGGATAATAGAAGCAGGTCTTGAGATTAATGTAGAAGATGTACTTTCCAAATGCTTTTTTCTAAGATCTCATGCTGTGTCAGTTTTTGCAGAGCCTTTATGGACAATGGTTTTTTGACTTCCAGGTAAAATGCCTTTGAATAGAGTTCTCCAAGATAAGCCCCAACACTGTATTATTTTTCTGGCATTCATTATTGAGTAACATATGGATATGTCCCTCTGCGGAGGTTGTGTTGTCTGTCTCAGCTGCTATTCCACATTGATAAAAATACTGGTTCTCTTCTCACTTGTATGTATTAACAGCTTGAGTGTAAGTGAACATATATATGCCACAGGTTCTGGAGACTTATGATCTCCAGGAGGGAAAAAATACCTCTGTTTATTATGGTGTCTCTCATGTGGTTCCGTTGCGCAGCTGACGTAGGGGAAATTAGCAGATGGTGTAAAAACTTCTGTAGTTATTAACATGCAGCGCTACCAATTCTATATATTTTTTCTTACTGCAGCCTTAGTCATCTTCTAAGTTTTGTAACCTTTCTCTTGACCTAGTGGGCATTTTTTATAACCTGTCCTCAGTTTTCTGTTTGTTGACAGAAATATGGCCATTCTGATATTAACAAATGCAAAATCTACAAGCCAAACAGAAATAACCAAATAAACTCCAAAGCCAATGCAAAGGAGAGAGGAAAAAATAACATTGCCTCTTTATAAAGTAATGCCCTCTGCTTAAATGTATAAATACAAACTTGCTTCTGCTAATGTTGGTATTATGCATGAGGAATACCAGTATTTAGTGTGGCACTCATTTTGTGTAGAAACATGAAAAATACCATACTAGGCAATAGCCAAATATTAAGTAAAAGAAGCTAAAGAGCATCTAAGACAGGAGTTTCTAAGAAGTTATGCAGCAATTCACAAGAGAATTGGAGCTGAGCTTCAAAATTCAATATATTTTGATGCCATTTGTAGAAATTGTTAAGTTTTATACCTGTGCTTTGACTTCACACAGACTTCAGTATCCTAATGGCTGTAGTATCTGTCTCTCACAAGAACTTTGAACATGCACATTGAAGGGAGGCAACAGCCTGAGAGTGGAGTCTTCCCTACTATTTGTGAGCTGTGTCAAAGTTACAAGACAACCGGGTGGAGAGAGTTACCAGAGAATGTGGCAGGATAATTGCATTTTGCTAGAATGCGATGTTGCAGCCATTATTTTGTTGATCTGCAGTGTCAACTGTAACTGAGTCTGGGAGATCTGTGGAGTCCTGTCGTGTATCTGCTGCATTTTTCCCATAACATTTAGTTAGTGTCTGAAAAAAATCACTTGTGGAGCCTAAAAAATTTTGCATATTAAAGAGTGAATGTGTGTTGTCTGTTGGTTTTGATCTTCTACACACTAACAAGCCTGCCACTAACTCAGCAGTACAGGATTAAGGCCTTTGCTATTAGAGTCATGCTGTACAATGTTGTGTCTCTTACTGTGTTCAACAGGACACCTTTGTTGTGAGCACTCTTAGCCTTGTGCTTTTCAGATGCATCTCTTAGGGAAAAAACCCCAACAAACTCATAAATCACTGTTAGTAAAAACCAGAACGCTTTGCTCTGCATAGGCAGACTCGTGCAGAGCCTTGTGCATAATAGCATACACAAGCTGTCTCTGCCTTAATGGATCCTGTCAAGTTGCTCTCTATCATTCTTAGTATTATCATTCCTCGAGCAGTAATGGTAAAATACATTACAACCTTAAAGGACACTTTTCATCCCTAAAGTTTAGACTGTCTCTCTTTAGAATTCTTTAGTATTTCATTTTCAAAAGCACTAAACTAAACTATGGATATAGATCCTGTCTTCAATGTTTCTCTTCGATCATGTTGCAAACACAAATGTTTTAGGAAGTCAGGCTCCAAAGGTCAAGTGACTGATGTGGGGAAATCTTGTAATTTGTGTGCGTGCATACACACACGTACACGGAGAGCGAAGGGGTTTTTCTGAGACTACTACATTGGTGTGGAAGCTGAGAGCCCAAGAGAGGTGCTGGCTGTGAGTGGATGCTCAGGAAGACTGCAGGAGTTCACTGGGGAGCCTCAGTTTTGAAAATACCGTGCAGTTCTCCTGACCTCTTCAAATAGGTAATGGAAAGTATGGCAAAGCCAGTATTGATGCCAGAGTAGTGGAGACTATCTTTCTGTCTTTCAGTTGCATGATTTTTTTCATTCCTAGTATGTGATGGAGTCAAAAGGATGTCTCTGTGCTCAGTAGTCAGTGCTGTCTCCTGCAGAGCATGTATGAAAAATCCCTACTGAAGTATAACACTGCCTTGAAAAGAAAGAGAAAAGTAGGCATCCTTGCCCTTTCCTTACCTCTGTAAGGACAAAGCAAAACCTAGTTCCTCTTCACCTGTGGCAGCAAAAAAGAGCACAATTATGATATTTTTGCAATGTTTCTGTTGCTTAAAGAAATAGTAAGTAGCAGGTAAAGTGCTCTTTCCCTTGGGTACCAATTACTTCAGAGAATTATATCCACTAACATTGGCAAAAGTCTTTCAAATAATAACTACTGTGATCAAAATGTTAGTGTAAGTCCAAATACCAGAGAGTGAAAATGAGGCCAACAGCTGCATGCAGTAAAAAGAAGAACGTGTTTTTGCTCAGGGAGTATTAGTAGCTCCACTGACATACCTGCTGTGTGGTAGGACTTGTTTCCTTGAAAAAATAACCCTGTCAATGACCACTGAAAAGGCTTGTGATTATTCCCATTTTTCATTTCTAGTTTGTAGCTGAACCTCAGATTGAGCAGCAGCACTGCCTGATATTCCCTCTTGAATTGAAATCCTCACTGTTGATAGCCTGTTGTACTCCCAGCCTTATTTATTGTGAGGGATGCACACAACACTTGGTGTGCAGGTTCAGAAGATGAACTCTGCCAGTGCAACATCAACCCCTATTAACAAGCAGCGATGCCTCTTACAGTTTAAACGCAGGTGAAGTCATTAAGGGAAGGAAGCTAGTGTTGACTTAGTCAAGGTGCAACTGTGTGTGTAACAATGTGAGCGTATTGTTAAAGCTCTGGATAGACAAAAAATTGAATCCTGCCTTTACTAAAAAAAAGGCATTGGGATACAGAATGGCCCTCAAGTTACTTTCAGAGAAAGATAGGTACAAAGAGCCTTTTCATGCAACCGTGAATGTTACTTACTATAACATTGCTTCGTTCACTTGGTACAAGTAGCATCTCTTTCTTTTCTGTTATGTAAAACCATAGCAGCAGTAATAGATTGGGATTCTAGACTTATGTCAGCCTCAGGTAAGCTTGAATCCATAGCTTCTGCTTCCCAGAAGGGGACCTAAGCTCTGAAGATGAGAAATGAAACGCAACTGAAGAGAATATCTTGCTCTTGAAGCAACACCATTATCTTGCCAGAAGAGCAGTCCTGGGATGAGGAGGGCCTATCCAGGGAGTCCTGGCCTGTTCAGGCATTGCTTATTTGGCAGATTCTGACATAGGAAAAACCCCCAGAACTAGGGTCAGTATTGATTTTCTTCCAATTGATTTTCTTCTAATTTGTTGTCACTGGTGACAAATACATCTGTCTTATGTTTTGCTAACCTGGTAAGGCCAGTACAGCTGAATGAGGTGTGTCAAATTCTTCATGAAGTGTTCTTCTGCAGAAGTGTTTACTAGGTCCAATCAGCTGCTTTTATCTGACAGCAGCTTTTCTTCAGGTACAGGATATAACCAGTATCCTAATTTGGTCCTGGCTTTCATTAATGCAGCTGGATGGGGAGGAAAGGCCTGGTTTAACACTCAAATTCCAGATTGAGTTGGCAGGTATAAGGACACATCTTACTTGCAGGCTGAGCAAATTTGAGTTTGGAAATCTCTAAAGCATGAAGCCTAAATTCCAAGAATTTTTTACAGCCACTTTTCAAATTAGAGTTCTGTGTTGGTGTTTACATTGAAAGTTTCCTCTGGGGTTTTAGCTGTAATAGCATTTGCTGGCTCTTTTTTTCCCCATCTGTAGGCTGAGATTAATGTGCTATTATGTCACATTTTTCAAATGAATTGATTTAGTAGTTTAGCATAAAACATTGAAGTTTATCTTCCCTCATTAGTCACACTCATCTGCCATTGCCCTCCTAGACATGGTCCTACACAATGTAAACCAGGAGAGCCAGCTGGGCTGATTGTGCAGTTTGCTAGAGCAGAGCATAAGTGCTGCAAGAGGTGCACGCTATGAGTAATAACCCAAGCTGCCAATGACAGATTCACATTGCACAGTCTCTTTCTTCATCTCTTCTAATGTCACCCCATGACATTAAGCCTGTCGTTGAGAAAACACTGCTCATGTCTTGGGCAAACACCAGAGATAAACTGGAGTTTGTATCTGAAGCTGTCAGGTTAGACTTCTGTGCTCTTCTATAGGCAACCTAGCGGGAACTGCAGAATATGGCATGAAGGATCATCCTGTACTTCTCTCCTCTTCAGGTGGGCAACAGCTGGTCAGAACCTGATAGGAATGTAATGTAAATGTAATGCACATCTGGTAAACCAGGATGGTGTCATGACTCCAAGGGACTTTTGGAATAATGCCATTATATGCCATATCTTCTGCCAAACTGTGGTAAATCAATAATTTTATCTACATTTAGAAAACCTCAGATTTCATTTTCCCAAAACAGTCTCATTTCTAGATGATTAGTTACCAGGAATTTTATGAGTAATTCCTGATACAGCCAACAGCGTTAATAATACTTTTACCCCTTTAGGATTTTGTATTGAACTAATATAGGGTTTTTTTAATGTATATATTTTTTTTAATTGGGATTTTAATGTATCCTGGAAGCTATTTCTTACTGGCCATGTAATGGTATTTTAGAAACAATACATGGAGCAACTTGCTGTGTAACTTGACATGAACAAGACTTTCAGTGTTTTTTGGCTAAAAACAGCTTTCATACCCAAGCTAGCATGGCGTCTGTACTACTATCTAAGTATTATATTAATGCTGAAATAAGTGACAAAAGTCATATATAATCAATAGACACAATAATTTGAGTTTCTCATTCATAGAAATAACAATGCTCACTTTTTAGTAATGTGATACTCATCCTATTTTCACATTGTCCGCACTAGGTGATATATGAGATGATATAATCTAATACAATAATGCTTCCTGTCATAACTGGTTTTAGCAAAATAAAATTATCAATGCCAAATAGAAAGATGATATAATTACAGTAAAGACTGTATTTATCATTGGAAGTCCTTCATGTATTCAAATATAGAGACCAGGATTAAATAAAGTGCTCAGGATTGTGTGCAAAAGGGATTTGTGGACTAGGGTTATTTATTTAGTACTCAAAATTCAATAACCATTCTATAAGAATAGAGCAACGCATGAATCTTTTCCCAGACCTATTCCAATCTGAAGTCTGAGTCCTGGAGATGCTTTGTAGGTATTGTGGAATGTCATGAGACCAATTCCTCTATTTATATGTCACCTTGTCTTTGTTTGTGTAAGCTGAGGATCATGCTCAGAAGATTTAGTCATGAGAACAGATGTTTCCAGGGTAAAGGGGTCTAAAACAGATAACATTTAGACTTTTAGACTCCATAGCTCTGTGTACAGAACATCTTCATTTCTTGGAAGTACACTTTTTTGTTTGTAGTGCAGTGTCTCTGTGTTAATATCAAACAGCCTTATGAAAGAAATGCTTATGGGAACCCAGTGCAGTTCTTGCTCACAGTGAAAAAAGGTTCAGAGAAAAAAACATGCAGAGGCACAAAATCAGGTGCAAGAGCAGGTTTGGAGGTTGGTTTTTTTCACATATCTGGAAGAATGAAAGTCTATGCAGAGGCATTTATACTAGCAAAGCAGTTGTGCTTTTTGTCATCCGTGATTCTAATCAAGAATTTGCTGATAGAAACGACATGTGAATTAGATGGGTTGGTGGTGGAGCTTTAACAGTAAGTTGTGTCTACTGTTGGTTAGGCTTGTATTCCACTGGGCTCCCCAGGCTTCCCTATGGACCGCAGGGCTGCCCAGAATTTTTCTGGTGCTGTGGCTGCACTCGTATGTCTCTCCTGAGCCCACCTGGCAGAATGGGGTTGTTTCTGCAGTTGTGCCTCAGGCAGGGAAATGGTCCTGTAACCAGAGTTGGGCTTTTATGGACTATTTCGTGGCATCTACAAAGGCATATAATGAAAATGAGACTTTTCTACTGTTTAAAAGGCTACTCCAGCCACTTCTGGATTGATATTTTCCCTCTGATAATGTGTCGTGGCTTCCTAGGAACCATAAATTGCCTAAAGAATTTGCACAAAGTCATGCACTAAGTTGATTCTGAAGCGAAATATACTGAATCTTCATTTCTTCTTCTGAAATTCATCTGATCTCATTACAGCAAAGCAAAGAGAAGCAGCTACCCAAACACTGCCCTTTTCTGAGGTTCTATTCGTTTTCAGGTTTATGAGCCATTAGCTGTACTAAGACCCTGTAAAGGACTTTCTGTTCCAGCAGACTTGGTACACAGATGTTGTGTGCAGGTTTTTCTGTAATGAACATATAAAAATTTTGAAGCAATATACACCAGTGTTTCATCTGTTTTTACTGGGTAGTTCCAATCCTGGGATGTGGCTGAAGCTTACTGCAAAGCTCCTATGCATTCACGAGGACCAGGATCTGGCCCTGTACATGCTTACCTGGTTTTTTTCCTCTCCTTAAAACTGTAATTAACTGATCAAGTGACACAAGCTGTGGGTGATGCTTGGAGGCTTACAGGGCACATGGAGCTTTGCGAGGTTTGCATGCCTTGTGTGCATTATGTTACACTGCATGCAACAGGCATAGCACATGTCACGCATACAACATGCAGCTGCTTTCCAAAGAACCTCTTGTTCACAAGACTACCAATGGCAGAGTCAAATCATCATTTGTGCTGAGATGAACCCCACTTGGCTGCAGTGGGAGGCTCCGGAAGCTCAGTTAATACTCAAAAATTGGCCCAATGATACAAGTTTAGGAATGAGCCAGCGCATTGGATTCACATAGAATCAGTTTTATTGCCAGGTAAGAAATTCATATTAATATAGTGAATACATATGTTTACAAATAAACATTCTTAAAAAACAAACAAACATTTTATTGTAGGAAGTATTATTGGTATCATAAACTCTGTAGTTAACAAGTATTAACACGGGTTTACTTACAGAACATACAGTTACTAAAATATTTCCACATAAAATATGCTCAAGTTACACGAAACCTGTGTGAATTAGAGTGCAGCTGTAATGTGTATCTAAAGCATATGGATTAACAGCAACATTCCATAAAGGGTCAAATTAAGTCAGCCAGTTGTGAAGGCAATAAAGATTAAAGGAATGAAAGTCAGGTAGTGGAGAATCTGGGTTGTGTGCAAAGTATTTGTCCCGTGGGCTTTGTCCACTTCTGATAGTCTTAAAACATATGATCATACAATTTAGCAGCACGCTTATGGAGAGATGCCGGTGCTCTCAGGATGCAAATCAATCTTGATATAGCTAAAAAAATGGTCTCTCCATTTAACCACATTTCAGATTCTTAGCCCTTGCATCCTTGACTAAGAAGCAGCTCTGCCAGTCAGTTGAGTACAGCAAGAAATGCCACTTCCAGTTCTTCTTACAACATAACAGTTCTCACTGCTCTCTGCATACTCTTCCAAAACTAATCTCCAGAAGAATTGACAGGTGGTGAGAACGCAACTGTAGTAAGACAGCTAGTTAGGATTTAGCCAAATGACTTGTTTTGGGGGAAGGGCAGGAATTTAAGTGAAAGACTGAGTGCGTTGCCTGCCATCAGGCTGTTGCAGCACTGCCCACCTATCCTAACTCTGCTTATCTCTGTGGATGTGCCAAAGCCTTTACAGGCCCAGCACTGTGAGGCTACTACCAGTGCCCAATTCAAGAGTGGTTTTACTCATAGGAACAAGGCATCCTGCTCATCAAAACCCCAGTCAAGACCATGAGTCCAATTGTTTGTTTAGTTTAAACCCAGATCTCTTTGACGTTTGAGGCTAGTCTGTTAGCCTCTTCCACCGAATAGTCCACCAGGAGGGAACGCCACTATAGAAAGCCAAACGATAGAGACAATATACCATATAACATTTAGTTGAACTACAAAGAACTACTATGGCTAAAAGCAAATACAAAATGAGAGACTAGAGGGGAAAAGTTTAAATTGGGAAAATGGAGGGGCTAACTAAATAGTCTTGACTGTGCAACCACTGCATGGAGATGTAGTCCAGTTTCCCTTTGGGACAAACAAAGGAGGCTGAACAGGGCACAACCCTTGTCATCCTTAGCAAAACATGAGGAAATAGCTTAAAGGAACAGAGGGGTCACTTTGAGAAACAAGACTGTCATTGAACAATAGTAATACAGTAAAGGCACCACCCACGCTTAATTTCAGTCTGAAGCAGTTGAAGATAGGCAAAACATTTAGGTGAAGAAAAAGTCCTGACAGTCTGCAAAGTGAGAATTGTTACCATCTGCCAGAAAACAGGAGGACTGAGAGGAAATATTCTGATGCCCTTATTCCCCCAGCAGCTTTCTGTGTCATATGAAATGTCTGTTCTTATTTTGGAGGTTCCCAAAAATTTCAAATCAAACGAAGTGAACTGAAATAAAATCTTCTGCTGTTTGTTATCATCCTGCAGAATTCTCTACCAGCCAGAAAGGTCCCATATGCTCTTAATCATAACAGTCTTCATAAATTCCTTGTGAAAGAGTCTTTGTCCCTTATCGTATATATATTTTTTGCGCTTTCTAAGGTATAGTGTGAAAGTACAATAATAGATGTTAGGGGTTGTACCAAGGTGCTTGCTCTTGGCTTTTCACAGGTCTAGTGCTTATTAATACGTTTTATAGAAAATTCCTCTCTGAAATAATATATTACAGTATATTGTTCTCTCTTTCTTCCTCTGTCTCAAGGCAGGAACATAGTGTAAATGTTTAAGCAGACATAAGGTTTCTCTAGATTGTGCTACTTCTCATCATGGATTTTAGTTTCAAGTAAAAAAATTTAGTCACAAGGGTTTGTGTTCCATTGTGAAATACAAATGGAGTTTATAATTCAACCTTCAGTGTGTATTGCTGCATGGTATTAACCCACTCTTCGGCCTACAGTTGGCTGGATACAAAGAGTGTCCAGGTGGAAGTTCGTTCCTTCCTTCCTTCTGTTTGCTTTTTTTATTTTTATTTTATGTTTTTGAATTTATTTTTTGCCTTTCAGTTGAGTGCTTGTGTTGTATGTGTATTTGTGTGTGGTTTTTAAAGGATTTCATTTAAAAACAAACAAAAAAAAGAAACTCAAACAGTTACTTCTGTCTTGCTGTTAGTTATGAAGTATGGCTGTGGGCCCAAATAATGCTGGCTCCGGGTTGTCAGTGGGTCGCTTAACGTTGGGTCTCCCATCCCATGTTTCCCCTTGTTTGTGTATGCTTGCCGTCGAAGAGACTGGTCGTTCGGATCCCAGGTCTTGTAGTGGGAGTTGTAACCTAATGGGTGTGTGTGGATCTTTGCAATTTTGGATTTCTGCCCATTCTGTTTGGTTAGGGCACTGTCGATCGTGTAAGCTCTCTCTTCATCTAGGCGCACGGGATGGAGTGGCAGGCTCCCCTTGGCAGCCAGTTCTGCAAGATGTCGGCGTTTGGTGTAGAAGTCATCGTTGACTTTGTCAGCTATTAGGATTTAAAAGGGGGAGGGGATAAAAAAAATCAGTTGGACACAAGAGAAGTGTTACACAGTTTACAGTAGGTTATGCACAATTACATCTGTGGACCAAGTACAGTTACAGGTACATCAGTGGGAGAAATCCATGCCACCTCCCACCCCTTATTTTCTCTCTGTAGTACATTTTTGAATGCTATTACACTAGACTTTTCATATATTCAGACAAAAACCTGTTGCCCTTTAACAAAAGACTGTCCCTGTCCCAAATCACTCAGGTTGTGCTGATACTTCCTTTATAGGGACAGGTCCTATGATCTTACCGCTGCTCATCTCACATAGCATAGGAAGTTGAGAAAGTGTTCAGAAGTATACAGACTTTCTTGGAAATATTGGGGCATCTTGGGATGCTCTGTTGTATTAGAGCCCATCTCTTTAAATGCAAAGTGTCATGTGGGTGTTTAACCAAGCCAGTTGTAAGATTCAGTGGTGTATGAGGATCCATTTCTGTTGAATAATACCTTAGGGCAAATTGAAAAATGGGATGTGTTCCAAATGGTTGAAAGTTCGCTAATGCTTTATGGGGTTGAAAATACTTGGGTTGCTGAAGGTTAGGTATTTACCCTGTGATTTTGCAGACAATGAAAACCCAAAATTCCAGGTTCTGACATTATTTTCTGGGGCCAGTACCACAAAGAAATACAGCAATAGCCATGCCGACAAATACTGCATTGCAGTTCTCAAATTAGGATTTTGCCCACTGCAATTTCCTGGATGTGTCTTCCAATGCATGCCTTTGCTCAAGCTTGATTGTTGTTATTGCTGGCATTTATTTGGCCTTGCTTAAAAGTATGAACCATGCTCAGGAAGCTAAAGGCATTCTGCAGCAGTCCAGCAACTCATTTAAATTTTGAGACTGAATATCAGGGGCTTAAGGGGAGCTTAGCTGAATTTCATTTTTTAAGGTCTTGCCTTTTACGTAAAGAGAGTTTATTTACCCACTTCAAAAATCTAGATTTTGATTTAAGATAGTGCCAAATATGTAGATCAACTAACACAGTGGTTAATCAGCAGTGGTGTGCCTTGAATATATGATTGTGTCAGCCTGGATTTGACTTTTGCTGTGCCCTGGCTAGATCTATCCATTTTCCTTGAAGCTATGCCATGTAAGGCTTCTCTGCAGAAGTCTTGTACAAGTAGTTGTCTGTACAGCTCAGCTCCTCTTGTCTTCACGATAAGTAGGTTTTAAATTCCCTGCACTGTTTTTGTTTATTTTCCTTCTTTTTCTTTCTCCCCTGTATTGCTAGGAGGCTTTTGTTGCACGCTGAATTTTCTCCTCTCTAATTCTGAAGTGGATCTTTATGCAAGGTGGTGAAATTCCCATGAGCACCACATTAATCTTCAAGATCAGACTTCAGTTCTGGATCCACCTTGCCCTGCCCCCTCAATGGGGAAGAATATTAGCAAAAGTAGTTGCTGCTTATCATCTCATGATATTTTTTGTATAATGCCTGTATGACCAGACTTTGATTTTAAATCCTTAATTTTGTCATTAAAGAGGTGTTTTGTCTTCAATGAACTGAAATTGCTCTTGTCTGTGCTGTGAAATTAGGCTTTGTATGTTTTGCCCATCTCCATCTGTCTCTTTTTTTAATCAATGAGTGAATGCTTTTCTATAGCATACAGGTGGCTTCTGTTTTCAACAAATCACATAATGTACATAATGGCTTATTCTAATTTTGGTATAGGATGTGCAGTTCCAATTGCTGATAGACCTGTAATGTGTTACAAAAAGAACCTGTGAAGTTCTGCTTTGATTTTGGGATGAGTTGTTTTATTTAGAGATCTGTAATCTAAAGTTGTACCTGTTTTTCCTTGGAAGAGCTTTTTCCAGTTCTAAATGTGGCTTGTCCTTTTAATTTGTTAATATTCATTGAATGCCACAAAACAGTATTATATACAAGTTGAATAAAAACAGGATGGAAGTGCAGTCTGTATTGCTAATATCTCATTAGTCTGTTATCAATAATTGGGAAAAACAGTTGCAGAAAAGCCATCTTGAATATCCACACAAGTATTTATTTGTACAAATTTTTACGTCAAAGGGACTGCAAGTCAGCTGGTTAGGGGAGCAAGCTTCTGTATCTTATGACTTAGACCTTGTCTATATAAAAAAAGTTATGCTGGCTTATGTAATTTAAATTCAATGTAGTTAATTATGTCCAGCTCCTAATATAGATACATTTGTCTGCCTATTTCACATTTAAATTGGTTTAATTTGCATAGAAAAATTAAAAACTAAGTTAATCTCATGTAAGGATAGAGTAAAATTGTAATTTTGTACTTTAAATTTGATCTTAGTTAAGCTGCAGCAGTTTGTATAACATAACCAAGGTCTTTGACGATCAATTACAAGGTAAATAATTACTTTTGCTTAGAAAAATAACAGTGGTCACGCAGTTATGCAAATAATAACCAAAAATTGCAGGTATTTGCATTGCCTGATATTTTCATGCCTCTTTAAATCAGTCTTACAGCATGCACATGCAGGCTTACACATAGGCACATGTACCAGAATTGGGTGGGGGAAAATACTATTGTGGCAAATATATAACAAAAAAGCATTGATACAACCAAAGTGTTCAGTTGTTCAAAAGGGCTTTTGGCAAGTCTTGAAGCAATCCTCATTCTTGCATACTGACTAGATTATAGGTTTTATAATACCAGTGTGCAGTGCCCCAATGTAAGTGACCTGATGCTAGTATAGTGCAGTTCTGGTTTTCAAAGTAAAAAAAGATTCAGAAGAGTAACATTGAGCATGATTTTGTAACAAATATTTTGGTAAGAAAAGAATATTTTTAGTATCCTGATGCCAGATACTTTAAAAATCAACTGTGAATCTCAGGACTTTAAACATGCGAAGAGACATTTTGGAGTTACATGGTGGCTTTAATATGTGACCTTGGGTACGTGACTCAACTTTCCTCTGCCTCTGTTTCACCAACTGTAAAATGAGCTGTTAACGCATTGGAGGAGGTAGTTAAGCATTACGAAGATTAATTGCTAATTGTAGAGTATACTGAGTTTTCAGATGAAAGGTGCTATAGAAGTGCCTTTTGCATTGGTATATAAGTCAGTAAAATAGAATTTAAAGATATCACTGTTGTGTTTGCAAAATGAGTAAAGAATTCGAATTAAAAATTACCAAAAGAACAACAATAAAAGAAATGCTTTAATTCTGAGTGTAATTCTTTGTGTTCCCTCCCTCCAGTCTTGGCAGCTAATTGCACTAATGTTTTCAGTTTCAATATTTTTGTAAGGCTTTTACTTCTTTAAGGTAACGCACCCACAAGTTTAGTTACTGTTGTAGCTGTTCATGTGGAAAAAATGTTGAAATATGATTTTTTTCCAACTTAAAGCGTGTGCCTGGGAGGGGGGAGAGCTTGGGCTTTTGTTCCTGCTGTGCATAAAATGAATAACTGAAAAAATACAGAAACAGTGAAAGGATCAAAAGCAGAGCTCTTCCCCCCCCAGCTGGGTTTCTTAACTATTAAGATAAAGAGATGCTTTCTCTTCCTTTCTGTTTCTAGATTCATAAATCTTGAATTTTCTTCTGCTCCACAGCACAAGTTCATCAGGATGTGAATCTGGGTGTGGACCATCCTAGCAGAAGCTGGGATGCACCTTGCTGGGCAGGGAAAGTAGATTTAAATCCCACTTTGTTGGAGCAGTTGTGCAGCCATGAGCCTGTCATCTAAAAGGTGGGTCACTCCACTCCTCACTCTTATCTGAATCCAATGGTGCCTCAAGGTGACCACAGCTGTGTGTTTTATTTTGATCTTTACTTTGGCAGTATCGGTGTCAAATGTCTCAGATTGGGACCCTTGCATTGTTCCTTGAATTTTGATTTTGAAAGGTGGTAGCTTCCAAGCTGCTTGGGATAGCAAGGTCATGGTGACTATAGGCTCCTTTGGATGAGGTGACCAGAAAGAAATGGGCCTTTGATGGTACGTTTTTATTCAAGATTTACCATGCTGCCTAAATCTGTCACTAACAAGAAGCTTTGCCCTTTTGCTGATTGATGATTGACCATGACCAAACTTGGAAGTTTCACATGTTTCTTCATGATCCACAGTTATATAACAAGAACACGTAGACCAGTGAGTTGTTTATAGACTAAATGCCATGGATGAAAAAATGTTTTCTTGAAAATCAGTGACAAAAACTGTTTGTGGCTGTTATAGGGCTGGGATTCCTAAGTGTGCTTGTTTGAGTGTACGTTACCTGTGCTGAGAGGTGGCCCCAAAGCTATGTAATGTTGTTCTCTTCCCTTAGTTAAGTAGTTTTTCAGGTGGCTGTGTAACCACTTTCAACAAAGAATCATGTGAACAAGCATTAGCATTGTGTAATGCTTTTTTTTTCTTGTAAAATATTGCAGTTACAAGCATTTCTGTGTAGTAAGTACAGCTAAATAAGGAGGTCTTGTGTAATTATGAATCAGTATCTTTTTACTCTTTTCCTCATTGATAATTTTTTATCTCTGTGGGTCCATAAATGGCTCTGAATTCTTGCACCACTTCTTACAGCTATGGGAGAAGTATAGAATCCTGAATGACAATTATGTCACGCAGCTTTTGTGAAAGTAGGCACCTAGGAGCGGGAAGAAACCTCTGAAGTGAGAGAGGACAGTCCACAAAGGAGTGAGCCCTTATAAAAGCTCTAAAGACATTAAAAAAAAAAAAAGCTTCAGTGACAGCTTGCAGTCACAGTCAGAAGGTACAAAAACACGTAGGGAACCCTGTTTCTCAGTAGATGTTTCACAGAGTTGTTTGTTATCTGAACATATTTTAAGAGCTACTTTGTGAAATGTGCAGAGCTTTATTCTAGCCCCAAAGAGATTGTATTTCAAATTTAGGGCTAGAAATAAAGAAAGCAAGCCAATGGAAAGTGCTGGGGGACAGGGTAGGAATGAAACGACTACAGTGGCACACTACGTAACAGCTAAAATACACTAACTCCCTATTTGTAGATGTTTTCTGTGTAACAGTAAAGCTGTCCCTATGTAATATTTAACAGTTTATAACATGGCTTTGCTTTTCCAGCTATGACTTTGCTGGGATGTTAGTGTAGTTAGCTGAAGCTATGGGAACTTTAAATTTCTCTCTGTAAGTAATTAAAGTGTAAACTCAAGAAAAGACAAAATGAATCCTGGTTCAAAGACAACACAGGAATTGTGCTGAGGGAAATGCTTGGAAGCTGCCTTTGGTGGTGCTGTTGTTGGTCCTGTCTGAATGTGTGATTGCTTATTCATTTGCTTTTCTAAGCTGGCATCTAAGACAATATGTTCAAAGGCTTCAAAGATATAAGCCAAGTCTATGCTAGTGTTTTTGCAGGAGTTCATCTGAAAATCAAAGAAGTATCATTTCTACACTAATACAAGTTTCAAGCTCTTTCTTGGCTGAGGGGAAAAAAATAGTGCACACTGGGTTCAGATTATCTGTCACCATGTATGAACTGGATCCAATAAATTCACTGAAAAGTGTGTTCCATCCAGTAAAACAAGTAACTAATGACTTGCTGTTTGAATGAAGGGGTTCACTGCATAACATGAGGTCTATTGGAAAACAGAACGCATCTAGATGTTGTTGATAGACATGATTCTGTTCATATAATGCCAGCAGTTGGTAGAATGATATGGTAGATCTGTTATGTGGCCAGTAGGAAGAATGTAGCTACTTCATGCTTGGTCACTAGCTGTTCTTATCTCATAGCTGCTGGAGTGGCTGTGTATAAGGTGAGGCAATTTTAAACCATACTGAATCCTAAGAAGGTGCAAAGGCCTTTTTAAATCATTTAAATCCATTCTTGTATTGAGCTCTGAAAAAGCAGAATTCAGCCTGTGGGCTGCAATGCATTGATTTCTGTCCCAAATATTTGCCTTTCTTTCCCCAAAAGTTCTAATACCAGTTTGCCTTTATTTAAGACATTCTGAAAAGGAAGATAATAATTTATGTCTGTGGATTCTTTCTCATGGTTTTTATTCCCTATTACTGATAGAGGTAAAGAAAAAAATACATAATGCATGGAACAATCCATAAATTACTTTCATAATATTGGCAGAACATACTTTTTGTGGTTCTGTGTTACTCCTCTCCTGACCCCCTTCACCACTTTATCTATTTACTCATTTCTTGTAGTGATCTGGAGAGAGACCAAGCATGAAAAGACATATCACATAAACCTTTTCTCTGCAGACATTGTTTGAAAGGAGCTTGTCCACCTCCAGACACAAGACTGCATTTTGCTTTGCCAGTGAAATAAAATTCTACTTTCATGATATGAGACATGATGAAACATAAATATGTAGGTCCAAACATTTCTTCTCTTCTATCGATTACTTTCATGACAGCTTCTGAAAGGCTGAAGAGGCCAGAATATTTCTGGGTTTTGAAATGCATCAGGAATGGTTTAGAATAAGAATGTAATTAGACTTGGTAAGTAGAGCCTCCAGTCTCAGCAATGGTCTCTTTATCCACTACAGGCAGCGAATGCTGCTGCTTGGCTGGGAACACTGAGACAGAATTTGATTAACTCCTCAGTCACCAGACATCATGTGTGGTACCTCATGTACAGGGTTACAGTTCCCTGGAACGTAAGAGTAGCCACATGTCTGTGAGCAGAAGCACCCCTCTTCTGATAACATGCCAAACAGCACAACACTGCAAAGCCTGTTTTTTCTTTTTCTTTTTACAAACATTTATTTACTGTTTAATTTTGGGCAGGTTTCTCTTTGGGCATGTAAAATGGCTTTTCCAGTTGCGCTTTGTACAGTTGACTGCATTGATTTACACAGTATTCAATTACAATTTAAAATTAAATTTTGCAAAGTGCAGCAACAATATCATGATCTGGTTTTGGTCAAAATACTCCAGACACATACATACTGTACCTAAAGTAGAGACCAATGATATGCAGAATGCTTGTATCTAACCAGTGTAAGAAAAACAGAGCTTTTCCAAGTTACCAGAATCAGTAAGTTCTGTCAGCCTGGAAACAAATGGTGGCTACATCATGTTATTGTAAATGTTTCCAGGAGACCTGAAATGTGTTGCATACAAATAGACAAAGATCACACTACTTTTTTGTATCTTCAAGTGATTTAACATTTTAAATTCAGGCATCAAGATGTTAAATTGCTGGTTCAGTATCATGCAATGAAATATAAACTTGAGAAGGAAATAAGATTGCCAGTTCTATTCTTGAACCAATAGATGAAATTGTAAATGAAGTCTAAGAGAATTATGTATTCAAATCTCTGACTTTTCTTTGAAAATGCAGCCAGTAGCTGCCCTGTAACTGCAGATCTGGTTTTTCATTACTTTTTTTTTTTCCTAGAGGCCTCTAAACTCATATCCTTTCATGCATCTACAATGGCAAATAAATATGAAAAGTTCCACTGTGAAATATTTATTTAGTTTTATCTCATTTAGGCATATTTATCAGTTTTAGTTTTACTGGAAACCACATATATGGTAAGAAAACTTGCCTTTCCAAATAGAAACTATCTAAGGAGTCATGCTGTCATGCTTAACTTCTGAATAAAGCATGACTGCAGCATAAACTGATTATAGGAAATGAGGGTTTGGCTTGCTTTCTAAAAATGCTGTCCAAAGCCAAAGAGGTTAACACTTCGGAGATTTGCTTAAAAGGCTTCTTCCACTTCTTCCTTCGGTAATCTTGCTTGCTTTTTCACTGGGTAGTTTTTAATGCTTCTCAAGGAAATCAGTTAGGACAAATCTGGTTGTGTCAAAAGTTTGCAGCAATGCTTTCATACATCAAGAGTAATATGAAATTGTTTGTAACCTTTTTGGTCAGTGAAGACCTTCAGTTTGTTTAAGGGCAGGGCTGCCTAACTATTCCAGGAGCACCACTTTATTGTACATTTGCAGAAAAAGCGTGCAGTCGTGTGCAATGGAAGGCCCTTCTACTGCAGTCAGAGAAATCCAGGCAGTCCACACAGAGCCTTGCTCCAGGGAGTGGACCACAAACCAGGTGGACTGTCCTGGCTGGCTGCACACTGAGTAGTATGTGGGTCACGTTGGAAAAAATTTCACGGTGTTCTGCAATGTGACTCAGTGTCTGAAAATGTGTATATATTTTTCCTTAAGGTGTCAATTTATCTTATTTAAAATTGACTGAAAAAGCTGTTATGTTCCTGACCACATTTATTTGTAATAACTGTTCTTAGCATGAGCCTAATTTCATTTTTTTCACACATTGCTGTTGGCATTCTTCTGTGTGCTGAATTTCATTTTCAGTTTTAATACTTTTTATTAGATATTTTTGTTTGTTTTAGTATACTGCTGGTTATAACTCTTAAACATATGTCTGAATCGGCTACAAACACTCCTAGTTGTGATGATGTGGAAAGCTGCATGAGGACACAGAATCACAGAATGATGTGGGGTTGGAAGGGACCTCTGGAGATCATCTAGTCCAACCCCCTCTCCAGAGCAGGTCCACCTAGAGCAGGTTGCACAGGTCTCTGAATACAGAATTAAGATGTGGGTTTAGTGCTGAAATACACCTGCGTTTTTCTGTCTTTCAACTGGCGTCATACTAGCTTTACACCGTTATTTCTGAATATGCGTTGAGGCCTGAAGGCTGTTTGAATTTTACTGGTTAAATGAAAAAATGTCCCAGTGATATAATAACTATTTTTTGCAGGAGTTATTTTTATTTAATCTGTTTCTTAACTCCTATGATTTTAAACATTTTTAGCAGTCATTCTGGATTGAAGTCAGATTTTTTTTCCAAAATTAGCTGTGCCATAAGTTATTTATATTAGAAAGTTATCTTTTTGTATTCTTTTTGCCAGAAGGAATCCTTTTCAAGAGAGAGTTATTAAGCAAGAGAAAAAAATTCAGAAGTCATTTCAAAGCTGTAGTTGCACACATGCAGTTCTGTTTTTTTTTCTCCTTTCATTCTCTTTCTGTCTCCCTCCTATTAGACTGCGTACCGTTTGTATTATTAAAGTCTTGTGCATAATTTTCAGAGGTTTCCAAACCACAGATATGTGTCAAACTGAAAAGAAATAGTATTCCCTGGCAATTGCCAAACTTGCACCATCAGAAGAAAATCAGTTTCATAATATTTTCTTACAGATTGGGCAAACCCAAAGGCAAAGCAGAACGAATGCCTGCTTTGAACAGAATCCGCTGAGTAGCCTTCACATAAAGCAAAAGTATTTGTGACTGACAGACAGTCAAGGAAGAATCAGTAATGCAGCTCACTTCAACGAACATTTAATAGTGCACATGCACACCCAACTTCTGCCATATCGGAGTGTCCAGCTCCCACCTCTACCTTTTTTTCTGGGAATTGCAATTATAACCATCACTTGTGAAAATGAGAACCAACAGCGCTGAGTTGCAGATCTTCCTCTCCCACTGTGGCAGGTCCCTTGCAAGGGGAGCACCTCCCATAGCCTAGAAAGCTTTGCAAACTTCCCCACTATAAAAATTACTTGTACTTAATGTTATCATTAGGGTGGAACAGACTGATAGTTCCATGGTGATTTTTTGATGCTGTAGCATCATAGCTACTACATATCAGATATTTTTTCCAGCTTCTCTTTTCCTCTTATCCTTCTTCAAATAAGCTGTCAGGGGAAGGACTTTTGGAAAAATTAACTGTGTGCATTACAAATCATGTTATTGCTCTTCCTCCTTCCATGCCTCAAGCCCTTTGTTATTATAGTATGAATGTGTAGGAGTAAAGCAATAATCTCTGTGGCTTTTATCTGTGTAATTTCTCTCTTAAACACATTTACTGTCTTTAGAACATCCTTTGCAGAACCAAAATAGCAGACAGATAACTACTGCTATTTATATTATATTGTTAATAAGGGATTCATTCCTATCAGCTGTCTTACTAGTCTTCATTGGTATTCATGGGTATATCTGAAGAACATCACACTACTGCTGTTGATATATATCCGTGCACAAAGCTGAAGAGTATTAAAGCTTCTGAGTTTTTGGATTAAGTTAGAACAGAAAAAAAAAGTCACTGAAGGCAAAGGCAGGGATTGGAGAATGAAGAACCACCCATTGTAGGACAAGACCAGGTTCAAGACCTGAAGGAGCAAAAAATCCATGGGATCTGATAAGATTCATCCTCAGGTCCTGAGGGAACTGGTGGATGAAGTTGTTAAGCCACTATTCATCATATTTGAGAAGTCATGGCAGTCCAGTGAAGTTCCCACTGCTTGGAAAAGGAGAAAGATAACCACCATTTTTAAAAAGGGAAAAAGGAAGAGCCGGGGAATAACAGGCCGGTCAGTCTCACCTCTGTACCTGGCAAGATCATGAAGCAGATCCTCCTGGAAACTATACTAAGGCACATGGCAAAAATGGAGGTGATTGGTGATGGCCAACATGGCTTCACTGGGGGCAAGGCATGCCTGACAAATTTGGTGGCCTTCTACAACAGTGTTACAGCCTTGGTGGATAAGGGAAGAGCAACTCAACTTGCATCGTCTACCTGAACTTGTGCCAAGTATTTGACACTGTCCCACATGACATTCTTGCCTCTAGATTGGAGAGACATGGATTTGACAGATGGACGACTCAGTGTGTAAGGAATTGGCTAGATGGCCACATTCAAAGACTTGCAGTCAATGGCTTGATGTCCAAGTGGTGAGCAGTGACAAGCGGAGTTCCTCAGGTGCCAGTGTTGGGACTGGTGCTGTTTAACATTTTTGTTGGCAACATGGACAGTGGAATTGAGTGCACCCTCAACGAGTTTGTTGACGGCACTAAGCTGTGTGGAGTGGTCAACACGCTGGAGGGAAGGAATGCCATCCAGAGGGACCTGGGCAGGCTTGAGCTGTGGGACCGTGTGAAACTCATGAAGTTCAACCAGGCCAAGTGCAAGGTCCTGCAAGTGGGTCAGAGCAATCCCAAGCACAAATACAGGCTGGGTGGAGAATGGATTGAGAGCAGCCCTGAGGAGGACTTGGGGGTGATGGTGGATGAGAAGCTCAACATGAGCTGGCAATGTGCGCTCACAGGCCAGGCAACTGCATCCTGGGCTGCACCAAAAGACAGACGGCCAACAGGTTGAGGGAGGGGATTCTGCCCCTCTGCTCCACTCCCCATGTGGAGTACTGCATCCTGCTCTGGGGCCCGCAACATAAGAAGAACAGCAATATATTGACAACAGAGCTTGAAACTATTTCGATCAAGTCCGTTGTGTTTACAGTATTTGTGACACGAATATTCAGGTTTGGCTTGATAATTTTAAGCAGTTATGAGGATTATTTTTTTGCAAGTCGAGTTTACTCAAGTAAGAAAATAATACTTTTTTTCGTAGAATCATCACAGAATGGTTAGAATTGGAAGGGACTTTAAAGATCACATAGTTTGAACCCCCCTGCCATGGGCGGGGACACTTCCCACCAGACCAGGTTACTCAAAGCCCCATGCAGCCTGGTCTTGAACGCTTACAGGGTTGAAGCATTCACAGCTTCTCTGGGCAACCTGTTCCAGTGTCTCACCACCTTCACAGTAAAGAATTTCTTCCTGATATCTTGTCTAAATCTATGCTCCTTCAGTTTAAAGCTGTTACCCCTCATCCTATCGCTCCACTCCCTGATAAAGAGTCCCTCCCCATCTTTCCTGTAGCCCACTTTAGGTACCTAAAGGGGCTAAAAGGTCTTCCCAGAGCCTTCTCTTCTCCAGGCTGAACAACCCCAACTCTCTCAGCCTGTCCTCATAGGAGAGGTGCTCCAGCCCTCTGATCATCTTCATGGCTGTCCTCTGGACTCGCTTTAACATGTCCATCTCCTTTTTATATCCTGAGATAAACCTAAACTAAATGGACAAGAAGGTTGGGATTCCTTTCTGTCTGAGACAACATAGATGGAAATGTTTAAGACCATCTTACTTAGTCTTAAAACTGCATCTTGTAAAAGAAGGAGTATTTGCAATTTCCTCCCATCAGCCTCGATGTCGTTTCTGCTAAGACCAACATGTCCCCAAAGAGTTACCTTTTCACAGCTCTATTTATTTGCTAAAGGATGGCATGGGCGATGGCTTCTTGGATGTCTGATTACAGCAGAATTCCCCAGATTTAGAAAGAGTATCACCCTGTAGATTTTATAGTAAAGTGTTGTTTCTTTAAAAGGCTGTAAAAGAATGTCAGTGATGCAGCTGATCTTCCTCAAGACACTCAGGCTTTGCACAAACAACATATTTATAATTAAAATAGGGCTACCTTACTGGAAGAAGAAATGAGTGTGCTGGATGATAAAATAGGAAAATATTTGGATCGAGACTCCCCAAGCATGTTTTATTTACCTATGACAGAGTGCCTGTGGGTATCAGAAGCCAATTTGGTAAATAATAGAGAAAACAATTTAATGATTTAGTAAAAGCAAGAAAAGGTCTTGAAAGTTAGCACACACTGGGCAGGATGTGAAGTTTCAGGGGGTCTAAGCAGAAGACATAGGTGGAACAAGTGACACTGGCACTTCATCTATTTGGGATGTGCGAAGGCTGAGGGCACAGTGCCAGGAGTGGTGTTGGTAAAGTGAGGCTTGCTACTGAGTACTTCTTGGCTTTTCTCTTGTGCCTGAAGGAGAAGCAAGGATTAAAGTATGAAAGACTTCCTTAACAAATGAACAATCAAAAGCTTCAAATTGTCCAGCCACACTGGGCTAAGTAAATAATAATAAAAAGATACCAAGCTTTCACATCATACTTCCTTGAGACAGGTTTGTAGTTCCAGTGTTGGACACTGAAATACCTCTAGATATATGAAATCATTAACTGAATCACCCTGGATATAACAAATTGTGCATTAATCTGTATTTCTCTGTCTGTTTTCATGGGGTTAAATCCAGGGACTTACTCCCATGTCCTGGATTTTTTTAATCAATTTTTGTGCAACTGTTTATGGAAGTAGTAGCTGAAATTTCTTTACTCTTTGAAATGAAAACACAATTCCTTTTTAAGCCTTCCAAACAAACATTAATATTTACCTGTCAGTGTAACAGTGTGGTTGGTATAGGAAAGTAAAGTAAGACAAACATATTGTATACAATAATTCTGTAGTTTACTTCTTCTAAAAGTTGACTGTACCAACCCATGTGAATGCATGGGCAGGCCTTTCTCCCCGTTGTGACTTTCCATTTTTCCAATTACAGTATTTCTTTCCAGCCCTTCCTGTCTTTGTACAGAGGTCCCTGAGGCAGAGCATAGTGAACTATAGGGAACAGTACAGAATCTCATCTTCTGGTGAGATAGGTATCACATTCTTAGGGTGCAGTTGTGAAGTCACCTCTGTTCCCGTAAGACAGATCTTGTATCAACATAGAGTTACAGTCATTTCCATGGAAATTAAAGATCTGAAGCTTAAGAGAAAACACCACCAAATTTCACATCAGACAGGAGGATATTTCAAACACCTTAGAGTTAACTTTATGGTGATCTTTCCCTTTGGATCCTTCTGTGTGTGTAGATATAAAGGACAAACAAACCAGATGGTTTTCTCCCTTTTGTAGGGAGAAGTTGCCTTGTGCATTGGTGCACTTGTGGTCTCAATATTTTCTACATAGTAGGAGTGACCCAAACAGGAGATGTTTATTCTTTGAGCATCATATTTGCAGAATCTCACTTTGGAGTTTTGCAGCTGCAAGCAGAGCTGGAGCACTGTCTAACATTTCCTTTGGGAACAAAGAACTGTGAAGCTTCAAGAAATGCTGGGAGCTGTAGACTCAAAGATATGATGATGAGTCTGCTGCCAATTATATCCTCCCTCTAGCTTCACTATATCCAATCAATTAGATCTGACTTCATCCCACAGGAGACTACAACTCCCAGCATCACTGAAGGCTTTCTGGGTCTGAGTTTCTGGGACAAGGGAGTAACTCCCAGGATTTAACCCCATGAGGAACAGAAAATCATGTTAAACTGTAGAAATACTTGTATTCTCTGGGTTTACATGTATGTCTGTGCACCTCTTCAGCAGCTGAGTGATCTTTCTTCCAGTCCTGCAGGGCTTTAGAAAGTTGGGGTTGAGGTAGTTTTTAATTTTTTGCAAGAAGTTCTGAAGAAAGATAGTCATTTTGCATTCCCTGAAACTCAGGGAAGAAAATTAACTGAGCCAGGCTTGCAGAGCAATGTGAGTGACTGAATAAATATAACTAATACCTCAGGATAGTGTGGCCAATTTGAACTCTAGGAAACTCTTATTAAGTGACAGGATGGACTCCAACTCTTACAGCTTAGCAGATTGGAATTCGAAATTGGGTTGTTTGTTCTTTCTCAATGAGTGTCTGAATGATGTGTATAAAAATTTGTGATGAGCTGCCTTTGTATGTCTGGGACTTGAATTTCATGAAGGTGTTTAGATAGAAGATCTCCATCCACTTGTAGCTTTAGGCATGTCAGGATTGCTTAAATGAGCAATAACCATTTAAGCATGGAGTAAAAACATGGTTGATGAACTGGAAATAAGAATAATTTATGCAGAAAAACCTCTTTCTGCACATTTAACATAAATAATCAAATACTGCAAAAACATCTAAGGAAACCAGGATCATTTCATCTCAGGTGACCAAAAAGCAAAATACCTGAACACTGGGTGTTTTACTGCCACATAACATTCAGTCGCCACTTTTGGTGGGACGGGTCTTAAAGGCTTGGTAACCCTTTTCCCTCAGATACAGTCTCTGACATTCCTCAGTGGGACAAATTTAGCATTGCTGAAAAAAGATTCTCTGGCTCAAAAATGGATAAATAATGGATGAACAGCGTGCACCTATCAGCCAGTCAGATAGACTGGAGATGCTAAGAGACGGATTGCTTATCTATTCTTTCAGGAGGTACGTGTTGCTCTGTCTTGTTTCCAAGGGGTCCTCTACTTTCTGCTGATTATTCCCTGGTGGTGTGTGTGTTAAAGTAGAAGAAGAATAAAATTCTGGTGCAGTGAGGAAAACAGTGAGTAAATCTCAACTATTACCTTATTGTACTCCAAGAACTCATAAGAGAATACAATAATAGGCACAGAATGTCCTTGTGTTATTCTAAGATGTAAATGCCAGCAGGCAGTAAGAGGAAAAGGTGAATTTGGTCAGTAACCGCTGGTCAGTACTTAAGAAATTCTGGAGGCAGCAACAAATAAATTCCTAACAAGAAATGAGGAATGTATCCTCTTCCATTGAGTGTGTAAGGGTTTGACTGTGCAGTTTGAATTGGTTCATGTAAAAATATTTTGCTTTTTAAATAAAATACACCCACATTGGCCTTTTCAATTCTCTTCTCCTCTGTTGTGCTGAATCAGATACTCTGCAATGCACACGTTGCATTGCACACACGCATGAACAGTCCAGCTTCAGACTGCACTCCGCTAAGCTATATGGTTTGGAGTCTACGGTGTAGCTTTAAAATAGCTCCTTAGGGATCAGCTTGGCCTCACTACCAAGATATTAGTTGTTCTTATTCACTAACACAATGCAATTAATAGAGTGGCACTGTTGTCTGTTGTTTTCACATGTGCTTGAGTCTTAGGTATTGAATTTAATTCAGGTCCCAAACACAATCCAGAACAGAGATGACTGAGTTGCTACTTTTCCATGAACTAAATTTGCACAGCAGCCAGTCACTGAGGGATGAGTAGCTCACTTCTAAAATTAGACAGCCAAATTTTTAGGACATCTGTAGTTCAGAAGAAAGCAGCTGTGTGGAAATTAATTTAATATTGCCTCTGGTAAAGCACCACTTTTTCAGTTATCTAAACGTCTTACCACTTATGGCCACATTATGATGACTGATATTAATGTACTATAGCTACAGTTGCTACAAAGCAATAAGAATGCTTCTTCCTCCACCCCTCCCCCCACTCCCCATAGAAGAAGTGAATTAAGCACAGTGGACTATACATGAACAATGGGATCACAAAGAGTAAGAGGCACTTAAATGAATATGGTTTGCCTCAAATGAATGGAGAAATATGGAACACATCCCTTATTAAATTTATGTTGTGGCAAATGAATCCACCCTCAAGCCACTATCAATGAATGCAAAGGGAAATGGACTACACACACTCATTAACCTGCTATGGGGATCAGTAAATGCAAGTCTGAATGTTAGCATATGAAAAATGCCATCACTCTGTGACATGAATACCAGGTCAGGGTCAACTCAGTCTATGTCTATTTGTTCAAAAGATGTTGTCAGGTTAAATTTATATTGGTGGGCCTGATGTAGGCCAGTTGCTGTTACCTCTCAGAGCTCTCATAAAGTCGATATGAACTCTGAAATGTGTGATCTGGCTAGCTTGATGTCAGCATGATCATAAACCCAGGCCTGGCTGGCATCATGCTTTGTGATCTTGTGATGTACTCAAGAGGTGCCTCTTGGGAGCAATCATGGCCTTGAGAGCCTGAAAGTTGTTAAAGACAGAGCGTATTTAACTGTTGCTCCGCATGTCTAGACAGAAGGCGTGAACATATAACAATTTCAAAACCTCTGTTGTTTTCTGCTAAGAAGTTTGGATAACAATGCAGCATTTTTGTACTTTTCTTGTGAAAATTCACCTGAATCTAAAAATTGCCTGGTGTGCTTTAAGACCTGTAGATCTACAGGGAAAAAATAGAGACGGGAATAGGAAGGCTAGGGGAAATGCATGGGAAGTTGGTGCAATCCTCCTGGAAGAAAATGTCCCTGAAAGTTATGTTTAATTTAATTTAAGATTCTGAGAGGCATTATACAACTTCTGGAGCTGAAGTGCACAGTCTTTCAAGGTTGATTTAACTGTATGGTTATAATCTAGCTGCTTTAAAAACTTGTACTCAGATGCACAAGAAATGTCTACGTTCTAATTTAATAATTATTTTTTTTAAAAAGTAGATTCAGTGGCTCCTGGGCAGATAAGAGACATTTCTTTTGAGTGTTTCATCTCTCATTTTATTATGCTTAAGTACCTTTTAGCTTTGATGATTGGCTTGACCTAAATTGACATCTGAAAAAGAAGCTTGATATCAGTGCATAAATCTGTGATAATCACCACATCATTACACAGTATCACCTTTTGAAGAAGGAATTGTAAAGCTACTCTGTCTGTATTCAAAATTCAGCAGAAAGCTATTAACCCTTGTCTTTTATGAACAGATTAAAAAATGTCACTTGTGAGAAACAAAAACGGCAAGCTAAAGCAAAGCTAAACTATTTGAGATGGGACCTCGATGTACATTTTGTTAGAGGTCTGCTATCCTGAAGTTTGGATAAAGGAATGTCAATTTGTGATGAAAAATTTTTCTTGCGTGGCGAAAACTAGATTCTTAAGCCAGAGTCTTCTCATCTGTTCTGCTGTTTTTCTGAGCCAAATAGCTCTGTCTGGAAATAGGCAATGTGATACTGCTCTAAATTCATAGGGAAATGATGTTAACCTCCATATGTGTAAGCTGAGCAAGGGTTAGTGAGAAGTTGTTTATGAATAGACACCCCACCCCCAGTTCTTAATTTATTATTATCTAGAAGGTGCCTGAAATGTAAGATGATAAAAGCTTTCTGTCTTCACATGGTGTGCAGCAGGTGTTTATAGCCCCTGAAAAGTATTATCAACTTATGCTTCCACTATGAAAATTATATTGAAATCTTTACCCACTGTTGTCCTTTTTCTTCCTCACAACTGTTTCTTTGAGGATGTTCCCCCATTTGCTTAAAATAATAGGATATGACGTTAATCAGTCACAGAAAATACCCACCACAGAAATTGCAAGGCTTCGGAATATTCCTCCAGTGACCTACTAATGCACATACTGCAGAAAATGTGAAAGCTCTTACTTTGGAAGTGTACAAACATCTTCTCTTTTTGGAAGTATTTGCAGGTGTCTAAATTATGTGCTTTAAATCTGCAACATATCAGATGCTTTTCTCTCTCATTTGTGTAGATAGGTATGAAAAATACATACCAAATGGATTGGTAGGCATATTCAGGGCATAAAGTACTAGGGCTGAACACTATGCATGCAACATAGGTGAAATTCGCTGAAAAAATTGTGTACAGTATATAAGGTGTGGTTTTGTATACATATATAGAGACACAAATGCATATGATTACCATTTCTTACATGTAATTTTTTTTTTACTAATTATAGTCCCCCCGTTAATTTTTAATACAGTTCCAACTAACATGATATTCTGTATGAAATTCTATCATAAAGTAGTCCAGACAAGCAAGACTTTGTTTTTTAACTTTGAAGCAGAATGTCAGCTGACAACAGCAAATGCAACATACTGATCTAAAGCCGAAGTCATGCATCGTGTTGCTTACTTACCGACTGCCTTTAGAGAGGCGTACTTGTTAAGCTCTTTGCCTGGGGGCTGTTGCTCGTATGGGTTTGTGATCTGTCCCAGACTGGGATATGAATGTTGATGTGCCATCTGAGGAAGGAGGGGAGATGTTGGCATGACGTTATTCATCTGTGGTGGATCTGTATTAAAGAAAATCAACAAGCATTAAGAAAAAAAGAAATCAGTCTTAAGGTTTTAACGTCATTACCCAGTACAGATCAGACAGGATATGTCATGAGATTTAAGGCAATAAAGCATTATTTATTACGAAGTGGGAGTTTGAGTACAGCAAGCCTGTACTTCAAGCAGTTAATGGCATGATTAAAGGTTGACAAATGATCGTAGCAATATGTGCTAACTTTTGTATAAAACAGATCTTTGAACTAAAAAACAGGTTTTCAAAACAATAGAATACCAACACAAAGACTTGATTTGCTGCAGCATTAGGATGCAACCCAAAACCCGAAGTTTACTTCAAGGTAGCTTGAATACAGGGCAGTAGTATCACTCTGTCTGTGGAGTTAAATAGCCAGGCTAATTTAAATTGGCTCAGGCAGGCTGCTGCATAGAGGCAGTTACTCTGCTTTTAATACCAGAACCAGCTTGGTTATTTGCACAGCATTATGTTGTGTTCTGTAGACATGCCCCACAGTGCAGAATGTGCAGTTTTGGCTCATGACTATCATTAGGTAATTTATTAAAAGCTTTCACTTTGCCCTTACGTTTTCTTGTTTTCCCTGACAGTAGGTATCACAATATCATACCAAGATAACTTTTTCTGTAGCAGACATACCTAAAAGCGGGAACTAATTACTGCTTATGTACAGTTTTATACCAGCACTCACCCCATATTCATTCTGTAGTTGGTTTGTTCATTTATAGTAGAGAATATAGCCTGGATACTTTTCTTTCTAGGTTATACCATAGCTTATTAGTTGATTTTAATGTTTGATTCCAGCTTCTAAAAAGTTTGGTCAGAATTCTATGCTGCACTCAATTTGCAAACCTATATTTCAACAGATTTCAACATGCTCAGTGTATCTGTTTTGCTGAGACTTTCACCAGGCCATGTATTTTGAGATATTTGCAGCTGACTGTCAATCCTAGAACCTTATCATGGCTTCTGAAATTGCAGACGAATGTATTTTTCTCCTACAATGAAACCATGGTGCTGAATTGGTGACATTACAATAAATCCTACAGCATCAAGCACAAGCTTATGATCATGTAGAAAGAAAGCTGGGCAGTTAGGGGAAAGAAGGCTAATTATGACGGAGTGAGTGGACCACCCCTCAGGTGCCCACAGGATCGGACAGGAGCCAAATTTTCCTGCAGTTTGCCAGGATTTTAAGGGAATAGAGCCACTTGGCTTTCCACAGCTCATTAATGAAGCTGAGTGTGTGAGCAGAAGCTCTGAAGCCACTTAGCAGATTTACTGCTGGGAGAGAAAAGGAAACCTAAGGTGTTTTTTGACTTTGTTCTTCTTCACTGTAGCTGCTGCCTGGTGCAGTCTCTGCTGTTCAGACTGAGGCTGCCCCAGCCTCTGCAGTGCAGTGTAACCACATCACACACACATATCAACAGGTTGTGAGGGCACCTCGAGGCAACTCAAGAAAAATAGTAGAAGTGCTACCATCTAATAACAGTATGATTCTTCTTGCTGTTGCTGGTTATTAATAGGGAACAAACTGGTTGTGGATAGTAGGTAGCACTGAATGAGAAATTATTTTCCCATAACAGAAGAGTTTTTCAGTAAGTGTTCTTTTACCAAACAAATGAAAAAATTTGGACTTTTTTTGCAAATATTGTGTCAGATCAGGAAAAACATTTTGTTATGATGAAAAATTATATATATATTTTAAAAGTTGGCTCACTTGTAAAGAGACAAATGTTATTTTGAATTGAAAACCAGAAATGTTTCTGTTCTAGAATTCCCCCAAAAATATTGGAACACTTTCTGAATCTTTTCATAGGTTTACCTTGAAAGGGTAAGTTTGTAAAATCCACCCTTTTCACAGAAAGAGTTTTTATTTTAATGAATTTCTATTTTCTGATAAAGAAAAGGTCTCTGTGAGTTTCTGTTCAGCTCTAGTACTGGCATGTCTGATGTAGCTGATCTCTTAGAGCAAGAATTAGCAAAATCCTATTCTGTTCCTATTCTCTCTCTAGAGTAGAGCTGAGGAAAGCCTCTTACTCTAATGGCTTGAACTATGAAATAGCTGACCACTCTTTCTGAACCATCCATATCTTCCAAATGTCTCTGTCTTATGGTGGCATCTACAAGTACACTTTTGAGGAGGAATGCTAACACTGCCATATTTCAGTAAGAGGGCAGCTCTAAGATACCAGCATGGGTGGGACCTTTAATATGAGGAAGGTGTCAACCTTTTACCACTACATTCACTAATTTTTTTCTGAGTAGATCTAAATCAGCATTTCATAGATGCTACTAGCACGAAGTTCCCTTGTGGCAATTCTCATTATTCAGTCTGTCAAAACATCATGATTTCACTGTGATGAAAGTATTGTGAGCCCTAGCATTTCTATGCTCGCTGCCAAAGTGATTTGCAGTTGTGGAGACTTGCAAAGACAATGCAGACATGGTGTAGTTAACCACAACTGTTTCTCTGCTTCAGTCTCTGTCTTACACCTGCCATTTTTACTCATTCATCTCTTTAAACAAGTTGAAGAAAGTTTCCCCAGAAATGCACTGGGGAAAATTAGGTGTACTTGTTTTTCATCCAGGTGTTCAGTGGCTAACTATACTGTTACTAGGTTGCTGGGTTACTATTGTTGCTGGGGTTTGGTTCTTTGAGTGTTTATGAAGATGTAAAGAAATATGTTTTCCATTTCCACATCACCTGTGACTTCTCTTTTGTCTTGTTAAAAGCCCAGAACTCTCCTGAATTATGAATTTCAAGCCAATTAATGACAGTCATTCTTTCACTGCTGCACTGACTGCACAGTGCTCCTCACTCATACCCAGGGGCTTACACAAAACTAAGTCATCACATAGAAGACACAGTTCAAATTACTCTTTTAAGTGCCCATTTGCACAAAGTAAATCAAACAAAAGGCCAAACTGCCAAAGTGCATTGAACTGTATTGAAGAAAGATTCCTATTTATAAAGAGACTCCCATTAGCATGCACTCATAGGGCCTAAAAGAAAAATCTCAGCTTGATATATACGTCTGTCTAGATCTGACTAGTACTAAATTTTAGTCTAACTGGCCATAACTGGGGAATGTTGCATTTGTTTGCAAGCTCGCTAAACTGTGTGCGATCTGATTCCTTATCTTTGGATTTCTAGAAATAAGTGAGCAAGTGGGACGCTTACATTGTTTTCTCCACACATAATTAATGTAGTGATGATGGGTAAATTTGCCTATATTTGGCTGCTAATTAGGATACGTTCATAACTGAAGTAGCAATGGTGTAATGCAAATTCTGCAGCAGGCACAGTGATGGGGAGTGTAAATCAAACCACTGGGGGGAGCCCAGGCTCAGCGGTGAGCAGCTAGGAGGCTTTAAACAGGACGTGCCTTGCCTACTCGGGGTCAACCTGTAATTCATAACTAAAAAAACTATTGGCTTCGACAGCATTGTCTTATACGTGTAAATACTGCTTCAGTCTCAGCTACAACTACTTCACAAGATCTCAATGAGAAATTTGAGAATTTGACTTTTTTTCCTGAAATAGGAAAAAAATAGTGTTAAATTTTGGGGACCAAAAAATCTATTGGATCATTCAAAATATTTGGGATACAAGAGATCGGTTTCAAATGGAAGAAAGTTTAACCAAAAAAATCCCTACCAGCTTTATCACTGACCTCTAGTGCCAAGTTAAATCCTTTGTACTTATAAACCAGATATTCCGTGATTGGTGTTTGCAAATAGCTGGCTTCATTGAATGGGGACAACTTCAACCTGAAAGCTGTGGCTGTGCTGATACATTACTTTTGGCAACCTGACGCTGGTACATTGTCCAGCACACTATTCCATATAACCAGCTGCGCTGTGCCACTGCCAATTTATGTATTTATTTTTAAAAGATAGAGAATATGAACATCAAAAAGAGTAAAAAAACTGTGCCGCAGCTTCTAGCATGAATAGTCAGACCTGATTAGCAATGGCAATACAGTAAAAAAACCTGCAATATTCACAAGCTGTCTTATTTTCTGCTGAAGCAATGAAATGCAATGTCAGGCTGCTTCCTAACCTTCCAAGACTTTGAGGAGTCATTCTGGATGTTATGTTAGTGGTTTTCTCTCTGTCTTCCTACTACCAGCCCAAAAGGAAGTGTTTGAAAAAGCATACTGGAGGTTACCACACAAAAGCTAGATGTCTGCTGGGCAGAAAATGAGACCTACAGGAAAAAAAAAAGTAAAAAAGGTCTTCAGATGCTGAAGAGTGCTTTTGACTGTTACTCCCTTAAGAGGTCGAGGTATAGAAAAGCTTGTGGAAGGCAGATGGAGCAGAAAATAAGAACTGGAAGGAAGCTGCACCAAAATCAGTTTATAGCTAGAGAAAGTGGGTTTTACATCCCAACCACCAACAATGAACCTTTGGAAATGTCTAAGGCATCAGCATCTGGTCACGGTCCCAGTAGTTGATGAAGACTGATCATTACATTATCTGTTTATTATCTTGACCTATATCTCAGCCTGTGCAATTGAAACTTGTATCCAGATGTCACAGCTAACAGCCTACTGCATTTTTCAAGTGAAAATGCCTTTTTTTTAGTGTTTTCACCCCTCCCTGATTGTAAATTTTGGGGTTGCTTTAGTGTGCGTCATGGTGAAAACAATAGTGTAATTGGTTGTTGTAGTTATGCTACACTCTGTCCAATTAAGATGGTGTCCTATCAAATTTATGCATTACATTCAGAAATCAAGGAATGGGCGTCTCAGCAACTATTAAATACAAATAAGAACCAAATGTGGAAACACCTGGCAGACCATGGTCACATGTATGAATGTGATAAGACAACGCAAAATCCCCAAAACTTTTGTTTGTTTGTTTTGATTCCTGCCACGTTCATAGAATATATTGTGCTGTTCACCTAGTTTGATTGTTCTTGTCAAGAAGCTGCCAGGGTTGTGGGAAATACTCAGGGTTAGAGGAGGGGATGCTCATAGGCTGCTAGGAATAACAAGCATATTCACTGGATGAGAGCCAGTAACCTGCCAAGAACATCCCTTAAGCTCAGACACCATCCTCCTCTTCTTCAGCCATGGGAGAGTGAATCCTGTTCTGTAGCGTGGCCTGGGGATTCACTCCTTTCTGTAGCAATGAAGTCAATGACTCGGTGCTTGAAGACAGGGAAAATGAAAAAACTCCATGGGCATAGAAAGGAATCTATTAGTAAATGAGCAGTTACAGGCATAAGGAAAAGAACAAATGAGACAGGCGATGTAGTAACAAAACAGGAGAGGATGGAGGAAGGGCAGGAAAGCAGAATGAGATTTTGCTATAAAAGCCACCTGCAGACACACATACAAAAGAAATGAGAACAAGACAGACAAAAGAATACTGGGAAGTCAAGGGGGAAAAAAGGGAAAATTCAGAGAAAAATATAATAATAGCTGAGCATTTTCAGATACTCAAGAGAAAAAGATATGCCCTGAACTAACTAAAATTGAAAATAACTGCTTTGAAAACAGGATAGATCTGAGTGATCAAAGAACACCAGTACAAAATTGCTCTCCTCCCATCTATAACTGCACTGCCACCAACATGCATATTTGCCTCTTTGTTCTTGCGTGTATTATACTTAATTATAAGACTAGCTTATCCAGCATCGTAAATCCATACTCACATTCCTACAGGTCTCACCAACAGAAACTGCAGGTACTATTTCTGAAAAATCCCAGATATGATGAAAGCTTTAGGATTTTAATAACTTGACTATGCCTGCAAACTAATTTCCTTTCAGACCAGTTCCTTCCTGGATAAGACTGTTCTCCATTCATGATAATGAACCTCCTGTTGGAGTGAAACTCAAATCCTTGGCCTATGTACTTGCTCTTGCCTCTCTGTAGGTTTTCCCAATGCAGTTGAACTCACCCTCCCTGAGATTTTGTGTGTGTGCATTTTCCTACACCTGCATAATTTGAGTTTTTTTCTCTTTGTAGGTACTCTATTGCCATTGTCAGTGTCTTTTTATTTAGATTCTTTGTCCCTTTCTTCAGATTTGCATTAAATGTTGTGTTTTAAAGGATATTCTCATCCAGAGCATCTTTGCATGTGGCAGCACAGAAGGGTACATTTTGCAACAACTGGTACATCAAAATGAGGCTGCACACCCATTAGATAATGCACTGTTTGTGCACATATATATATATATATGTAATATGTGTGGTCCATCTAGTTTAGTAGCCACTCTCTGTCCAGTATACTAGATGTGTGACAGGAGGGTGCAGGAGCCCTGGTGGTATTTATTTACAAAATTGTCTTTGAAAGGTGTGTGCAACCCTTTGGTTTTCATTAACTGTTATAAATTGGCATGATTTTGTTCTCCACATAGTCATAAGATGGTATTTCAGCTCTTGTTAAATTAATGGAGCTCTGCAGCAAAATTTTCCACAGCCTAGAAAAATCCTAAACTAAAAAGTATTCTTATTATCTAATCTTAATTTCTCTGCCTTGCAATTTAACTGATTTTGTATTTTAGCAAGAACAGATGCTCACAATCCAGCTTCTCTACCTTTCATTATTACATGCTTTTTTTCCGCTTTTCAAATATTTGTCTCTTTTCTGAAGTAAATAATTTCACTCCTTTCAATCTTCATCTGACGGCCTTTCCAAGCTTTGCTCATTACTACTGCTATTTCTCAACACATGTAGCATTGCAATGCAGCTTCTGAGATGAGGTTCTACACATGGAGTTGTGTTATTATGTATATAATGGTATCGTAAGTCATCCCTACAAGTCTTTGTCCTTTATGATATGCAGACTTCTTTGTTTTCTCAGCAGTGATGCACAAGTCATGTGAGTCGTCATATTTTCCCTAAATGTGATAGCTCTGAGACAATATATATTTTTCGTGGCAATTTACGCTAGCCAGTTATCTGTTCTGTCTCTGCACTGTATCACAAAAACATTCTTGTAACACAGACAACCTACCCGTCTAATCACCATCACAAAAAGGATCTGAGATGAGTGGGATGGCATTTCATCCAGCAAAAAAAAATGTTTCTGTTTAATGGAAGTGACAGTCTACAGTGTAAATTCCTGTCATCAAACATACTGTCTTGTGCCTTCCCCTGTCCTATCAAGCAATTGTAGGAGTTAGTCCCGTGCTACATGCTGCACTCTTGATTCTCTGTGGTGCCGCTGAATGCAAGTGTCTCTCAGCATACTGACATCTAGTGCTGTATGTTTTCTATTTGCTTCCTACATAATTAACCTCTTGGTCTGTTGCTGTCTTCCATGATAGAGGTTGCATGTTGCTTCACATATGGATATCCTTGGTGGATTTCTGAGGAGAGGCTTTTTTCCCCAAAATAGAAAAATGCTGGACGCAGGAACATCTTCAGTTACACTGTCAGGTTCAAAAAGGTATTAAACTCCTTATGACACGATGGTGTTGTGGGTTGTACTGACAGCATGGAGCATAGGCAAGTGAAGCATGTCCCCTGCTGCAAGTGTTTATGTGTCAGCGGGGTTTGTAGTGCTGACTGACACCAAAATTTCTGTTGGTTCAAGCTGAAAATTGGGAAGAGAGAGGATGGCACAATACTCTTAGCACCTTGTTGATCTAATTTGAGACACTGATGAACAAGATTCTTGTGGATGCAGTCTTTATGAGAGGGACATTCATGAGGGAGATTCATGAGCTGATGTTCAGAGACAGTGTCACTTGTCTGTACATGGTAAAGAAGGTCAAGGAGCCAGGTTACAAAATCCACAGTGCTCTGCCCTTGGTGCATATCTTACGAGGAACTGACTTTCTCCTGGAAGAAGAGGTAAACTGCAGAGACATATCAGTGACCTGTGTAGTCAGAGTGCTGCTGTTGCTTGAACAATTCCTGTGCCTTTTTTTAAATGGCAAAATTTCCAAGTTGCTTTCCAGTGCAGTGGAATTCTGTGCTGCTGTCAGATGAAGGCAGTGCTGTCTACGCACACTCAAAAACAGATGGACTCCTCATTCTCAATACTTTAACTGAAGTGCAGATGAGGACAGCACTAATTTTACAATACAGATCCTCCCCTCTCCACCCCTTTAATTTTCTATTACATCCATCAGGCACTCACGTATGTGAAAGTCAGAGGTTATATTTCTTTGAATAACTATTGGGGTGGGGGGAGTGGTGTTGAAACATAAAAGAACTCAATTCTGAGCTCTGTGTGACAGGTTTCAAATGGGGAAAGAAACAACTGCATCTTTGTTTATCAGTGACATTCAAGAGCTGGTGACTGAAGCTTCCCACTGCCTTCTAGGTGAGGTCTCTGGTGCTGTGAGGCACTGAATTCCCTGTGGTCTCAGTGATTTAGGAGATGGGCCTTCGTCATGTTTCAGGTTTGGGCTCCTCATTTCTGGTTAGACTCCAAGCGTGTAGGAGCAGACTTCTGTGAAATCAGTTGGCTGTTTTGCTGCCATTCGAGGAGGGTGGAAGTGGGATATCACTGGCCTTGTGACTAAACTGGCTGGAAGCATCTCTCTTCTGCTTTTCGTTTCCCTTGGGCTCCATACTGTACTGTCACACTCACATTCTTGTAATATTTTCTGGGCTCTTGCTTTGCAAAAGCACTACAGTTTGAGGTTGGTTTTCCATGTAGACTTTTATTATGTGACACCCTATTTCTTTTTATGAAGGTTATTTTTGTGTCCTCTGAAGGTTTGCTTTTCCTTCATAATTACTCACAACCTGACAGACTTATAATCCTCTGATAGGATTTGTGACATTATAATCTTCTCTAGAGCAACCCATTGTGGTTTCACAAACACAGGATTATAACCTTTAAGAAGGCAATAAGCAGATGAACTCTTGAGATACCAAGACCCTGCTTTCATATCAATTTCCAGTGCTTGAGTTGTGGGAGGGCAGGGAGCAGTGCTGTGTTCGCACTCCCACCCACGGTTCTGGTTTTCTTCATATTCTTTTGCCTCAAGTAGTACAGTTGAGACATTAATTAAACCCACCACTTATACACGCTTTGAGCACTGCAAATATCCTTAGCTATGCAAATTAAGGAAAGATAAATTCAGCAAATTTGACTTACACGACAGAAATTTTTTTCCCAGTAGAATGTTCTTTACACTTTCCCATAAGGTATCATTTGTTTTACAAATCAAGCACTACTGTACCTTTTCATAGAAATAGAGTCTGCTAAGATGTACCAGACAGGTCAGATTCTTTGGTTTGCCTGTTTTGTCTTTCAATGAAATGACTTTTCTTCCAGCAATTAATATACATTTACTTAATAGGAATGTGCCTGTCATTGTAATATTTATTATTCCTTCTAAATGTTTATATCCCTTAGGTGTCTACTGTTTTCTCTTACCGTAATGGCTACTGATGACCAATAAGTGTAAGTTTTTATCCAGCTTGAATAAATTAAAAATTCCCTTACTTGAGGGAAGTAGTTTATCCCATTAGTTTGTCTATTACCTGTCCCAATATACCAAATGTTTAGAAGGAAAAGACTAGACAGTATAAAAATTACAAAAGCAAACACATTACCAACTTCATGTCTTTGTTATTTGCTGTTATGTCTAAGCAGTAACTTAGGGGTCTCCTACCACACTACAGTTTGTGTGTAACAAATTGCCTGCAGGATTCTCACATTGTTCATGGGCAAAAGCTATTGAAAAGTTAAGATTTTGAGTTAAAATTGGAAAGAAGTTGCTCAGCATTGTTCCCCTTCAGTTAGCAAAGATTGGGGACAATTTCATTACCTAATCAGCCAACTAATGTGGGTTTGAGAAATATTTTACTTAAATATGTATCTCACTTGAGCATATCCCAGTGCCATTTTCTGCCCTGATATTCCTTACCCAGCAGTGGCAAAGAATGTGCTTTTTCCTTTCTGGCATAATTTAATTTATTCTTTTAGAATCTGTATAGAGATGAAAATATATCATTGGGCAACAGTGAAGCTGTAATATCCAGTTATGAATCTCTTCATTCCCAATCTGCATATGCAAGTCTTATTAATGTCAGTGCCATTTTTGTTTTGTTAGTCTGTGTTAAGCAAACAAAAACTCAGAGAAAGAACTCAGAAGGTCAGTGAAGAATTGTAATTGTGTTCTCAGAGAAAAAGTCATAATTTGTTATCTTTTAGAATAGCGGAGAACAAAATTTACTGATTTACAGAGTAGCATGCATGTTGCATAGAATCACAGCAAATACAAATGACTGGCTTTTCAAAAGATTCTCTCATTTATCCCATACTCCTCTCAGGAGGGATTACCTGTGTTCTTGATAGATGTTGGTCATGTTTTTAAAAAGCCTCCAGTGAGGTGCTCCACAGCCTACCTGCACAATCAGGTCCATTTCTAATGCTATTCTAGTGGTATCCTCACCATTAGAGAACTTGTCCTATTATCTGTTTTACATTTCCTTTAAGGCAGTTTAAGTCCATTAGTTCTTATCTTCCAAGGCTATGGGGAGCAGATGATTACTACCCCTTGTGCTGCAGCATTTTATGTATGTTGAAGTCTCGGTACTACAGAATAGGAATGCTCTCAGTCATCTCATATGGAATGATTACAGGTCTGAGAAATCCAGCCTTTCTGAACATGTCTTTCTTGAGGGTTGGCGTCTCATATCTTCTCATATATCTCATATCTTGCAGGACCTCTACTTATTTACACACCCTAGTATACCATTTCTTCTCTGGCATCAGCATGGTGGTGTTGATCCATTTCTGCCTTCAATCCTCTAAAGCCCAGAAATTCTTTTTTGTCAGACTGCTTTTTACTGTCTCATTCCTATCCTGTGTTTGATTAGGTGATTAATTTTATGCATAGAACCTTGCGTCTCATTTAATAGGGATGCACCTTATTTTTTCGCATCATTTTTTCCAGCTTCTTAGGATCTTTTGAATTGTAATTCTGTCCTTTAAGGCATTTGAAGCCCCTTCGAGCTTGGTGTTGTCCACAAATTTGATAAGTGTATGTATACTCTGTCCCATTGTCCTCCTCAAATGAAAATATTGCACAATATTAGAGACCAAATAAATCCCTGCAGAATTATGTTCAGTATATCCTTCCATTTCAAAACATATGAATGACTGGGGACTATTCTCTGAATGCAGTTTTTACTCCATTTTGAATCTACCTTCTAGAAAGAGCTTCTGAAATCTTATTAAAAATCAGGATTTATTAGATCGACATCTTTCCTCCATCAAAGGACCTGTTACATTGTCACAGAAATAAATTTCTTAGGTTTAGCTCTGTTTGTTCTTGACAAATCTTTATTAGTTGTTATTCATGACCATGTTTTGACTAGATGCCTTAGAAGTCTGATGAACTAACAGTTAATTTCTGTTCCTTCCTCCCTTCCTTTCCCCTGTCCCTTTATTCATGAATTAAGTGATTACTAACTGATTTTAATCATGTTCTTTCTCCTCTTTTAAGGCTCAACAGCATTCTTTTGGTTTTGACAGTTTTACAGAACTTCATCCCTTGGGTGAGTTCTTAAAGATAATGGCATTTACAGGACTCGAGTCATTTCTCTAAGTATGCAGGATGAATCCTCTGGACCATCAAATAGAAACATGTTATAATTTTTCCAAGTGCTCTTGAAACCTGCCCTTCCTGTCCTCAGGTGTGACTGCTTCCTTTTCTGATGCTAATTTTGGTTAGTTTCTTGAAACTGTTGCCTTTTTTAGTGAATACTGAGGCACTGTCTTCTAAAAGGAATAATTTAATTCTTTAAATCTTCAGATGTTAGCTTTTAATAACTAAAATTAAACAAAAGTGAAGTATTTTGGAGTCCTATATATGATTCTCTTTTAAACAGCACCAAGCTTTAAGTAAGTGAGCATTTATAAGAGCCATGGTAATTTGGATTGACCCTTTATGTAGAATAATAGCGTAACATTTAGCTGCTTAGTTATGATGTGTTCCACATTCTTATTTCGATAATTGCTAGATTCAGATTATTTTCTATTTAGATAATGTTGTTTTATCCAAATATATGCACAAGAGTTCCAGGGGAAAAAATGAGGTGCGACAGAAGATCAGACAAATAGCTTCTTTTGAAAAAGAAAACACCATCTTGGGGGTTTGGCATATTCTTCTCTCTTATTTTTAGCCCATCCTCATTTGCTTTAGTCCTCTGAAGGGAAACTTGAAATATAATAATGCAAGCAAAGTAGACTAAGTATATCTTATAAGAGTAAATATAAAGCTGGTAAATGTCCAGCTCATTTTCTTTGAAGTATATCACTTCTAACCATGCAGCCTAGCAAAGAGGTTATCGTGGTACCTTGCAGATAGGCGATCTGACTAAAAGTTATATATCCTGTTTGCAGAGCTTGACATTCTCACCAGAAGGAAAACATACTTAAACCCCCCTATGATTTGAGAAGAGACGCATTGTCAGCTTATAAGGTTCACTGGTCTCTTTAGCCACTGCGTTGTTAGCAGTGTGTGGCTGATGTTTAGGTTATAACTCCTGCTGCGTACTTGATTGACACTGGCCACAAACCAGTTACATGTTTGTAACTTTCTCATTACTTGCAAATGTTTCCTAGTGTATCTGCTGATGATGCTTCAGCAAGAGGTGAAGTAACTCTGATTATTTTATGCTTAGGCACTAGAGACAAGAAGAGGAAATGGAAAAATAGATTTAAAAAAATAATTTCCTTTTTGTACTTAAAATTATGAATTTCAGAACCTATCCTGAGAAACAGGGGAAGAATATCTATGCATTTTTTCCTGGAATTATCATCCAGGTATTTTCTAGGGAGAGTTATTTCTAGGTTTTTAAATTTAATTTTAAATTGCAGTTTTGTAAGGAAATGAACATTATATTACCAGATGTCATTTAATGTTAGTATTCTAAAGTAATCTTAAGGATCATTCAAAAGTATACTGTGGCTTCCTCCATCCTCCCATTATTTGATATTCTCTATTGATGATGTACATAACGACCTATTGAAGGAAGTGCCAAGTAGGTATGAGAGTGGAGGAAAGGGAGGAAAGATGAAATCTCTCCATAATTAGGACATAGAAAATCCTGTAAGAAAAGGAACATAATATTCCTTTTTAACATTTTAGTAATGTTCCCATTTTATTTTCAACCTTTAGACTTAAAAGGCAACTGGGATAGCTGCTGTTCTCAACACCCATGTTATTTTAAGAACCTCTTAAGTGTAATTTCTGTGATCAATAACATCCATGCACATACACTGATGTGCAGCATAAAGATGCCCTAGTTCTATTTTTGCATTTTAACGGCCTTTTGTAGAGTGGTGGCTCTACTGTTAAAGGGACGACAATGAACATATGTTTCAATGAATGCGGAAAACCTATTCCTTTGAAGAAGAAAATTTCAATGGCTTTTAAAAGACTTCAGGCACCTGAACAGAAGTTGAGATTACCCAACCTATTACAACCTTTTAGCCAGAATGCAAATATTTTCTTCTAAATAGTCTTTACGGACAGCAGTTATCAAAATAACTGCAGTAGTCTAGGCACAGGTCACTCTGTTCCTCTGAGAATAGGGCATAATGGGCTACATTTTCATAGGCAAGTTGCTTAGTAAAGAATACTCCTCAAGATATGCAGCTGACATGAAGGGAAAGCTGGAAAAACCCTCCACCTGTCCAGTGGTGGAAATCAGAATGGATTACTCATGTAAGGCTGCACATGTGAGTTTGTGTGAACTTGTGCTATGAACTGTAGATGCCCTCCACTTCTCATTTTTAGTGTGTGGGTACATTAACACTGTTGTTACCAGTGCTGCAAGTACTACAGCTGGGACTGTTACGTCGGATCAATGTCCCAAGGGCACGTGCTTGTGGCTTATGCACCATCCTCTTTCATCCTGCCAGGCCAGAGCAAAATCTGGGACCTGCAGTTCTTCCTGCCAGAGAACTGTATTGCCAGATTTCTCTCAGAGGCTTTTCTTTTCTTATTGCTTCAGTTCTGCATTATCCTGAATTAGACCTTTTTCTGTATCCTCCTCCTCCCTATAATCTGTGCAGGGAATGAACGCCTGGCTGTGTGGCACCTTCAGCCATGTCTTCTCTTCAAGTTCATAGCTGTCTGTGCTACATTTCCCTGAAAAACATCCGCACTGCAGCTGTCTGTGCTATCTCAGAGAGGCAGGAATAGGATATGGATCCATGAAAACCATCCAGTGTAACACTATGGTCTCCATCTTATGTCTGGAGAGCCAAGATAACTGGCTCTGGAGCCACACTCATCCCCTGTTCTGTCTCAGTGTCTAGACGCATCATTGGTGCTAGGTGAGGTCTCTGCCAGGCACTGCAAGCGCCCTAGCCCAGGCAGAGGTGGACTGACTCCAGAACAGCCTCTGGCACCACCACTGGGACAGACTCCCAGGCTTGTGAGGGGCCAGCGCAGCTGGAGGTAACTCTGCAGTCTCTTCAGAAACATAGCTGTAGCCAAAAAGGAAAGACAGAGAGAGAATAGTGTCAGCAGTCCTATCATCTTCCTGCCAGCTAATCTGGGGGGCCGTTGCTCACTCTACCTCAGTAGTAGCAGCAAGCACCATCTCACCCCAGCCCAGCACTTTCCATCACTGAAGGTGTATGTAGAAGGGCCTTTATGTCCTGGCTGAAAATACCTCCCATACTGGAAAGGTGGCCAGAGAATGCCTTCTGGGTTCCTTGTTCCACCCCAAACATTTTACCTTGTTCTTTTTCATGACTGCATTTAAGGAGACTATTACAGCAGGGGGGGAGATGTACCGTTGTCTCTACAGATCACACAGGTTGCTTCCCCTTCTCTGAGAAGGCAAAAAATACATGCCACTACTTTTTGGTACGTTTTTGGAATGACAACGCCAAGCTAGCCTGAAGCTGCAGGAATGGGAGTACTTCCATTGACATAGTTGTGTCTAGAATGGTCACACCAGACACATTTCCCACCCACTTTCTTTACTCCTCTATTCTCACTTTCACATTTCTGGTTTGAGAAGACAAAGCTACAGGCATATGCCACCCTTCTGTAGCATAACAACAAGAAAATAGAGGATGATGATTATTCCCATCTAATTGCTGCTAAGTCAATTTAAAAGATGTCCGGCTCTTATGATTATAATATATATTATTATTATATAAATTATAATATAAATTCCCACAGTGTGAGTCTACAATGAAGACACTGGCCTCCATAAACTACTTGTTGTAGAGTTTCTTTTCTTTTCTTTGGAATTAAAAAAATAATTCATGAAGTCTCTCAGCTGCTAAGTTATTCTTTTATGGTCTCTGCTTACGATTCTATTCATTCTTCTCTCTTACTCATTACAAATTGGTGCATTGTATAATTTGTAAGTTGAGGCAAAAGTATGAAAATGTAGATCTGATATTTTTAAAACTATCTTATTTAGGTCAAGGTTTTGATCAGTGCTCAGGCTAGCCTTTACCTTGTTCCCAGTGAAACTGAGACTTTTCAAGAATAACAGAACCAGTGAAATTTAGAACATTTCCAAAGCTCTGTCTGGACTTATTTTATGAACACCTACTTTAATGGAGTTAGGCCAATATTTAGAAACTGAATTACAGTAATTCGGCATATCGTCTGTAGTGATGCCCCATCACTGTTTAATTTACAAATGTGCTGATGAATTAGATTCACAGTACCTTTTATATCTTCAACACAGTGCATATGTCGGTGTGTTTATTTGTGCTTCTCATTGCCAGTGTGCCCTGACCTCATGCAGAAGCCCCATACCTCACTGAGAACATCTCACTCCATTCATCTCTTTTGACCTTCCTGATGAGATCAGGTTCTTATTAGTTTCTCTTTTAGAGCTGTGCTTTATAATATGGTCACTGGAAAGTGACTGAGATCAGCAACCCTTTTTGCAAAAGCCACTGAATAAAAATTAGTTGTTAAATTAATTCTCGGTCCCTTGCAAACGAACGTGGGTTATGTTTGCACTGATGCCCTGGAGGTGAGGTAGTTGTTATCCCATGACAGTTCCCTGAGCTCTGGTTCTGTCGGTCATTAAACCATAGGAACATTATTTTGAGACTGGTATATAACCATTCTTACCAGTATCTGTATTCATGTTGTATTATCTTTCCTAAATGAGGTAATGTAGTAATGAGTGACATTCCTGACTTAAGGATCTTACTTTGTTTATTTATTTACAATTCAAATAAAAAGCTATTGTCCCCCAGTCCTTTACCTTACAGCGGGGTGAGTTGGATGGGTTTACTGAACGTGAGAAATCTTTCAAAACTGGACCTTTTCCCTCTTGATAAATTGATAACCAAACAGAAATACAGGGTATTGAGTTTCAATAATTTGTTACAGTGCCACTACATCAAATGTAAGTTTCTTTAAGAACCATGATTAGCTGATACAAAATGATGAATGGGGGACTGGGACAGTTTATTTAGCAATGATGCCAATTAGCAGTGCTGTTGAACCCAGGTGCCTCTTGGCATGGGAACAACACCCAGGACAGATTTTGAGTGCCTGCCCGATGCTACCTGCTTAAAGTAAAATGTGTCAGAAATCAGGCTGAATAGGGGAGACAATGTATGTCCCTTTATAATATGACCTTTTTTATAATTTCTGTCTCCTTATTAGCTGGACTGTTGTCACCCACAGTGGCAGTGGGTGCAGTTCTTCATCTCAAAAATAAAGTACAAGCCCAAAAGGAAATATAAAATCAATGCTTCTATTCTCAGACATTTCTAGTTATACCCTATTACTCTGCATACATTATTTTTAATGAATTGCTGGATGCCTCTTTAGCTTTCTCAGAATGTCTTCCAAGAACAAGGCTTTGTGGACTCCTGCCAGGCTCACACACGTATGATTTGTATGCTGTCCTTTTCTTTTCTTGTTGGTAGTAAAACTGTTTTGGCAACAGCCTTCCTACACTTCCTTCAATTGCTTCTTGCTCTAAAACTTGTAGAAGCCAAAGTCTCAACCTTGTCTGCCTTAGTGTCAAATCCTACTAGGTGGTGAGGGCCCTAGTTTTCCATGGGCTTCCATCTATGACAGCTTAAATGAATAGCCTGGAAGAACTGAGTGAAATTCTAGGCACAGCAATATCAACAGGAGCTAGACATAGGGTCAGATTTTCATCCCCAGGACTGGTACCTGCCTGGAAGGCATTGCTCGTGAGCAAGAAGCTTCCTGCGCAGCTGACTGAAGCAGTGAACTCTTTCAGTGTTACATAGATTATTATGAAAACTTTCCCATGCGATCTTATTTATTTATTCCTGATGGGTTAGGAATTTGCGAGGCAGAAAAAGGCACAGTCCCTGCCCCAAGGGGAGCCTGCTGGAAGCTCTGATACTTGGATGCCCGTGAACTTCCTCTGTGACCAAAGGCTATGTCCTTGTATTAATTCTGTCAGAACTATTGCTTCTCACAGTGTGTTACTGTAAATAATCTCTGTTTACAATAATGGATCATTACTCAAACTTCCCACAGAAACCCAATATGCTGTAAATTTGTTTCCCTTTGTCTTTATTATATTTCACCTCCAACTTTAATCAATGCTACTTCAGGAAATTTCTCTCTGTATTATGTATTTACAGCCAGAAATACTGTGGTTAGTGGTTCCTTTCCAGTATAATTGAAGATAAATCACATAGCAATAACTTAATCTTCCCTTTGTATCTTAATTATGGATTTTTGGACCATGTTCTAATCTTTTATGTAATATTTCTATGACCTATTAAACAACTGTCATGTTTCACCCAAAGGTGGTTCTTGCTGATAGTTGTAGTGATCCCTTTGCTTGATTGGTTAAAAGTAACCTACCCCTCTTTCTCTCTTTTTCCAAGGAGAAAACAAGTCGACATTCAGTTAAACAGTAGTAGTGGACTCGGATTCCAGTAGCTCAATTCCTAACAATTCAACAGCCTTGTGTACTCACGGTGAAGTCACCAAAAGACTTGCAATGTAAACAGTGCATCTAGTATATTTTTTGGAAACACTTCATATACTTCTGCCAGTGTTATTGGCATTTGTAGATGGAGAATTATAATACAGCAATTTTTGATTTTTCTTAACTGGTCTATACAGACTTTACGGCAGCTGCCATTTGCACATTGCACTGGCTTGGCCGAATGGATTCACGTATGGTTAGAAAACTAGATATTAGCACGAGGCAGCTTTGTAGGAACGTTTCAGTCTTCAGTGGGAAGACATGGTTGAAATGTATGATATCCTACAGCCTTGTTTTATCAAATAGTTGGAAACAAAAATCAAGTTAGACAAAACTGTACAAGCAAGCCAACAGCAATAATGTCTGCAAGACAGAGGGCTCTGCCATTCTAACACAGCACATTTAGTATTGAGCCCTTCCACATCCAGTACAATCCACACACAATATAATTTTGTAGCTAGCAACTCAGATGCCTATATTAGAACTTGTGTTCTTAATGCACAGAAAGTATATGAACAAGTAACCTCCCTTTTTATTTTAGCAGCAAGATCTTGGTTAAATTCCATATCTGGGAGAATCACTTATATCCACAGAGAACCACTAATGATTTGTTAGATCCTCTAGTGCTTAGGTGAATTCATGTCAAAAAAACCCGAATAAATGAAAAAATTTGAAAGAAAGTTTGCACTTTTGTGAAATAGCAGTTGTCCTTGCAATTTAGAGTGAGCAACTAAATATAAAAAGTAGAGAACATTTTATACACAGAAACAGAATAGGGCATCAGAACAGCTTTTCTTCTGAATACTCCATCTGACATGTTGGGATTACAAAATGTTCATTAATCCTAAATCTTGCAGAAAACTGTAGGAAAAAAAAGATTATGTACTTATACACTGTACATATTTCATTGAATGTTATGGATATTAATGTTGCAATAGCCACACAGAACCTAGAAACTAGAAGTGTGTCCAGCTTCTCTCCATATTTTCATTAGGGTTTTATTTACATGTTCGCAATGGAAGAACCTCGGGTGTGTTCCCAAGCAGTAGCAAAATTTTGTGGTTTGCCTGCAATCAGGGTAAGATGGAGAAAGTCATACAACTCTGAGACTCTTGTCCCATGAACAAATGCCATAAGAATGCCTCCTCTGTGTGTCAACAGTTATTGCATTTATTGAAATAAATTGCAAGATCTTTCACTCTTCGGATTGGAGACAGACCCAGAAGGCAGATAAATATGTGCTTAACTGCCAATTATGAATCTGTTTGGCCTTGGCGGGGCTAAAAAATGTAATAGGATTTTTCTGTCTCTTCTTTTTGAAATGCAGTAAGAAGAGAATAAAGATTTTTCTCTTATGTTTTATATTTTTTTTCTTTATGGGTGGATGAGCACCCTTTGCTTAGCTATTGCTTTTCACAAAATAATAGAGGTACAAAGGGCATTTCTGTAATTTATTATACATGCATCAGTCCACTTGAATAGAGATTGGTGAAAGAACCTGATCTTTATTATGATAAAGGGAATGTAAGTGGGGGACAATTTTGATGTTGTAGGCACTCAGTCTTGTAGCTGTCTATGAGCATCTATTTGTTTTAGAATGTTACCTATTGTCACTTCCTAGCAAGGTTTCCTTAGAGAATGATGCTTGTTCATACTGATACTTGGACTTCCTACTGTGCATTTAAAACAAAGGCCTGCAAGATCTTGCTTAGCTAAAGATGAAGCACTTAAAGCCTGAAGTTGAGAAAGAGACAATGAAATAAACACTTATATTCCAGAAGTATTTTTGGCGAGTAAACTATACATACTAAGCTTCAGGGTATTGAAATATGAGACTTTTCTCATGGAGTGGAGTGAAGGTGAAAACAGGTGTTGTGGTTTTTAACAAGCAAGTTATTCTGCTAGCAGCAAGATTGCGGACTTCTTTTTCGTTTTATACCAGTCTGCTTGGGGAGCCACATTGCTCAGGCACTGATGTCATCTAGTATATAACAGGATAACACAAACAGTATAAAGAGAGGTGGGGGGAAGCAGCATTTTTGCATTTTAAATCTGACCCTGTGAATTCTCAGCTCTGGGCAAGAGTACATATGAATTAGAAGGGCCTCAGTATACAGATATCTCAGCAGGGACAGCTCTGTCTGGAAGAGCCCAGCACTAGTGCCTATAAAGCCAAGCCAGCCTGTTCCCAGCCAGATCAGATACTACACATAACTGCGTCGTGCGTGCAGACACATTATTCATGTGGAGTCCTAGCTCTGTTGGGAGCAGGAAGGGACAAGAGCAGGCTTTCACCCCTAATATTTTATTTTCTGTATGGGATCCATTTGATGAAAATTGCTCGAGTACAATGTATTAAACACCTAAAGCTATCCCACACCATGGCACTATAGAAGCACCTAAGTCTTTTTCAGAATAAAGACCACGTATCCTCAGTCTAATCCCTGATGGTGGATCATTTCTGTTGTTTGCAGTGGGGTTTGGAGGAAACCCCAGGTTTCAGCCATACTGCTTACAGGAATTGCTGTTTTCTGGATTCAGCCCTTTGCAGTTTAACTTTCAACCGTGCAAACTGATTATGCAGGGAAATAGCCAAGATTTGCATGAGGCACTAGAAAACATGTTATAAAATCTTCATATATCCTCCTCCAAATACCTTTAGTTCATACCTATTTTTAGGTAGAATTCAACTAAGCAGTATCAGAGCCAGTATCAACAGCACAAAATGATATAGCTGTACATAGCTGTAAGTAATAGTGCCTACTAATAATCTAAATAATTATATTGCTTTTGTATGTTATTGTTGTGATCGTTTCCAAAAACAGAATTGAGAGAGATGTGCTAAACCTCTAAAGTTTCAGCGATTATCATACATTAGCAGCAGTTATATGTGAACCAGGGAACCACCCACTTCTACATTTGTGCCTGTGTAATATTAAACATGTTTAAATGTGTTGATATATTGTAGCCAGTGATTGTATATGTGCCTGGTTCGTAAAATAATCTCTGTTTTGACAGTGTAATGGCTTTTACATGAGAGCAATACTATCAGTAGAAGAAAGGATTGAAGGCTCTGGGTGCTGCAGTCCGTTGTTGCTTTGCCCACTGTGGTTGCTCTACAGACAGTGTTGACACTCTGCGGATCTTATCTGTAACTACAACATGAGGAGAATGATAGCTTTATAAAAGTGATTTGAAATAAACTTGAAATAAACAATGACCACTGTTTTTAGGAAGAAATCCTGATATATTTACTCTAGAAAAAAGAGTAAACTTTTTTAAGTAAAACTCCCAGGAGTTTTGGCCATATAAGAAAGGCCAGCTTTAACCCTTGGTTAGTCGATAGAGTAGGCGTATGCAAGTTGCCTGTCCCAGCAGCTGTCTTTCTGGGCAGGAATATGATGCTACTAGGCTTGTATATAGGAAATCTTAAAAATTTTAGCTTTGGTGGAATACAGCTGTAAATACTGTATGACAGTTATAGTCACAGAAAGAATCAAAAAAACACATAGAAATAATTAAAAATACATAGTCTAGAAAGATTAAAGTAAAATTAGTGGTTGCTTGGGAAGGTTAGCTACCCTTTCAAGAGCAAGCCAGTTGAATCTTGGATTCGGGATATGATTTTTTTTGGCTTTTAAAACAGCAAAGCCAGATGTGTTAGTAAAAGGCATTAATTCTGAGCAAGTAGAAAGGACTATAATTTATAATTTGTTAAATTCTGAATTCACTTTTATTTTCCAAAACACCTGAAAGAGTTTGTGTAAAGACCTGAAGGCCTGTAGTAAAACTCCAGGCCCATGGCTCGATATTGATGAGTCTTGAATTGTTCTTGATTGAATGAAGAAAATATTCTTGATTTTGTCTTGAATGAATTGTTCTGATTTCAAAACAACGTACAATTGGAGTGTACTATTGAATGTCAACTAAATACAAGTATCGTGACCCTTGTGTAAGTAAAATACGAAGTCTTAATTCTAGCTATGTAAAATTATATCTAATTCAGTTGTGAATTCATGTTTTCCCGTAGTAGTATCAGTGAGGGGAAAAATAAGCAGAAATAAGTGTCTGCGGGCAATTCCATTATAATTGCTGCTGGCATTGATGACATTTACTATTCATGTTTTTTTCCCCACTCCTAAATAGCATAAATCATTAGTAATTTTTATGTTCTTCAAGAAGGATAAAATGAGGACTAAAAATGTAAATATTGTAAATTCATGTAAATATAATGTTTTTCTCATGTCCCAAGTCTTCAGAAACAGATTTTAAAAAGAGTCTTGGAGAATGCTGTTGTTTATCTCTTGGTTGTTCTTAGTGTGAAATCCATTGGGCTCTAATCCTGAACACATTAAAGCCCATGGCATCAGGCCTGCATCCCAAGAATGTGATGCTCTCAGAAGAGTGGATTTGCAAAGGAGTTTGATGGAGACAGGCATCCAGCTCTTGTGGAATTTGTGATTTGGAGCCTCAGCTAAAGCTGGTCAGAAACGCTTTGACTGGAGAACGCTGCTTTGTGAAGATCAAAGCATTACCCAGGAGCAATTTGGTTTTAACCAAAGGCTAATGAAAAATGGTCAGGTTTTCAAAGTTATATCAATCTCTGTCAGCTTATCTGCCAAGCCCCTCTGCTGCCTGCCCAGCTGAGGAAGCAAAAGCTCAGAGCCGCTCACCAGCTCCCTCATCTTCTGCGCCACATCTGACGAGCTGCCAGGAAGACGGCTCCAGCTCTTGGCTGTTGTGCAGCTTTCCTGGTGTGCCAATGTTGCACTGGGATTTTGGTTTTCCAGTTTGCAGCTCCTTGGCAGTTGGCTGCCCAGCTGCACAGCTGTGTCCCGTCCAGTGAGGTGTAGGACAGCCAGAGCTTCAGCGCTGGACTGGCCTTTTTCAGACAGTGCCAAAATAGTTAGTTTTTATCCAAACCAGAAGTAAACAAAATTCTGATATTTCAAACCTCTTCCAAGTGCAAAGCATAATCTGCTCTCATTACCTTGTTATCTCAGTTATAACTGTTGTGCATTTTTTCATGGTAGTAAACAACAACAAAGGAATGTATATTCAGTCATTACTGAGCAATAATATGTATCCAGAATTTTTCTATCTTGCAGCTACTATCTCTAAAACAACCCCAAAGTGCAGAATATATTCTCCTGGCAAATGCATAAGCAGAAAAAGAAATCATATAAGCAAAGTTGCATAATCTTTTGAAAATCTAGTTGCTCTGGAAAAGCACCCTTCAGCAACTGAAGTCTTAATAGGAAATAATTCAGCATTCTGCTGACCTTTACAAGTTTAGCCTTTATGTAGGAATGAACTGTTTGAAAAATGTTTCTAATTCAGTTGTCACAAACAGACACCAGACTTGTGGCTGATCTGTTTCGTAAGCAGAGGCTTCATTTTGATTTTTTATAAGCACCACGCTTGATCTTATACCATCTCCCATAATTCTCAGCTGCCCAATCACTTCTATTTCCTCACAAACAAAAGGCTGCTTGAAAGAAAACTATGCATGTGACTAAGATAATGAGGATAATAAAAAGGTAATCCTGGCAATTATTGTTGCTTACACATTCAAAACCAGACCCTGTCTCTGTTCCAGGAACCCCACTGTGCCAAGCTGGTTGATGAAGCAGGGAGGATGCAGCCTTACTGCTCATAGGCACACATACATACATTTATACATGAGCAAGAAGAGTGTCTTTGATCTATATGCTTATAAGCAGCAACAGTGTAGACTGTTGCTTGCTATACAGACAAGGGTATTACACATAATAAGAAAACATTTATTACCTACAGAGCTCAATAACAACAGCAACCCAGACTCCAGCTGTAGCCGGTCATTATATAATGCCACTTGCTCACCAGTTTGGACTCCTTTCCAATCCCATTGAGCTCCTGATTCACAGTAGCTAGCAGGACAGAATATATTAAATTGAGAGAGGAAGGCAACACAAGGAGTGACAGACAGTGTCTGACACTGTAAGCCCTCAGACCAGCCAGGCCTCCTCCAAGCAGAGGATGAAAAAGACAAATACAAAAGAAACTAAATATTTCAAATCAAATTTTGCAACTTAAAAAGGTGTGAGAGGTCATGTCAGGGCCCATTGCTATTAGAAACAAATAATGACAATTATCAGCAAGAAAAAATGTCATGGAGAATATTCTAAACTAGAAACTGACTTTCTGAATCTAGTTTTCTAGTTTTACTTATTACCATCTCTTTTCCAAACAATGCTTATGTGAGAAGATACTCTGCTTGTATAAAAAACTGTTTCTATATTTCGTTAAAGACAAAGGTGTAATTGGATCATTAAACTTCATTACTTTTCTGGAGCTAATGTAGCGCTCCTTTTGTTGTGGACACACTGCAGTGGTAGCAGAGGTTGTTTACAGCTAGACTTACGTGTGGTGCAGGCAGTTGTTATGAAATGTGCTATTACGCTTGTAGATCAGTTCCTGACAGAGAGGAGCAGCGCTGAACTGCCCAGTGCTGCACTTTGCAGGTGCCTCTGTCAAAGGTCGTCTCCGTTCTCCTCTTACTCAATGTAAAAATGCACCAAAGATTATGCACCGGGTTGAGATTCTCTCTTGTGAATGGAGCGAACACATAGCCCATATGGCAAGTGGGTTTTACTTATACGCTATATTAACGTTCTCAGTATATTTTGACTGGCATCCCCTAAACCAGAGTGGCTGTTCTTTCACAGGCCTACAGGAGTAATTTTCAGACGCATCATGGGCTCACATGGCTGTGAACTCAGTCCTTGTTGCACAGAGCAGCCCGTGGGAAGGCCCAGGAGGGCTGGGACAGACCAGCAGACGAATTTGTTGCTTTTTGTCAGAACTCTGTTCCCCAGAGCCAGAGGAAATGGAAGGGATTATCAGGGTCCTCCCTAGCCTTGTGCTCCATGAGTCCAGACCTGCTTATCCCTGTGCTCCACCACAAGTTCAGCAGTGGCAGAAGGGTCTGGTCAAGGCTATGAACATGAGGAAGCGCTTGCGGCGCACCCAGTGCGTTGGGAGGATGATTCAGTCTGCTATAGCAAATGGTTTCAGTGATGCAAAGACAGGGTGGCTGAGTGGGAAGGGAGCCAGCTGGGCTTTTTCTTCAACTAATGTACACAAGAACATGAGTGTGAGAGCTATTTTGATGGGGTCAGAGTCACAGTAACAAGTATTATGCCTGTTGCAGTGGTGTGAATCTACATTCTACCCAATTTCCTTCCTCCACTTGTTTTTAAAAGGAATAACAAGAGAAGAATGGCAGAAAAGCAAGCCATGCAGTGCAACTCAGGGTAAAAAGGCATTGCTGCAAAGGAACCACAGGAGGTCTTTTGCGAGGCCCTAGAGGAGAGGCTGCCCAGTCCGTTTCAGGTTCACTGCACGTACGCTGAGTCCTGTCTCTGCCTGGCTGACCCTCTCCCATTGCTGCTCGGTAGAAGGAAGGAAGGAAATGCAGGTTCTCCGCGCTTGCTGGGGAAATTGGGAATGTCTGTAAAGAGCAAAAGGCTCCTATGTTTGTCAGAGATCATATTTTTTTGTCCTTACAAATAGTTGATACGAGGCAGGGGAGAATTGCATTTATTTCTCCCACATGCTGTATACTTGAAGAAGTATCATATAAGAGCTGATGAAAAATACCATTCTTTTTTTTTTGTTTAGTTTCTTTCTCCCACTAGTTTAAGCTTTTTGCACCCAGAATTGCAAACTCTCAGCTCTTTATGAATGACCTTTCTAAAAAAAAGCATGTGAAAAGGTTTATGAGCATAAACCAAAGCCTTCCTAATTAATACCTCAGAGAAATATTTTTATTTAATGGTTTCTTAATGGCAGTGTCCTAATATTATAGTGAAATATGTTAAATTCTCTGCTTCTTTGACATGACTGATGAAAAGAAAGGAAACATACTCTGTCACCTACAGTAATCATCTCACCTAAAATGGAATTGTTTTCCATATTTACATAATTTGCTGGTAGTCTGCATACTCCCTAATTGTATCCATGTTTATAACCAATTAATCTTTAACAAGTTTATCATCATCATGCTTTCATCCCAGGGATTCATCTTTTTATCCAGACCCTCCAAAAAATGTAATGGTAAATTTAAGTATTACTACACCAAAGAGATTGTGCTATTTCTATTAAGTATGCCTCTGATATACAGGCAGTTGCAGACTTAAATAAATAGCTGTTTCCATTCAAACAAAATGAGGGAACAGTTCTGTCTCTTTTCTCCATGTCCCTTTTTGATACAAGTTGAAATAGTGTAGCCTGCCGTCCAAGGCCTCTACTAAATTCAAATGTAGGAGTTTGATTGATTTGTTAGTAACTGTGCGTAGAAAGCAAGAAGATGAATTACCCTAGGAAAAACAACCAGAGCTGCCAGCTCCAAGCTGCAGAGGAGTCACCAGGGCAGCGGAGAATAGTTTTCCAAATGTTTTAATAAAGGGAGCAGGAGAAAAAGATCAGTAGCTGATTAATCATGTTGCTAGTGTTTTCAGGGACATAGGCTAATAGAGAACCAAATGTTAGGAAAATATGTTTCAAGGGAAGGCCAACAGAAAAATCAGAGGAATGCACCCACTGATAATGTTGTGTACAGATTTAGAAGGAAATAGGAAGGAAAGAAGAACAGATGAGAGGGCAACTCACGAGGGATCAAATGAAAACCACACAAATAATTATTTTTAAAGGTCATAGCAATAAAAGAAGAATAAAATGAACAAACAAGTGGAAAAAAACTAGCTCCCTGACATTGTGTTTTCTTGTGAACAGCTATTGTAGGTGTTGGGGGGTTGCTTGTAAATGACAAAATAGCAGAGTCATCTGTGTCCTCATGTATAAATTGAATAAATACTGAAAATCTACTCTGAAAAAGGACTTCGGAAATAATTTTTCAACTTTGACATTGGAATTTCCTAAGCCAATACTTGTCAGGTAACGTCTAGAGGCACTTTCTTCTGCATCCCTTTTGGCTGGTCTCCGCAGCTACAGAAACATGAAGTGAGCATTTTGAAGGCAGCAAGATATCACCAAATGCAGGCAGAAATGGCACCAGCCAGGGGCACATTATATATATTGGAAATTATCACACTGACATTATCTAGCATCCCCGTGCAGTTGAGACCCTTCTGTTTCAGTGGAATAACTAAAAAACACTAATTCTGTGTCTGACAGAACAGTCATAGTTTCACTTGAAAGATCTAATGAGCTTCATGGTCTTACTGAAGAACAGGAGGGATTTTTTTTGTTGTCAGGATGATTTATTAGTAATTGTATCTATTAACATTTTTAAATGTTCAATAATTCCTTCAATACACCTTGTAAATTAATCTTAATAAATATGCAATAGGAATCAGCTTACCCCAGTAATTGACATTTAATAGCATACAATAGCTATAATTTACTAAGATAACTTCTCACAGTAGTTTAACTCTTAATTAGCCCTAGGGAAAGGGCTAACAGACAGTTGTTTGTTTTTAAAAGCGTAATGTGAGAAAACCTGCATGAATTTTTTTTTGCAGATTTCTGCGGGGTAAATTACATGTATGAGTACAGCTAGAAAATGGAAAACAGAAGAGGGAAAATGTATTTTCACTTTAATCTACTGCATTTATCACCTCCAAATTCACAACAAGTACAACTTTTTTTTTTATTTTCATGCATTTTAAAAACATATCATTACTTAATTTTACTGTGTGGGCAGACTTGGACTAATGTGAATTAGAGGAGAAAAGTTCCCCAGCAATTCTGTTCTTCTGCAGTGCTCTAGACAAATCTTTAGTGGGGACTTACACGAGACTGATATATGATGATGCTGGTACCAGAGTCTAAAAGTAAGCTGTGATTTTAGAGAGAGAGATTCCTTCAGATATCTTGGCCTTATCCCCAAAGTAACTTCAAATCTGCTGATACTTGATCTTCAGTTCCCAAAATCTCTCTTGATGGTGCTGTAAAACTGATGCAGGGTAACTTCCAAAGAAAATTGCTTGGGATAATGCAGATACTGAAGACATTGTTCTAGCCACGTACAGTGGCTACATACAGTAAGCCACTAATGCTTATCTTCAGAAGTTTCATTTTAAGAACTCTTATTTCAACTTACTTAACTTGTTTCAGCAGTCTGTTGCAAAGCCTTTGTTCCTAGTGACATTTTAGTTCTTACTAGAGAAACAGACTTATGTAATTACATCACTGCTATTAATTATTAGACCTCTCACTTTTCTTATGATTGCTACTTTTTTTGGGCATGCCATTTTAACAGGAGTGACACATCAGAAGAGAAGACACTTTGAGTGAAGTATATATCAGCAGAATTCAGCTTTCAGATGTTGCTGTCTTGTTCTAATATAACCAAGCCAAAATATTTCAATTTATCTTATGTATAAAACTATATTTACAATGCAAACCCACTCAACCAATAAGCAAAGTAATAATCACTGTCATATTGCTTAATAATATGGCTTTATTTTGGTTTGATTCTATTTCTAGTTCTTTTAGTTATCTTTTATGAGGTCGTGCATCTTCCACATTAGTACTCCTGTATTTTGAGGCTGCATTTCCATTGTTGTGATTTTACTTGTAATCTTCCTCTCTTTCTCTCTTTTTTTCTCTCTCCATCCCTTGCTCCCCCTCTCCCCTTCCCTTCACTTCGCTTTTTTTGTTTGATCATTTTTCTAGCCATACTTCGCCAGCTGTGCACAACCATTCAATTTCTGAACTGTCCGTTCCATTTAAAAATAAATAAATGGCAGCACATTCACTTTTGCCTCTTCTCAGCCTCATGTCAGCGAGATTCTCATCTTGTTGCAATTACGCAGGAGTCTAAAATAAAGTTTTCAGCCTCACACCATTATAATCATTCCCTGCCCACACCAGTTGCTACTTTGATACAGCTCCATGTGATTTAGGTTTTTCCCAGAAAGCATGAAGTACCGATTCCTTCTACCAGCTCATTTCAAGGTTCAGGGAAATTGCCTTACCCTTAGAGGACTCAAGGATACATTCAAACAGTATGAGGTACATTTTCAAAGTGGTACTTAGGAATTACACATCTCATTAGCAAATAATTGAAATTCATTGGCACTACTCACTTGCTCCTTGGAAAATGGTCCCCCATAAAACGTATAATTTGCTGAAGTTGAAAGAGGGCAAACTATGTTAGAGTACATCTTAATTTTCAGTGAAAACATATGTATGTGCCTGGAAGTTCTGAATCAGCTTTAATTCTGGGTAAATGCTCTGACTCTCCTGTCACTGCCGCTTACCCTGGCCTAATGGACATGGAAATGGCATGGATTCCTTCTCTTACAGCAAGAAGGCATACTGAGGAAAAAGCTTCCTTCTGCCTTGTACTCAACTGTAGCTAAAATAAAGCAAAATAACTTTGCCCATTTTTATTGCATTGCCTGGACCAATGCAGAAAATTAAGGAAAGGTTGGGGCTTGGAGGAGCTTGCTGCTGCTTAAAGTGAAAAACAAACAAACCAACCCCCTGAGAAATTTTACCAGGAAAGAAATATTCTTAAATATTAAGGCTCAATGATTACTGCCCCTCCCCCCCAAAACAGAGTTTTTCTGTGTCTGAGCTCCCTCTGGTCATTGAGGTTCTTCTAAACTATTGGGGCCAAATACTCCCGTCTCTAGTACCAGGTACAGTTCCGTTGACTTCTATGGTTACTCCGTATTAACCAGGATGCCAGAGGGCCAGATTTGGTTTGCTGCATTTGGAACTAATGATATGGTTTGAAATTTCCATTTTCCACCTGAGACTGCTAACACTGAAGCATAGGCTCTTCTGACACAATCTGCTTGGTGCTCACACTGAGTGGGCTCACCTCATGGGCAGCAGCCCAAGGAATTTTAAATTCTGTTCTCACATTCATTCTGGACCATGCTTCTGTCATTTGGTATAGCGAGGTATCAATTCCCATGTAACAGCTTGAACAGGTTCTTTGTCAATTCTTGTATCTGTTGTATCACCCGAGAGAAATCACTTACGCATATTGCTTTGGAGTGTTATCTTGAACGGAGATGAGTCTCTAAGCTGGTGTCATAAAGGAAAAAGCAGCAGCCTTGATTCTTGATACTATATACAGAAATATTACAGAATGACGAAAAAGATATGCTAAACAAGATTTTTTTATTTTTCTTGGTGGGCTGAGTGACTATATGGGGGAGGTGTTTTCTGAGTCTTTCCATTGGGAAAGGCTCTTAGGCTCATATTATTATATTTGCTTGTATACATCACTTGGTTCTAACCAACTGAAAAGATGTGTTCTTTGGAATTCCACAGTTGTGTTCTAGCACAGTGTTCCTTCATCTAAGATCATTGGTAATCTTGGTTATGAAACTTGATTGTCAATGTGTGACTGAACTCCCCCTCTCCTGATGAATATATGTTGTATAAAACCTACATTCTTTTTAGAATTTGACTTTATTGATAATTAATATAATGATAACAGAATAAAATCTCAGAATGGTCCTTCTAAGGAGGAAGCTCTAAGGAGAAACTTTATGTGAAATGCTAAATCCTTGTAACCCAAAAGATAAGAGAGCCCTGCATCTATGTGCAGCATCATGCCCAGATAAAAAAAGTCATTTGTAGTAAGATGATCCTATTTTCTACTGTTGCTTGTAGTTTTTAAATGCTGCTGCCCAAACGTAATAACATATTGAAAAAAAAGTGGCTTATATTTATTAATACATTTGAATATTTAAATCATTAATCTGTATTCTCTAAGAAAAAGAAAGATTATTGCTGTACACCTTTTCCCCAGCCCTTACAGTCCTTTGATATTAGAGGTATACATGATGTAGCAAGATGAGAAAAACATCATAAAGATGATTGACAGCATGTATGAAGGGACATGGTGAACTGAGATTAACTTGACATCAGCATATAAATTGACACAGCAGAAAAGCATTTCATGAGGCTTGGCATGTATCTAAGTAAATGGGACAGCCATCTCAAAGTATAAATAAATACAAAACAATTGTATGTGAAAGATGTATTTCAGAAACAGAAATCTGCCCTATACCTGCTCTTTTATGTCAGCATTTGATGGTTTTTTGGCAACAGTAAGTATTGAAATTTATAGAATCTCTTTACTAGAGATTTCTTAGCATTTCTTAAAGTGAACATTTTAACAGAGACAGGCAGCCACCATATTTGGATAACTGAGCATCTCTCTCCATTAGTATAACTCTCTCAGTTTTCCTTATCCTTCTGTCTGATACATTATCCTTTAGGGATAGGATGGACTATGAGAGGACAGGGAATTTATAAGAGTCCTGAAAAGGAAAATATCTTTTCAGCCTCAAACTTAGTTCATTTTTTTTTCTGACAATGTATTTATTAAGATTCAGCATTAGACAATACGCTACCTTTTTTAAATAAAACCCAAAGGTTTTATTTAAAACCTTTTAAAGAAAACCTTTCAGAAAAAGAGAGAGTGAGGAAGTGTAGATTTTTATTTTTATTTTCTTATTTACAGACTGCAGAGGGGCAGGATGCTGGCAACATGCTTAAACCAAACCAGATTTAAAGAGAGTACGACAGTTCGATTCCATTTTGGAACAGGCAGTTGGAACCTGCCAGGGTATTCCTCCTCTTTTTTGCTTCCACTGATTTCTCTTACATTTGTTTTCTTTGAAATCTGTTTATCTAATTTCTGTTTGCTACATGTCAAAATGAAGGTCCTGTGTTAAAAATAGATGGATTGTAGCCATTCTCCTTTGTACCATAGTCTATGTGCATGTTCCTACGGCAGGTCCACACGTGCTCCTTCAGAAAACTTTTTTCCTTCCGAACCACTTAACTACTTCCGAAATGAAGCTTAATTCCTTCTAAAGCCTGGCTGCTGCTTTATGTACTTGGGTGAAATGATGTGAAAGTACTTGCTGCTTAAAAGCTAGAAGTGCCCCAGCTGACTGACCTTTGCTCCTGGTGAATCTTTTCTACTCCTACCAGAAGAGGAGAAAAGCGTGTTAGTTTTGCAAACCTAGTAGCCTTCCCAGTCATTTATTGATGACTTCTATACAGGGGTAGGTGAGGCTGTGAAGGTGAAAACACCTGAGACACAAAGTGCTGCCTAAGAAGCGGTAATGGGCTAATGAGTGGGTTGTGTCCCCAGTCCTCCCAGCAGTGAATGATCCACCAAGTGGCATTTCCCCTGCTGGGCAGCCACTGCAGTGAAAGTTGTGATCTCCTCATGAAGTGTCTCGCTGTGTTCATCTCTGCTTCAACTCCTACTTGTAAGTGGCACATTAAAGTCAGGTGTCTTCTATTCTAAAAAAGCAAAGATGTTTTAATTTTTAAACTGGTGCTAAATAATTCGTAAGTGCTTACTGAAGAAGTACTTGACCAGATCAGGAAACTATGAGCCATCCCCACCCCTTCAGTGACTACCTAGAGGTTACCATAGTAGAACAGGTTGGAAAGAGAGGAAAGCCCTGCTGCTCTTTTGAAGTCTGTTACTGAGAAATATATATTTTATGTTGGAGAGATGTATCTTAGTGTCAAAGTACCTACAGTCATATCTTGAGTAGTAGTTCCCTGGGGTACGTGAGTGGAGTTAGGAAAAGAGTTTGGTGGATTTCACATTCGTTTTAGAAAAATTACCTTGTTTCACAGGTAGGGAGAAATGTTACCAGTTTTCCTGAGATGAATACCAAGAAACTAGGAACATTGAAAAAAATAGATACTTAAGCTGTGCCAGTAGTCAGAGGTTGATTCACAGTTTTGATAAGGCAATTATTCTGTGATATAGGGATTTATCTGCAATGTGCTTGCACTCCTGATCTCTCCTTCAGCTTCAGCACTGCTCTGTCACCACTCCCTCTGGGTGCCCTGAGAACCCTCAAGCTGTGTACTCCTAAGAGTAAATATCCTGCCCTTAGTCATGTAGTAGTGTTTTGTTGTCTAAGTGGTTATTGTTTTTTCCAATTTCTACCAGAACTTCATTTTCTGAGTTATGTGTAGGCTATCTTTTGGTATATAACTTAACTCTACAAATGCTTTCAAGTAGTTGGACTTTTACAAAAAAATAACAATTAATACAACAGCCTACAATATGACAGTTGTTTTTCAAGTTATAAAGCAATTTCCCTTCTTGCTTGAGCAAATGGGTGGACAGGAGGGACAGTATTGTGAGAGCTAAAGATTTGTTTGCAAAATGTTTTATGCTTGGATACTTGAATTAATGGCTGTATGGTTCTTTATTACTGCCTCTCTTTATATCAGTTGAATTAGGAAAAGTATAAAAATATAACAGGTTATATCAAGGGTATTTCTTGTAATTTGTTGTCATTTGTCATATATTCTTCTACCACATTCTTAGTTGAGTCAAGTCCCAGGCGTAACTCAAGCAAATGCTTTATAAAACAGATGCACAATGGCCATTGCTTTGTGATGTTTGGATGATATGAAATCACATGAAAGGTACAGTCTGCCTTCCGTTCTCCAGAATGGAAATTCTTCTTACAGAATCATGTTTAGCCAGGATACGTCACAAATTGGACCTAAAGCACAAACTAAAATATTGAATTTCTAGTTAAAATAAAATGTTAAAACATTAAACATTAAAAAAGAAAACATTAAATGTGAAGTGCAATGCAATTGGTTTGTTATGCTGATACTTGTCCCAGTGATTTACTTTAATCTCCTCGTGTAAAACAAAGTTGACAGCAGTGATAATATAGTTGAGAAATATAAGGAGCCCACCTACTGTTAGATCCACATGCAGATCCATAGAAATTTGCCTCATATCTTTGTTGTATTCTCTGCATTATCGTTAGTGTTTTTCCAGGTAACACAGAATCAACAGTCCTGCTCCAATAGAGCTCAAGTCTGAAAAGTCTAGTTACCTTGTTTACCACACTCCCTAAGAGTTTGTTAATAAAGGAGTCCTTTTGAATGGTGGTATTTTTATGCACAAAATAGGCTTCAAGTAAGACATTAATATTTTCTTTTTTATCTCATTTTTAAAGAAAAGCACAGAACAGCAAGGTGCCACAACATGTTACAGAATATATTGATGTTTTAGTGTGTTTAGATACTCTCACAGCTGAAAGCATTATCATATATAATGCGTGTTTCATTTTAAGTTCCTCAGAAAAAAAAAAAAGAAAACCTGGATCTATAATTAAGGCCAAACTGTGACAAATCTTACTGCTTTTAAGAATTTTTTTTTTCTTTTTTAAAAGACAAAAATTATTTCAGAAGAGAATTTTAATCTGATGCTCTTAGTTATAGAATGTGGAATAGTTTCACCGGCTATATTTCTGGAGACATGAAGCAGGCCAGAATTCAAGGGCCTGATGCTGAAAGCAAACGTTTAATCTTGCAAATTCTTGTTGATTAGAGTACTTTCCATGCGTATCACTTTACCACAATAAGGATTTCTTCTAGGGAATATGTACCAAAGGGCGTAATCGTAGTGCTGCTCCTTTCTGTGCTGTTACAACCCAGGCAAGGCAAAGGAACAAACTCTTTTCTCAAGATTAGCAAGGAACAGAAGTTACCTCCCTGGCCAGTCTGTCTTGTTGCATCCCAAAGGTGACACATAAAGCAGAGCAGCTTGCCTGGTCTTCCCCCCTCCCCGAAAAGGACGAACGCAAAACATCTACTAGGGATCTCTAGGAGGTGGAGTCAGGGAGGCAGAACACTAGGCTCTGCAAGGAAGGAAAAACCAAATACTTCAGTAAACCTACATTTACTGTAGTGAGAAATATTAATCAAAATTTTAAAAATCCACCAAAAGCTACCATCCAATTAAAAATAAGCCTCCCCTGTCACTAGTCTAGTGGATAATTATACAATTACATATGTTGGGAATGTCGTTACTAGAATAGGGAAATTTCACCTAATAGAGTAAGAGTCTCCCTTGTGACGGCGGCTGGGGCGTATCTGGAGGGGCAGTGGAACGCCCCGTCCCTGCCTCAGCATCCCTCGGCATGTTGCTGCCCACCAGGGGAGAACCCCAAGGGCAGTTCTAGAGTTACGTACCCAGACACATCACACGGCATTATTCCAGGGCATAATTTGTATCTGCTAGCATGGACATCTTGTGAGAAATAGTGCACTGGTACTCTACAAATCTGAGTCAAGTATTCTCTATATTTAGTTGGTTAAATATAGCAGTAAAGTCAACTGGGAAATCTTAAGCTCTGCTGTGGAGAGCAGAGCTATTAAGAAGCCACACAGCTGTGGCATATAAAATGGCGATACACTCACCCATTGGACCTTTGTCTCATTTGCTCAGCTACCTAAATTTACAGTAAAACTGCAGTGTCTCATCTGTTTGTTTATATGATATTAATATTGAAAATGCTCCTAGACTAATCTTCTATCGAGCAAAAGTGTTCGTCCGTAGGATGCTGGGTGCCCTGGCCGGTTACTCTGCCAGCATCTTCTATTTATGTGCCCCAGTCACAGAAACATGACACGCTATGAAAGACCGAGAGCAGCTCTTGCAGAGGTCTCAAGTTATTATTGATTTCTTTGATGACAGAGGCAATCAGGATGTTTGTGCAATATGTGTATTTGACAAATACAAGCCACAGGAGCGTTTAAGTTGCAGTAGCAGAAAGACTCCATCTGCTTTACAGATTTCATAACATTGATACAGAATGTGCACAAACTGCTCCCCAAATGCTATTAGTTGCCAAGCATAGTTATCATAAGTGGTGGTAGAAGACTTACAACCAACATGAACTATCAAGCCCTTATATTTTTATAGGAGACAGAAATACATAGCAAATTTCCTCAGATTTGGTTTTGGTGCCCATTTGAGGATGACATTTACCTAGTGGGCTATAGCCACTTCAATCTGAAACTCCTCCACTGAAAAGACTGTACATTAATTGCAAATGGCTGTGTTTTGCATTCTTACTTTTCTGAAAGATACAACAGATAATCAGTGTGCTCCCTGAGAGAGGTCAGTGCATCTTAGCAACCAGAAACTTCAGCACTTGTAGTAATTCTAATGCTAGTCCTCAATATCACTCAGAAAAGTTTGTTCAGCCTACACAGAACTTCTGAAACAAAATGTTCCAGTTTCACATCAATTTCTGAGAAAGCAAGTTCTCTCCTGTACCTGTTTTGAGATCCAAACTGGGCTTTTTGAGGGCTTGGTGGGAAATAGATCTGTTCTGAACAAATAGTTAATTGATATATGTAACCTTTTTCTTAAGCATTTCTTTCTTTAGCTATATATACATCTAGTTTCTTTGCACTTGTTTATTCACCCTGAGCTGTGTGTTAAGATTAACATGCTGTCACAGTTAATGCACAAGGAGTGTAATTACCTGTTTCCTCTGGTTCATTTTTCAAATACTTCGATTTTGGCATAGTTGGAGGTTCTCACCTGTTCATCTTTTCACTTCAATTTTAATTCATCTCAGTAGGAAGAAAAAAGATAAAGTAAAATTCTGCTCACATCTCTGATATGTCTTCTTGTAACCCATATTGCCACTAAAGCCTATTTCAGATGCTCAGACTCTTCCTCAGTCTCTTACTTGTCCTTGATGCAGTTTACCATATGCTCACTTGCACAGATGCAACTTTTTGTGGGTCTACACAGCAAAATGGGTCATGCAATTATCAGGTTTAGGTTTGGGGTTTTTAAAAAAAAAAACACAAAACAACAGAGGGGAGAGGGGAAAGTGCTGAGGACAAGGGTAGGTCAACTGTGCTTCTGAGGTGAATATTGTTTCTGGAATTACATCTGTATCAGTTATAACTCATCTATTGTGCTCCATGGTACAGACAATACCACAATAGCTAATACAGCGTAGTACAGTAATGGCAAGACAAAATCATGTATGTTGATGGTAGAGTCATTCATTTCCTGATAGGTTCCAAGCAAGGACTTGCCATTTGGTGCATATTTACATTCTAAAGATTCACAGGTTAGGGGAGCAGCAGCCTCCTGTTGGGTTTCGTCTCTGTACTAATCAGTTATCTTTTAGTGGCAGTGATTGAACCTCCACTTTCATCAGTGATGTACCCCTGCAATGTACAGCACAGGGAAAAATGAGACTGTAGATGATGTACTAACTTTGGACCTGATTTTGGCCTCAGTAATAGTCCAATCAGAAGGTGTCCACAAGAGTTGCACTTCCAGCGCTGCTTCCTGTCTTTCACTTATGCTGTTTTGTCATTTCCTTTTTCACTTTCCAGTACGTGCTGTTTGTTCCCACAGGTACTTCATGTGCTGCATAGTGTTGGAAGTTCTTATACAAAATATCTGCAAGACTGAGCCTATCATGCTATCATTGTTTTATTTTGCTTTGTTGAGTCTTTTTCCTTCTAAAAAATAAATAGAATTTTGCCTTTCTTTGTTGGATCAATTTTTCTTTCTTTTGCGGAGCTCTATCTCATGAGGTTATTTTTTGTGATGAGACTCCTGCTATGATAAGGAAGATAGCAGGAAATCAGCCTAACTCCTAACTCAGTTAGCTCTGTTCATCCTTGCGTAATTGTGAACAACATCTGATTTTGTTTAGCTTCTCTACTTTGCAGTGCTCTCTCTGGCAATCCTATAAAGCCTTGATTCAACAGCCACTGATTTTTTATTTGTTTCTTGGGAGAGTTTTGGGGGCCCTGGGTGCAGGTTATTGATGGGTCTGAGTTTTATTGCTCAGGAAATACTGACATTGCTCTTTGATAACAATTCTTTTGTCTAGTGAATTATATGACACAGGTATGCTTGGCAGAGAAAAATGCTGTCGCAGATGAACTTGTGCTTAAACTCAGCAAATGCTGCTAAAATGTCTGGGTGAGTGACTAGATTGTGTTTTAAGCTGTTACATAAAAAAGGGGGTTTCTAAAAGATTTTTAGACCCAGGGGGACTCATCAATACCAGTGTTACATCACGCTTTCTAACATCAAGTGCCAAATTTACTTCCGCTCAGCAATCCAGATTTACTGTTCCTTCTCTCCATCAGCAAGAATGGAGAATCTGTCCCTCACATTAGGCAGACAAATGAAAAGGCTGTTAAACTGCATGGAAGTGATATTTATATTTCCTTGTGTTTTGTGCATCTACAGTGCACTGCATCAAAGTGAGTAATGAGTGTAAGTAGAATAGTGTTATGGCAATAATGAAGACAATCTCTAAGTTGGATGGTCAGTAAATGTGTCGGAATCATGATGCTAACAAAGAGAAATTTTCCTATCTACACCTATTGCTTTATCTCTTTAGATCAATAAACTTACTCTAGTTGCTTTCTTCTGCTTTAGACTGTACAATTGAATTGTGCCCTGTGCTCCCCTCTGTCCCCAATGCATAATGCCAAAGGTTCTCCATATCATTACAGGAAATTCAGCCTCATTTAATTTATAGGTGATTTGCATGGCCAGCACCCAGACTCAGTGCCTTGCAACTCCATTCTTTTCATTCCTGTCTTTTTCAGAAGTTAGGGAGCTTATTTTCTACCTGAGTCTTATGTAGTGACCTACACACCATCTTCCCTTATACACAGAAAAAGAGATTGAAGCTCTCTGCAATGTAGTCTTCGTCCTTTGACTTTTTACTTTCTCTTGCTCCATTTTCAGGCCCTGTAATCACCCATTTGTAACACAGAAAAGTTAGTCTCTCTGCTGAAGGCAGCTGTCCATCTTCTGCATATTACCCAAACAGTTTCTGATGCCTGCTTCATGCTCATTAATTTCTCTGCAAGAGATCTTGTGTCTTTAAAGCAGAGATCAGAACTGCTGATTACCTGTAATGGTATTGCCAATAGACTTAACTTCTAAGTGCAAATAAAGGGAAAAAAAGAGGGGGAAGAAATGGTTGTTAGACGCTAAGTAGGATGAAACAGGTAGTTTTACGAGTTTTTTAAGGTAACAATAGCAGTAAGAGATACAGATCTGTTGTTCTGAATTGCTATACATACTTTACAGTTGGTTGTATTTAGAAAGGTGATGCTAAAACATCCGATACTATCTTTTCCCCCGTTGTTTAACTCTTCCAATACTGTGCTTAGAATAATATTTCCTATTTTCATTCAGCCAGAGCTGCACTGCTCTCTCTTACACAGTGGAAAAGAGGGAACTCAGATGAGGGCAGAGAATTACATAAATGCTGACAACACGAGTACCATCCCATGTGAAATGGAACTATGGTGTAACTCATTGGGAATTCTTGGATGAGCAAAAAATCAATTTTTTTTTTTATTTCCTCTGGTTTTACTTAATGCTTATGAAGCTTTTTCTTAGCTCCCACAACAGTGGCCTCAGGAAAAATGGCAGTGTAGAAAAGATATTAAAAATATTTAAGCTGTTAGTGCAATACAAAATATTTCCAGAAAAAGTTAAATGTCCCATGTGGAATCATCTACTTCTAATAAAAAATTAGCTTGGTGTTCCTATGCCTGTTGTGCCAAGCTGGGGGAGTTTCATGTGCCTGACCAGAAAATACTGACGTATATTCCCATTTAAATGTATTTTTTGGTCTCCATCTTCCTATTGTTCTAAGTAATACATTCCATACAAGATGAATTAAGCAACATACTTCTCAACTCTGACATTTTTCCTCTTATGGTTCAAAAATAAGTATAGACTGATACTCCACAAAAGTACACACTGAATCATTCCCATTAATTAAGGATTGCTTTTACATCCACTTCAAATTATTTTAATAATAGTCTTGAGATTATCTGTTTTGTTAAGCTGAAATGTATGAGCAGCTGTGTTACTCCTACAGCTCTTGGCAAGTTGCAGGAATGCAGCACCTATGCGCAGCATCGGAGTCCTCTGAGAGCAGATGTAATTGCCCATCCATGCAGTTCTTTTGCATATCTGGGACCTGACTGCACAGTTAATATTCACATTAGTACCTATTTTATTGTTTCACTGTGATTCTCAGCAAGCAAATACTTCTGGCAGGTCAGTAAGAGTAGCAGAGCTGGCTCTCTTGTGGCTTTTTCTCATTGAAGAGCCTGAAGTTGGTGGTATTAGTCATCTGCTTAGTCAAGCGTGTGCCTAAACACCTTGCTAAACTGGAGCTGTAACACGGAGACCACCAAAATGTCTGTTGCCTCTTGGCTGTAGATAAGAGTCTGAATACCAGCACATCTGCCTGACCTTTGAAGAGCTTTAGTATTAGCAGCAATGAGCTGCTGACAACTCAGGTAAGATAACTAAGAGGAGATAGTGCTGTATTGTAATGGCTAATATCTGTTTTCATAATGAGAGCAATGGTGACAGGAGTAATAATTGCAATACTGCTTGGGCGGCCACAAAGAAAATACCTTTTTTTATGATTGCCTGCATGCTGGTGACAATCACAGCACTACTCATTTTGACAAATGCAGCTCTCTTCATGCCGATGCTACCATATTTTTAAGAGCTGGTAGGGGCCTGATTTCTTAAGGTAGTGTTCCATATGCATCCTGCTTTGTGTCCTGATCCAGCTCCTGGCTCGTAGCTACCTCTCTTGTCTCTGATCTTAATCTTCCAAGTGACCGGCAGGTTAAGCTACTGCAGCAGATCTCACTTTACCGTGCCAGCCAGGCTTAAGGAAATCCCAGTACCTGGCAAACCTGAGGTACGCACAGGGCTGGGCTCACTGCAGAATGGGTTTTCAGATACTGATCATCTTTGAGGCCCACCTACAAATCTTTCGTAAAGCTTTCTTACTATATCTGAAGTTTTATATAATACACCAACCATAATCACTGAAACGTGCTCAGTTTCTATGGTGACGGGTGCTGGTAGAGAACTCTGAGACAGATGAATTGGAGAACAAAAGAGCACAGGAAGCTGAGAGACCAAAGTTCACTGTGCAGATCTAATTTGTCTGTTATAATGTTTAAAGAATAGAATGAAGAGCACTACAAGAAAAAGCAAAACAAAAGTGACTAACAAAGGATCTCATCTGGTACTAGCATACCTAAAGTTGCAATGTTTCTCCCCATGTTCATTTATTTTCTTTAATGTTAAAAATAGTTAACATAGTCAGGCTTAAGAAAGCAATAGAGAAGTTGGCAGCTGAACTGGAACTGAACAGTCACTGGAAAGAGATCTGAGTTTGAGGTCAATATTGCCAGGTGTTAGTGGGAATAGCTGTGAGACCACTGGAAATTCTTGCAAGACAAAAGCTGGTATGAGAGAGGTATAGGATAGCATCAAGCAAAAAGGCAGAGCCATAAGGGAGGAGAGGTGAAGCAGCCCTGTACCAAGACTGTTTAACATTTGATCTTCTGCTCCTGCCTCACTGCTCTTTTTGCCAGTTTTTGGCTGAATAAGGATCATAAATAAAAAAAAAAAAAAAAAATGCTGTTTGAGTAGCAGGGAAGCCAAAACCACTCTACATTTGCAAAGAAAATGGAAGGTTCTTTAAGCAGAAAAACCCCATCAACTCTATACATTTTCCATACAGAGGCAGTTACTGCCAGCAGTCATTCTAACTTTTTGTGGTTTGAGCAATGTTTCAAAAGATTTGTTTCTCTTTACTTGCCTGAAATCACTGCTCTTTGGGAAGTGTTATGTGCTTGACTAATTTCCCACTATTTACGTTCAATGAGATGCATTTTGACAAGCTCCATACAGACAGATGTACAGCTACTGTAAGAATGTAAGAGAAGGATGGGCTTGAGCTCGTTGGCCACAGACCTGCAGCTTGACATTCTGCAGCAGTTACTGACAAAACGCTAGGAGGCAAATTGCAGCTTTATTGTGTCGATAAGCATAAGAAGCATAGTAAGTGGTGGCTTAGCGAAATCAATTTCCTTGTCAAAGGTCGGTAGAGTTTATAAGTGCATCTGTTTAAAGAATAGCAGCCTAATCTGTCCACTTGACGATGTTTGTAACTCATTCATGGCTAAGAGTTGACTATATCCATTTTATGTGGAGGAAAGAGGAAAAATGTTACGTTTTGGAATAAGGCATTGGGCTAGGAATAGCTCATGTGTTTTGTTGCTAACTCTGCTGCTCAGCTTTTACGCAGTATGCATTTGCAAACATAAGGCTGTATCTTGTTTGAATCTCAGATTTGAATCAGAAGGAAAGGAAAAAAGAAAAGGAAAAACTGGGCGTTCTTGCCCAGTAGTTCAGGAGATGTATAGTCGACAAAGATTTACTGGATTTATTGCTGATACTAGTTCCGCTGTAATGGTCAGGGAGAGGGAGAAGGGATTCTTTGCACATTTTGCATCCATGTACTTCTCTATATGCACCACTTAAACCTGTTGGAGGAATTTTGTTGATAACACAAACCAATAGTTGAGACAGGAAGAAGAAAAGCCAGGAGTAATGCCCGTTTTTTTTTTCACTACTCAGATAGCAGCTTGGTCCCAGATCCAAGTTTGAGCTCAAGAATTCATTTTTCTCTCTGACTGCTGTCCGGTTGACAGAGCTGGAAGGAAGCTCTGTCAGTGTACCGTGCTGAATTTCCTTAAGGGTTAGAATGGACTGCACACTTATTAGATTAAATGCAATTTATCTAGCTGCTTTTTCATTATTGTGTTCCAGCATATTACAAAATGTAAAAGATGAGACTTAGCAAGTGTAACTTGCTGCAGTTTCAGAATTCACTATTTTATTTGAGACTGCCAGCCCCTAAACGTTTCTGTAATATGGCAAAGCCGGGATCAGGAGATTAATGAAGTTTTAAAATCCCTTCCTAAGCATTTTGTAAACTCTAATATGATGTGACTCAGTAATTACTGGAAACCTCAGAGAGACAACTGTTCAGATGAAGAGTTTTTAATAAACCTATTAACTTTGGAAGTGAAACTCTCAAGAGTTTCATTGATCCTTGCCTTTTTTTAGTGGTCTCATGGCCTTCAAGAGTGTTTTGTTTTAAAAAGATGCTGAGTCTGAGTATGATCCTGACAGGGAAACTAAAATGTGTGAAGCTTCACCTAAACAGATAGTTACATTTAGCAAGTGTTTCTAGCCTACTGAGATTCACTATTTACTAATTAATCCCTTCTGGAGACAGAGGTATGGACAGGTGAGACTGTTGCCACAGGAATACTTGCTATATTAAGAAGTAGACGTTGTCTGCCAGAATGCCAACATTTATATAGAACCGTCTATGATTCATTGTCTTTAGAATTCAACCTCTGTGTCTCTCCAAGGATCATCAGTGCACCGTAGTCACGTAATACCCATTATAAGCCGCATTGTTAGTTGTGGATAGTTGTCACACATTCCTGCCTTCTGCATTATGATACATCATCCTGTTAGTTTTTACTATCCTAAAAATGTATTCAGGAAGTGACTTATGCTGATTGAAAGTCTCTTCAAAGTGACTGAAGCTCTGAAATTAAAATGCTCACAGATTATTATTTTTTTGGGAAATCAAAAAAAAAAATCAGTGTAGATACTGTACAAAAGGAATTAAGACTTTAAAAGTGCAAATGGTTCCCTTGAGATATACTCGTGGAACTGTTATTCATGTGGTAATCAGATAAGTATGTAATATGCTTTTTCTTCTCTCATCTGTGTATACCATCTTTGTGACTTTTTTGTATTTCATTCTCTGGTTATTGATTAGTTGCTCAGATATAGCTACTTGGTTGGAGGCGGAGGAAAGGGGGTGGATTTTTATTTTTTGTCTGTGATTTTGTACTCATTGCTTAGCTTTTTAACAGGAGGAGTTTTATTCAGGACTGTGTAGTTTTTGAGACATCTTACTGTCTGAACTATTTGGTATTAGTCATCCTTTGTAAACTGTTTATTAAACAGCATAAACAATAAGTTACACAGAATAAATATATAGAATAAATTACTATTTTTAGATTACTGTAAGCTCTTCTTAAGCCTTCATTTTACTGAAGTAACATTCTCTTTGCAAATTGATGTATTCAGAGCAGAGTTCTGATACTACTGTCATTTAAAGCAGCATAAAAAATAGCAACTCAAATAAAGTACTTACATTGCTGTAAAAGGCAAATGTCAAAGGTGCTTATGAGCTACTATCTTACTGATGTGGTTCTGAAGCAGTGGCTGAATGTACAAGACGCACAGATACGGCTTGGTGCAGTGGAGCCAGCTGAGGTAACTGCACTCCCAAGCTTGTCATACCAGCCCTTTCAGGGCAAGAGGAAAGAAGCTACAGCAGGACTAAGCCATTCCTTTCCTTTTTCTCTCTTTTGTGGGACTGAGTAGCTGTGATATTTGCTGTAACCAAGGGATTGTGGGTTTGTGCTTTTTATGCCATTTATACAACTGACGAGTTTCTCACGTATCTTTGTTTGGAGTTAATGTAATATGCTGTCCATGTTCGAGACCAGGTCCGTGCACAGTGAATGTGCCAAAGGTAAACCTGTCCCACAGCAGCTGTGGTTGCTGAACTTGGTAGAAGACAGAGTGGTCCTCACTGGGTGGGTCTGTGCGGCCACCCTGAGTCCACAGCTGATCTGAGGTAACTGCAGGTGGCCATTGCAGACACCATTTCTGACAATGAGGGTTTCCTGCCTCACCTCCAGCTGCCTGTCGAGAAAGGTAGAGGTCTTATAAGCCTCTATCTGACAGGCCCAGGAAGGTGTCAGCCACTCTAAGGTGTTCAAAATGATAGGAGACGCCTATGTTTAGGAAAATGAATTCCACCCTGGGTGTCAGAGCTGAGGAGTAGTTGTAGCTCTGACCATCCAGTTTTCCTGTAAGGGAATCTTTTTCAGAGGTCAGACCTTGAGCTTCTCCCCGCTTTCCCCTCCCCCCTCACCCCCCTTGCAGTCTCCTCATTCTGTCGCTCTCTGACAAAAGGCAAAAACTACTGCAGCTGCTTCACCAACTCACTGGTTCAGTAGGCACCATAGGCCTGGCGGCAGAAGCCTTTCCTGCAAATCTATGACAGGAGCAGTGACTTAAACAGGTTTTAAAAGTGGTTATTCCTCTCTGTTTCACACTTGGGAAAGTACGGCTGGACTACCATGTAGAGTTTGAGCGTCCCCAGTACGCAAACGGGGTTGACATAGTGGAGTGAGTCCAGTGGAGGGCCACCGAAGTGGTCAGAGGCCTAGAGCACATGTACTGTGAGGAGAGCCTGAGGGAATAGGTTTGTTTAACCTTGGGAAGAAAAGACTATGAGGAGATCTTCAACTCCCTGATAGGCAGGCGGAGGAAAGGTGGAGCCAGACTCTTCAGGGGAGCAAAATGACAGAGCAAGAGGTAATGAGCACAAGTTGGAACATGAGATATTCTGGTTAGGAAAAAAAGTTCACTGTTTAGGATGTACTGTAAGAGGGTGCCCAGAGGAGTTGTGGAATCTCCATCACGGAGATAACCAAAAATTTGACTGGACAAGGTCCTGAGCAACAGGATTTGAGTTCACCCTGCGTTGAGCACAGTTTTGGACCTCTGAAGGTCATTCCAACCTGAATTGTTCTGTAATTCTAACTATTGACCTGAGTAAGAATAGGCCTACGTGCACGCTTCCTCTTTTTTATCAAATCTGAGCCCAAGGCAGAATGCAATGCACCTTCAGGAGCTATCGGAACTGCCTGCAGTACTGTTTTGACTATAAATTCCAATCACTCTTTTTAACTAAGTTTCCCGGGTAAATTGCTGCATGACTCTTAAGCTTTTAGAACTCCAAGTTGTCAGTGTTATTCAAATAAGTGTGCTTTGCTAGAGCTCACTTGGGAAATTAAGTAAGTGTAAGTATGACGTGTGTATTGGTCCAGTAAATCTATTGTAATACTTTCAGAAACTCTCAGAGGGCAATTATATCACGTAGTATCCTCCTGTGTGATGCTTGTACGCAAAGTTTTTGGGTGAATCAGTAATACAAGCCTCAGAACTTACATTTAGTGGACTTCACAGTTTTACTACAGCTGTTACATTTCCATGGCTGTTTGCTATGCTTTTTGCAACGTTTCCATGAAGTTTTAATGAATGTTTTCATTTAATGCAGTTTAGTGCTGTCTTGTTCATGATGCAGTTCAACAAAAACACTTCCAGTTAAAAATCCTAAAGAACTAACAGCAAAAATGTTCTGCGTAATTGTTTAACTGCAACATTTGTCCAATATAGTGTTCTTGTACTGTTCCTATCCCAAGTGTTACACATTAACTATAGTATTTAATAATAAATTTAAATTAAGTGATTTAACTAAATTATTTAATTTTATGAAGATGGGATTAATTTCCTCAGTGGATGTTGTCAAGGAACGGTCCTGCTTCTTGTCTCATGCCATTGCTTTAACCCTGTTTGGGCACCATCTTAATTTTGCCCCATTATTTTTACTCAGAAACATTTTGATTTGAGTACTTTGGCTAGAATTTAATTTTAAAGAAAACTGACACAACCTCTTAAAAGCTCTAGTGTTTAACTCACAGTTCTGGAGGTAATTATCCAAGTCATGTAAGATAGTATAAGTACATAATACTATAGTGCATGAGACGAGTTGGTCACATGAAGTAATGTCTATTCAGTAACTTCCTCCATGGTAGCTAATTAGATATAAACCCAAGAAATTTGATAATGAAAATCTTTTTTTATAAAATTAGATCTAAAAATAAAACACAGCTTGAGAAATGCAAAAGGAAATCTATACAAATACCAGTATTATTCAAGTATATGAGTCTTGACAACACCTCTGGTTTTTTCTTCAAAAGAAACAGCAGTAAGTAACTGAGATCTGTCAAATGCTTTTGCATGGTTCATTAGCTGTATTGCCTCCACATTTTCACATTTTTAAAACATTTTAAGTGCAGTCACTCATTCAGATTTTGACAAATAGAGCTTTGCTCTCATTTTAAAATGTGTCAAGAAAAAACAATCCTGAGATTTCTGATCAGATTGAGGTTTTCAGAAAGATTTTGCAAATAATTTATTTGTCCTTTGGTTGGACAAATCCTTGAATAATTCCACTTTCTGGGAAAAATGCCATCATTTCAATTGTTCATCATTGCATGGCAACATTTTAATCTCCTCCCAGAAAAAGCTTCTATTTTGAGTAAAAGACATTCAAGATAGCAATACCAACTAGTCTTCAAAGGGCATAAATATACATGTCCTGTTGGTTAGCCAAATTCATTTAAAAGTACTCGGAACTAACAAAGTCAATTCTGATTAAATTTTAGGTGTCACCTTACTATATACAACAAACTCCAGTTATATGTTTCACTTAGGAGTTTCAATTGCATGGCAAAATTACTGCACTATTAAAATTCTTTAAATGGTAGAAGAGTATTTTGAAATAAATCTTTCGATAACACTTGCTGTAGCTGAATAAACTATAATATTAAATCCTGTAGGAGTCTTATACAGTAAATATAGTAAGTGATGAAAATAAAGTATTATCATCAGACAACAGTAGAAAAATCTATTACATCACTGATTTCCTAGAGTAAACTATGCACATACTAGTATTTCAAACATTTTACTTTTAAAATTGACTGGCCATTTCAAGAACTTTTTTATGTACCTTATTTCCTGGCTCTTTTTTGTGTCTTGTGAGATTAGAATTTTGGGTCTGGTTTTGGTGTTTTGGCTGAACCAATCTTGTGAGTTATGTGCAGCTCAGGATTAGGCTCTGCCCAAGCTCTATGGCAGAAAGGAAGTTGCTTATTTGAATGGGGGACAGAGAACACGGCAGCAGATTTGACAACATGTTCATTGTTAAGCTGAGAATGGTGACGTGGTCACCATGCTCAAAGGAAAGGAACTAAAGTTCCCCTAAGTATTTTTCTCCAGTGCCCATTCCTAAAGTAAATCCTATCCTCTTTCTCACTCTCCAAATATCAATTAGGATGCTATAGTGTAGAGAATGGAAGCATTACACTTGCTCCTTCTTGGACTTCTTCCAGCTCTAGGGAGAGAAAAGGAGCTAATCAGCTCCTGCGGTTTGGAAAATGCTGGCTTAAACATTTTAATTATTTGTTTGTTGCACAGGAACCACTATGCTACAGTTATTGTAATGTTTTGATTTCTTGCTTCTGAACCCCATCAGTACATCTGCATCTTCTCAAACCTCTGCTCTTTCTTGAAATGTCTCTCACAGAGAGCAGTACACAGTGCTAAGAAATCTTCTGGAAAACAGTTCTGAAATCTTGATGAAGTCCGCATTCACAGGAATTGAACATTCCCAGCTGTTTTCCTACTATTACCAATGTACACTTGCAGAACAGCAGAATATATTATTAAAGGCAAATACTTTAGCTGTTTATTTTACCTGCTTCTTTGATAGGAAAGTTGGGGAAGAATGTATTGCAATGTGAAGTTGTGGGTCATGGGAATTTCCTGTAACCTGTGAGTTTTGGAATGAGATTATAACCCCTGTGTGCATGAGCTAAACCCCATCATGCTCGATGTAATGTTCAGTTGGAAAATATATGGGTATAATTGGAATATTACCCTACTTTTTCCAAAATGGGTGGGATTGCTGTTCTTGGCAGAACTGCTACCTCTATTTTAACCGTTGCCTCTCCTCTCTTTCATCTCTCCTGCTGTTCCACAGTCAGAGCTGGCTAAAATAAGAAATTATGGAAAAGTCTCATTCATGACAAATGATAAGTTTTTGTTAACCTTTACTGCCTTTTTTTTTGGGGGGGGGGAGGGAAGAGGGAGCGGGGAGTGGTTGTTGCAAAAAATAGAAATCAGAGCCTAATCTTCATCCCAGAGTATTTAGCATCTGCACAGTCCAGTTCATCTGGTCTATCAAAAACTGCATCTGAATCCAATCTGAATCTGAGAAACAATACAAGTTGAAATAAAGTCAATACCAGGAAAGGTTTCAATGTCAATATAAATATTTTTTCATAAAGGTCTGACCCATCTCTATTTCTGTACAGGTTTCCTAAGTTTTTCTAATGCAGACTAAAAGGTCTTTTGGGGGTAGGCATCTTGTTTTGCTACCAGCCTGCATTTTCCTCAATGAGTGCTTAGTATCTAGTTAGTTTATTTGGTAGTCTAGATAAAAGCTGAGCTGTGTGGAAAATCTGGATCTCATTTTGCAGAAAAGCATCTCAAGAGTTTTTATTTCTCAGCCAAAAGAAGTTAATGCAAAGCTTTATCCAGACAACTGATCTCCTAATGTTAATGTTTCACTGCCTGGAATGTCTTTGGACAGCTGTAGTATTTGCACCAGTTCTTTTAAATCATCACTTCTGTCAATTTGAAAATGCCATGGTATAAAGTTTATAACCTTTTTTTTTACAGTGCCACCCATTTTAAATGCTGCTGTACTAAGGACTCAGTCAATACGTCTTGATATTATACAGTATCTCTTGTGACAATGGAAGTGGGATAATATCATAGCTGGTATATGTAATTTTGGCTTGAAATTTCTAAGGAGGTTGTCATTGTGATGCAATTTGCATTCAAATTTTACCAAAAATGTTAAATGTTCTCCAGTCATTTTATATATACTGCTTGATTTTAAAACGGAATTCTCAGAAATGCAGTGCTTTGTAACTTCTAGATAAACCAAAGCAATGAAAAATTATATTGTGTCAGATGACTACCAGCTGCAGTGAATTTGTACCTTTCTGGGTTTTGGAACACATACCAATATTCCAGTAACATAGAACTTTGCAAAATCAGCCGTGATACTTCAGATGAGCATGTGCTTTCACAACTGCAATTTTTTGATGCTTCAGACTACCTCACAGCCTATCAACATCTTGCTATCACCTAAAAGACTCTGGGCATTTGATGAAATTGGTTTAATGTGTAACATTGTATAATTGCCAGCCTTTATGACTGTACAAGACTCTGCTTTCTGTGCAGTCAGCCATGGCATACTGACTTTCAAAATGGTAAATGGAAAGGTGTAATTGAAATTAATGGAAAGTTTCTGCCTTTCATTAGGGTTTTGCGTAATAGTAATAAAAATAATACACATATTGTTTGCATTTTGAACTTGCTGCCTAAAAAAGTTCTCTGTATGGGTGATACAGGGTCTGGAATTAGTCAAAAGCTTATAAGCTGCATGGAAACAGAAGATATGAACTGCTTGTTCTGTTTTCTCTTTACCTCTCAACCCACCTAAATGCACAGGCCCTGTTCCACAGACCCTGTCACTCATGTGAAACTAAAAAGCTCTGTCAACATGGAAATTCTCCAGACTGTCAATTCCTTTAACTAATCCAATTTCTACAAACAAAGCATCTGCTGTGCTTTTAGTAAGCGCTGTATTTGCTGATAGGAAGGGAGAAAGATACTCATGGGGGATCAGATCTGGGAGCTTCTGTAGCAATCAGCGCTCCATTTGCAAATAACTAGTAAAAGTAAATATGAAATAACAGCTAGTTTTGTTGAAGTAGAGCCTTTGGATCTACTCAGTAAGAATCTGTGTTACAGTTATAACAGACAACTGTATAATAAGAACTTGGCCTGAAAAGATAATGGAGTTACTGATTCATCTCATGGGATAATCTTCCTTCAGTGGTTTGAGCAGATACCGCTCTACGTACTATTTTCAATCTTTTACTCATTCCCATTGAAATGAATAGAGCTTCTGCACCATTGATTTCAAAACCATTTTGTGTAGCAGGAAGAATATATAATAATAGTAGAAAGACACTCTGTAGTAAGAAAAATAGGTTGTTTGTGTGTTACACATGACTCAGCAGAGCCCACATTTTCTAACTGTTCAGACAAAGTGCTCATTTGGCAGTTACTCTTGCTCCCAGTAAAGTCTTGGCCTCAGGCATCTTGCCATATGTTTGGGGTGGGAATGGCGAACTGGGAAACCCACAGCTTCCTTCAAGGCTGAAATAGAGCAGGAGTTGCTGTACTGTGATACAGATTTGTTACTAACTTAAAATCACTAATGAACTTTATTGTTATTTAAAATTAATTTTATGTTATGTAATTATAATAATCCCAGGTTCCTAACTTTGATGCATTAACCAATGTCAATGTGGTCCACTCAAGAGTAAAATCTATGTACTGTTTTCAGCCCTCTGCTGTATGGGGCAGAGAGAGGCAGCAAGAAGAGCAGAAGAGGCATCTGCTCATCTGTCCTGTCTTCAACTAAAATATCTGAATTTCTTCCTCCCATCTGAGCAATGCCCCTCCCAGCCCTTCCTGACCTTAATGTGGTGACTTGGTCCTTCCCACAGCATGCCATAGGTACTGCTCCCCCCTGCAACCCCTCAGCATAAGTTAAAAACCTTGATTTTGTCAACAGAGGCTGGCAGCCTCTTCACAGTGGGCTTCCTAAAAGGATTGCTTCCAACAACTGACTGGACTGGAATTAAGAAGAAAACAGATTACTGTCCTAGTATTTTCTCCTTCTGCTGAATACAGGCACCACCTGGCTTTGTTCACGTTTTGTATCCGGAATTATTTTGTTTGGTCTGATGTGCCCTTGTCTCTTACACTGTAGCTGTAGCATCCCTGATATGAGTAAACAGATCTTGGGGACAGATTTTTAAAACTATATAAGTGCCTAAAGAGGCAGAAAATCACACTAGAATTTTGGCTTCATATTTAGTGCTGAAGTATAAAGCTTCAATTTCTGAAACTGTACTTGTATCAGAATTCTGGCTCTTGTCTGGAAGAAATTCATCTAAAGAGAAGCAAAGGAGGGGAGAGACCTTCCTTATACAGAAAAGACTGAAAGTTTTACAGAAGTATATCCTAAAGTTTAAAAATCTAAAAAAGGAAACAAAACCTGCCAAAATGTACATTTTTAAAAATATCATATTTTAAATAGGTCTAACGGGATTCTGTGGGTTTTTTGAGACCAAACTAATTTTTGAAACCTTGGCTTTGGCTAAGGTATTCTAAAATACCCAGCCTGAATCACTTACCCTCCTGCTGAAGTATGTACAGACAATGGGGAGATTTTAGCACAAAGTAGCAGCTTCATGTCTGAATCTCTCCATTTTTGGCAGCTTGTATCTCATTCTATTATTCAAGCATGGGGAAGGATTTGAATGTAGAGTGTTGGGGTGTTTTTTTAGTTTGTTTAATTATTAGCTTAGAATCAAAAATAGCACAAGTCCTGATTTACGTTAACACTAAGGGTTCTATTCATAGAATACATGCCTTAACCATGAGAGAATTGCATAACTTAGGAACATAATAACTGTAATTACTGGAACAGCAAAGGTCACTGGGTCCATCACCATTGTTTCTTAATTTCCCTTTTATCCCTTTATGCATATAGTCCTATTTTATCTACTCCTTCTTCAATCATCTTCTCATTACAAGCATGAGTTAATTTGCTGTCCCGGAATTAAGCATTACACCAACTTCTCCTGAATGTCTCAATTTTCTTTTTTTCTAAATGCTGTAACTTTCTTCTTCTGTTTCACATTTTTGTTTGAATTTTTAATCAACATGGATCCACTGAGAGTTGTGGTGTTCTTGTCATCTTGGTACTTCAGCTGTCTATGGAATTCTTCCACTGTGGAAAAGCGTTTACTCACCTTGCTCTGCACAATATTAATTTGGCTAATAAAAAATTGTTGTATTTTCACTCAGTTCTTGACTATTCAAGGTTACATAGCTGTTACCTCTCTATTTTAAAGCTAGTTTATCGTGGGGTCATGGGTCTTTCACTGCTTCCTGGACGTTGGCTGCGGCTTTCACTTAAGAAAAAAACCTCCTATCTATTACAGTACCCTATTATAATATGGAGCACTGTCTGCAATGTTTCTACTACACTAAGGCATTATCCATGAGACATGATCTCACAAAAGACCATTACCAAGGCAGTTTAGAGCTACCTTTCCTGTACAAGATCAGATTTTGAAATATTTGTCTACTTAGCTCAAAAGGAATGTTACCAAATCAACACAAAACTATCGAGGGAGCTATTTGATTTGCATCCTCGCTTATCTCTGTGCTGCACTATATTCAGTGGAGTTTCTAAACTTGCTTGTGTGATTGTTCCCTTCCAGCAGATAGAACACTGAGACTGAGGACGTTAAATAACTTCTAACTGAACCATATCAGGGATCTGTATCTATGCCATGAATCAAACATAAGACTTCTAAATCCCGTATCAGCAACCTCGGCTGATAAGACATACCTCTCGGAAAATGTCAAGTCGTGTGGCATTCAATATTCCCCAGAATTTGAAGGAGGACTAGTTTTGGGAGATGTTTGTCTAATTCAATTTTAAAACTTCCTGTGTTCCAAACATGTTTTATCATAGCAGGTCGTAGAAACAATATGACTGTACAATATGCAAAGTAACATTAGTGTAGGATGAAGTGTCAAAATAGGGATTTCTTTCAAACCAGGAACCTCTTAGCAGTAAGCAGACTTAACAAGAACAGTTCTGTTTATCTGGTAAGCTCACCACACAGTTCCCTTTTCTTTTACCAGTACTTCGAATGTAAATTTTGCATTTGACTTGAAGGAATTTTTGAAACGTTATCCTACTTGTCTCTCCAAAGAGCTTTGTAACTGGTGTAAGTTTTTATTCCTCCTGTGGGATTTTGTAGGAGGAATTCCCATATTTTCAACATGCTTGGTGCACTGTCATGTCAGGATCCTACACTCAACGTAAGAGTTTGGGCACTGATCATGATAGACCTGCCTTACACTTGTGTTTTGCTCCCTGCTGAGGAAGCTGAATTAGCCCAGCTGGAAGAATGGGGCCACCTTTGCCCTCTGCAGTGAAGATTTAGCTCCTGCTTATCCAGCACCAGTGAGAGAGCTCACCATCTCATACGGTATTCAGTTAATATTAGGGTGAACTCCCCGATGTCCCACTCAGGAAAGATCAGGGGACTGATAATGGATTTAAAGAAGCAGCAACGTGGAAATACTAGAAATAAAGACAGGCTTTTACTGGGTTTATAGCTTAGCAGAGATCATGGATACTGAAACCTCAATCTCTATTGAGTTTAAAAGTGCTTGTTTACACCTATAAACCACATCAGGCTTAATAAATTAGAATGAACATTTTATTCCTGTCATTCTTTACCTGAGAAGAGATTCTCAGAGTAAACCCACCTTTTGAATAAAAGTCCATTGATATTTTATATCTAAATGAATAATAAAAAATAAGAATAATATTTTTGGACGTGAGAGATTAGTCAAAAATAATTGTAAATACATATGCACATTTTAATGTAAATTAGTACTAGCTATCATGACCTGTTTATCACAGTCTAGATGGGCTGCTTTCTTGATGTTCTCCAAAATGAAAT
>JAOXNO010000070.1:11101288-11159063 GCA_028565335.1 Limnodromus scolopaceus | reverse complement strand
AGTCATATTTTTGCACAATGACCATGATCCAAGGGTTTAATTTAGCCTGTTCCTTGAATATCCGATTTAGGCTGTCTGGTTTTTACTAGGTTCAAAATTGTGGGATTTTTTCATGTAGCATCTTTGTAAACAAGAGCTTGTATTGGTGCAGTGTAATAAATTGTCCAGTCTCTCTGCAGATGACTTTTCTGCCCCAGTGGGGCATGTTAAGTAGGAAAAGTTGTACTTGAGTAGTAGTAAGAGCCAAAAAGAGAAAAACAATGTGAAGAAGTCAAAAAAACTATTTTAAAGGAGATGTTTGATTTCTGTCACAAAGGAATTAATTCTCTTTGAAAGATTCTCCATTGCTAATTAATTCACATGCACCTAATATGTGATTTCAATTTAAAAGACGAATCCACTTGCATGAGTTCAAAGAAGTTTTTTTAAAAGCAAAACATTGCAAATGTCTATGAAAATGCAAAGAAAATTGAAAGGAGTTACAGCTTAATTGAATGTATTATTTTCCCATAAGTATACCTGGAAAGGATTTGTGCGAATGGGGGCGTGTATACATATACACATAAATAGATTTTTATGTATATGACAATAACTGAATGAGCTGATCTGCAATAAGCAAGATGTAAATGAAGATTTCTTAGTATTTACAAGGGCTTCAAACAGATATAAAAATTTTTAAATTACAAAAAAAAGCATACCAAAATACAAACTTTAAAGCAATTATACATAGAATTCCTGTGATGCTCCAGTGTCGTCAGGGAGTTCTCTATAGAGATATTTGAATGGCCCTTCCCCAGAGCACTGCTCCTGAGAAGTGGTCTTGAAGTGCAAGAAACATGGAATGACAACAGAGAGACCAGCACTTAGCCAGGAGAAGCAAATGCAATGAAACAGTTTTATCCATATACAAAGAAATTTCATTCCAAATGTTGATCTTTTGACAATAAATATTTTTTTCACATTTGTTTTAAATTTTGAAGATTGCAAAAAAGGGAATGAACTAGAAAAGTAATTTTCAGTAAATATATAGACATTTTTAAATTAAATGCCTTTTAATTTTTTATATCAAGTGACACAAAACTTATGTTTGTTAATCTGGAAACACATAGAAAAATCAGATGGCCGTAGCCACCCAGCTATTCTCAGAAAACTGCTTTTCTTTTTGAGAGAAAATGCAATAAATTCTCCCAGACTCTTGCATACTGCAGTGCTTAAATATATTTATTTTATGTTCTATTATTTATTACTTTTCTCTTTCCTTACACTCTCATGCCAACTTCATTTATCTTTATTCAAGATAACTGGAGATGGTGGCAAGGAATATTTGTTTGAGGACAAACACTTTTGCAAGATGATGAAACTAACTCCTGACCTTCAGTTAGGAAGAAGCACTGTAGAAATAATAATGTGAGGAGAAACGCCAAAAGAGTTGACCACAAGATCTCCCAAGAGCTAGCACAAGCCTTGGGATGAGAATGCAGGGAGCTGGGAGACCTCCTAGTCAGGGATATTATATTTCCTGCTTACCAGCAATTTCAAATCTTAGAAATGCTGCAGATAGTACAGTTTAGGAAAAGGCTGCATTAAAAAAAACAAGTTCTTTACACCGAAATATAGACTACAGTTTTACAGTGTATGAATGTTGAAACATGTATCTTGGCAGACAGACCTGCATTTAATTCTCAGCTCTGCTATTGCCTGTTTATTGCCCCTTAATCATCTCCATGACCATTTGCTGGACTCACTCCAGGATGTCCGTGTCTGTTGCACTGGTGGGCCCAGAACTGGACACAGCACTCCAGATGTGGCCACACCAGTGCCAAGTAGAGGAGAATAATAACCACCCTTGACCTGCTGGCCACACTCTTCCTAATGCAGGGAAATTCCATTTTAAATTAAGCTTTAAATTTAAATTAGATGAGTTGAAACAGTTGTGGTGATTTGCCAAGTTCCAATTTAACCAGTTAAGAATTTCTGACCGGGTTTGTTCTATCCCTCCCTGTCAGACAAGATAGCTATCTATAAAGCTTGAACTCTTGAAGGTTTACTTAATGTTTAAGAATTTTTTTATCCTTGTATGAATACTCTGTATATAACTAAAAAAAAACCCAAAACCAAAACAAAACAAAAAAAAACTTAAACCCCACACCTCTCAATGTGAGCAATAACCTGAATTTTGCTGGTTAGCAGCTCCATCTGAGCTCCATGGATGCAGAGAGCCTCTGAATATCCACTTCGTACATTGCTGTTCTCACAAAGGGTTGAAAGAGGATACAATAATAGGTCAGGACAGAGAGAGTATCAGAAAATCCCAAATAGATTTTTCATGTAGCTTATTGGAATCAAATATATCCTGGGGCAATGAGAAAGAAAGGAGTTTTCAGTCCGAAATAGAACTTTTAAGATTTTTTTTTTCATCCTTTTCATAAAGCATTTGAAAGTCTGAGGAAAAGTAGGGGAAAGGAGGATGAAGTAGGAAAATACCTTGAGGGATTAATGTTCATGTCTCAAATAACACTTTCATATTTTGCAGCTTTCAAGCTTTCTGGTTTGTTTTATTTTTTTGTTCTGGGAATAACAGATTTGTTTCCCATAATGCAGAGTGTTTGGCGTGTGAGGTGGACCCTGTTCTAGCTCTGGTCTGACAAGTGCTGACTAAAGGAGAAAAATCATTCCTCTCGACCTGCTGGTGACACTCCTGTTAATGCAGGCTGGGGGTGCTGTGGGCCTTCACCGCTGCAAGGGCACTGGCTGGCTCACACTCAGCCTCCTGTCCACCAGCACCCCCTGATCCTTTCCAGCAGAGCTTTGTGGGAGGCTTGTCTGAAGGTGCAAGACTTTACATGTGTCCTTGCTGCATTTCGTTCTTTCTGATCCTATCCTAAGTCTGTCTGAATGGCAGCCCTGCCCTCGAGCACCCTGACTTTACCTTATGTTAGTCAGTATTCCTCAAGGAGTTTCCCGAAACTACAGAGAAAACTTGTGAGAAATATCTGGTAGGGCCCTTGTTAATGTTATTTTTTTTTCTGTCTAGCAGCAAAGGGTTCAGCTGCAACCGTGCCATTTTAACTTTAACCATTTAAAGTCTTTATTTTAGCTGATGAGGTGTTCCATTTTCTTTGTGATTCTTTGTGATAAATGTCACATGGATTTCTTGTTTCCTGATGTCATCTCTTTTCCAGTCTAGTAGCATATTTTTTCATGGATACCTTGGTATTTAGTTCTGGGTTGTTTATCATGTCTTATGTTAAACTTCAGTCATTTATGAATCTTAATAGTAGCTAAAAATCACAGCCCATACCCAGAAGTGTTCACATGCTATTTTCTATTTTCTGCATACAAACCTTAATCGACATGTGCAAATCAAGACTCGAGACACAAATGCCTATTTTCACAAAGAAAAATGATGCATGTTTGGTTCTATGAGTGACTAGATACAGAGCAAAGAGAGAAGATGCATAATTTTGGACAATTAAGTTCAAAAAATATCACGTGTTTTATTTTTAACAGCTTCTGATTATTTTTTTAAACTAATTGCTCTTGCTCTGATTCATATCTCTGCAGAGCTGTATGTATGTTTGTAGCTCAGCTCAGACTTCACAAACTGAGCAGTCAGCAGCCAGCAATTAGTCAAAGTCTGAGAAGCTTGCTCATATTAGTATTTCTGTTACAACTGTCACTTTGGGCTGCACGCAAGGCTATGACTAAATGTCTTTCTTGGAAATGCTTCTTAGAAGTGTAAGGCTGAAAACATTCTTCTGGTTCATAATAACCTTGGTTATCTATTGGTGAAAAGGCAAGAACAATTTATTAATAGCACAAATATCAAGCTGGTTTAGGCATAATAAGGATGCACTGACTGTGACCAACAAGTATAGGATGGCTTACCTTATAAATGTTTATAATACCAACTTTGCTTCAATAATTATCACTTAATAAGACTTTTTTGCTTCAGAAAAGGCTACGGGCAAAGATGTTAAAAGATTATTAAGGCTGCAAAACTAAGCCTGCAGAAATTAAGAAGTGCCTTTATCCAGTTAGTATGAATACTTTAAAAGATAATCTTTAATCACACAATCACATGTTCTATTTTCTATGTTTTCCTAGTGCTGCCAGTTCATTCAGCTTTTCAGGTGAAGGCAGGGTAAATATATATCTACTAATTAAATATCAGAGAATCTGGGAGTGGAGGGAGGAAACTGTTAACCTGTTCAGTGCTGCATTGTCCCAGTAAGTCTGAGTTTGGTCTGTCTGACTTCTGGGAGAAGAGCAAATTCTTTTTTCTTGTTCCTGAAGGATCTCGTTAAGTAGGGTCCTTTACATCCCTCTTGTGTTAGAGATAATACTTGAGAAATGTAGCAGATGTCAAAGACTAGGCAGTGAAATCATGGTGGAAAAGTCTGAGTGTGCATTTACGGAGGGTGAGTCCTGTGGAATGGCTTGTGCTTTACCTGCTAGGAAGGGAGAGCTCAGCTACCACCCCTGTGTGGGTGGCACAGCAGATTCCTGGTGGAGGTGTTTTGCAGAGATTGTACAGATCAGTAGTGCTGATATCTGGGAAACTTTTGCTGAGTAACCCTAGTGGGGCTGATATACCTGATGTAAGCCAGTGTTCCTCCTAAAATATAAAAATCTCTGTGTAAGATACTGGACCTTCTTAAGGAGACAAGCAGTCTGTTTTTCCTACGCCTCTTTCTTAAAAATGGATGAATATATTTCTTCAGTGGAATTTTCACATTGAACAAGAGTTTGTATGACTCTTAACATGAATTAGAGAACTGGCTTGGTTTATATCGGGTTCATATATCAGCCTGCACAGTTAAAATCCAAAAAAGTAATAAGCAATTGAAACTGAAGTCAAACAGGAAAGAAGTAGAGGCTTGGGAACCACCCAGTGTGTAATAAGTTTTTTAAGTTCCTTTTTTCTCCCTTAAGGATTGTTTTTTCTATTGTATCTCGAGGAAATGGTATATTTTAGGTGCAGCAATTGTGTACTCTCATGAACTCAAGCAAGTAACACCTGCTTCCCTTACTACCTTCGGGCAGTTGCCTTTGGGATGAAAGCTGACTTTAAGAACATATAGCACTATAAAAGGTGGAAAAGACGTGCCCTAGGATACCAAGTCACAACCTTCCTTGAAAAGTACATGGGATCTCAAATGCTCCTTTCTAAGATGTGGTAAAGATAAATGGTGGATTAATGCCTACAAAAGTATCAATTATTTGGTTAGAGTTTAAACTTTTTTATTATAATCAGGGAAATCTTTTTTGTGACAGTTTCTGATATAAAGAAGCATTACTGAAAATACATAATCATTGCTTGTATATGATAAATTTTAAAATCTTTGTTTATGATAAATGGTGTTATTTTTCTTTTCTCAAATCTGACAATATAATACAATAATGCCAAGCATGACTCATACATTGCAATGATTCAACAAGCTTAGAAAGTCAAAAAGTAGATATAGCTGACTTGAAAATTGGAGAGACTGAGCAGTCAGAGATATATAATTTGGCTGTAAAAAAGTAAGGCAATTTCAGTGAAACTGCTATGTATTGTGTACATTTGCACCAAAGTACATATAGGTTGACCAAAAATAATATACCAGGACCTGATATTACATTTATGAAAGTCAATAACATAACTGATAGGAACTTAAATGCAAGTTGGACATGACTCTAACTTCATCTAATATTCCAAATGTTGACTAATATGAACAGCTATACCTGATATTTCTTAAGAATCAAGATATCTGCAAGCAAAAACTTAGAAAAATCAACAGGATTAAAAGGGTCAATAGACTACTTTTTCCACAGAAAATCTAGTCTGGTTAATTGGATGACATGAGAAATGGTTACATTTCAGGCAATCAAATGATCACCAGTCCAACTGCATGTCTTCACCTTCTTCATAACAAATTCTGTCAAAATACTTTCATATTTCAGCTTCAGAAGATGCAGTCACATTTGGAGAGTAGATGCTCCCAAACACAAGGGACCACCTAAGAGGTTATAAAATAATAAGACATGGCCTTATTAAAGGGGGCCAGCCAAGGAGAGAAATATTAAGGTCCCTGAGGATGAGAGTGGGAATGACAGGAGGAGGAGGAAGCAATAAAAAAGAACTAAATGGAGAGAGGCAGATTGAAATTAAGATGGCAATTACTGAAAACATATCATCCATGTCCTTCAAGTGGTGTTGTCTCTGATCCAAGTGCCTGGAAAGACCTAAATACCCATTTGTTGCCACTGGGCAAATTCAGATGCTGAGCATTTCCTCTTCTGACTCCTCCAAAAAGTTTGGAACAGTGCAGGTGAGATCTTCAGTGGGTGTAAGTCATCTTTGCTCCATTAGCGTATAATGTATGAAGTCACTGGAGTTGAAACAGTTTACACTCGCTGAGATTTTGGCCCTATAATTCTTAATTTATGTAATATATTTGTCATATCGCTTGTTCGTCCCTTGATCACTTTAGCTTAATATTTTCTACAAAAATATTAATGAAAATATACTTTCCAAAGTTACATACATATTCTTTATATATGGAAAACTGTTGAAACATTAAAATAATCCTCTACTGTTACCAAAAGGACTTTCCAATATCTTTTTTATCTTATCTTTAGTTAGCTTTATAAGACTCAATGTTTAAGTGTGGGTGCTGGTAAAGGTGGTAGGCAATTGCCTAAAAGCACATGTAGTCTGTTGCACAACTTAATAGATCACTGCTTTAATGAGTTTTGGTTTTCATCTCTAACTAGCGGGCATGATGATTTGCCTATGATGAGAGGACCCTCTGACATCTTAATTTCCAGTTTCAGATTTTTAGACCTTTGTATCTCAGCTTCCCAAGATTTGGTTCTGTCGTGACCTCAAACCTACATAGGCTAATCTGAGCTATCATTAACCTTTGAAAATACTGTGGTCTTTTTCTTCTATTGTGTGAGTATTTAGTGCCTTCTACTCATCTGGACTGAAATACCATAAAAACACATCTTTTTTTTTTATAGTTGCCTTTCAGCTCTGCCAATTCTATTTTTAGCTGTAGCCTAAAGTGTTATGACAGCCAACAGACAAAACAAATGACATGTAGATGTTGGCTACCCCCTAAAAGATATTCTTATATGGGCAAGAAATTAATCTGAAGGATCAGTATTCATTTTATCAGGGGCATTTTCTCTATTTCAATGCTAGAACAGGTGATTCTTCATGTCTATGTTGTTGTTTTCCTCCTTTTAGAACTGACATTTGATACTTTTTTCTTTATATTTCAAGGGATCCCACCTGGGAAAACCTTAAAATGTTCCAACATGTATCACATAATTTTTATGCCATATCCTTGTCTCACCTGTCAGCCCTGATGTTCTTAATACATCAGCCCCCAACCTCTCCTGTACCAGTAACATCAGCTTGATAACTCATCTGTTATATTTTCAAACACAGATCTTCACACTTAGCACAGCTTCCAATCAGCAGTCACAGAGCTAATTGCTGCCTGCCTTCATATCCCTTCCTAAAGCCTTTTTTCCCATATGATGACAGAAAATTTTGAGTGATTATGCAGCTGGTATGCTCTGACCTCTCTTTTTCTTTCCACCAAATATTGTCTTGCTGTTATATTGGACTTCCCATTTGTTTCCTGAATCCATCTGTTGCTTCTTTCTTGTGTCTAGATGGTATTCTCTGTGACAACTCCCGCTCATGATTATGTAGGTGCTACAGTAATACAATGTGCAGATCAGCATTAACAGCATTCTTATCTCTCTTTTTTCTTTTTTTTTTTTTTTTTTTTTGATAGAAGCAGTTTCATCAGAAAATGTGTCTCATTCAGTTACCCTGTCTTACTTAAGGGAGAAAGAATTAGAAGCTGTAAAATCAGCAGACCAAATCAGCCCAAACACGTAACTTCAGTGCTTTGATCAAGCACACAGAAACAGGTTGGGAAAGTTTTCCAATTCAGAATAACAATATTCACCAGCTACTCCTGTATTCAAGCTACCAATGAGTTATAGACAGGAATTGTCAATGTAAATTGCATTGTTTTAAAGGTTTCTTGTAGGAAGATAGTTCTGCCTCTTCCCCCATAGTATATTTTCACAGCTGAATGAGCAAGAAAAGAAAGGACCTTCTTGGTATCTGCCCCCTGCAAGAGATGTACTGTCTACTGCAAGCTCATTTATTAGGCCTTGAGCTTGAAGCTGTTCAACATTTAGCTTAGCCTCTATCAGGCAGGGTGATGTCCCTCACGTACTGAGAGCTTACAATGGGGTTCACTAACCACGGGCATGCAGATGGTACATCTTTGTGCACAGAGTTCATCCCAGTAGTCATCTCCATGTCTACTCTTTGAGAAGTTTACTCCTATCATCTTTGTATCTGTACCCTGGCCTGTTTCCATCTTAGATGCTATTGGCACTCCTTCACTAAGTTCATTAGTTGAAACCTAAAGTACAAGGAACCTTTAAGCCTACTGGTGTTTATTTACAAAAGAGAGAAAAGATGTGTTTAATGAAATGCAAAAAATAACGCATCTCCCAAGTACATCTGCCTGAAGAGGGAGTTAATGACAGTGAAAGCAGTACAGGCTTTCAGATTTATCAGAGCATGACCATAGACACAGTTCATAGCTCAAATTGTTTGTGTCAGATGCAGATGCTGCACTACCTAAACACATGCAAGTAAGGGAACTACACAGGACGCTGCAAAGCTGTAGCTCTGTCCCATGGGTGGGAGCACATACTGAATTGGCTAGTAAGGACAGAAATTATTATCCTTATCGGAGAGCCAGGTGCATCTCCGAAGGGAACTGTTGTCTCCACTCTGTGTATTCCTAATGGGGCTGCGTGTTAGTTTGTAGCCCTCAGGTAACTTCAGAGACTATTTCAGGAGATATCCGAAGTCTTTGTTAACAGGATACCCTAATTTTCTTCTTTTGCTGTGCAAAAACTGCTGTACTTTCTAATTGACAAAAACACTTAATAAAGTTCAGTACTTTGTACTAAACACTCTAATTTCTTTTTTTGCATATTCAGCTACTTCAAAGGTCTTTTCTAAACTTCAAAGACTACCTTTTGAAGTCTCCTAAATTGTGAGCTAGCTAAAAGGATTTACATCCTCTATTCAAGGAGCATTCAAGTCAATACTTCCACTGGAAAGCATTTTTTGCATTTCAGGAATGTCCCCCCACCAAGAATGCAAGATGTCCCTGCCCACAGCAAGGGGGCTGGAACTCAATGACACTTGAAGGTCCTTTCCAACCCAAGGCATTGTATGATTCTGTGATTGTATGGTAGATAAGAAGCTTGATGTACTGAAAATTCCTGTACTGCTCCTTGGCAGAGATATATGTTTAAGTAAAATAGCTATTAACATATGACTATTAAATTTACTAATGTAGTGCATAAAATAAAAATCTGAGAGAAAAAGCCTTCTTTTGATACTGAGAATATTATATTCATCATTCCAGTGAAATTTATGACGGTGCAAACAGATGTTTTGGGTGAAGTGCTACTGCCAGCAAAGCCCATCAATGTTTTGCTAACCTGGTTGTAACTATAACTTGAAGTTTCTATCAACAACCTTTAGAGGTAGGCTGTAATCTGTAGGCCACAGGAAACTGTGGATATGTATCTTATCCTTCCACTATGCCCCTCCACCAGCTACAGGAGGAAAGAAGCAGTAATTTCTCAGCAGAAAAGATCTTCCTCCTTTTGGCCATATAAACTGGCTGTTCTGGATTGGCAGAATAGGACAAAAGGTATCCAGAAGGACTTCTATATCTGGGGCTCTACTTCCAAGCTAATTAATCTCAGAACTACAATTATAGCTTGGGAAGAGTACCGAGGCAGGTGTTTCCAAGCATTTCAAGATAGTTTGTTTTCACTATTTTATTTCTAGGCTTTGCCACTGTGTGAAATCATGAAAAGGTTAAATGTTAGTCTGGCATCTGCTAGTTTACATTTTCTGCAAATGTATTGCTCTCTCTATAAATCTCAGTATTCTGTGAATTTCATATATCTTTCTGGTATCCTGATTAGAGACTCAACTGGAATTTTTTTGGTTTAAAAGATTTTTGGGTCAAAAAAAAGAATTTTTAAATCAAAAGAAAGATCTCCGAAACTGAGTTAGCTTGGAGAAAAAGAATAAAATAGGGAATGGAAAAAGTCCGGCAAAATATTAAAACTATAATTTGTAAAGCAAGCATTCGTTATTTCATTACATAATTTCATGTTCTATATGAATTGTTCAATGATCCGTCTTCTCTATTTAAAGACACATCAATAGAAGTGGTGTACTAATCTGCCTGGCTATTGGCATGCAATCATATGCAGTTAAATATCAAGTCATGGTTTTTAAAATATTAAGCTCACCAGATACTTAGTGCTGATTGATAAAATATCTTAAGCTTTTTTTCTAACTTGTCTTCAGCATTGTTTCATCATCTAAAGTGATAAGAGGAAGACACCTATTGTCTCTGTCTCATTAAGAATTCACTGGTTTTCCCTTGCTGTTTTGTCTTCCTATTCCCCTTGTTCTTTGGCTAGACTCTGGAAGAGACCATCAATTTACCCCTTCTGATGATCATTTAAGTTAATAAATATCTGAGACTTCACCTCTCTATGCTTTCTTTTCTGCTAGGAATAGATTTAGCAAAAAGAGCAGAAGACATCTTTGGCTCCAGATCACAACTTTGCAGTCTCAAGAGGCTTGTGCTTCTAGGAGGCCAGAAATAGTGTCTTTCTAAAGTATTGCCCCAGCTTAGTTGCTATTTGATCGAACTCGCCACACTCCCTCAAAATGCAAATTCTGAAGCTGCCTTCATATTCTACAAATACCATTTTAGGCATCCTAAATAAAAATGACATGACTTTCAAAGATGCTGAGTGCAGCTCCTGTTTTATTTCCCTGAGATTCATAACATGTAATTAGACCACTTGCATAGTAGGATCCTTGAATGTGAATGCATTTTATTTATCCAGGTTAGACCGATTTGACCTATTGTTTGTTTTGTACCACAGGCTGATGTACCCTTTACATGTATTACAAGGAAATGGGTTTCTTCCAGTCCCCTTTACATGTGTTGTTTCATAAAAATTATCAGTATTCAATCTCAACTGTAAATAATGACTCTCATTTTGAGGTAGACCATAGCTTAATTGGTAAAATTGCTTAATTGTCTTACTTACACACTGTGTTCTCCACTGAGTTATTTAGAGCACTTCCTATACAAAATGCATTATTCAAAATGCAATCTGTGCTCTTGACTTGCAGACTTCACATACATTACAGAAGCTCTTCTCTTCATTGTTGTGGTTTTTTTCCTTCCGTATTCCAGCACCTACATCTCTTAATATTTATATTCTCAAAAAATTGTTTTGTTCAGAATTTCTTCACCCTTACAAAAAGCTAATCTAAAGACATATCAGGGAGAAGGACAGAGGCAGCATGAATACACTTTAAGATGATAAAACTCCCTCTGCTGTCCTTTCCAAGTCATTGAACAATAACGGCATCAACAACACTTTTGCTCATCTTTCTGCCTTTCTGGTGGTTTTCAGCAGTTGAAAACATCCTCTTTAAGTAAAAGAGCAGAAGCAAAAGCTCATATGCTGTGTGGAATCTTTCTTTACCTGGCATATTGCTAGGAAACTACTATGTTACAATAAAACAAAGTTATAAAAATCCCATTGGAAGGAATGAAAAGGCAGGTGGTATCGTTCCCTAGGAGTGTGCCAATATATTGCATCAAGCTGTTCTTGACATCTGTGATTGCTTTGTGCTTGTTAGGAGAAGGGGCATTACTGTGGTAAGCTGAAAATGGGAAGAATGAAGATTCCTGGACTTTCTGCCATAGCTGTTCTCACTCAAAAGCACAGATGAGATACTCTTAAATAATTAATGAACTTCTCTTATAATTATTATTATAAGAGCTTAATTAATCAGGAAGCAACATGAGGTTCTATCAGCAGATGTTAAGAAACATGTGAAATCCCTTTGACTGTTTAGCTCCCCAGATCAGTGCCTGGTTCAGGCAGTGTCTGCATTGCACCACTCTGCTCTTCTCCTGTTGCATAACGGTCCAGAGCTGTCCCGCTGTGAGCGGCGCCGGCTGTTGGAGATTTCTCTTTGTCACTTCACCTCGCTGACAACCCCATCCCTAGCTCCCCAGCGGTACGAATGCCACTCTTGGGAAGTGCTGGTGCTTGGGATGGTTCTTAGCTACATGTTGCCTTTTACATAGTGCTCTATAGCTGCATTACAGTTTTATGAGTTTCTCTTTTTTCAATCTTTCATTAACAAGAAATAGTAACAGAACTGTCTTTAATCCTTGATGTGTACAGTAGGTAGCCCCAGGAATAATCTTCACAGGTCTAAATTTTAGTACTCCCCAACTGCTGCTTGTTCCAGTGACCAGGGATCTAGGATTCTTTTGAAATATTTTACCTAAAAAATATCTTTCCTAAAGTCCTGGTTAGAAACTTGGAAGAGAACTCTTCCATGTTACAAGAGATGGAGAAAAAGGAATAACATTCATTGAATGAGTTTGACGCTAAGGAAATTTTAGCTTTAGTCTGAGCTTCAGGAGAAACTTAACATTACTAATATGTTCCCAGCTGATTGGAAGTCTCAACTATGTTTCTTTCCATCAGAACCCTAAAGCTGTCATTTATATTTTTACAGGTACTTAAAATGTTATGCGGTTAAACTGTGCACAATAACTCACCTTCAGCTGCAGTCATTTTCTCTCCCATAACAAGACTTTCATAAATCATTTCTAACAAGGTAAATAAATCTCTCACTTCCCCCCATGCACCATTATTAAATTTCAATCCTTCCTTAAAAATAAAGATGAATGCATTTAGTAACTGCAAACAACTAGAACTGCCATCCTTTAAAATACTGTCTCCTGGTATGGAATTTGAACTAGAGAAATGCGTTTACTTTTAAGAATTTGAACGTTAATCATCTAGCAGAAGTGGCATACTATATAAATGAAAGTTGGTGGTGGAGTGGAGCTGTATTTGACACCTCTAGGGAACATCAATAATAGCCTACAAAAGAAAGAGAGAAATACAATGAAGCTTCATACTGAAATATGAAAGTGCTCATGATATGTACCAGAGTGGTGACAGCCATTCTGTGCCCTTGAGAATCTTTAGCAACAGAAGGGTTTAATCATTTGCATTAGTTTGGCAGTTAATTTTTGTACGGTAAACACTTGCACAGATTCATTTTCATGTGCATAATGCCAGGAGACTCGATATGCCTCCTCAGTTAGCCTTGCGTGGGATCAGGTCCCTTTGATGTCTGGTTTGTATGACAGATACGACTTTTTCATTTTTGTTCCTGTTCTTGTCTATGTGCAATGAAATGGTCATCCCAAGAAGATGCTGAATTCTTTTTTTAAAAATGCTTATGATATTTCAGCTGTGGGTTTTTCTGGGGGCAAAAGGGATTGGCATTTTTAGGTTTTTCTCTTTTTTTGTTATTCTTTTCATTAAGGTTTATTATATTTTTAAGACTAACTTTTAAGAATATCTGCTTCTACATCAAAATTTTGATGTAGGACAGAGAATCTGAAGCATTTGATTTTCAAGTTATGAAGCATGAAACATTGTGTGGTGGAAGATCATAGCTACAACAAAAAAAATCACATTAAAACTTAAAAAATCTTCATTTGAAGATTAATCCTACTGACCCTGGTTTTAGGATAAAATTAACTAATTTTTCATAATTTTAAAATTATGCTGTGGTAGAAAAGATTTCAACTGAAATGAACTAGGAAACACCAAGACAAGAGCGTAGGTCTCTGATCAGATCCTTAGCATGTGAGAAAGTGGATGTAGATTACCAGATCAGAATAATATTATTTGCACGTGTTTTGAGAGGTAAATGACTGCCAAAGTGATGAAACCAGTCAATCAACCCCACTGTATTGAACAGCTACTTTAGTAGACTAGACAATGTTTTCAGTTGTCTGTCCATGGTGGAACTGTGCTTCTCAAAAGTGAATGACATGATCTCAAAATACAGTCTATCAAGACATATGAGAGGTGTGCTTCCGCTGTCTTTAAAATTTGGTCCAGAAATCAGTGGCAGGTATTTGTGTCTTTCCAGCAGTGATCACAATACCTACTACAGCCTGCATTTGGGACACCTTTAGCAAGCAGCATCTGAAATAGCAGCAGCAAGTTTCACGTGCAGGGCTTTTTGATGCGTGAGGAAAGCCTCACTGCTATGGACATCTGACCCCATAATGGTGCAAACATTTGCACCCAAAAGTAACTGTGTGCACATGAATAGCATTTCTCATCTCAGAGGAACTGTTTGAACGCATACATGTACATAGTGGCAGAACTGCGCAAAACTTTTTGGCTTCTTTTTGTGTGGCTTTTTCCCCCCCCTGCATAGTTGCCTAAACCAGCCTTTCACTTTACAGTAAAACACATAGCATATAATGTCCTTTTAATGTGTTAGGTAATCAAACATGAAACTAACCATGGAATTGAAAAATACAACTGGGTTTATTTTAATCAAAACTGATGTTTCTTTATTTTCTTTTTCCCAGTTTAATTATAAGGATTATACGCTGTGTGTCTGAATTGCAACTGCAAGAGAACATTCTTCAGTTTGATTTGGGCTTCTTTAAGGATTAATACAACCAAGTCAAACTCAGAGTCTGTGCACTGACTGTTATAAATATTTGTTTTTCTGTTCCAAGAAAAAAATCTTTGATGATTCTATTTCATTTTTTTTAACATCTACAATGTATCAAATGGATTTAAAGGGCTTGCTGCAAAAAGAATCATTGGTACCTAAGAGGTATGTTACATATAGTGATCCACACTGTAAATTAAGTTCCAGATCTCTACAAATATTGCAGCTATACCTCTGCGAAGTTGAAAATGCAAACAGCTTCTTTGTCACAGCCTAATTGGATAGAAAAAGCTTTCCACTCAAAATTTTGAGCATAGAATTGCTATTGTATGTATTTTTGTTTGTATGATGCAGCTGTATATGGCACATGCTGTTATCATCTACTATACAGATAACACTATGGAAAAACCTGGAAATGTGACAAGAAAAGCTTTTCTTGTACTTGGTTAAGCTTGCCAAAAATTGCCATGTTGTGAGTTTTCTTTCTTTTTATGATGAAAAGAAAATTCATGTCACTGCAGTTGTGGTAAGTGACAGAGATAGCCTAAGGTAAATAAATACACAGACCAATTTTACTCCTTCTCCTGAGTTTTCACAAAATAGCAATAGCATGGCTCCCTTGCAGTTAACACAAAACCACTCTGACAACTCCATTACTCAATAATTTAATACCTTCTATAGCAGGTGATGTAGTCTTGTGCCTTTTCTTGGTCTCAGTTTTTACAGGTTTAATCGTTTCCAAAAGAGACTATATATATGAATAGTCTCCACCACTACCTGGTGACATTAGTGAAGCAAATTTTTGCCTGTTTACTATGTCAAATGTTTGAGAACAGCACGCACACTCCTTATATCCACTTAAGCACTTAACAGAATGTTCATGTATCGATTTTCAAGTGTCTTTTAAACCACTCAAATGAATTACATATGAGCATCGGAGCATTTGTGAGTTGTCCAAATGGGCATTGATCCTATGTAATGACCTTGCTTCCACAAGGATCATTCTCTTTATTCCTTTCCTTTTATTTTTCTCTTTGGTTTATCTAGCCAACATATAGCATATTACATTAAAATTACGTCCCCTATCACCAGATGTGTCTTAAAGATTTTCGTGATAATAAAAGAAAATTATATTCCACACACTTGTCCTGAGTTCTGCATTAACCTCATTATAACGTTATTTCTCATTCAAATCAATGTAAATGAAAACACAGTTTTTCTTCATAAAGGATCTTTCACTATGAATATATAAACTGCCCAGTGAACCTCACTAAGCATGGGATCAGACTGCTGGAAAGAGAAAACCTTTCCTTCTCAGCCCATACAAAAAACTTACAGGATGCCTTGTCTTTTGAGGTTTAGCAAAGCTCACTACTTCATCACTGCCCCTTAAAGAATCCTGCACATACTCCATGTTGCGCAACTATGTTCTTGAAAACTATGGAGTAGCTCCAAAGGGTTTCTCTGTATTCTGCCAGCTTTGCAAAAGTATGTCTGGGTGAGACTGGTCCTAAATGCTCCATTAGTACGGCAGTGGTCACTGCCTCCTGTGGGAGTCACTGGGGAGGGGCAGCCTTTCTGCTGCTGCCTGCAAGTTCCTGCTTCTGCATTCTGACTTCTCACAGCTTCTGCTCTCTGTGTTACTGCCTTACTTTATACCAAGACAAATAAATCCTTATTGGCAAGAAAGCAGCTCAGATTTGCCTTATAAAAAGGGTCAGAAAGCCATTAAGTGACCGAGCCCATATAATTTAAGCAGTAGCCCAGAATACAGTGTGAAATCTTTAACACAGCCCTGTCTCATGAAGTCGTGTCGATGGCTGGTGATTTCTATCCCTTCTCACAAAAGAGCATGTTGTTTAGCGGAACTGCTGCAGTTATTCTGATATATAGAGCAGAATCACAGGCTGTGTTTTTCAGTCACTCTCAGTTTTTACTGTCTGAGGGCTGTGTTTTTGTCTCGTTAGTTAAATCTACATTTAGTTGAAGAGGCAAAATGTTGATTTAGTTTAATACAATTGGCAACAGAGTTTCACCTACAAAATTACAGGTCTTTTAAAAATCAGTCCTCCCCCAAACATAATTCATATCAATAGTCATTGAACATGACTGTACTTCTGCCTTTTCCTGCTGTTATTCAAAGGCTAAGAAATGCATAGAAAGATTTACAAAGAGCTTTTTTTTCTATGAGTTTACTACAGGGGTGTGAGTTAAAAACATATCTAGACAGGGGCACTTAAGCAAAATTAAACCAAATTAATTTACTGCAGTGTTCATATATTAAGTATCCCTTTCTGTGATATTCTCATCAGAAACAAATTCTCTTTAAGAAAATTCATTTTATTTTGGTCAACTAAAGCTTTATTTCTGAATTACAGTATCCACATGAACTCAAGGCTGTATTGAAAATACTTTAAATTTACATCCCTATTTAAATAATTCTGCTTTGCTTTCCTGCTTATCTTTCCCCACATAGACATGGCATCACAGCTGATAGAGCAGAACCCAAAGGGGCTGACCTTGACAGTGTGATGTAAAGCCTCTCTGTGTAGTCTATTGCCTGGTACTCCCTGTTCCTTTCACCTCTGCTGAATCACAATGATGTACTTTGTAACAGGAGCTGATATGGATCATTTATAACTGGGACTGCTTTTATACACATAAGACCATAAGATAGGTACATCTATTAAAACTCAAAAAACAGGTTGGGAGTTTTTTCTGGGGTATTTTTTTGGGTTGTTCATTGTTTTTTTTTAGTTGGCTTTTTTAATTATTTATTTATTACTTAGGCTTTTATGGAGCTGTAGTTCTTTTGATGGATAAATGGCTAGATAGATAGACATCCTGGCCTTGGTGACCCAGGAATTGCCTGTCTTCCTATGTTCCTGTGATATAGTTTGTTTCTTAAAATTAAATCATCTTTTTGTGTTAAGAATGTTTGGAAAATGTCTTAAGGTTGCTGCATTTATGAGATAAGAGGTCATAAAAATAGTTAATAATTCAAATTGTGAGGACAGCACCAAAGAAACACGGGGCAGGGAAGCAAACCATACTTCAATGTGAAAGGAAGCTTTGTGCTGACCTTGCTAAAGGCTAGAGAAGGCACTTCCCCTCCAACAGAATTCCAGTGGAGAGAGGACGCACCTCTCCTCCTCTTGCTCAGTGCAGCAGGAACACCAGGGCAGGCATCAGTCCAGGGAATCAGGCTTTTTCTCTCATGGGCTGCACGCATGAGCATACAGAGAATACGCAGAGCAGCAAAGCAAAATCCTTGATGTTCTACAATGCTGTGCCCATGGCTTGCAACATTTGCAGGCTTGAATGCACCTGTGCTGTCCTTTCCTCTAAGACAGTAAAGTCCAATTGTAACAGAAATAACTGTTCAAACACCTAAGTCTGAATTAAGAAAGAGGAGTGCACAATGGAGAAGGCAAGGGAATATGGAAAGTAGCAAGTCATGCCTGTCAGTTTGGTATCCCTGTTCTTTGCTTAATTTTGGTTTATAAAACATTATGTTTCACAAAATACTTTTTGTGCTTTGTTCTTCTATGCTGTCTTTCGTCCAAGGGATCTGAGAGCACTTTACACACATTATTAATTAGACCCCAAAACAATGAAGGTAATTAAGTATTTATTATTGTACAGATGTATGAGATGAAATAGTGTCTGAGACACAGGGCCTCATTTACATTAAAGGCCCCTTGGACTGCTCTATTAGCATAAAATGTCCTTAAAATAGTTGTAAATTAGATCCTGAGGAATGTTAGTGCTTCTTTATCCCTCAGAACAATGTAAAGAACTAGCTTGTTCGCAGGGCAGTTTATGTACCTCGTCTTACACCATCAAGTGACAATGCAGAATCTCTTGTGGTTTAACTTCATGTATGGACATGTGCAAGAGCCTATTTTATAGGAAACCCAGTGTTGTTCCCAACACCATTTACTCCCTACTGCAAAATTTATCACTTTTAACATTTAATCACTGTCATGATTTTCCTCTGAATCTGTATTTCCTATTTACAGTGTACAATTTCAAGAGGAGGCAGGAAAAGTGTCCCTGTCCTGATTCCGTGTATGGTCTGAATTGCTGAAGGTGGTTTAGGTACAGTTGATTGGCTTTGCGTTGCAGTGAAGTAGAAAGAAAATGTCTGTTAAGTTGTGTCAGAATATGGGTGATAATCTCCATTTGAAAAATGCTCGTTTCTTCTGGTTTTATGCTCTTGCCTTTAGTTTTAATTGGTGAAATTCTGCCTAAGTTCCCCTTGAGGTACCTCTGTTCTTTGTTTAGTTTGTTCCTAAGTTCTTCTGTTGGGTGTGGATTTCCCTTGTTAAAATCTTTCTAATGATTTTTTTCCTCGTTCTCTCTCTTTCTTGCTGTTTCCTCAGCAAGTTTGGAGGAAGAGAGAAAATTATATTGCTTTTTATACACAACAGAGTAATTTCTATGCTAGGAAATTCCTTTGCAGTCTGGCTTTGCCCTGACCTAGGATTACTTGCTGTAGGGACAGCAGGTCTGTGCCTCTGTGTCTCACTAACACAGCTTAAGTGAAGCCATACCTTCCTACATCTTCATTATCCCAAAGCTCCCAAAGGAGGTACAGTAAACTGCTTTTTCAGCATAAAGAAAGAAAGTAAAATGGAAGCCTGACAATAACAACTTTCCTAAGAAATCTTCATAGTATAAAGAAAGGGCTGGTTTGCCTGGCTAGTCTGATTGGTGGCTCCACTTCCGCTCCTGTGGACATGCATCTATCAATTTTTCAAAAAAGCATTTTTTCCTAATCAGGCAAGTAGATCCTGTGCATGAAAAACTGTGGATAATAACCTGGACTACACATTTCAAATGAAGAACTCAAGGTGAATCCAAGAGCAAAGTTTCCTTTGAACTCGCTAGGCATGTTTCCCTCACAGAGTGGAGCTCAGTTTCAAAATCCCCACAGCTTTGGAGTATTAGCTCACACTCCAAAAGCAGTGTGACTATATATTAGTGTGCCACTGCATAAAGGTGTATAAATTCTGCTTTGCATGGGGGCTAATTGGTTCACAATGTCAGTCTGCTACCTCTCCTTCTAGTCCCAGGGTTGGTGTCATCAGTACTAATTCAGGATCTTTGCTCTGTGATGCAGACATCCCTAGAGGTTTCTTCCTGTACAGAGAATTCTTAGTGTCAGAAGCTGTTTAGAAATGCATGTAATTTCCCTTTGCTTTTCCGTTTACACTGATGATGTCAGGGCAGGTTTTTTCAGGTAATCGAGGTACCTTCTGCAGTTACTGCAGTAGCAGAATAAAAAATACAAGCAGTGTTTATTGCTAGTTGATTTTCTCCCTCAGCAAGAAGGCTATGAATTTAAAATACATATAGTTTAAATGTGGAGGACATTCTGTACAACCTTCAGGGTTGATTTGAATTTTGGGCATAAACCACCTGACAGCTTCCGTTTCATATTGTGCTATTTTAGCTTTTAGTAAGTATAGCATCAGTAAGAGACATATATACAGCTGATGCACAAACTAGTAGATCTTTGCCTCTGCTTAATTTGTCGTGACAAGAAGTTGATGCTGTTCAGTTTAGTTCAGGAGTGAAATAACTTTGTATTGATCCACGTGTATAGCTAAGAGAGTTTCAGCTTCTAAATAGGAGGTGTTTCACATTTTCTTCCCTATGACCAAGATTTTAGACAGGAACTTGGACTTCGTCTGTCACAAATACTCTACAGCATTTAAATGAAACCATCTCTCTCATGACTGCATTACCATGGCAGGAACATAAAAATAAGATTGGATAGGATTTTATGGATTATCAAATCCAGTTGTTTTCTTTGTCAGGCAACTCCAGTATAAATGGCTCACATTTGCATTGAGGACAATTCCTTTCCTAACTCCAATAGCTATATTGGTTCAGAAACTCACTCCTTGATTAGAAATCTATTTGCCATGTCTGTATATGCAAAGCCAGTCTACACCAGTTTGTACTTGTACCAACTTTGTTCATTAGCCCAAACAGCTCTTCTACTTGATGTTTCCCTCCAATATGCTTATGCCAAAAGCAGTTTTGCCTCTTGTTCAGCTGTCATTTTCCTTGGGTATCCACACCAGCTCCTTTTAATCTTATTCTGTAAAACAGATATTATTTTGTTTCCTCCTTGACCTCTCTTATAGTCCTTCTCTACACTTCTGCACTTTGAATTAGTATATCTTTCTTGCGCAGGACCAGATGACCAGAATTTTATCAAGTAATAACCAGGAAGCCTTTGTGATGCCTTGGATCATGGCATGAATGCATCACATGTCATCAAATAGCCCTTAGAATTTAAGAGAACTCTACATTAGTCCTCAGGTACCAGCGTTCTATTTTATAGTGGCAGAATCTGTCTAGTTTTTGTTATTTTAATTAAATTTTATTATGACTTTAAAATGCGTCATGCCACTAATTAGTTCTTAGCGTATGCTGCTCTTGGAAGAACAGGTAACTACTTTAATGGACAAAATAGGAACTCATGGCTTATATATCCTAAATTAGTATGAGTAGTGGTTCTAGTGGATGTGTCACATCTCTGATTCTTTACCCGCTGCATCTGTATTGTCCTTTTTGACCGTTGCTGCTGAATTATGGCCCCATGCTCAGCACTTGTAACTACTGGGTTAAACTAACTATCTCTCCTGGATAGCACTTGAAGATAGAGTCAGGGCACTAGCCCTTGATTGCTCCATTTCCTAGCAACCAGCCTGCTGCCTAATTCAGAGACCATTCCAGGTAGTTTTCTCTGACTCCTCTGCTCTCGAGCCGACTAGCTCTACGCAGTGGTGCTGCGAGCTGCTGGGTGCCGTTTGGTATTGGCACCGGGGATCAGTCCTCAGGTCTTCTTTCTTTAGCAGAAGCAGATCAAGTGGTTCCTATGCAATACCCTTGTGACCTGGGGACAGAATTACTATTTAATATGTCTTTTGCATTCAAAGTGCCTGAAAAGCTCTTAAGACTGTGCTTTTATCATATGATGCCAGGTGTGTATTACATGTCCCTCAGCATGCTGTGAGGGCATATGAGGGCACAAGGACTATTACTGAGAACTGTCCTTGAAGGAGCAAACAGAATGTAGCGGGATCAGTATCCACGTTGCCTGTTTGGTGGATTTTAGAGCTAAATACCGTAGCAGCTGTGCCAGGGCGTTCTCTCAGGGAAAAACAGTTGGTCATTTCACAAAAGATCCTGGGAGTGAATTAGCATGAGCATGGTGAGGCTAGTCAGAGAATCTGGGTCCTGGCTCAAAGAGGGAGCGAGGCAAACTGACAATGCAGAAGGGACTGTGCTTGCCTGATTTCTCTGACATGTGCAGTCCCAGGTCAGATGATGCCTGGAACACTTGAACACTCTGTAATCTGTGATTCAATGAAACCTGACCGGCTTGATAATTTGGAAGTTTGTCTGATGCCATCAGAGATTTTAGATCTTGAACAGCGTATCTAAAATATAATCCTTCAGAACCTACTTATTCTTTTGCCCATTCCTAAGTAAGTTTTTTGCATTACATATTTCCTCTAAGGAATAAAAGGAGACATTTACTTCTATAAAGCCAACAGGACCATGATAATTTATTTTAAATTTTAGGTAAAAGCATTTTTTTCTTTCTAAATGTATATTTTAAATCTATGCACACCAAAATTCTGTTACTGTTGCTTTAAATTAAAAATAATAAGTTTTAACATCTTTGTTGGTGACACGGACAGTAGGATTGAGTGCACCCTCAACAATTTTGCTGATGACACCAGGCTGTGTAGTGCAGTCAACACCGTGGAGGGAAGGGATGCCATACAGAGAGACCTGGACAGGCTTGAGAGGTGGGCCCATGTGAACCTCATGAAGTTCAACAAGGCCAAGTGCAAGGTCCTGCATGTGGGTTGTGGCAATCCCAAGCACAAATACAGGCTGGCCGGAGAATGGATTGAGAGCAGCCCCAAGGAAAGGTATTGGTTTTAAACTAAAAGAGGATAGATTTAGATTAGATATCAGGAAGAAATTCTTTACTGTGAGGGTAGTGAGGCACTGGCACAGGTTGCCCAGAGAAGCTGTGGCTGTCCCATCCCTGGAGGTGTTCAAGGCCAGGCTGGATAGGGCTTTGAGTAACCTGGTCTAGTGGGAGGTGTCCCTGCTCATGGCAGTTCATGGTTGGAACTTGATGATCTTTATGGTCCCTTTCAACCCAAATCATTTTATGATTCTATAAAGAAGCAACCTCAATTAAACTATGCAGGTAAGGAAAGAAATTGTTTTCAACTGAGCAAGAATGAAAAGTCTAAATGTTGCACTAGATGTTTAAAGTGTACAGTGAGAATCCCCAATACACATTTTAATTTGCATTTAATATCTGAGTTCCTCTGAGTGAAATCCCAGTTGTTTATGAAAAGCTGAGGTTTAAAAACTGTCTAGTGGTCATAGTCTTAAGGTAGAAGTTCAAAGAATTCTATTATTGAGAGAATAATTAAGGGTCTGGTCGTCAGCTTGGCTAATTTGATGCAGTTCCTCTGAGGTTAATGGAGCTTGACTGATTTACATGAGCTGATAACTTACCTTCAGCTCTTTGTTTTTAGTGAGCAAAATCCTATCTCATATCCATTTAGGAAATACTCCACAATGAGGAAACAAATGCACAAAAACCTTTACTGATACAAATCACCTACAGGACTCCAAGAGGGAATGATGAGAAAGGTGGAGATCTGCTCAAGTTTTATGGAATCCATAGGGTGCACTTTTTGTGCACTTGCTTATGATGAGTTGAACAACACAGAGCAAAATATACAAGGCTACTGCCAATCCCATATGTGTACCTTATGTAAGTAGACTGATTGTCATTGTGCTACTATAATATATAGTGTTCATATAAACTAATCGCAGATAGTGTCTGTATACAATTTCTCCAATATCAGTGGAAGAAACAGTGTCTCATGGAAAGATCAACAGCTCCTAAAACATGGATGTTCCCACATACTGCACTACATTATTCCAAATATCATGATACTTAACATGTCATTTGCTGAAAAATACTTGAGTTGATAATAATGTATGGGATTACCATAAATCCACCAACAGGTAGTATCTGTGAGAGCTGCTGAATGAAATGAAAAGTAGGATAATTCAGATATAAGCATGCATTAGGAAAGGATTTAAAGGAACAAACTGTCTTAGTGTTTTCCACTGCTCTTTGATGGGGGCTTATCTTCAAGTGTAAGAATCATTCAAAGTTCAGGAGTGAATTACTATTTCTTAACAATAATAGCCAAACCTAGATGAATAAATAATAGTCTTCTATGAGAACAGATGAATGGTTCTGTGATCAAAACATCAGACAATTTTCTCTCTGTCTTTGCCATACACTTAACAAATGTGAACAGACTATTCACTTAACTTTCCTCTATCCAAATTTCTCAAAAGTAATATGCAAATAACATTTGCTTGAAAACACTTGTTATTTTTGAAAAGGGAAACAATTACAGGCTTGTTTAATTTTAATATATTCAACATGCTCAAACATGACAGAAGAATCTGCTGTAGATGGGCATGAAAAATGCCAGTCTGATGGTCAGGGTGCTTAGCTCTGGTGTCCAGGTTAGAAAGTGACCTCAGGCATTTCAAGTGCCACACAGAGCATCTAGAACTGCTGTTTCAATTCTGACCAGGGAGCATTAACCCTCAGCAGGAGGAGTATTACATCACGGAGGTCCTTTTCCTCTCCTGCACACAGCAAACATGTGACTCTAAGAAAAACATTGTCATGGTCATTGTCTTCCCTGATGGGTGCTGACCAGGACTTGTTCCAGTGTACTCTGGAAAAAGCCTGAACTCTGATGGCTTGACTTTCCCAAGTTTACCTGAATCCAAATTCTTTGTGGATCAGTTTGTATATAAAATGAAACTATCGGACTTTAGAGTACAACCAAGGATAACTGAAGAACCAAGCAAAGCTGAGAACTTTTTAAAACAGATTTGTTTCCACATTTTATTCATTTTAGTCCTAGCAGAATAGCATGTCTACATAAGAAAGAACTGAATGCTATTTTCGCTAATGTATTTTCAGTAGAAACATTATGTTACATCTAAAGTGTCTTTTTGCTTTTAAAGTTTGGATCAAGAAAAAAAAGAAACCTACCAGCCATATCATAGTCTGAATTTAAAGCACAGAAAGATAGAAAACCAGCTTTTAACTGAAACGGATAGAAAAATCATAGAGACAATTCATACAGAGCTCCACAATACTGTTTTTCAGGAAACACTGATAATTGAGATTAACTTGGATGGAGTAATTATTGGATTATATAAGGGGTGCAAATGATGTGTTTATCCACCTGCAAATGTGCAATTTAAGAAAATTGCAATACTTTCATGCGGAGTCTCAAAGTGGAAAAAAGCACAAATGTGCAGTATTGTTTTGGGAAATTACAGACTGGGAATAGGAAAATCTGATCTATATGGAACACAGGAGAGTTTCTGCAAGCGCTATTCCAAGTGTGATTGCTCAAGAACTGAGAAGTTTCACAGATGTCAAAGAATATGTTCAATAGGTTTCTTCATACATTTTTTCTTAAAAGTAGTATTTTTTATTTATTAGCTATATCTGTATTTATTTACTAGGTATAGGAAGGTAAAGGCGGGACTATGATCTGTGGGCTACAGTCCTCACTTCAGTCAGTGAGACACAAACTTGCCCACATGTTGATGAAATAGTAGAGCTCTGCAAATCACCATTGCCAATATCCCTACACTCCCACGCGTGTTGGCAAACTGTTCTGCTTTTTTGCTTTTTTTTTTTTAAATTATTATTTTTAAGAATTTCCAAAGCCTTACAGGAACCAGGTTGTACTCTGTGGGCTTCCAACTAAGAATATATGGAAATCTAGAATCAAGCAGGTCTAAAGGGTTTCATTTGGGAGAGAAAATACCAAATTCTTGTCACTGCACATGGACAAAGTAACCTCAGAGGCCACTGGCTCAATGCACAGACTGAGCAATGTTTAAGAAATTCAATCAGTATTATGTGTAATGCACACTCTGAAATTAGGGATAATGGCTATTAATAACATCTAAAGCTTTTCAACTCTGTCAAACAAGACAATATAATCCATGAATAAAAGAAAAATATTATTGCAAAAATCTTATAGCCTATCATTAAAATTAATCAGGACATTTTATTTACTCAGGTCCAATCTACAAGTGATTAAATATCAGGATCCTGGGTTTCTGGTGATGGCAAGGAGAAGCAAAATACCTGAGTAATGGTTAAAAAATGCTCCTTTAAAAGATAATGCTCTGATTTTCTACTATGACAGCTTAATAGCCTCTGACTGATGCAACAGAAAGCACTCACACAGACTTACACCAAAAACACATACTGCCTGCTGCAGAAAGCAGTGTCTTCCTAGAAAAAAAAGGAAGAGAAAGATTATAAAATATCAACACTTAAATATCAACACTCTTGTTACTGTTTCAAATTCTTATTAGTTCCTTGAATGTCACAGTCTTGCTTAAAGCAATCTTCTTCATAGCACGAAGTAATTTGTTGATGTATCAGGGTACATGTGAATCCAGACCAATAATGACTCTTCCTCCTCCCAGGTGCAAAGCAGACTTACAGCTTCTCAGGACAAATTTCATTTTCAAAATAATGGTCTCCTCTCCTTAGCTTGTGTGAGTGGCAAAAATTCTGGTGGAATAACTGTTTGGTCCTGTTTATCTTTTATTACATACCATATTCAAGAAATACAGTTTTCTGGACACCTTTGATCACTCAGATTTGTAATAATGTTTCCTCCCACCTCTAGAGTCCTCATGGAGTTTATTCTCAAACATAATGTTTTTTTTCAAGAGAATGACCTTTTACATCAAGTTTCAGAACTTTTGTTACACTATTCTTTCTGAAAGCTCTGATTTCCCGTCCTCTAAGCAGGTATCTATCATTGCCAGATGTTTTAACTACTAGGATATTATTTAGTTTGCAGAGCCCAATTTTTCAGCTTAGCAATAGCACTGGGGGCAGCTAAATCCAGCTCTTAGCCTTGTCTACACCATGTGAGTTAGCCTGGTTAGGTGTAGTGATTCCAGCTGGCTCACTTAAAGTAAGTAACCTGTCAAATGCTTAACTGGAAAGGCTCTAGCGTGCTTGAACTCTCTCTTTTGCTATGTCTTCCTTTAAAATACCATCAGCTTTTAGAGTTTTTATCAAGGAATCTACTTATCTCTGTCTTAATTATGGACCATTTATCTTGGTTTGGTTTTTTTTTTGGTTCATTTGAATGCAAATCTTGTTCCTCGCTGCTGAACAATGGAAATGTCCACAGCCCTCACTTCCTCAGACCAGGGTTCAGATTTCAGGAATCAAAAGAAAAGAGCTGTGCCAAGCCTGAAGAAAATTAGACTGCTTAAAATGTTTTTGAATTGTAATACTGCACATGCAATGTGATGTTAATAGTACTGTGCGGTAATTAGGAAACATTGTGTACGTATGCTGTGCCCTACTACATACAATAATATGTCAGCTATTAATTGGATACTGTTTTCATTTATGAAAAAAACCTTCTGTATGCTGAAACAATCTCCAAATGTATTGAAAGAAACCAACTGTATTCACAACTATTCTTATTAAGCCCTCAAAAGGAGCACTTCTGATAAAGACAGTGCTAGCAAGAGATCTACTTCAGGTGGAATTAGGTCAGTAAGAAATTGTAAGTCAATAGTTGAAGTAATTGGATAGTTTAAGTTAGAAGACAATAATCGAAAGATTTGGTCTTCTGAATCTATGTACTGTAAGAGTGTCTACGTGACTGCGAAATGACAAAGGCTATTACAGTGGAGGTCCTCCTTTCTGTAAAATATGACGCCAGAAATTACATCTTCCAAAAGGGAGATTTGGAAGGTGTTTTCTTGATGAATGTTAATATAAGTAAGTTTCCTATCCTCAGGCATACCTCACACCCCAGGAGATTTATACTGGTATTTACTGGAAAGGTAGTGCTTGTTAATTTTAGCTGGACAAGCCTGTTTTATACCCATCTGGGGCCACTTGTGTATCCTCTGGGTTCCTAGGTAAGTTGTCAATACATGTCTCAGGAAGGAAGTTGAAAAGGATGCTAATAGAATTTGGGTTTTTTTGGTTTGATCCTCACATTTTCTGAATGTAAATATAGTCAAACCCTTTTCTTACCGTGTCTGTATTGTGTCATGTACAGCATGTTTCAGCTTAACTGAGTTCCAGAAGGAAAAACAGTAATGAGCCCAAGTGGAAAATAGTCCTTGTAATTTATAATCAACATTTAACTCGGTGCTGTATTTTTCTAAGGATTAAAGGGTGGACTTTGTTCCAGCAATGTCAATGAGAATCCTTCTGTAGAACATAGTGAGCTCTACATCAAACCCTAAAAGGGAAGAAAATCTCACCCAAAGGTTCAGAATCAGTTACAAAAACCATGAAGAAGCCTCCTATCTTACATGGTTATTTACTGAAAGTGTAGAAATTAATCTAATTTCTTACTAGCATGTTGACAATTAAGAATATGCATAGTATAAAAATAGTGAATTAGGGAACTTGTTGATATCTGTCATTAACTTGTGATCATGTGTTGTGTTTCTTTTACACTTCAGTGGCATCCTTGCCTTTCTGCTAAGCTGGTTCTAGAAAGCCAAGATCAAAATGTTTAACTGGTTTGTATGGCCCAGGGGGCTGCCAATGTTTTGTAATCATACTGGGCCAAATCCTTCTGTGTTTTGATCACTAACTGTTAACAAAAGATTACAACAGATGAACTCCTGCAGTAAATGCCTTGAACATTGATAGTGTAAGACAGATAACAGTGTTTAAAATACAAATCTTTTAAGATAAAATAAAATATGTTACCAAGTTTATATTCAACATTTGTTTTCCATAATAAATGAAACAAAAGTCCTTTCCTATAAAAGGAATTCCTTCCCCAAACTTAAAAATATCAAGTTATAATAGTGGGAAAATAACATGTGCTGCTAGCATATTGTGATTATATTCAATTAAAGCTTTTTTTCTCCCCTTTCCAGACCATAGTAAAAAGAAATTTGTTCTATTTTTGTCAGCACTGCAGACAGAACAGTCAAAGTGAATTAGTTTTCACTGATTTTCACAGTCAACTGTAAACAAGATTTATTAAAGTAATTAAATGAGGATTTTGTAATTTGTAAAGCATTTAACTCAGAATTTGGAAGTGTTAAAAGTACTAATATACTTAGGATTGATTTGTCTTTAGATTGTGTAAGACTTGCAGATGTTGCTGTTTCCTAATGGAATCGTAATCAATTGTGAACTATTGGGTTTGTGCTCATTTTTATAAAGTATACATTTGAGAGAAAACCTGTGACATTGCCATTGGGAGAAAAGCAATCTTAAAAACTGGGCACGCGTGGGAATGCCACACTTAAAGCTGGCTGAAGGGCTGGCCTACATCTTACCGCAGGCAAATCCTGTGATGCTGTTTTGACTAAGACTGAATCTGAGGAATCTGACCATTGACATTTCTTACTTTACATTCTTTTTCCTTCCGTTCCCCCACACAAATTTTCGCTTCACAGTAACCAGACTATACTATGCTAATTGCCCAAAGATTTAGCTCCCAGTCTTCTCATCTTCACATTCACTCCTTTGCCTGGTGTTCCTCACCGCAGAGCAGCAACCTGAAAGCCAGTGGCTGCTGCTCTCCAGCCTCCACCAAACCCTGCTGCCAACAGCTGCTCTCTCCCCCATCCCAAGTCTGGGCCTGATCTTCATCTGCTGTGGCTGCTGCTCAAGTTCTCACCACGTTACAGCCCACGGCTCATGTGGTTGCATCTCAAAAGATGCAACTCAGGAAGCCACCACTTTTCTTTTTCTCAACACTTTATCTGTTTATTGTTCGTAGGAACTCCAGCCAGCTCTTTTTACCAGTTTCTTCTAGCTCCAAATGTGTGGCTAATTCTAAGAGATTTTTTATGCTTTCAGGGAAAAAAAAAGAGTGTTTCTCTTATAAAAACATGCATTTCTCTTCCTTTTCCATGCCTAAGTGGGTTTTTTGTTTGTAAAATACATTGTAATTCTTTACAAGGGAGGTAAGATTTTGCTGATCTTAGTTACTCATCTGCTCTATCTTCTGCATGGAAGAATGAGATAGAAGGATTATGGAAGCCACATGCTCTGGATGTTAATACGTTTTTTCATTTTTCTGTCCTAACTGATGATTTCAGTTTTCAGGTGCAAAAGTTACAAAGGGTGCTGCCCTGGGATGCTGGGCTGCCACATCTGGCTGATGGGATTTAGAAGTTTGAGGAACTGCTCAGTTAAATGTCTGATAATGTCAGAACCTCCAAACACTTTCTGGTAATGAATCTCTCATTCTTATATGTTTCTTACATATATGAACTGGAAAATTAATCTTATTATAACACCAGAAGAACAATGTTCACTTCAATGTCTTCTTATTTTAACACTGAAAAAATTAAAATCTATCTATTGCTAAGCTGCTGCAGCAGAATTCTCTGTAGGGATCCCTCCTCTCCAATAGGCAAGTGATGAGAAGCCACAATTCTCCCCCCCTCTTTCAGCCCAGGAGGCTGCTGAGCGAGATTTAAAAACAGTATTCTCTATTGAAACTTGAATGACTGTCGGTCATGAAGGTGATACAAATTAGAGCTTGACTTTTTCCCCAGGCTACGGCAGCCTCCTGCATCTGTGCCACAGGCTGCAAACCTCAGCTGCATTTTGAAGTCCTGCCTCTGATGTGCTCTTGCAGTAGGACTGCTTGGCTGCAGCCTCTTCTGCCAGCCTTGTGCAAGAGACTTTCCATTGCTGGAACCGTTCTTTGGGCAATGGGAGGTTGATTTAGTTTGGATTTCTTGGGGGCTGTGTTTTTATTTTTTCCTTTGATCTATTATGCCATTCAGTGTAAGCAGATCAGCCTAATGTCAACTGGAATAAGTATTGACTGGAGATGATGGGTCCTCTGAAAAAAACGTTGCTTAGAGTGTGCTGTAATTGGCATAAAAATATTATCTAAAGTAACTTAGTAACAAATTAAGGGGACTGTTGCTAATTCTTCCCTGTACATCACTCAAATCTGAAAGCATCTTCCTTAGTAATTTTGTTTGATCTCTTTTTTTCCCTTTCAGCTATATTTGCATAAACTTACCCTTCTTTCTACCTTTCCCTGACCATCTTACCCTTCTTTATCTTCCCTTGACTCTTCCTCTCATGCTGATTCAAGTTCAAGATTGTCAGTAATTAAAATTTCTGCCACATCTATACTGAATTTAGGCAAATCGAAAACAAAATTTTAGAAAGAGAAAGCCAGAACACTTTCTTTGTTGCATTCATATAAAGGGCATGCAAGTAGAAAATAATATTCCGAAATTTCTATTTATGAAGTAATAGCTAAAGTAATAGCTGAGATTGTTCCATCAGCAATGATTTTAATCATCACGCAGTCTCCATTCCTGAAGAACAGAAGAAGCTGCACAGTTTTTAAAAAAAGAAATTTTAAATATATGGAGTAGAAGTGTTGAAAGGCACTCAGAGCCACATAGAGCAATTGCTTCCCTGCTGAAAAAATTATTGGCTACTTTACTACTCATTATTTCACAGATTGCCTTATAACCATGGTTAAGAGAATGGGACCTGTGAATAATGTATATTTTTTTAATGCTGTGATTGTTTCATGTTGATTTTCATTTTAAGGTCTATGCAGCCTCTTTAGAAATGGAATATTTGCATGAGCAACTGCATCTGACTGATAGCTTTGCCTAAAGATCCATGTGGGATAGTCCTGGCTAATGTAGCTTAGCTGTTCTTCCTGTGATGTCCGCACTTCTGAGCTATCCATAGTAGTGCTCTTGGTGTATCCATGTATCAGAACTGTTGAATATTTTTTAGATCTTTATATTTTCCATTATTGCTCCCAGCAACATAAAATTTAGCATAATATTTTACACTAATTTATAAACACAAGGGATTTTCATTCCATTCTTGTGATTGGTGGATTTGGAGTTGTTCTACATATTATTTGATATAGTGGTGAAATTTATTTAATTTCCCTGATAAGAAGATATTAAGCATTCAAACCTTTATAAAAATGTTTGATGTATTTGAATGTCAGTATGAGTGACATTTAAGTTTAGTGCCATGAATGTTTTCTGTTATCCCTTCCAGTTTCCTCTGTTCTGCCAGCTGGTTAACACTCCCTCTAGGGTCGGTCCTGATACAAAACCTGGCCCCCAGGGCTTCCGAGCACTTCCTGAGGACTTACCTCATTTGCTATTGACTGGCAGTGGGTTTTTTGGTTATTCTTTCTCATTAATTTTTTTTCAATAGTATTGGAAAATATTTTGTTAAATTCTGGGGAGTTTATTATATATAATTGGAAAAAAATGAAGTAAATTACGATGGTAAAAAAAATTGTGAAGGTGAAAAGAGGAGGTAAATTATGTCTGTTCTAATTCTCTTGCTCCTCCTGGGACCTAGAAAAAAGCACCAGCATAAGTAACCCCATCAGCTTCCCCTCGCTTTGATCTTATGGCAAATTTAGGAAAGAGCAATCTGTGGACTGATGAATTGAGGCTATGGATAGATAAGGCTATGGGCCGCTTTTCCTGGAGGTGTGTAAAGAAGGCAGGACTTATTTCAGCCTAGTTCACTCTACAGCTTGAGGAGGTACATAGGTACTTTATGAGAGCAATAGCAATACAATACGGTGTGGATTTCATGCGAAGATTGCATTCCTGATTACCTAGGAAAGCCAATTTCTATCAAAATTCAGATCATTATCAGGCAATATATTGTGATGTGTATAGAAGAGCTTCTTTTTTTCCTCTTATATTCACATCTGCCTGTTTATTAGCCCTGACCTCAAAAATTGGGTTTTCTTTCCATAGGCTATACTTGTATGCATTATTAACTAAAAATTTCCCTACTAACTCTCAAAACTTTTATCAGAACATAGCAACTATGGTTTCTTAAGTCATTTTACTACTGCCATTTCATTGTAACACCACCAGAGGGTTACAGGATAGCAAGAAAAGCAGGCAACACAGGTTAAAATTTGGGGCGGGTTCAAAGCCATCATTTTAGACATTTAGCATGTATGTTCCAAAAAAGGCTCCAGTTCCCAATCAAAGTTTTAAGGACTCCATCTCTCGCTCTCTCTTGTCTAGGGAAAGAGCATGTACCTACAGCACAACCTGAGTATTTAACGTTGCTCAGTAGTTTTAAATTGTAAACAAAATGACTGGCTTTCTTTCAATATGACTTAGAATGTGTGGTTTTATTTATTCATTACCACATTGAGTATATAAAATGATCCTTAATGATTGCTAGATGCACAAATTAGGACAGCACTTACTTATGCATAAACTAGAAAAGGTATGCCTTTTCTACAGAATAATTAAACATCAAACTCATCATGAAAATGACCAAAGCACATGTCATTTCTGCTGTAAAACAAATAGGAGATGCTGTGTTAACCTCCCCTGCTACAAGTGTACTTTCTCCAGTAATGTTTTAACACATAAAATCTTTCATATGTTAACCCTGCAATAAAAAAATCATTTTTTGAGTGAAGACAAGGTCTGTGAAGCCAAGTAATTTTCCTCTGTAATGACACACACATAACTGTTTTTAGAGCATACTAAAATTATAAGAGCACAAGCCTCTGCCCATTTCCCATTCATGTTTCCATTATCATCAAAATATGAACATATCTGAACTTCGGGGAATATGCTATATAAAGTACCAATTATTTTTATTGCCAAATGTGGTATTTCTTTTATTTTCCTGTGTTTGCTGTTCTCAAAGATAAAACAAGTTAGGATTTTGAGCATATTCAAAAAGTTAAATTTGCTAAGAAATACTAATGCAATGATCAGAGAAATACCCAATTACATGGAGTGTTATATAAAATTTAGAGGATATGGGTTGCAACCCACTACTCCTCAGTTTTCCTCTATTTCTTGGTTTCCGGCCTACCAGAAATAGGTATTTGATGGTATTTTTGGTCCCCTCCCTGATCCTAAAATGGAAAAATGAGTTATGGGGGTGGAAAGAAAAATGAAAAATTTGGATCTACTACCAGAATTTGAAGACTGCAATCAAGTTTTGCTTTAAGTCCACTTCAAATGGGGCTACCGTGCTGGTCAATTATTTTATTTAGAGAGATTAATTCTTCCCTAATTAGAACTGGCACTCTGGTGCCAGAAATTGCACTGCTTCTTCAGAAACTGAGCATGTGTGGGTTCGGCTCCTGTCAAGGACAATTTTTAGCATTCAGATAGTGTGGTGCCCTAGAAATAACTACGATAGACAGACAGAAAGAATGAGTGAGGTTAGCAAACTAGTCACAGTTACAATACTGAGTCATATGTATATATTTATTTCACTGTTGATTGCCAAAGGCAATGCAAGAGTTTGAGACTGGGTCATGTTGCACAAAGGACATCTGCAATATTGCTCTAAGAACTACACTGGCTTTTCAAAGCCAAAATATAAGATATAAAAAGAACAAAGCTCCACCTTTAGAAACATAGATAGTGGTAGTGCTGGCCTTTCTAATGATAAGGAATTAATTTGACTCATTTCATATTGGATTACATTAAACTCACACTGTGTGTAAACTGTCCAATGTTGATTCTTCTAAAATAGATTAAATGATCTGTCTTTCTGTTGCAACTCCTCAAACAGGAGCATGCCTTTTGTGTGTTCTGGAAACCATCTAGTGAGCAGTTTGCATTCAAAGTCGAAATGATAAAATTAGTAAGAAGATCCCAGAAATTCTGCTGGGGAGGAGCTTGAAAGGATTAAAAAATAAGTAAATATTCTCATGCTTCTCCAACAGCATGCAGCTATGCCAATACTCAGGATAGGTTTAGTGGAGGTTGCTTGAAGGCTGGGAAAATCCTGATTTAATAATGGCATGCAATGATTTAATGGAATTTCTTTGTAGCTCTTAGTAAGAGTTAAATTATCTATCCACTGTACTCTGGGACATCTGTAAAGGAGGCTGGAGACATAAATATTGATTATTGTCAGCCAATGCAAATTCTTATTTGAATCAGTCTATTTGGGTAAGAAGGAGAAATTGTATAATAACTTCTTTTTTTCCCCAACAAGAGGCAGCTGAGACACCTTCTATTAGCGCAGCATTCATTATCCATTTCCTTTGCAGCAGTTATTTTTCCTTGTTCTGCTCAAAAGCATTTCCAATCTGTTGTTATTACTTATCCTAATACCAGAAGAAGTATTGTCAGAGCAATTAGGAGTCCCAAGCCATTTTGAAGGCTCATTGCATTTGATTTTGTAATGTCTTCCCCAGGAGTTTGCTATCCAGCTACAGTTTACTATCCACTAAAACTTAGTGGAAGAGATGGAGCTGCTCACAGAAAAAAAGAAACCCTAGGGCAAAGAAAGAATCATGTGATTCTCTATGCAGCAGTTTGATAAGATAAAGTTTCTTGAAGATACCAAATATTTAGTGCTTTTTACAAAACCACACACTAACTTCCTTGGTTTACTTCTTGGAGATAGCCTCAGAGAGAGCATTGCTGCCTGACATTAATTCTGAGATGAGTTCCTGCGTAAAAAGTGGCAGACAGCGTTCCATGGCCTTTTTGTTTCAAAGGGCTGCTGCAGTGCAACCCACGCTCTAGTACTATTGCTTTTCAATATGCGTTTCAAGATGGTTTTGCTCACTTGCCCAATTCTGGTAGCAGCATCCCCTTGTCATCCTTTTTTCAGTCAATACTATAGAAGTGGGCAAGACTTTCAACACAGAAATCTGCACCGATACTGAATCATCGCAGCACTTTTATTCGATTCATCTCTTCGTACCCCCCATCTCCCTGCAATCAGAACTCTTTGGCTCCTGCAAAATTAATCCACTAGCACATAACCCATTTCAAAAGAAGAACCCAGTTAATTTTCAGTTAAACTTCTCGCATATTACAAACAAAACACTTGTGCGTTGAGGCGTTCGATTACAATGTGCACATCGCCCTCACTCGCGGCTCTGCCATCGGGCGGAGTGGGAGCCAATGCCAGCGCCAGCTCCGCCGTCCCCACGGCAACCACACATACCGTAGCCATGGAAACCCACTGCAACACGCTGGATGAAACACGGGCAAAAAAACGTGCAGTTTTTCCACTTGTAAAAAATACTTTAAAATTGCTAAAACACAGTGGGGGGGGGGGGGGGGAACCCAAATTTGAAAAACATTGCCATTTCTGCCAAATAATGCACAAGATGGATGGCCACAGAGATAATGTTTCTGGCTGTTTCATTTGTCAGGGAAATGGCTTCGTGGTTATCTTTTCCTTTACTTGTACGACAGGCTAAAAATAGGGCACATATCTAATGCATATGTGTAGAAATTACGAGTACAAAAATGTGCGTGTACGTCACAGTGAGAATAGATAGTGTATCCATAAATACTTGTATATAATATGCTATGGCTCATGGTTTCAATTTAGCATAAGCAATTGAAAAAAGTGAATGCCTGAGATAAAGTGTTCTATATCTTTATATATGTGTTTCTCCTTTCTACTTCTGCATGTGTTTGAATGCATGTATATATGTTTATTTCAATAGTGTATTAAAAAGGGGTTATTAGTTTAAAACAACAGTAATCTTAAAATATGATTTGCATTTTGCAGTGTGGAACATATTTATATTCCATTTTGCTATTATAATTTTCACAAGGCTGTTTCTTGTACCCATGTTCTTGTACAGGTGCTTGTCTTTCACAACAGAGGAAAAAGAAACATTAAAGAGTCTGTCATACAGAGCAGAGGGGAAGGCTTTCACAGACGTGTATTAGTAAGGATCTTGAATGAACTAAGCACTGTCACACTCGTCTCTCCTCCAGAGGGACAGAGGGCACGAGAGATAAATAGGGCCTATCGAACATAACAGAGAGAGATGTCCTTTCACCCTTTGTTGGTTGTGTCATGCTTTCTCCTCCCGAGAAGCTGGACCCACCGCCAGCTTGACAAAGGTACTTTGTCAAGTACGTGTTAGAGGGATTATGTAGGAAGTTGGAAATGTAAGACTAAAATTACAGACTATTTAAATCCTAACCTGTAATTGAATTCCACTATACCTCAGTGGTTTTGGCAGTCAGAGAGCAGAGGACATAATTTGAAGGTAGATTGTAAATGAGAGTAAGAGGCCGTTTTCCACTAACCCACCATGCAAACCTCCAGGCTGGGCGTGAGACCTGGCGGCGGTGAGTGTAGCAGCACCAGGCATTGCTGCGATGGCTTGAGCCACCACAGTGCAGCTTGGCGTGCGACAGCAGTTCAACTGACCCTCTTTCGGCCTAGTAAGGCTGCTGAACTCTGCTGCTGTATGGAAGGTTCCCTTTCAAAAGTGACTTATTTTAAATTTTTGGGGGAAAAAAAAAAAATCAATGCAGCCATTTCTGAGACTCACGGCCATAAATAAAATATATCAACTCACACTTTTGAAGATCTGTTCTAAGTGTTCCTATTCTCTTGTAACTCCAAAGTGTCCTTGGTTTAATACTTCAAATACAGCTGCATGTAGCTAGGAATGGGCTGTTACAGCTTATACATATTTCATAAAGAAATACAAAGTTCTGAACTTTCGAAAACTTCCTACCCTGCTGAGCATAGTTTTCTTCCACATAACCATTGTTGTCCCTTTATCTTTCCGCTTTCTTGTTATTCAGTTTATTCATTTGTATTGTCTTCTTCTTGCTAGTTAGTATTTGTGTGTTCAGATGGAATTTAAAAAAAAATATTTTCCTGTTGCTTTCAAAATACATGATCTAGTTTCCTATAGTTTTAGCAATAGCACTCTATAAATGGATTTATTCACCTCAAACATAGGCTGCAAATAATCAGGAAGGGTTAAAGGGTGTTTGTGCTTGAAAATATTACCCAACAATGCACAGCTATAAGCCACATTTCCTTACCTTTTTTTTTGGAGGGGGAAGCTGGGATCAAACAGAGTGGATTTGGGTGAATAACGACAATTTAGGGGAAGGGCTATTGCTGTTCTTCTTGTGGTCTCTCTACATGTTATCAGAGAGTATTCTTGACCTTTGACATGGACCTCCTTTGTTTCTCAAAGTTCACAATAGTACATTTTTATACTAAATGTTCAAAAAAGTTTATTGGGATATGTGCAATTTTTTCATCAAATAATTATAATACAAATCTGCTACATATAAGTCTTTCCCATAATGTGTAAAAATGATTGCCACTCCATTACTGTCAGTAAAAAGACAAAAGATAAAAGTTGTGTCTCAAACTGTGGATGTCCTGACAATATTTCAGTATATATTTAGGGTTTCATAATGGTATATGCATATATTCTGAAAACTAAAGGGATTTGTGACTCTCATTTTTCTAGGCACATTTGGCTCTCTCATTTCTGTTAGATGAAGACTGTTATTAAATGCAATGTTTCATATTTGTCTGGTAGTAGAATCTGAACTGATGTCTTAGGACTTCATCCTATGCCTTAGGTCCACACAAGTTTTCTTACTGATTAGAAAGTCTTACTGACTACTATAGTAGTAGCTGTCTTTGGATGGATGGTTACACTCATGTATGATGACTTTATTGTATCTGTGCAGAGTCATCATATACAAGTAAAACGATCCCTACCCCTAAAATTATAGTTTCCTTCTTTTTAGCTATTAACTTCTGAGCACATTTTTGTCTCGTGTCACTGAACTGCAGTAACAGTACAATCCCTGTCGCTTTCAGACTGGAACCACATTTGATCACAAGCATTCAGGAATATTTACACCTGCTTGTATTCCTTTGGAGGTTATTTAACCTTACTATACAACACTACTTATTAACAATAATTAGTGTTTAGGTTTTATCTTCACAGGAGATATATCCTATATAGTCATTAACTGAGTACCTGCTTTTGAACTAAATGATTCCTTAGTATTAAAAAGTATTTTAACCTGTTATTTTAATTTTTTTTTTAAATTCAACTATTTCAGAACTCTGAAATACAGCATACCGACCAGGCAACCTTAGAAATGTTATCAGAAAAGTGCTACAGTTTAAGGTTGGAACTGAAAGCACCATTTCCACTTTTTCAAAGCAGTAGTTAAGTATTCACTTTAGAAATGCTAGTTTCAAAAATCTACATAACCTTTTGAAATCTGAGTAAATTCTAGAAATATAAGTAAAATATTATGTAACATAAAGTAGACAACAGTGTATTACGTGACTATATAGATATATATGTGTATGTGTGTCTACACAGTTTGGTACAGGGGGCCACAATACATCACCCACATAAACTCTGTAGAAATGACCGTAATTCTTCTGGAGGTTGTGCAGTCCCTTATCCTGGCAGTGAAGGACCATGGGTTATTGCAGGGTTTTTCCTTCAGTACTTTGACATTTGGAGCTGGTGCCTCACTGTGATGATGTGGAGCCAGGAGTTAGTGCTGGCGCAAGGAAGGAAATCAATGTGACTCCTTTCTCTCTAGCTGTGCAAAATACGATCCAAGGAGAAAGTACCTGTGCAAGAAGTGCTGCCTTCTGCTGTTGCCCCAGCACACAGGGACACACAACTGACTCCATAACCTCAGAAGAGGCACTTCTTTGGAAAATCAGGGAGTTAATTCTTCCCAGTAGCACTGCTCGGCACATGCTAGCGCTCACATAACAAGAAAGCAATTACACAGCCCTCTACACACTATAACTGTATCCAACTCTGAAAATACTGTTTTGAGCTTTGTTTCCCCTTTCCCAACTGGATTCAGAGTGGTATGACATTTTATTTCAGTTAGTGATAAGCTCAGGATGGGTTCTGTTTCCTTCTGAGATCAGTGAGAAAGACTTACTGTGTCTGCTTAAAATACTCGCTTAAAAAAGATGTTAATTAAAGTTTATCCTCTCTAGTGGGAGCTATTCAGCTCTGTCCCAGACAAATCAACAGTATGGACGGGCTACAGGTGTGCCAGAGATTTAAGTGCTCTAAAGTTCTTGGAGAAATTCTAGGGCACAAGCTCGTGTTATCTGTTTAAGATGAGCCCCAGGATTTTCTCAGACTTAAAAGCTATGCAGACAGTGAGCCTTCAAGTTCAGACTCAAGGAAAATGAGAACATGCTGGGTACTCACGTGGTTGAGCATGCCAAGGGAACAAGGAAGCCAGCAGCAGTGCCTGGGCACTCTGCCCTCAGGTGTGCTTCCAGATGTCAGTAGGAAAGTCAAATGGACAGGAGACAGAGCACAGTAACACCGTAACCCCTCCAGAGCCTACTATTTTCAGAGCAGCACAGACTCAGCTAAGTGCAGCACTGGCCCCCAGGCTACTGCTTTCCTGAGAGAAGGATCTGTGATGCTGTACCTTAGTAATTTGTGAAAACTCTGCCTTTTGCAGTGGCAAAATAGTGGTTAAAGCAAAGCCATTGTATTTCACATGGGTCTGCACAAAAATGTGCTCAAGTGCATCATGTAGCAATGGATAACTTGAATTGCACGAGCTCTGTGTTATTTTTCATTTGTAATCTCTAATTTGGCTTACCACAGAGCTGGACTGCAGATAATGGTGATGCTTTAGGTGTAAGGTGTATTGATTTTGTTCAATCATTTTCCTCCTTTCTGGCTGTAAATGTATAGGTCTCCAAATAATATAGTGGCTGTGAAAATATTTGTGACGTCTGCACTTTAAGTAAGTATTACAAATATCTGAGACAGTAGACTATTTGCTTCCTTGGGGTGAGCTTTCACATATCTTTACAATTCACACGTAAGTGAAGGTGGCTCTGTGGTACATAACTGTAACAAGTGCTTTTAAGTACATTATAAAATCTCACCATGGCAACATCTTTCTGCTCATCATATTTATAGTGAGAAAAAGAAAACAAGCAAAAATAATATTAACCCTGAAACCTTTCTGAAATTTGGAGGTTGAAAGAGTATCCTAAGTCAGGGTTCTTTTTTCATAGCTGTCTACAGATCCTTGAACACATTACCAGAGAAGGTAGGAATAGAAAGTTCTCTTCTTTTGATTTCAGCTTTGTATGAAACTACCAAATACCTAGTTTTTGTTTGGGTCACTGTCACCAAATACAACTTGATTTTAATAGAAAAAAGCTAGAAAAAAGGTGGCACGTTTGCTTAGCCCCTCTGAGACCTAACCGCAGTGGGGATGATGCAGAAGCGCAGGTATAGTCATAGAAAGAGACAGCAGTTTGGAAATTACCCCTGAAGCATCTTCCTGTCACCCTGTACTCTGGCACCACATGAACCTGGCTCAAAATGGATTGGCAGCCTTCTTGTAGAGGCTTTACTGCCTTTAAGGAGTGGCAGTGTTTTTCTATTCCCTTGCTACCTCATTTCTGCAGTCCTTTGAAGGCTTGGAAATGTCTGGGTAAATTGGGAGGAATAATTGTAAAAGAGTGTGCTAGGGTGCCTGCGCTAGAGAACTGCACTTTAAGTGCTCCTCTTGGTATCACCTAGCGGGCTACAGCTGAAGAGATCTTCCAGATAACATGATTCAGAATAACTTCAATTATCTGTTCTTGCATTTTCTCTACCCTTCTCCCTATAGTCTCTACAGCCCTGTGTTACAGGAACACTTTATTCAAGCAGTATAAAAGAGGAGTGCAGGCTCAGCAAAAGGCATAGAGAAAGCTAAATGCAACTACAATGTCTTAGGCCATCATTTCTCAGGTAAAAAATGAAAATTGAGAGATCCTCAGGGAATTCATCACCGACAGATTCCTTGCAACTGTGGATAAATTTATGGATAGTCTGAATATCTAAACAAACCATGCCACTTTGACACTTAGGCGTGGGTATAGGGTCCAGAGTTTAACCACCTACTTTAGAACTTATTGGATTTATTTCTTATTTCACTCTAGTTCATTCCCATTCATCTAACTTTTTTAGAACAAGTTCTTTGTTTATATTCAATATAAATAGGGAAGGAAACGAAGGGAAATATAAAGCGATTCTGAATTAAACCCAAAAAATCCAACTATTTTTAATCCTTCATGAATTTTTCATTACTACTTCCCACAAAACACCTCCTGCCTTCTCCAAATGTTCTAAAAAGTGCTGCCATTCTTGGTAGATAAAAGCAGTATAAAATAATTGTATTAAGCAAAATTCCTTCTTTGTTTTTCTCAAACAACTGCTATGTAGTGACTTTCCATCCAGTGTCTTCTGCAGTGGGAATAGGTTCTTTAACTGTCAGGAGAGTAGAAGCAGTTAGCTCTGCTTACAAATCTGTACGGTAACTTGTGCACAGAGACAAACTCAGAGGCCCTTCTGCTCATTTACACAAAGAATTACAGCATAGAAACTCCACTCTCAATCACTCCTTTCTCTTACTGTTCCTAGGGTGGGGGGAAAGTGGTATTGGTAGCAAAGCAAGTGAGAGATTCTTGTTCTTTATGCTGTGCCCACCAACTTTCCAGCCATGGCAACCTGAGTAAACTGGAGTAAGGAAGAGTGTGGAGGAGAGGCCGTAGGACCTGGATGGAATGATAGTATTCTAGATATCTCAGACTGAAAGAAAAAGACAGTCTAAAATCTAGCAGAGATTGAATTTACTAAATAGTAAGCTTAGAACTGGTTCAAAAACTTATCGAAGTTTGGCTTCCTTTCTTTCAAAGATGGTTTCCCATATAAAATCGGCTCTCATAGAGCTTACCTTTCAGTCGTTTCGGTTTTACAAAGGCAAAGATTTCTCCAGTTCCCCAGAAGACTTTTCAGAGCAGAACAAACAGTAAACTTTCCAGACCATCTTTTAAGTCTGTATTGTTATGTTGAACCTAGCACAACAGATTCCTGATCTATGAACCATTTAAATCCAGTAAGTTTTGTTATACACGCTGTGGCGTACACCTTGGAGCAAAGTTTTTTCTTCTTGTACAGACATCCAAAATCTTACTCTATGAGGCTGCCTTAGGTAGGAATGGGATGGTGCAGGCACATGCTTGGAGGCTGAATCACATGCTGGAGGTGCCCAGTCTGACAGCTGACATGATACGCAGGCATCCCACCACCCAGGTCACCTGGACTGCAAGGACCACTTTAGCAGATAAACACTCTCTGGCTGCTGTGCTGCATTTAAACCTTTCTCCTGCTTCAGGATTAACTGCACAAGGTGCAGCCAGTGGTGAGCCAGTCAGTTGTGCCCGTCATTTCAGTCCTGGCAAAGAAAGAGGCAGCCGATGCAGTGAGCACGAGGCAGGGAACACATTAGTTTATTTTGGAAATAATGAATAATAACATATCAAATCAGTTGGGGTGAGGGTAATGTAACAACCTTGATCAGTGATCAAAACTGACTGTGTTAGGCATTCAACAGACATGGCCTTACTCAAGGAACATTAGGTGTAAAACACCACCTGCCTTTAATACTCACTTTGCTTTTAGTCCAGGGCTCTGATACATCAGAAATGAAGTACTTGCAGAGCAAAGGTTGCCCTTGACTACTAAAACCAGAAACCTCAAGCTGCCTAATACCATGGCATGGGGAACAGCAAGCGAGAAAATGTTTTCATTCTAGGTGTCTTCTAGGCTATAGAGAAAGTGCATATTCTGACACTCTGATGCTCAGAGTGATCAGCAAAGCTTAATTGTTTGCTTAAGCAGCCTTTGGAGCAGTGAGAGCTAACAGAGCTATAAATTGGCAGGGCTGGCCAATGCAGTTGAACAGCAAAAAGACTTTCAAAGAGACGGGTTTTGCTCCCAAGTGCTTATTGTCAGCTCTTTGAGTTAAACAGATTTTAACAACCCAAACAAAAACTCCACAGGGGAGCTTTTTACAAACAGAAAACAAAGGAGCCCTGCTCCAGCTACATCAAAGCTTCCAGTCCTTTATAACCTCTGGTGGCAGCTTGTTTCATCCAAGGCTCCTAACTCAATGCTAATGTCAGTTTTCCCGCCTACCAATGAACCATTTTTCTGGAGGTTCCTGATCTAGCTTTTAGCTGACTTCAGAGAAGAAACAGGATTGCTTTAGGCAAAGCTACATCCATCCCATTACCATACCCTGGCTGCCCCCATGAAAGGTGTCTGAGAACACCGTGCTGTCACAAAGTTTTAAAGCCTTAGGTGCCTCTGGATTTGTTCTCATTGAAGCCGTCCTATTCAAGAGATTTCCCTTACTATACCGGTCGCCTTCTCTTGTGAAGGCTGGGAGAACTAAGAGGCAAATTTGGGATGGTGAATCTAAAGATAAGAGGATAAAATTTATTTTATTCTTTTTTCAATTGGATTTTTATCCCCAAGCCCAGTGTAAATAAGGGATAGTAACAGAGATTTGAATTTATAAAAAGTTCATGGTAGTGAAATTCTAGGCACATTTAAGAGAGAACAGCATTGCTTTGCATTTAGTATGGGGTATTTAATGTGATTTTGTTCAGAATATGATGAAATTTAACACTGCAGTTAAAAAGGGGATGTTCTTTTAGCTCTGGATAATTAATGACAGAGAGGGATGCAGCCTCATCTGAATAAGAGGGAGAACCATCTCATGACTGCTCCACTTTGACATGACAGAAAGGAGTACATGCTGCACTGGTAAATCCATACCTAATGGAAAAAAAAAGTGCTGGCTGTTAAAAAACAAGAAAAGAAGATTTAGCCAGGGTAGAGAAATTAAATATATGGTTGTATATGAAATGTTGTAAGTACAGTTGAGATGTCAGTTGTATGAAACCAAGTCAAAGTTCAGAATCATCAAAACCTACATTACAGACCATCCAAAAGTTATAATTTTTTTCTTTCAAAATGTGTGCTTATAGCCAAAAGACATTAATGAAATTGGAATAATTAATTTCTCAGATCTTTGTTACACTGCATAAATTTCAGGGGGAGCACTGAAAAGGGGAAAATGACAAGCCTCATCCCAACACAATGGAGCAGTGTCAAACTCACTGGAGTCATCTTGATGCCTATATTATCACTTCAGTTTTCCTGCTCGCTTTAATTACCCAAGTAGTCCTATCAGTACGACATCTACTTCCAAACACATTGTGTTGCCTCCTCCCACTCTGCAGATCCTCTCCTTTCTGCTGGATTCTATGTTCAACTCAGCACGGCAGAGACTTACAGTGCCGGCTGGATCTAGCTTTGAGTAGACAGTAAATACGAAGTGACAAAAAGCCATAATGCAGAGTGCTGTATCTGGCTCATACTGCACTGTGATGGGAACATGTAAGAATATATTTGTAATATTTTGCTGTTATTAACAAAATCTTTAGAGTTTCTAGCTATTTTGGATATGTCAGTTCTTGGGTTTCTAACTTGAAATCCTTCAAAGAGCCGTGAATTGTAGAAATTTATGGGGGAAAAAAAAATGGTGTTTTGAAGTGCTTCAGGTTAAGGACAACTATTTTTTTAAATCTTAATCCAATAGTATCTATTCCCTGTAATGTGCATGTAAAAGCATACAGTTATCCTCCTGCATCAGAGTCTGTACTTCTGTACTCAAGCATAGACGGAGTTCATTAAGAATGTGTGCTAGGAAGAATTAGTGCTACATCACTGTTTTTGAGATAAGCACTTCCATTGGCTTCTGCCTGACAGTAAGACTCCCATCTTTTTGCTGAAGTCTTTCTGTGGTGAAATAAATTTCTTTCAGGCCAGCAACTGTCTTCAGATTTTAACAGGCTGATAGGAGGAGGTGGGGAGAAAGAATTCATCCTGTAACATCCCTAATCCGGGGAACAAGTGGATTATTTCAGCAAGGGGGGAAGATAAGTAAGGAAGAAGCTTATAGGTAAATGATGCAGCGGGATTTGAAAGTTAAGGAAACTGAAGGGAATCCATCTGGATTGAGTGAAGGATGGGAAAAAGAAATACGGAAAACCTATTTTAGGCAATCAACATTAGGGCAAAAACTAGGCCACTGACTAAGCCCTGGCCTGAGGTTAGGTAAGGGAACAGGATGTGGAAAATTACTGGACGTTACATGAGAAAGTGCTGAACATGATGGATAAGTGTGTGAGAAAATGACTTAAGTTACTGATAGCGCCATACAGGATGCCTGGGATTCACAGGTGGTTAAGAGGGAGTTTTGTGAGAAATGGAAGAGAAGGCCCAACTTTGCAGATAACTGGGAAGGTGTTCTGGAGACCTTTCAGGGAGTAACATCTTGCAAGGCACCATCACTAAGACCACAAAAGGCTGAGATTATCTAGGTAGATAATGGTATCAGAATTGGTAAATTGGGAGCAATGGGGAAAAAAGCAATCAGGTGGCTGTTGTGGAGGAGACCAGGGCAGAAGAAGTGGTAAAAAGGAAGGAAATGAAAAAGCGATATTGAAGTACACAAGCCATAGGATCGGTGCAGTCGAGGGTATCTGTTGGGCAGCCTTAACTTGACTGCCATAGCTGGAGCAAGACAATAAACCAAACCCACCCATCTGACCATATCACACAAGAAGCATAACCTGCTTCTGCACCAGTGGGAGCAAGGCAAGCAGGGTGCCGTGGGACCACCCCCCCCAGACCAAATGGCCATCCTGGTATCACCGTGATTCTGCGCCTCTGCTCGGCTCTGGTGAGACCCCACCTGGAGTACTGTGTCCAGCTCTGGGGCCCCCAACATAAGAAGGACATGGGTGTGTTGGAGCAAGTCCAGAGGTGGGCCACAAAGATGATGAGGGCTGGAGCACCTCTCCTGTGATGGCAGGCTGAGAGAGTTGGGGTTGTTCAGCCTGGAGGAAAGAAGGCTCCAGGGAGACCTTAGAGCCCCTTCCAGTACCTAAAGGGGACTAGAGGAGAGATGGGGAGGGACTCTTGATCAGGGAGTGGAGCGATAGGATGAGGGGTAATGGTTTTAAAATGACACAGGGGAGATTTAAATTAGATATTAGGGAGAAATTGTTTACTGTGAGGGTGGTGAGGCACTGGAACAGGTTGCCCAGAGAAGCTGTGGATGCCCCATCCCTGGAGGTGTTCAAGGCCAGGCTGGATGTGGCTTTGAGCAACCTGCTCTCGTGGGAGGTGTCCCTGCCCGTGGCAGCGGGGTTGGAGCTAGATGATCTTTAAGGTCCCTTCTAACTCTCACCATTCTATGATTATATGATTTAACATCCAAAATCATCACTGACTTAAAAAAGTTTCACAAAAACCTGTTGACAATGGCAAAATATTTTTGCAAAGGTGATTTTTTTTCCTGAAAGAAATGTGTGAACATTTAGAATTCTTTCTCAAAGACAGAATTGTGCCCTTACTGCCCACAGGATATGTAGTTTTTATCAAGAATTAAAATAATCGTAACCATTCATTAAAAAATGTGAAAAGCCCCCACAAAGGAAAATTGTTTCATACAACTGTTAAAAGAGAGCTATGGGACTTGAAATTAAGAGTCATGTTTTTCACAGTTCACTAAATTCACTGTTCTCTAGTTCTCTTACTTGTGTGGCCTTTTCAGACAATATTTTGGTGCCTTTAATAATCTGGGGATCTGTGAAGACCTTATCCCTTTCTTTGGTCTTCTCATCTCTGTATCTCTCATTTTCTTAAATCAAATGAATGATTGCATAATCCTGAATAGTGGTACAGTCTTAAAAATATCACCTAGGATCATCCTGCTTTTCATTGTGTCTGTGTAGGCTGAAGAATTCTGCCTTTGACATTGTATGTAAAAGATTTATTTCTGTCGTCAACTGGAGCATGCCATATATACAGATTCCTCTTGAAACCTCCATGGCTGGTTACATTTTTAACAGATCTCAGACTGTGAAGTACCTGACACATCAAACAGATACTTACTGCCTTTAATGAAAAATTATTTTTTATGCTGTCATGTTAAAACTTGAAGGTTCAGATTCCAGCTGCCTCTGAGTACCACTTTTTCCCTCATAAAGAATCTGGTCAAATTAAATACTTGTTTCTCGGGAGGGGGCGGAGGGGAGTGAGCACAAGTGCAAACATGTTCATTTCTTCTGCTACATCGAGCCCTCTTTAATTATGTGAAAACTGACAGTTGTCACAATTCAGAGTAATAGTTTTCAGTGTATAACTGACATAAAAGAATAGTGTAAACTTTTCTTCACTGGTGGTGATTGCAAGGTCTCACAGAAAGGACGCGGTTAGTCATGCAGCCTCTTCCAGGCACAAAAAGTAATTCACACAAGTTTCTACCTAGGGCTGCTGGAAGAGGGGCAGGTGACAGTGTTCACAGGGTACTGACACAGCAGGGAGCTGGAGTCCTGCTGGGCTGCCTGAAGAGCTGTGCTGCATGTGCTCCTGATATCCCAAAGTGAAATAGAAGCAATGGAACTTGAATCCCGCTCCCATCGCCACCATTCCCTGCCCCTCCAATGCATTCAGCAGAAATGTGACTGGCTTTCTGTAAGTTCATTTCTATAGTTTTGCTCTTTGCATTATTAGGCAGTAATCATAATTTTTCAGAGGAATTTTAAATATTACAGTTTTCCTGTATCTTATGTGTTTATGTGCTCTTTTCTGCTCTTTTTGCAATAAAGAGTGAGTTGCTTTGGCTCTGGTGAGAAGAATTTAGGTCTGATTCAGAGTTTCACCACATATTGTTTGTGTTCCCAACAGTTTTGCTTCAACGTACTGTCCCAGTCTCCTCTGCTGGAATAGCAGATGAGGAAGAAGATGTGGATGTGTTAGATTTAGGATACCTGTAAACCTTCACATGTGACAGCTGTGGAAAACATGCCTTTTACTAGGTAGTACAGTGTTTACAAGTACAGATGGAGTGTTTTGCAGCTGGAAAAGAGGAAATACCAGTGTTTCTATGAAAAGTATTTGAAGAACTTTCTCTACACTGGTGTTCTGGACAGACATATCAAAATGTTGAATTCAAAACACAGGAAATGCAGACAGGGCATTTCAAAAAGATCAGGCACAAGAAGTCTATTCTGTGACAGGCAGTTGAACAGTTTAGCTCATTTAGCTCAGTAAAAGAAGGCTGAGAGGAGATATGATTACTCTTGGAAAATATATCTGCAAAGTAAGTACCATAGAGGAAGAAGGGACAGCACAGAACCAGTTGTTTGTAAACTGACAACAGCTAAATTAGAAAGCAGATTTCCAGCTAGCAGAGAGGTTAGTTTGTGGAACAGTCTTATAGTAATGTCAGAGACAGACACATATTTAGATGGATTTAAGAAGTGCTGAAGGTCCAGCAGCATCCCATTTGCTTCAGTCCCAGCTCGCTGTAAAACCATGTGGTTTTAACCACAGCAAAATTTTTATCAAATGGCTTGTGTTCTCAGTTTTGTAGTTCATTAATTCTAAATCTCTTTGAAGTGAATAGGAGAAAAGCTTCTCACTTTGCTGTCTGAATGGCAAATACTGGATCAGAAGTGCACATCCCGTCTTTTAAAAAGAAGAAAACTTTGTGTAGTTGGAACTTAAAAATTTGGCACTAGAAAATATGGGTTTTTTGAAAGATAGCAGGGGAGAGTGTTGATGTTTTAATTTTCTATCTTAGGCTTATAGCCAAGCTTTAAACCTGTGAAAATAAAGGAACGTAACAAAATATGTGACAAAGCTGCAGTGGTTACAGTACCATAATTCTGTAGCAAATGTGTTCCATTATGTTAATGAAAATGAAATATGTATTTTTCCTTGCAATATAGATGTTTTCCATTACCTTATTTTCTCAGTAATCAAGATATGCACAATGTAAGCTCAGAGTGAAATGCGTAATTAGAGACCATTTAAGATATATATTTCGCTTCAGAGAAAAGCACAGAAAGATAATTAACTATATACCACATTCAGTATTCTATCTAAGAAACATGTTATTTATAATGAGGCTATTATACTACCAGAGACACTCTTGTAGTTTTGTTAGTGAAAGAAACTTCTGAGCGTTAATAATGAAAGCTTATTAATAACAAAATGAGTCACAAAGTGAAGAAAAATTGAGGGGCTGTGACAAACAACAAAACCTTCTGATGTCACCACCTATTCTGCTGAGGTATCAAATACGCTGTCACAACTACATGTAGAAACACTTCCTAGTTTGCAAAATCATCATTTTAACATTGGAAAATGCCAAAATTTAAGATTGACTATAGAGCTGTACTTGCATTCTTCATGCATACAAATTTCATAATCTCTCAGAACTTTCTCCATAGGACCCTTGCCTTTCTAAGCGCCAAGGGTGAACAGTTCTCACAGAAAGCTGTTCAGCACTTTCCGATAACGTCTTTTATGCTGTGTGTGGCACCAGTCTTGTTTGTTTCTCACTGTTCAAACCGTCTCAGAAGAGAAATAGTTCCCGCATAGACTTTGCTGTCTCATTTATCACTACTGTCTCTGAGGGCTTCACAATGACTAATTAATTTAACTTCACAAACTCCTGCGAGATAAGGGCTGGCATTTAATTGAGGCACAGAGAGATGAAGGTCAAAAGTATCCCCTAACTTGAAGGTGCACTATTGAGATGCTCTGAGCATGGTGTTTAGAACGATAAAGCTCTTTATGTTCAAATTACAAATCGTTATTCATCTCAGTTGCAATAAATAGTACTCAGCATTTCTGTCAATCACAACCTAAGCTCAGGACAGACACCTAGGAAATAAGAAACGAATGGCTATGAAAAATTTGCTTTAAGTGCCTTGCTTAATGAGAGGAGGACAGAAAACCTTTAACAGATGTAGAGCTATAATGTGATTTTCTGAGGCAGCATTTAACATTCAGGATGTGTTTTCTTTTCCAGCAACTCCCCTGCCTCATTTTCAAAGATTACCACCTCCAAGTTCAAGAATGATCCATTTCTGTGAGCAGGAAATCAAGCAAAGGCAGCAGGAGGCCTGCATGAATGAACAAGAAGCTCCTGACTAAACTCAACCATAAAGAAAATGCACGCAATGTATGGAAGCAGAGAGAGGTGGCCCAGGAGGAAAATAGAGACACTGTTCAAGCTTGCAGGGATGGGATTAGTAAAGCCAAAGCCCACCTAGAGTTGAATCTGTTGAGTGACATGAAGGGCAACCAGAAAGGCTTCTACAAGTGTACAGCATAGAAGGAAAACAAGAGAAAATGTGGGCTCACTGCTGAATAGGGCAAGGACCCTGGTGACAAACGACATGGAAAAGTGTGCTGTACTTCTTTGCCTCAGTCTTTACTGGTAAGACCATCCTTTGGGAATTGCAGGTCCCTGAGACCACTGGGAAAGTCCGGAGCAAGGAAAACTCACCCTTGGTGAAAGAGGATCAGGTTAGGGAGCTTTTAAACAAATTGGACATGCACAAGTCCATGGTACCTGACAGACTGTACCCATGAGTGCCAAGGGAGCAGCTGATGTCATTGCAAGGGCCCTATCTATTCTCTTTGAAAGATCATTGTGATAAGGAGAGGTTCCCAAGGACTGGAAGAAAGCAGATGTCACTACTCTCTTCAAGAAGGAGGATCCAGGGAACTACAGGCTAGTTAGCCTCACAGTGATCCGTACGAAGGTAATGAAACAAGCCTTCCTGGAAACCACTTCAAAGACTTGCCCTGTCTCTCCAAAAACTTTCTTCCTCAGTTTCTGCTTCCTCATCCAGTTCTATTCTATCTCTGTCAGCTCACTTTTCAAGACTCCAGTTTAAACCAATCTCTGTCATTCACTTTAATGCAGATCTCACTGGTCGGTAAAATACTTTCCTCAATCCTCCTTCTCTGAGCTGTCTTTCTCCTTCCCAGTAACTGTCTCCCAAATCAGTTGCCTTCCCTTGGATTCCCACTTTTCTCCATCCCCACTGCCACTTCCTGTGCCCTTCTCCCACCTATTAGCAGAGATAGACTAAATGTTTTTTAAAGTCTGAACTGCTCTGTCTGAAACTTTCTCTAGGTAAAAGTAAGTAGCCTGAAACAGACAGCACAGAAAACACATCTCACGTTGTTGAAGTTTCTCAGTGCTTGCAACTGAAAATGTGCTCTTACAAAGCAGTGTTAAGCAACCTTAATAAGGGATGGACCTATTAACGTGCCAATAGCACAACTCTTTAAAAATGTCCAGGATTCCTAAATGCTGTCCTAAACAGCTGATGTCCATTGCAGCACAAAATAGCATGTATACTAACCATCCGTTAAAACATCTGACAAAAAAGCAGGAATTTTTCCAGGAAGTACATGAAAATACTTAATGAATATGTTAAGTATTCAGAGACTTAAACTATAATGTGCATCATTAAGCTTCTCTAATTCTAATGCCCAAGATATTGAAAACCAAAATGTGCAAACAAATACTGCCCAAAAATTAATAACACAGAGTGACATTTAGCCTGCAGAAACATACACAAATCCTACTGATGTCAGTGCAGAGCTCCTAAAGGCCATTATCTGGAGCTCATGTCTGCAACCAGAAAGTTGCATTAATAGTCTATTTGTGTGAAGAAAATTAACTACCTACCTAAAGAATATAAATTACTCTATTAAAATTTTTAGAGAATATATGTGAAAGCAATAAATGAATTCAAGAAAAATCTTAAAGCCACAATTATTTTGTGAAAGGAAGACAGTAAATTTATAGTTGAAATTACTTCCATGGTACAGTTCACATGTAAACATATATATAAATAATAAATGCTGCGTTAGTGGCAAAAGAAGATTTTTAGGATGTTGTTCAATGGCTGACAAGGATGAAGTCAACTGAAACGTATTTTTAACCAGAGGATAAATCGTGTTTGAAAGCTTTATAAAGGAGCCTTATAAATTTAGACCAAAAGCCTGGATTTATTTTCCGTACTCTAGACCTCACTTTGGCCTCTGATCACAGGAAAGGTGGTGTAAATCTGGAATACTTCCTTTGAAACCAAGTAAGACTTTCAGAATTTATGCTTCTAAATCCAAGAGAAGAATTTAACCCATGGGCCCAAAGCCAGCTTTATTGAGCAAGAGACATTTGGTCTGGCTGCAGGGGGGTGAGGCTGTGGCAGCTGCCCAGCTTTGCTCCCCAAGAAGCGATGTCAGGCTAGTCAGCACATCCCTTTGGGCATCAGACATCACGGGAAATAGCCAGGCTCTCTTCTGAATGGGATCTGTTAGAGGGAGACAGCTGGCATCTCTTTCAGAAGGCTCAGGGGAGGTGGCCACCACCTAAAAATGCCTTACTGGTCGTTGGCCTCTTGTTTCAGGGCTGCTGTGACTTGCTCTCAATTCTCATTCTTTTTCTAACATAATATAATTTAATTTATGACCACAAAAAGTGCAACAAGAAAGGGAAAAGATGAAAAATATTATGCTAAATACAACCAGCCATATACTTGAAAATGTAAACATCAAACTATTCCCTAGGTACGTAATTACAGGCAGCTTCAAAGAGGGAAAGGCACATTTTTAGCAAATATATCGTATTTTGTATATGCTGCTTTGCCTGAAGGACAGTCTGGTTTTCTGCAGGAACACAGTAAACTGATTTTAAAGGGATCATCAACCAGAGTTTGTGGCTGATCATTTGGAGTTCCCATGAGACAAACAGAGGCATGACGTGGAAAATAAAAATACAAAAGCCAATGTTTCCCATCTCCAGCATGCTCCTTTTTCCCTCCCAAAACTTTGACGGATTGTGTACCAAGCCATGCACTGGAGTGGTGGGAAACAGGTGGAGCCATCCTCTGATACATTCTCCCTTCCCAGCTCTAGGAAATTAGTCCTGGAAAATACATCAGGAGGAAATACTTCTGCTGCTACTCCATGCTGTCAGTACCATACAGGGAGCTAGAAAGGCTGTACTGGAAGGCTGATTTAATAGCACCAACTGGTAATAAATGCCCTTAACAGGTTCCCCTCCCACCCACTGCTGCATTACCCTCTTCTGGGAGCTGCACTGGGCTTCTGTAAATGCCTCCTCCTTCGGCCTCTGCCCTGAATCAGATCCTTAAGTCCTGCCTCTGGAGAGAGGCACAAATGTAAGCCCTGCTCCCCGTGAATCCCCATGTCTCCCTCCACGCATTTGAACTACACTGCCAGAACCAGCTCATAGTCTTTCACCAGCATATTCCCCTTCGCAGGGTGCAGAGTTAACCGAGGCGTCCACTGCTCTGTCTCAGCCCATTGAGGGCTCCGGAATGGCCTTTCTCCATGGAAGCTCCAGTATTTGCAGCATGAAATTTTGTTTCAAACTCTGACTCTCTGCCTCCTTCTAATGGCCTTAATCCTCTCCCGTTGGAAGAGAAAGGCATTTTGTAAGGTGGACTATTATGACTTCCTTCATCAGTTTGTAAAATCTTTAGCATGTTGTTACTAGCAGATCCGGCCTGTTTTTCAGAGCTCTGGTAGAGGAAAAGTAAACAGGAGAGCAATGGCTGTTCTGGTGTCCCACTTTGCTGCCTTGGACAATTGACTGCTTTGGCTATTCCATGTAAGAACCACCTAAAAGCAAGCACTGATGAAAAGTTTCCTGAATAAATACCCATGCATATTTTTTTTATCATTGTTTTATTTTCTAAAACATTTTTCACCTCAAATAAAAAAGTCCAGGAAGCTCAATACTGACTAAGATCTGAAATGTTTGACTTGTGTGCTCTCTCTTAACAGCTTTGTCTTTCTGAAACGTGTTAGTCTGTTTGTGGGGAAGAGCAGTTCCTTCTTTTGTTGGTATTCTTTATACTAGCTAAAAAGAGACCTTGGCCAAAAGATGCCAAGGAGTAGATCTAGTAGATTCTTTGTGGGTGGAAAGAATATTTTTATAGTTCCAACTTACAAATTAAGAGATTTCTTACTTAACTTTTATAAACTTTTTGCTTAAAAAGCCAGAATGCCAGAAAGGATACAACAAAAAAATCTAGTAGCATAAGGATGAGCTGAGACCAACTCTGAATTGTGCTCCCATGTTCCTCTTTGGACAACACAGAGGAGAATCGGACACAGAGCCTGAGGATGCCTTTGTGAGTAACTTAAACTCATGTTTAGATCTCCTTTGTCCGTCGCAGATCATTTTACCTCTGGCAAATAATTTCTGGAGTCCTAGTTTCTAAATATTCGTGTTTTGCATTTATTATCTCCAGCCCTCTGTAATTATGTTTCAGAATGAGTGTGGGGTTTTATGTGGCTGCATTTGATTTGTCCAATGCTTGAAAGCAAAGAGGCTAACTTAAAATCAGTGAAAGTATTTTCTTGGATTGTGAAAAGGAAACAATAATACTTCTCTTCTTACATGTTAAGAAGACTTCCCCAGTCATTTAACTTTAAAACATTTTCATTTAGCAAATGGAATTTGACAAGAACCAAATCCTTGGCATAATGTAATGTTTCTCTCTTTTGAGTATTTTTTTCCATTAAATGACTGACATTCATTTTTTTCCACTTTTTGTGGGCAACAGCAGAGCAACATCATTTTACATTTCTGATGATAAGGGAATCAGATTATTTTTTATTAGTACCCCAAGACATTAGTTGCACAAAGGACCTAAGGGTAAGTGTTACTAGCAGATAAAATTAGTAACTACAAATAAACTGCAGGGCTGAAAGGCAGAAGACTGTAGAGGTGATGAATGAAAAAAGCGAATGTTATATGAGAGAATTCAATGCTAGCCATATTAAAAATTCATCTTGCTGAAAGATAGATTTTTGGAAAAAATATTCAGCATGAATTAATGTGAATCTGTATGTAATAGCTGGCTAAAATCTCTGCTCTGTTTTACAAGTGCACTGTCACATAAACAGAAAAACATACAGTAAAGAAATATAACAACATAGGAAAAGAAAAGACTCTTACAGTAACCATAAACATAGATTTCCTCATTCAACATGTTAAATGTAATGTGATTTTTATGTAGAATTTGCTATTGAGCAACTTTTTTTGTTGACTGGGGAATCGGTTGCTTATTTCCCAGTAGCTGAAAGATGAACACTTACCAGACAATTCGTGAGTTGGAAAATACATTCTTGTTCTTATGCCACACGGTGTTTGATAGTAGAGTCCCTTCTTTGAGAATTTAATGAAAAAATATTTCAAAGCAATTGTGTTGCTCGCCAGGTTTTTCAGCCTTTCTTTATGCTGACTAGTGAAGCCTTAACTCCTCTCAAGGGCTGGATTCATCAAAGCCCGCTGTAGTCACTGCAATGACTCCCATTGACTGTCACAGGCCGCAGACGAAGGCCCACGTGTGTAGTGCTGAGCTGGGGATGCAGAAACCCTGTTGCTTCAACTGCAGCTTAGGGGACACAACTCATACAGGGACACTTTCCTGCATTCAGTTAGAAAGGGTACAGCATGTACTTCCTTAGTGCCTAGACACCTCTCCTGTCTGCTTTTACAGAATACTGGAGGAAGCATTATGTCCTGAGCATGGAGGTGAGAAGCAGCAGAGCTTTCCCAGAGCTGTAAATGCTCCTGGACCAGGCAAGGAATGGGTTACTTGACCCCATCCCTTCTTATGTCCTGCCCACAAAACAAATACATTTCTTTACCAAACTATAGATTAACACCAAACTGTACATTAACAATTCAGTAATAAGAAAACAGTGATTCATATGATTAAAACCTGAGTTGATCTTGTCCACATTCCTTGCACTCCTGCTTTACATTGTTTTACTGCATTTGCTTAATAGCACTCCCTAGTACTTAAAAAAACTAGAAGGAATAAGATATATGCACCTATTATTATGCTAAAGAGGCAAAACAGCATAGTAGCAAAAGTATAAGAGATTCTGTTACTTGTCTTTTTGAAAACAAGTCTAATGTCATGCAATGCATGAACTGCTTTTTAGAACAGTTACAGTCTCCTGCTCTACTAATTCTCCTTTTGGGAGGAACTGGATTTAAGACAAAGCTTTTAAGAAAGGGCTGCCGTGAGAAAGAGTTGTTCTTCAATTAGATCAACATGGAAACATGTCCAGTTATTCCCACCATAAAACAGTCTTCTCTGGCATGTACGTCCTTGGAATCAGTTAAACTTTAATCCCAGCAACACAAGAACTAAAATTAAATATATTTTTCCAGTTTTGTTCTTAAAGGGAAAAATACAGAAAATATTTAAAATACAACATATTCCTACAGTTATCAATGTACAGATTCTTTAAAATTTTGAGAAAATTATAAAAATATTACACCTATATATGCTCTAAATTTGTCAAATATGTATATTTTAAGCAAAAGTTCTTAGTTTCCAAATCTTCCTATTATTCAGAATGGGAGTATCGAGTGTATGCTGGTGGCAGAATGTTCCTTAAATAAAGACTCTAAAGGTGAGATAAAACAGGCCAAACACGTGGTATATTACCTCAATTCTACACATTTGTTTTCACATAACTCTTATAAATGTATTTTAACTCATGCTTATTTTTTTCTCCTGTAACACCTTGTTTTTTTCAATCTATTCACACCCAAGATCTCCCCAGTCTCAATAAAACGAGAGGAAGCCTAATGCTATTTTGATTTAATGAATGCTTACAGACTTCATAGTCCTCCCATTCAAGGGGGATTGGCTGAGTCTAATTTAACACCCTGGCCCCAGGTGTCTGTCAGGTGGATCATGATGGGAGTGTGGGGAGGGCACTTCTCACAGGGTCTGGGTGGAAGGCTGTAATGGTTTCCTCAGTCCATAGTCATTGATGCAAACTCAGAGAAGCACCTATTGTCAAAATTCCTGTTTGGTAGGCTATTTTCTTATCTTATATTTGCTTTTACTTTAGTAGTTTAGTACCGAAACACCTGTGCCAAAGCACAATCCTTATATCTAAGTGGATTCTGAATTTTATGCCTATATTTAATTCTGAAAAGCCTAGAAAATTATAGGGTTTCTTGTACTGGTTGTTTGGGTTTTTTTAAGACACTGAAAATGTCTTATTAACATAAGCACATTAACTGTGCTATTAACATACAGAAAATCCCAGTTTGAGGAGTGCCTGTTACCAGGACTTGCTCAAGACCGATAGTTAGGCCTCCTAGGAAAGATGCATACTTAGGCAAAGTGAATATATGTTCCAAATGGGGAGGGAAGGAGACGAGAAAGAGAGAGGTTTTAAAGCAAACACAATAAATTAGATGCAGTCTGGAGTATGCTATTGCAAGAATTAAGAGTATGCATGTAGATAAATTCTTCGTTGTTATGATGTGCCTATTGGGGAGATACTCTTTATCAGGGAAATGTAGCGACAGGACGAGGGGTAATGGTTTTAAATTGAAAGAAGGGAGATTTAGAGTAGATGTTAGGAAGAAATT
>JAOXNO010000070.1:11045333-11101188 GCA_028565335.1 Limnodromus scolopaceus | reverse complement strand
GAAATGTGTGAACATTTAGAATTCTTTCTCAAAGACAGAATTGTGCCCTTACTGCCCACAGGATATGTAGTTTTTATGATGATCTTTAAGGTCCCTTCCAACCCAAACCCTTCTGTGATTCTATTAATGCCTCTTAATATTTAAAATGTATTTGTTCTAAGCGAGTGTTTCAAAGCTTAATATGTTGCTTCTTCATGGACATGTTCTAGATTTGCTATATGGACTTCTATTTGCAACTATAATGGCATTGGGAAAATACATATATCAGTGTAGTGCAGAGAACTATTATGTATTAAAACTGCATTAAAAATTCAAAACTTCAGAGGTCAGTATCTGTTGATTGATAAAACACAGAACAGCAAAACAATGATTAAACTAATGATTGATTGCATGTAACTTCAAAAATCTAATTCCTGAAGATAGAAAAAGCAACGAACACACAGTCGATGGCATTACTTTCTGTGCCAGCTGTAGTATTGATTTCTAGCCATCAGTCAAAGTGGTGAAAGCCAAGCCAAAGAATCTGTTACCATTATTTTTCCCAAACTTCTATATCGTAGTTAGTCTGCTAACTCCAGGGTACGCTCCAAAGTTGCGTTTTTTAATATGCATTATTCAATTGTCAAGCTGTACAAATAGCTCTGCTTTGTAATACTCATTTTCATTTTTCTTTAATTGTGATATATTTATTCAGCAGATGTCTCCATTTCATCTTTTTCCTCATCTCCCTGAAATTATAAATTAACTCTTGGGTGAAATTTAAAGAGATGTAACAGAGAATTTTCCGTTTTTTTTTTTTTTTTTTCTTTTTTCCTCAACAACGAAGTTACTTTAAGTAAAATGAAGGAATTCTTGATAAAATATTTTGTATTCTTATTTATGCAAATGCTGGGGATGCCTATGTTTGGAATTAAATCCTTAAGGATACTCTGCTGTATAAACATGCTTTTCCAAAGAAATGCAATGAGACATATTGTGTATATTACAGTCAGCTGTGGACAGCATTTCTTTCACTAGTTTTGATTAATATGCCATTCCATCCTGGTAAGATTAACGAACTGTGAAGGATATGTGGACGCTGCCTCTTCATTTCAAAGAAAGAGTGTGAAGAATTTAAATAAACATAATGTGGTTTATTTTGTCAGGATCTGATTGAGTGTTTCTGCCTTTATAAAGCCTGTGGGTTGTTTTTTTTTTGTTGGTGTGTTTTATGGGTGGTTTTGGAGCTTACAATTTTTAGAGAGTAGTTATGTTGGCCAAGAGCAACTACGAGCTATTATTTAAAAAAGCCATGAAAACTTATGCTAGATGAGCTGATAAGTTTTGCATTAGCTACCATGTAACGGTATGAGGTTTTAGAGGTGCTTTGAAAAGACAAATGTATTGTAAAATGTTTTCTCTTGAGAGTTGCTATAAAACCTGAGTAAAACAGAAGAGTAAAAGGAAAAAAGAATCTAAAGTTGAAAAGAAATAAAAAGATCTGGATGCAGACTGCAGCTTTTCTATTACATTACAGTCATAAAGAAAATTTTAATGGCCATCAATGAATTGTATGTCTGATACTATTTCTAAATTTGTTTTCCATCTGAAAATTTTGGATTAAGTATTATTTTGCCCTTGAAATCATCCACAATGCCATCTCCAGTAATTACAGCCGAAAGTACTGCTGTCAACCACAGAGATTTAAGTTCACCCAGTGGCTAGGGATTGCTTCTAACAACTGTTTCTAATGCTCATAAGTGACAGAATGTTACATCCCTACTGATTTTAAGTATTGCAAATACTAATGTGCTACTGGTTAGAAACAGCTAATAAGAATTAATTTTTAACTGATAAATACTTATTTTTTTAAAAAAAATCTCCTTTCTGTTGCTTTCTCATTTGCTATATGTGCAGTACCTGATGGTTCAAGGGTAGATAGAACCTGGGGAATTATAGCACTGAACGCAAACCTGCCACACTCAAATTTTCACTCCGTTGTTCTATGGTAATACAGTATTAATTGTCACATAAAGCCATCAGTGAAAGTTTGACTCTTAGAAAAACAGTGGCAAGGATCTTGCTGGCTTCAGCAGAGCTGGGTTTTCAGGCAAAGTGAGTAAAAGTCCAATCCAGTGGCGATGCTGATGCCCTTGGGGATTGCTTGGGAATAGTGAAGAACTCCAAATGTCTCTGTCAAAAAAACCATGCTGCTTTCTCTCTTATGTCTGTCCCACAGTATGTTCTTTGTTATCATCTGTGAATCACCAAACATCCTTTGTGACGTTTATATGATATAGTTATAAATAACTGTAACACTTGCATGTTAAACAGAAGGTGATTTACAAAGTGCTGCTCAGTCTGACAGCTGTTACTACAGCATAGCCAGAAAAGATGACTTGCAAGTTTATTTTAATTATAGATAGGCTTACACTGAAATACTATAGTCATGTCTTTTGTACTTGGACTGCAAAATAGTGGTAAATAATAGCATGAGCTATGTTTGCCTTTGTAAAAGAAAGAGTGCTGGCCTTCATATAGTTAATTTGTTTTCAGGTATCAAATTTTCAGTTGGCTCTTTTTAGCAGGTTTCTGATCAAATGAATCCACTTACTGAATTTGTTAGAGTTCTATTCAAAGAGTATAGAATACTCAGAAAGACCCATTTAAAATATGCTGAACCAAAGTCCAGTCTTCACAAGGAGAAATTCACCCATCAGTCTAGAAACAGTGACTGTGCTCGAGTAATAATCCCAGCAAGGTTTTCTTTGAGGAAAAACTGCCATTGCTAATAAGAACAGGTCTGCATTTGTCCTTCAAATGCTTCTTTTGTGATACAGTGAGTCACATCTATGGAAACAAACAATGAAATGCAGCAAAACCATGTAATTCAATACCGTAGAAATTGCTTTACAGAAATAAGGAACTGTCTGCAGATCTTGTTTTATAGATTAAGCAGGTGAATTGGAAGAACTTGGCTCTCTGGTGGGCTTCTCAACATCAAGATGACAACTTCCAAAAATACTAATTCAGAGGACTCTTATGCAAATCCTGTAAATTCCCTTACATCTCCCAAATGAGTCAGAATGTTACACGATATGGTTCCTAACTCTGACCATGTATAGTGACAGTTATGAGACTAAGCTTTGAACAGTCTTTGAATTTTGATCTCTAGAAGATCCTTGCTTACAGTAAACATTGGAAGCTTTGAAGCAGTCAGAAAAGTTCTTTTGTCCTTTCATGAATATGTAATGATAATAACCTCTCAGAATAGTAGGTAGTCCAAAAATAATAATGAAAGACAACTTCAGTGTATGCGCTGTAATATCTTGCACTCTGTGTTTCCTAAAATAGGTCACTGACAGAGAATCTCTGGTTCAATTTTAAATGGTAAACCTTAATAGAAACTGCTTTACTTATCTGAGGTGGTGTGACCTTCTAGCTGAAAATTACACAATAGTAGTTTCAGATACTACCTTCAGTGCCTCTCTATTTGGACAAATTTTGTCATGAAATAGTTTTTACAGTTCAATAGCACAGCAAAGTTGCATAGACTGTATTCAAACTTCAAGCTATAGTTAGTTCATTGCAATAGCTTAACTTGTATAGAAACGTTCTTACGGAAAGCCTTGTCAGTTCTGTCAGTCTCTCAAAACCCCTATAGCACATCAGGGCTAACTTGTTAATCGTATACCCTCTGTCCCTTTGTAGCAATGGTCACACTCTGCCCAAATATAGATACAGATGGAATCAATTAATTACTGCTTGCCTGCTCTGAGAATGATCATCAATGCAATATAGCTAAGCAATACTAATCTTTAGTAACCATCTGGAACCATTAAGTCAAACTGTATCTCCTTGCCCAGGGGAGGCAAAAGGTTTGGAAGCCCTTGAGGCACAGGGCCTCTCTCAGAGCTGCCTACAGTTACAATGAGCTGACAAAAACGCCAAGAGCAAGAATCAGGTCTTCAACAGAGCTTGTCTGCTTATACCTTTTATGAAGAGCTGAATGGGATTTTGTGGTAGAATGTAACGGCCAAACTTTGTTTTTGATGAAAACAAACAATGCTTTTGAAGGTAATAGCAACTCCAGGATCAGCAGAAGAAAAAGAGCTCGCTAAAAGCCTAGGCACAATCCTGGATGGCCATAAGAGGACCAAAGAAATGCTGGAAACCACTAGTGGGTGCAAAAGCTGAGGACTTTAACTCTAGATTTGCTTATTAAAAGATATAATTTAGTATTACATAACTTGATAAACCTCTGGGTTTCTTGGGATACAAACTGGATTTTATGTGGCAGGGATGGTAGCTTGGAGCCCACCCAAATCCTGACATCCAGGTCTCTCCAAATGAGAGGAATGCAGGCCAATGCAAATCTGCTCAGAATCAAAATTTTATTACACTATTTTGAGGGTTCTCTGCTCATTGCTGAGAGTTGTAAGTCTTTCTTTAAAAAAACGCGGCTGTTTTCAGTAAGATAGCATTAGAGTGCTCTCATTAAAAACACTCTTTAGTATCAAACTGGCAACCAAGCCTGATCCAAAGCTTGGAGAAAAGACATATCTCCATTGAGTTTCATGGACTTGCTTTTGAATCCATAGATAAAGGTATTCTTACGTCTTTTAAATCAGTTTAAGCCTTCTCTTTAAATAAAGCAAAATCCTTGTTATTTCTAATTTTGAGCAAATTTAAAACAACTAATTGCTTCATAAAAGGATGGGGATTTTTAAACTTCATTCACATCTTGCAAGTGCTTGCGAAGTCTGGCAGCTTTATAGAATTGAACACTCACATGTGAAACCACCCTTCTTTTCATATTTGTTTGCAGAACCAGTGTTTGAATCTTATTTTGGGTACTAGGAGATTTGTTTTTAGCTGAAAAGCTTAATACAGGAGACCTGGAAATTGTATTGTTCTTTCTTGAGTATGAACTTCAGCTCACAAGGAATATGTTTTGTTACAGCTCATCATTTCTTTGGAAACTTCTCTGACACCAGTCTCTTTACAAGCAGAAACAGGAATTTTCTGTCTCTCAAAAGAGAAAGGGCTGAGGTAAGATCAGTTTTATTTCATAAATGGGAGATTGGATGAGTATTTCTTAGCCAAAGAATTCTTGTTTAGGTCTATGTTTTAAAAAGTACTTCAAACACATGGCTAACGTGAAATGTTTGAGTCAGGGTGTTGGAATCAAAGGAATTATGAAAACATTAAAATGCTGCAAATGTGTGTCTGGCTCACGATATCTGTGTCTAAAGAGTTATTTTACTCTAATATTTCAGTGTTTTTGATAAAAGCATTCAAACATATGATGCAAATAATCAGAAAATGTCATATACGTATATTTCAGTGTTTCCAGTATGCATACCTGAAGAAGGTGGAAGGCCTCTCCATATATGTCTTTGAGAATTATAAACTAAGAGAGAGGTGTAGCAAAATCAAGTGAACCTTTATAAACCCATTTAGCAGATTTACCTCTTTTCCCCAGAAGCAGATGCATCTAGCTTTACGAGGTAAAATTCCAGCTGCTTGGTATGCAGGTTAAGACTTTTGCTAAGCAGGGTTATTGTTGGTTTATACTATGTCAATAAATATATGAAAAAGAGCAAGATTGATTCATAAAGGGAGTGGAGACATTCAAAACCCCCCTGGACGTGTTCCTGTGCAACCTGCTCTAGGTGGACCTGCTCTGGCAAGGGGGTTGGACTAGATGATCTCCAAAGGTCCCTTCCAACACCATATCATTCTGTGATTCTGTGTGAAACTACAGGAAGTCATACAAGGGGAAGCAGAATCTCCCACCTCATGCTTTGTTTTCAATTGTTTCGTTTTAAGGGTGTTGTCTTAAAAATAAAATAAAAATAAAAAAGGCTAAACATTTTGTTTTAAAAATATTAAAAGAGGAAGAAGCATGTGTGTGCAGCAGGGAGAACTTGCTGTAGTAGACAATGGCTCATGGAGTACAGAGCCTCTTGACAGGAGTTGATTCATGTCTGGCCACTTCATGTTGCCAGTAGGGAAGGTGTCCAGCTCCATCTAAACCTGCCTTTAGAAATTACTGACACACAGAGCTTATGCTGGCCGTCAGGACAAGGCAGCAGTGAAAGCCATCTCAATGCCTACTTTTCATTTTTCTCGGAGAAATTGGGATTAATACAAGTTTTGTCCAAGTGAGGTACAGCTACTCTAATAGATTAAAAGGAGACACTGACTGACACCTCTGTTTATGTTGCCTTTAAATTGATCTCTTCTATGTTTAGAAGTTCAAAGGAAAATTTTGCAGATACTAGCAGGTAGGAGAGAGAGAAAGCATTAAATTTCAGGATCTGATTAGGTTTTTGGCTACTTTTTGTGCTCTTGATCAACATGATGCGATTCTCTTAGGCTTCCCTTCATGCTAAAGCATAACATCCATTAACTGGAGAGAAATAATGCGGGCATTTAAATGCAAGTGATTCATTTGGCCCTGGTCAAACCTTGTGAAATGCTGAGCACTAAAACCAATAGGAAGAAAGGATGGTTGGCACTTTCAGGCCTAGTCCTTGTATCTTTTCCTAAGCAATTCTTTCCTGCTTTCTTGTTAACTCAGTGATGTATTTCACTCCTAATTGAGGGAGATTGTTTATTATGCAGAAAAAATATAAAATTGCATCTGTTGGTAGATAGGAAATGGCAGCTATGTCTTTTTTTTTTTTTTTTAAGTGCTATCATAAGACCTATCTTGGGCCAAAGCTGATAGATTGAAAATTTACTGGCATCTTTTCTTTCAGCAAATTGAAATCAGAATTTGAAACTAACCTTGGTATTAGATGTTTCCAAGTAATTGATAAATGAGTATCAAAATCCCTTTTCTTGGCAATCAAGAAATGTAGAGACAATCATTGTCTTTTTAAAGACATAACAATAATGGACTGTTTGCTCGTAATTACAGTGTCAAGGTCATCAGAATCTGAAAGGAAATCATATACTGCCTCTGCTCTGCTGTCTCCACTGCTAGAACTATAACTTCAAGTTTATAAGGCTCTATATATTTCTTTGAGAAACCCCTACAACTCTTTGAAAAAAGATCTTTAAGTCTGATAAGACCTTGAACTGCTTGCAAATCTAATGCAGTATTGGATTATCTCTTTTGTCTCCTTTTTGCTGATTGGAAAGAATTATTTGTCCCTGAATGCCAAGGACAGTTCTGCAAAATTGGCTGAACAAATGAACCAATAACCCCAACCTGTATGCTTATCCTCAGTATAAAAAAAGAATACAGAGAAAAATAGCTGTGTATGTGGATACAGACACAGGGAGAGAAGAAAAAAGATCAATTTTTTTGCTTCAAAATTGTCTGACATTTTTGAATAACTAATTCTCAAAGAGAACAAGCAAAAATGTTACCTTGAAAATAAAATAAATATCCAATTTACATGCCAAATCTTCATCACAAAATCTTAGTGATCAGGAGTCTGGATGGCTGACCTTCATAGAAGCCATGGGGCAGTAAATAGATGTGAGGAGAGAAGGGACTGGAGCAGGTTGAAGGAGGCAGGCTCAACACTCTCCTCTCTGTGATTTGCCATGATTGCCAGCCCCCGAGGACAGTGGAAGCCACACACTACTCTGATGTTGGTAATCTAGCAGCACCAGCTGGTCCAGAACAGGAGATGTGCTGTCCCTGAGTCTGATTAATTTGGCCCAGCGTGCATGCATACCTTGAGATGCTGTGTACTAGAAAGCTACAAAATTCTTAAGAGATTAAAATTAATTTGTGATAATTTTAGGGTGTTGTAGTTATACTTTGTTTGTTGTAATCTGCTTGGACCTCATTTTTGGTTAAGTGTGAATCCTTCAGGTAATCAAACTGTACCAGTGAATTAAACCAGGCCTCTGTTTCAGCCATGGCATTAGCACACAGTTGTCCACATTGGTCACGGGTTTGCAGTCTCTGCAGATGTGGCATGGGCCAGCAGCACCAACCTGCATGGCTTGGGTGACAGCACAGGCCACAAACTGTTCCCAGCAAGCAGTTTGGATGGTGCCACTGTGTCTGAGATCTGAGAATAGTTAGCTGTGTGGACATGTGCTCTGACATACCATTTGACCTCAAGCCAGAAAATTATTCCCAGTTCATTCTGTGTGCTCATATAGTTGTAGGTTTAAGGGTCTTGTCTGTACTGAAAAATCTGACTTTCCTACTTGGCAGCTTGCCAGCGTTATCCTGCCTCACTTTCTCTACCACTTTAAACCACAGTGAAATCACGTTTTTCAGTTACTGGTTCATAGAATACTTCCTAGAAACTCAAACCTGAATGTTTTAGCTCTCTTTGTAAGAAATTTTGCTGCATGTTGAGATCAATCATTCTGTCCTGTAGGTAGGGTAGTGCTCACTGTTCCACTGGTGTGCCAGTGGAGGAGAGCACAGAAAGCACCACAACATATATGGGGCATTATTGCAAGTCTTAAATTCCTAGAGACCAAGGACTGAAACTTGTATTCAGTGCCCAGGAGCAACACAATTGAAAAGAGTTTCAATGCTGAACTCAGAAAAAAGTAGGCTGCAAATCTAAGGGCGAAAGCATGGAGAATATTCTTCCTGTGCGCCAAGAAGTTCTATTTTTGAATCAGAATCTTCTGCAGGGCACAACACAGGGCTGAGATTTACAGATGGGGTTTAAGGGGGTCAATAAGAAGAGGGAATCCCAGAACCAGAGAACTAAAACAAAATATGTAACACTTCTGGAGTCATTCATTATGATCGTGCACCAAATCTGTTTTTTAGGTAAGAAGTATAGCTCAATATTGTGTAAGAACCATTATATGCTTTCATAAATCTGTCACAAATTGATTACCCTTAATTTAATTTTTCAATTAAATTATTTATGCTTTTATTTAGCATTGCAAGAAGAAAGTGAGAAATAGATTAAATTTAAAAATTAAATTAAAAAAGCAGTCAAGTGCTTAGTTCTGAAGATTCCTGCTTTTATTTTGGAGGAATGGTATTTTGGCTGTTTTAATTTAATTGTCAAATTCCAGAACTATCCTAAAGCCACATAAAGCTGTCTTCATTTCTTGACTTAAGTGCATGGAAAAAAATTAACTTCCATGTATTGATTCTCTCGTCTGAAAACAGCAGATTAATATTTCATATTATTTAGTTTATATATACTGTAATTAAGACTGATACACTGTAATCAGTCTGCTTCAAATCATCTTCTAAAGTGTCTCATAAATTAGATTGAATCCTGTTTACTTTTCTTTCCTAATACTGATATGAAAAAATAATTACATTTACAAAACAATATATCTGATTCCACCAGTCATGACACATTTAATAAAAGACAGAAAATCTATGGGTGGGAACATTATTTTCTTTGTAGTAATTATGTTCTTGTTTCCTCCCACAGATACGCACAAAGTGCAATGACCAAAAGTTAGATGAAATTTATTTTTTACCAGTAGATCCAGCTGGTGGTCCAATCTAAATTATCCTCAGCTTTGTCTGAAAAGCAAGTTTTCCTTCTCTATCGCTCCATGCTATCGGGTGATAACGTAATGCTGTACCTATTAGATTGAGGATGAGATTCTAACAGACCTTTTAATGCCAAGTAGCAATACGTACATGGAAGTTGTTATAGTTCCTAAATATTGATGATGTAAGGCTATTGCAAACACTAGAGCGGAAAAGGACAAACTCTGTACTGAAGATGCTTATCAATGTCAAATTTCAACCTAGGCAAGAGCTGAGGCTCCCACAACTTGTGTAGTCTTTTGCCTTTGCAAATGAGCAAAAAGTCATGTGGGGGTAACTACAGCATAAGCAATGCCCTGAGGGGGAAATATTCCAAAGCCATACAGTGCTTTAGCCAGTGTAGCCACTGATAACGAGATAGGTATGGCTGATTAGAGATAATCATTTAGCAAAGGCTGCTTGTGACTTTTGAAACATTTAGCTCAAAATAGTGTAATCAGACAGGCCGAACTGGCTGAAAACTGCAGAGAGCTCACTGCATATATTTTACAAATACAACAATTAAATACTTGTGAATTTTACAGTATGTTAAATATATGCCCCCTGCACTGGAAACATGCCTCCTTCAATTTTTCCTTTGTAGGAAATTTCTGTCACAAAACATTTTATTCAGCACTTAAGCTCTTGTACAAAGTTATTTTTCACCATAAGACAATCTGTTGAACTCAAATATATTTCTGTCACCTTTAATCTTTGTAGAACATTGTACACACCGTTTACACTTCCCATTTTGTTATTAAAACCACCATTCAAAACAGTAGGTTTTTATTTGTTATGAAGAATTCTGTTCATCTAACTGACACCTATACAAGCCAGAAAGCAGATCTTCCTGTGTGTTTTCACAGGGGATGTAGATTGTAGGGTGGGATGGCTGACATGACACCAAAGCAGCGCTTTATCTCCTGTACTATCTCTTCTCCAGAGTTCCTCTTACAGCACATTTTTCACCTACTATACCTTCGTTCTGTTGTTGCCCTTGTGAGTTTTAAGCATCCCTTGCCCTAATGCCGCCATTTCCAAATGGCAGTAACTAGTTTTGTCTCTGTTACAAGGCGCTATGTATTTGTAGTGTTTTATCCTTGTTCCTGATGAAAAAGATGATAAATTATTACATCTGTGGTGTATGAGCTATATTTGTCACAGTTTTTTCCTACACTGCTTTAATCGCAGCTTAAATTCAGTTAAGCCATCAGAGCGCTTCTGGTGAAAACTGCATACTGTAGGGAAGCAGGCTTGATGTTATTCATCAGGCTGCAGTAAGATTACATTTTTATACTGAATTAGTGTAACTATTTCTTTAAAAACAAGGATTACGCTACTTGCATATTTGAAGAATACGTGAAGGATCACTTAGACTTCCATACAGCACTGTAATGAACTAAGCCAAACTCTGTATTTCTGACATATGAGGTGTTCATTTGAAAAAGAACTTCTCAGCACTTAGACCGACAGCACTTCAGAAAATATTGCCAGATGTTGAAAATAGAAAAAGTAAAATTAAGTCATTACACTCAAACTACAGTATTATATTTGGTTATGTTGTGCTACATTTTATTAAAATAACCAATAATATGCAATTATGCAAAGCTTTCTAGTGGAATATACAGCATAATTCTAGAAAATAAAGTCTTGTTATGAAGACAACCTGACCTTTCAGTAGGTATGAAAGGTATGCTTATACCACCAGGCAGGTCTGAATCATTGTTCTTAAAATGCTACGAGACTTGGTGGTTCCACCCCTTTAACTCCATCTATATATTAATATCCATCTGGAGAGTCACAACTTCTTTACCAGTGAGTTTCCTTGGAGATACTGACGAATATTATCTAAGAAGAAAAAGATTGATTTATCATATCATCCTAGATGTTCAGATCTCTGGAAATCAAGTAGGAAGTCAAGTCTACAGTAAGTCTAACTCATGCTAAAAGAAATACAGGTGCATGCACAAGAGCAGTAAATTGCACTGTGAGTTCAGAATATCTTAAAGGCATCAGACTTACTAAGTATTATGTCCACCTCTACTTTTCTCCTGAGACTTACAAGACAGCTACCTGCATGCCTGAGGTGTAATGCATCATTCATTACAAGGAGCCAGGGGTATAGGTGCCTCTCATTTGTACACCACTTTATGCAGTGGCTTGAATGAGTTAGACTTCACTATAAAACTTGAAAGTCAAAAATATTGAGAGGGCTAATCAAACTATGCAAGTAAAATGTGTGTAGCAAATAAATAAAGGACATTCATTCTTTTTGATTTTTTCCATTTTAATATTCAAAATGTAAGGGACCACTCTGTAAAGAAATTCCCTTGTTTACCTTTGGCTTTATCATTTGTGATAATAATAACCATCCTCATCTCACCTCACATGGCTGAGAATACCAGCTGAGTATAAATCAAAACCTGCCTGCAAGTCCCAAGTTCCAGAGAAGTTCACCTTCAGCTTTGGGCCAAACCCTGAAGATAAAGCTCACCTCCATAGTGCATTATTTTTGGTCTGGGTTTACAGAGCAACTACTTGCATCATGTAAAATACTTGCAGTAGGTGCCTCAGCAAAAAGACAACAGACTCCCCATTTCTGGAAGACCAAGCATCACAACTAGCATGGTATCTGTTAGTGAGTTAAACTAGAGTTATCTTGAAAAGCATACCAGAAATACTGAACACCAGCAAATTCTCAGGCCAGAAACAGTGAGATCTGTCCTGTAGCATGGAAGGTGTTGTAAACTCCTGGAAATGTGCTAGTGTGTCTGATAATTGGAGTTTCAGATACCCAGCTGTTTAGAATTATTTAGGAAAAAAGTGATCTTCATATCCTTGACTTCCATTCCAGAATTATGAATATTCAATGTACTTGAATCAGAAAATTGGATGATTTGGTTTATGAAACAAAATTAATGGTCAGCTAGCATATAATTAATCAATTATTTTATTTTAGTCTACTTGAATTTGGAAATGTAAACTCCTGAAAGTAGGCCTTAGGCAATCATTTTTAATAGAAAAACAGCAGATTTTAAACTCAGAATTTTTCCCTAATACTTTTATTACTGTGTGCTTTTTGAACTTTATCTAATTTTCATAACTTGCACCATTCTCCTCATGGAAGCAATAACTAGAAAATAATGCACACCTGCTCATAGGAATATTCATGTGAATATTTAAAGAAGTTTGTGTCCATGTTCTTTTCTCCCAGGTCTTGCCTTCTGCAAATATTCCAGTGAAAAAGGTCAACATTAGGAATGACGATGAAAAGAATTGCTTTTTTAGAGGATTATTACTATTTTTGCATTTTGTATTGTACTGTAAATTTATAGCAGAAACTGTAATAATCTGGTGAGAGAGCAGTGGAAAGCTATATGCCATGGGTACAGGAACAGCAATACAGGCTTCATGTTTCTGCGTCCAACTTGGCAAATAATTCTTAAGATCATTCATTGACTATTGTCTGTTGGTAGCAACTGAAATGAAATGAGGCAAGACCAACTGTACAAAAGGAGGCTTTATGTGTAAAGTTGAATTCCCAGAGCAAATGCTTAGTTATTGGTAGCCATCCTGAATGCCACTATGGGTAGTCTCAGGTTCCCCTTCAGGTTAAAACTGCATAAAGCTGGTTTTGGGGTTTGGCATGTTGGTATTTTGTTTGTCTGGTTTTTGAGGTTTTTTTCCATTTATCCTAGACAAGGCCAATGAGACTTGGCAGCGGGACCTGGCATCGCTAACGAATAGGGGCTTCCTGACTTGCCCAACAGGAGAGGTCTGTGTTAGGACTGACCTTGTGGTATTCATTCTCAATGCCAGAAAAAGAAATGCATTATGCAGTTCAGCGATTATATATTCAGTACCAATTTACATCTCTTACCTCCTTATTTTGTAGTGGTTTTGGTTGGTGGGCAGTTCTGCTTTGTAAGTGGGAAAATGGCTGCATGATTTTTCTGTCTTTCACCATGTCTAAAACTATTGGGTCCTTCTGCACACCTTACTATTGGAGTAAGAAGTATATTAGTGAGGCTGCATCATAGACTCTGTAGGGCTGGTGGCAACTGGCCCAAATTACAGAAATCCCACACTGTACCCCGGCTTACACTGCAGAGACCAACACACAGCTCCCCTTCTCTACAGTGGAGGAAGCCCAAAAAGGTGACAGGCACCTTTCCTCTTCTATTAATGCAGTGAAGATCAGGACCGTATTTCTTTACAGAACCTTTTCCAGCAGTGCCAAGCCAGGTTTGTATTCAAAGGGCATTTCACTTCAGATTAAGTGGTATAAACTTTAATATTTTACTCCAAAAGTGTTTCCAGAGTATAAACATTAATGCATTCATTAATAGAAATCATAATACAATGCAAATACAATTAGTTCAAAGCCCATTTATGTTTAATGACATAGCAGTTATCAAAGCTCAATTACTCTAATTAGAATTTTATTCAGGAGGGCTCATTTTATTCAGTAAGTGTTTGCTCAGCACTTTCCAGGATGAGTCCCAAAGACTAGCAGTGATTTAGGTGGTTGTTGTATTTTTTTTTAACCGAGTTTCTTATTTACACATCCTCAGAAAAAGAAATGGAATATTATTTATCTGCCTTTTAATAAAGTACCTCAATAATTTTTGCACAGTAGTAGCAATATAGCTCCATTATAGGAGTCTGTGAAATTAACTGACTTGTGGTTATCTCATATTTGGTAATATGCTGCCTCCATCCCTCTTCAGTCAGTGAGATGTTTCTTGCTACAAACAGGTTTGTAGCTTTTTTCCATATTTGAAGCCACTGATTTGTAGTATTAAAGTACATAAAACTCTCCAAGTAATTTATTCTGTTAGATTTGTATTCTTTTCACTGAATGCGAATGAAACAGTAACAACTCAAATTATTATAATAAAATCCATGATCAGCCTCACCTTGGTCCTTGGTAAAGTTATGGCTTTTACCAGGTTTAGGTAAAGTCATTAAAGACTTTAATGTAAGAAGGTGATTGAAAGCAGCCAGCAGGGATTCAGAAGGGCAAATTGTGGCTGATCAACCTCATTGCTCTCTCTCAAATGAGGCTACCAGCCCTGTAGGGAAGGGGAGGACAGTGGATGTTGTATATCTTAATTTTCATCAAGACCTTTGTCCCAGTCTGCCATAGTCTCCTTATCACCAAATTCATGAGTTATGGATGGGATAAATAGTCAGGGTGGGTGGAAAACTGGCTGGAGTGCTTGGATCAAAGTATTGTAACCAGTGGTGCTAAGTCCAGCTGGCAGCCAGTAGCCAGTGGGTCCCTCGGGGATTAGCAGTGGGACCAATGTTATTCCATGTCTGCAATAATGACCTGGAGGATGGGATCAAGTGCGCTCTCAGCAAGTATGTGCATGACACCAAACTGGGGGGAGCAGTGAATACCCTGGAGGGCAGAGCTGCTCTTCAGAGGGACCTGGACAGGCTGGAGAAATGGGTTGAACAGAACTTAAAGAAATTCAGCAAGAGAAAGTATGAGGTCTCGCATCTGTGAAGGAATCTCATGCAACAGTGCAAGCTGCAAGGATGCTGCTCTGCAGAAAAGTGGTTAAGTATTGCAACAGGTTTCCCGGCAAGATTACAGAATCTTTGTCCTCTGAGGTGTTCAAGACTCAGTCGGACATGGCCAGACATGGCCCTGAGCAACCTGATCTGTTTAGACCTGTTTTGGGCATGTGGTTGAACTAGATATCCTCTGAGGGTCCTTTCCACCCCAAAATTTGATTCTATGGCTATATGTTGCTTATTGTGTAGTGCAGCTTGTATCTATGAAGACTTTGAAGAATGCAGCATTTTTAAAATTTGTATTAATTTAGGTAATTATTATGCAAAGATCTATAGGATGGCTACTGCAATGTCATTTTTTAAAATTTGTTTTTTCCATGAGTTAGAAAACTCTTCCCACTCTGAAAAAAGTGAGCATAACCTTAACTGTATGAGAAGTATGAGATAAGAAAAGGCTCTAAAAGCCACAGCCCTTAAAAATGGGCTCATCATCTTAAGGAATATGAGCTATAGCAACATAGTAATCCCCCTTTAGAATAATAAGTAATGAAATCTTGAATTAACTGACTTCATGGCAAGGGTTGGTACTATGAGCCTCCAGGTGTTATTATGCACCACAATACAGAAATAAAGCTAGTCTTGAAACAAGTGACCTGTAGAAAATTGTCCACTACTTTTCTTTCCTCTCTGGTAATATTTGATCCCTATTTGCAGTGGTTTTTAAAACTCACTTGTGAATATTCTAAATTGATACCTTTCTAATCAACCAACATATACTTCCCTTCCATACGATACATAAACATCATCTGTTCAGATAGGTGTATCTTCAGTCCAGCCTGGGAAGGTTGGGGCTTTTTTTCCTCACAAAAGAATTATGGATTTAAAGTTAATTACAACTGGCAGTCAAAAGTCCTAAGGGATAGTTCTGGCAGCCCGAGATTACTGAGTCATGGGGATGTTCTGGCCACACACCTGCTTTCTCAGAAATGCCATCTCCATCTGCAGGAGCACAGCAATGCAAAACAATGGGAAAGGACCTGAAACTGTGCCTGCAGAATACACATATTCCAGGAAAAATAATAAAAGCGTTCAAATTATTGTACCATGAAAAAGGGAGCTGACTAATGGGATTACAAGCTCAGCGTTACTAGAAAGCATAAAGTCAGTTATAAAGACTTCTAACTTTTTCCTATAAACTATTAAATCATTTATTTATTTTCCATAGCTCCTGTATAAAGTTGTTAAATAACAGTCGTTGGTCTCAATCTGCTCAGCTAGCTAATGTGTCTGGATTGCATATTTTACTGTTTTTGTAGGCCTTTTCTGTAACAAGGAGAGTCTGTGGAAAAGGAGAATTGGGAAGCTGTCTTAAAATGGATTGGATATAGTAACAAGAACCTTAGGAACACTGCAAAAGATAGTCTTGTTTTCACAGGACAGGCACATGGTGTTAAGAAGACTTCCAGCTTGTCAGAAAGTGAATGCAGAAGCGTAGTGGCAGTGCCTAGCTGGCTAGAGTGCCCGTTTTCCTTCCACACTCTGTAGTACTTAGCATGGCGAGGCTGTCTCGGCACACCCTGTATAGCGTGCTTTCTGCAGTCCTACACAGGGGCTATTTTCTCATGGATAAGTCTGAGTCTTTAAGAGCTTTTCTATGTCAGGCTGGTTCTTTTTGTTCTATCTGTAAAGGCTGGAGCAAAAGAATCTTTTGCCAGCTGAAGCAAAAAATAGCATTTTTACAATCAGGGTTGAAAAATGTGGAAGACAATTTTATATAGCACCACTAAAAGATAACAGAGCCTATTAGCAGCAAGAAGTGAAGTGTCTTATTTTTAAATACGTATGTCGTTTCAAAGTGCCCTTCCTTTGCTTTACTCTACAGTTTGAAAAATCTTTTACAAAGTGGCATGTTTTGACCATGGATTGGTAACTTCCCTGAAACCTAGTTAAGTTCATCTTTTGAGGTCTAAATAGGGTTATCGTTATATAAATTTATATGTAAATATGTATGTGTGCATACACACATCATTGTAGTACAGTATTTAGTGATTTAATATATTTTATACATCTAATGCATACAGTATCAAGTAACTATGTATATATATTCAAGAACTTTTCTTTTTGAGACAAGAAGGTCCAATTCTTTCATACCAATAAATAAACTGTGGGCGATAATGATACCTGACTACATTTCAAGGTCATTGAATGTATTCCTATTCCCACTCTTATTGTCACTGTTGGTAGCCAGAGATCCTAATTGCGGGCAGCTTTTCTGACAGCAAATGCAGCAGGTTTGTAATTTTGTTTTTGTCAAGGAGCTGCATCATGTAGCCTGACTACATGCAGAACAAAGGAGGCTTTTAACTCTCCAGGTCTTGAATTAGTCTGAATCCTGGCATAAGTTATGAATGGCTTATTGGGCTTCCTCTAAGCCATCAGCCGATTGCATTTAATGTTCTGCTATTAATCTGCTCAATTAATTAAAATCAATTATGAAATATGCTATTAGAAAAGCCTTTTGGAAAGAAGATCCTCTCTCATCAGTATGTTCCATGGTGATAATGGTAATGCTATGAAAGATGGTATAAACATAAGTTCAAAAGTTACCAATATTGATAAAAATGCCATTAGAAAGGCTTGTCTGACAAAAAAAAAAAAAAAAGAGGAGAAAGGAACCTTTTGCTTTTATTTAGAAAACTTCATTGTGCAAAACATTTTAATGGAAAGGCTGAATGTCTGTTTTCCACAGTGTGGTCATTGAGATGCTGAGTTTCTTCCAGGGTTGCCTGATTGCCTGCACAGGCTGAGAGAAAAGACAAAAATAATCAAAAAGACCATGTTTGGATCTTCCGAGATAAAAGGAAGCAAGGCCAACAATTCTTTTTATCCATGGGCTCCACAGCAAGGGGATCGTTTACTTATTTTCAGTGTGTTCTGTGAAAGCTTCTGGCGGGTAAAGCATTTTGGCACTGGAGCGTTCAGCCCTCATAGTAGTTTCTCAGGCTTGCGTTACCATTACTGGTACTCTGTTGGGCATAAATGAAAGGTCATTGGCCATGAATGAAAAACCGCTTTGTTTCCCATTCATTCTTTTATGGCTTTTGTATTGAAACCTCCTTTCTATTGACCATTATTTTGATGATTGTTAATGGTTTTTAGTTAGAAAAACAAGGTTATTTGGGGGTTTTATAGCACTACCTTTCCCATATCTGTCTCACAGAGTCCTACGAGACTCAATAAACTCACAGCATAGTAGACAATTTATGCATATACTGGGAATTATTTATATTGAAAGATTTCTAAGCCAATACCAGAAAAAAGGTATTGGGGAGGGAAAAAATGAACACAAGCCTTACATTTCTCTTGTTTGTCCCTCATGTTGCTGAGGAAAGAAACTATTTTATTCAAGGCATAGAATTAAAACAGTTATTTAAAATCCCTGTGAGGGCAGGCAAACATGTTGTTTCATTTGGCTATGACTGTCAGTCAAGTACTCTTTGTAAAATAGTGGTTCAAATTACTAAAACAATGAAGAGATTAAATTTTTATTATGTGTATTAGGCTGACAAAACAGAAAAGATGAACATAAAATGAACTGATTAAATTAAAACCTTTGATTAGCTCTTCTAGGAAGAATTACTTGCCTAGTCTATTATGTCTGTATACATACGTGAAGAACACGGGATTAATGCACAATTACTTTATCACTACGCAACTTCTGTTAGTGTATTGAAATATGTGAATGGATTTGCTTTGTTTAACTCTGAGCTATTGAGAAATCAGCCAGAAAGGAAATCAGAGGTCCTTAAAAGAATTAAGAGTCCTTAAGAAAATAGCCATTAATTTAGGGGCACCCACTTCCTGGCTCAAATCTGATTAGCAGGCTTATTTCTCTCATATTTCAAACTCAGAAGGACACTAAATTGTTGAAAACAAACCTTGTGTCTACAGAAGAAATATGAGCTGCCAGCAGCTAAAAGTGGAGGGGTGCCAACAAAAGAGCTTGTTCATACCCCCAAGCTGTAGCCAGCTTCCCCGGTATTCTTCCTGCCCCAATTCGTGAAGCCACACGGAGGACTAGGTGAGCGGAACCATTTTACCTTTAGCTACATATACAGAGGGGTTTTGCTAAGTTATTTTAAAGTCACAGCAGCCCTTCAGTCTGACTCAGAAGACAGCCGTGAAGCAGCAATGCTATTGTAATTGGTGGGAAGGAGGAGGGTGATACTCCTCAATCAAGAGACAGGAAAACGGCTAGGGGTTGAAATGAGCACACTCTGAGAGGTGTTATTGCTGAAGATGTTGTCTGGTGACATCACAGCCACAAAGAACAGAAGGATACAACTTGCCTGAACCACAGGCTTCCTGGGATGTACCTGGGGCATGTGGTTCACCAAGGTATCAAGAAAAATGAGCCAGGCACACAAACCATGCATAATGTTAATATTTTTGCCAGGTCTCTCTGTTTTTTTGTATTAAGGGGTGGTCCATTGTTTCAAAGGAGCTACTGTGGATTATTGTAATCATAGGGTTGTAGAGGAGACTATGGTATATGGCAGACAGGGTAGCCCCATGAGACAGCTGGACCTAGGTGGGAAAACCTTGAGTTTTGCCTGTCCAAAAAATGAATAGGACTGCAGGGTGCACAAAAGAACAGTTTTGAGGGATTTGCCAGAGACCCACTGCATTCTTATGGCAAGATAAGGGAGTGCCCACACAGCAGCAGGTGGTACCAGGGCTGCTAGTCACCCCTGAACCATCACAGCATGACACTCTCTTCTTATGTAAGAAAATAATTTGCACAGCTAATGATTCTGTCTATCATGCCTTTAACAAAAGAGCAATAACAAAACCTGTGGATGTACTATAAATGGAAGGCATACTACCCCCTCATAGTCCTCAACAAAATCTACACAAAAAGCAAAGTTCTGCTTAGCTTTGTAGGGGGAACTGGAGGAGAAGCGCTAGTGTTTCACAATGTGAGCAGGATGGTGTTCTTAAACCCAACGTAAACATGTTCTTTTTATTCCAAAAGTCTTGTTTCCTACTTCCAGCTCAACTTCTCTCATAATTTGACCTACTGAATAGCTTTTTGCTATGGGCATCTCTGGCACCTACTGAACAGGGTACCTGCATGCTCCCATGTGAACCAGCAGCAGTTCCCCTGTGAGCTGTTGGCCAGACTAAGTGCTTATTCATTGAAAAGTACTGGATAGAAATGTAAGAGCTTTGGGTGGATACGTTAATTTTATGGATTATGTTGACCATTGCCATATATGTAGTATGGAATTAGACATGCCGAAATATTTTCAGTTACATTGCCTCATAAAGTTAACTTACAACAATGTTCTCCTGAAACGTTAGTAATCCGTGGAGCTTTTTTTTTTTTCTTAAGATGTGAAGTATCAGTTACTGTGAAGCAGAGGCTCTGTGAGCTAATCTTAGAGTTGTGTGTCTGACGTTCGTTTGACTATTAATTTTGTAGATACGGACTTGTTATAGACTTTGTGAAAAAGCCTTTTAATCACTTGAGAAATATGTATGCCTCTTCATTTTTATAATTCTTCTGGCATTTCATATGGAAAGCACTGCCATGACTACTGTAGACAGAAACAGTGAATTGACAGTAATGTCACTGATGTAGCAAAATATAGCCATAAATTTGTTCAGAAGTACATGGTATATGACCTTAAACTGCTTTTTTTAATGTTCCCATTTATGTAATTATCTTGCTATATAAAGTTAGTATAAAAAATTACCGGTTTGGAAATATTTTTAAATCCACTGATCATTCATGAAATTCAATTATCCGCTTACTTTAACTCAAACAATTCATGATACAATATATTATATTTTAAGTATACGTTGGAATAATAGGTTATTTATGGTATCTATTTGTGTTTATAAAATCAGGAATGGCATAGTGTGAATGTTAAGATTTTAAGACTTGAGACACACTTTCTAATTGTGTCTGAAACAGCCAGCATAGCTGTTGCTGTGTGTCTTGCTGACCTGTCTAGTTCCCTAATGCAGGTGTTTAAAGATGTCAGAATTGTGGCCAGTAGGCTCTAATATCTTTCCAAAACTAGGACAGAATTTTATAATACATTAAGAAATAGAAGATAATTAATGTCACTTTCTGGAAGTTCACCTTCAAAACAAAGAGCTGAAAGGATCATGCACCATATGCTACCTTGAACAGTGCTTATGGTTTACATTTCTGAACAGTACATGATGTACAATGAAACTACTGTTCAGGCACTTAACATGCATAGGATTAAACCTATTTCATGTTAGGAATCACAGTAATAACAATTAGCATGTTTTCTAGATAGGAGAAACCCAGACAAGGAAGTCATAACTCTAGGGAATGGGGAGAAGAAAAAGTTGTGGCTACATGATACAAGGGTAATGAAAGTTACTTTGCATTGTGTAGCTGGTGTGTAATTTTGGATAGTTGCCCAAAATTGGCATTGGCTGTAGTCCATTTTTTTAGAGCTTGAAGCATCATTGTGGGATTGCAAAGCTATTTGATACTGAATTCAGACAGCAGAAAAGAAAGAAAAATAAGGGCCAGAGAAACTGTAAATAAAAAATAAATTACACCTATCAATACCATCTCAGAAATTCCACGCACAGCTTTTCTGTGAATTCACTGCACATTCATTCTATGCTCTGAAATAGTCAAAAGAACAAAGCCATTTCACCAGATATTTAGAAAGTACATGGAATGTACACAGTGTTTTTACATGTTACATTACACATACTCTTGGAAGAAACGAAAAATACAAGAGTCTGAAATCAGAAAATGTAATCTTAGTTTTTGTCTAATATTGAGGACTTGAGTAATTTTGTATTTTAGCTCACCATTGTAGCTGTTTGGAATTGAAGAGGGAAGTATTAATCTTGTCCTTTGAGGACGCTCTTTGATTATTTTTGCATAGAAAGTACTACTGCTTGTGCTACTTATTTTCCCAGAATGTTATCAAAAGCTGGAAAACAGAAAATGGAAACAGTCATCTTTTATGTCTTTTTCTTACTATGAGCGCAGGCTCTTAGGAAACTGTAAAATAATCATATAGTTTAATTTCAGAAACACCTGGGCCAGGTGCCAGGGCCTGCAAACTAAAGTACTTCAACATTAGTTTCAACTTAAAAATAAAATCTATTATTTAAATGTTCAGTAGATCTGCAAAGCAGTCCACCGAGTGTCTAAACCAAACAACAAGATCTTATTCATTGGTAATGTGAAAGGACATACTGCATCAGACTTAGTATATGCAGTAACATTTAGTCATGTTAGATAATAGCCTTTTCCACAAGTGACATTCAGCAGTATGATACCAAAACTCTTATAAAATTTTATTTCATTAACAGAGAATAGTTTATTTGGCAGGGATGACAGGTGCTTAGAGTAACTTGTATCTAGTTACTAGTCTCTTAGCCGTGTAAAAGTAAACATAATGACTTGCAAAAAAAAAGGAAAAAGAAAAAAAAAAGACAGAAGCAGTCCTATTTATTCATTCCTTTCTAACAATTTAATTTGTTTCTGTAAGAGTCTGCTTTACTTCGTTCATCTTCCATTAATTCCTATTTATCTTGATAAATAAATGAACGGTATAGTCTCACATATTTAAATGTCAGAGGCAAGGTAGATTGTAAATCATTTCCTATAGCAAGAAAGGTCACATGGATTTTAAAGTTTGGCATAACTGAGAGTATCTGACTGAACTATTGAATAACGCTTTTTTCACACATGTATACGAATAGCTTCAAGCAACAGTGAACAATTGCCTTTACAGCTTTAGCGATTTTGTGATTGGCCTTCTGATAGAAGACTAACCTTAAGGGGGTTGGTGTTTAAGACACATTTTTCAGTGACAAGGATAGTTGATATGTTACTATTCCGTATTTTCAGTATTTGGTCTGTATTTTGTGGAGATTCTCATCTGAAAAACGTTAGTTTGGTCATTTGTATTTTTAAGTTAACTTGTTGTAGAAGACTATCAACAACCTGGTGTAAATCATTTTGTTTCTCTCTAAAAGTAGTGCTAGGTCTGGTTACTAGCACTTCAAATGCTATATATTAATGCAATCATTTACCGTAACAAAAAACTGCACCTTCCTGAAATAAAGACTTTCTAAACAAAGGTCACCTTTCTATCTGTAAATACACTAAAATGCCCAGGAAAGATGTCAGACTACATTTCTCTGTTCATACCGGTATCAACAGAGACACTAAATAGCAATGCAACCTTCTCTCCTGTCCACAGTCTGCCCTATACCCCTGCAGGTATGAAAGGATACATTTAAGAGCTATAGCAAATAGTTTGTAAAGTGAACTGTGCCAAGGAAGGTTGGTGAAAATACCTGTAAAAGCAGGAGAGGGAGCCTCTGCAGAAGCAGAGGACTGACCAGGGACAGGCCTTTAGAAATCACTGCTGCTTGCATTCTGCTCTCCTCCTCTCTGAAAACCCTCCACAATACCATGCGAGTTATGAGAGTGATATGGGCATAAAGTAGATATTATATTAGCTCCCTTTATTTAGGAAGCTGGAAATTATCTGACTGAAGACAGCTGCCTTGACTGCTTGGACTTTAATAGGTTCCCTGTTCAGGTGGAAAGCTGCAAAGAAAATGAGATTCAGTAACTCGCAGTGGTGCAAGGAGATGTCAGTTCCGTATAAGGGATGTGCACAGATAATGTTTTTACAGCACTGACTGTCTCAGGCTTGATCAAAAGCTGCTAATCTTAATACACCTCTTTTCCTTGACTTCAATGAGCTTTGGATTGGGCCCTTTGAGAGCAGCTAGAAGCTAAAAATATTGCGGTGCCAAGCCTGTGTAAAGTCAGTTGAGAAATATGATCAAATTTATCATTATAATACTCAGCAGTTTGTAAACTCATTAACATTTGCAGGGAACATGCTGTTTTACCTGTGACCTATAAATTCTGGAAAGCTCAGGAGAATTGCCACTCTGAGGAATGTTGATGGCAAAGATATTTTGGGGGAAGTATGATGAAGCCAAGTGGCATAGTTTAATTGAAGTTGCTATTGTTATAAAAGCTTCATGGGATGCAAATGACAAGTCACTGTGCATCTAAACAATTACAGAGATTGCACAGAGTGAGGTTAACGTTTATGAAAATATATAGGAAAGTGGGAGTCAGTTAGGTTAGCAAGATATTGCCCACAAATGAAAGCACATTTCATACAGTAGGGACAATTTAGAGCAATAAGGTGATGGATGATTCTAACATCCCCCATTCCAACTATGCTAAATGTGGTTTCAAACCTGTAAATATTGAGGGCAAAAAGTATGAATTCTGGGTTAGATCAGTAATACCAGCTGCACACAGGGATCACATGTAGGCACTAGAAAGAACACTGGAGGATAAAAAAAAAAGATATAACAGGCATGAAAAGATTTACAGACTGAATAGAGAATTGTGAATCTTTGGCTGTGGCAGAACACATTGGAAAGTCAGCAGCCATTGTCTCATGAGAAAGAAGAACATACATAGTGCTTGAAATCTTTTTATATGAAAAGAGCCTTTCCGTTAAGAATTTTTTTTTAAATTGGTTTTCCAATATGTCAAGATTAACAAAAAAAAAAAAAAAAGATTGCTGCTAGGTTTTGTTGAGTCATAAATCCATAGCACTGTGTATATATAGTACTTAGAGCTCATTGTCATTAGGACTGTCCATAACAAAAGGAAAAGCTGAAAAGAGTTTTTTGAATTTCCATGATTTACATCCTAACCCTGTATTTTCTTCAGTCACAATGTGCTTTACAGCAGCCTCAAAGCTATGCCAGCCATCCCAGCTCCTAGAAAGTTAAAGCACTACCTGAGGTTGCTGTTACAAGGATAACTTCAGTGATGCCCTGTTCTTTTTCCTTGTTAAAGGGCTGCAATCCCTGGTGCTTACTACAGTTCCTTAAAAGGATGGTGCAGCTCTAGCTATTTAAGGGAACTTCTCACCAACAGCACCAAGTTTCTGCCCTTCTCACCCCAAGCCATGCAGTTGGGCAGTTGACAATCTTTTCCATAGTTTGTATGTGGTATGTTACAAAAAATGGTGCATGTCTTGGCCAAGATCAAGCTAAAATATTATGGATCAAAGTAAGACTGACAGTCTCCTGCTGGTTGTATATAGAGCTGTGGGAGCCACATGTACCTGTGGCTTGCTGCAGAGGTTATGTCGACATGGGTTTTGAAGTGCATTATTTGTGCAGGCAAAATCCAAAAATAAGACACACCAAATTAATGCCAACAATAATTGTGCCATGCCAAACTATCACCTATTTACTACTTGTTTGTGTTATGCTATGTATATGCTACAATTTCTATAGAAGAACTACCAGTATTAAGGAATCATTTCAACACCTTTTAAAAAATTAATTAGGGCTGTGATCCATGCCGTATGTCATTTATTACAAGTCTATCATCCAGGAATCAGAGTAACTACTGAAAACTCTAAAAAACTATTTTACTCTCAAGAGACAGAGTATTAATCTGTTTATATCAGGTTGGGAAATGCTGTTAGGAGAAGATCAAAGTTTAAGAATATCAGAATAGATCTCAGAGAATAATTTGGCAAAAGGCATGAGAGCTGATCGGTCATGCACAGATATTCAGGAAATTAACTGATGTCCTGAATCTCACTGCCATATATGCGATAGGAATTTATTTGTGTGCATATCTTTATCTATAGAATTAAAAATAAAATAGCTTTGAAAATTAGCGCTGTCTCTCTTAATTCAGCCTTTCGCTTCATTGTTGAAACTTCCAAACATGCAGCTGGGAGAGGGGAGAAACAGGAATTTCTGATGTAGGCATTTGTCCAGTAGGAACTAGACGGAACTGCCAGCTTATTACACATGGACCACTGAACACCAAGCAAACACTACTCTTCCCCTCCTGCACATTTGCAGTATCTGTGGATTTCTTCATATAGTTACTTATCCTGTTAGCTTAAGGGAAAAGCTCTAATTGTATTCACATGAAAGCAAAATCTTCAGTATATACTGTTTCCATTAGTATTCTTCTCCTTTTTCCTACTATCAGTTAGGGTTTAACAGAGCTCTCAGGATTATAAGCATATTTTACACTTCTGGTTTGTATAATATGTGATACTAAAGCAAGTAAAGAAAAAATTAAACAAGCATTTATCATTAAAACAAATTGTGACTAAAATACAACCCTCAGTACAGAAGGATAGCACCAGTTTGACTTCACAGCCCACATGCTGATTATAGGAGCTGCTGAGTAAAATTATAGGACTTGTATCTTGCAGAGAGGTCTGTATAGATCATAGACTTAACAGAACTCATTTCTTCTTTAAAAGCTATTAATCCACGCAGTCCATGCAGCTAAGAGTTGGTCAGAGATGGAGGTTGGCCAATGTGAGCACATTGCCGCTGGGTCACAGTTTTGCCCATTCGCTTTTCCCTTTTTTTTCACTCCCACAGTGAGGAACTTAGATACCACTGACATTGGCCCGAAGCATGTTGTGACAACAGTGACAGAGAAGAGAAAGCAGAGACACTCCACCTCACCAGACAGCCCAGTTACTCTGTCAGGCTGTCACAGAATTGGCTCGCCCAAGTAACGATTCCACCCGAAATTCCATCAATCAATAAAGCTAACATGCTTCTGTTAAAAGACCTTTATTTTTCTCCAGTAAGACAAAATGTGTTCATAAATTAAACATTTGCTAATAAACACTCTCACCTCTGTTTTAGCAAGTCTGTCTGCTTAAGAGAAAAGGTTACTGACACTATTAAGAAACTGGCAAACTCATTTCTTCCCAGAATATTTAATGCTCAAGGGATTAGAAATCTAGTGACCGATAGTTTAGGATGCAAACTAACAAACTGGCCACTTTTATACTCGCTATGACTGTATTTAAACTGGGTATTCAGATGTGACAAGCTCCACATTCTATTTAATCATGATCCAGTTCCTTAAGGCTTTTTTCTTTTCATGACAGTATGTTTTTGTCAATGCCTACATCCACTTCAATAGAAAGAGTTTTTATGTACACCCAGATTTTATATCTGATTTTTGAACCACAATTGCTAACCAAGCCAATTTCTTTAGTGAAATGCATAAAAATTAATAAATTAGTCTGGGTAGTAATTTTACATTTTTTAATATTTTAATACTCTTATTTGAAGGACTATAAATACTAGAAAACTTAGAGTTCTCCCATTCTCCCCTCAAAATGATCTTCTGATTAGTACCAATTCTTATTTTTTTTTTGAAAGTGTTTATTTTAATAACTGTGTTAACCTGGAGTTGCAGGGAAACTGGAAAGTGTTCTCTAGTCAGCAACTGTGATCCTGGCGGACTGCCAGCGTGTTTGTGACCTCCAGAAATCCTTAAGGTTTTGATCAGCATTTCCTTATCCCCAGTACTCTGTTGTTTCTGTTTTAAATTACATCTCAGTGTACCCAGGGTAGGTAATAATGTTAATGTAAGTGATACAACAGATTGTTACAAGCATCCTTGGATTATGAGATGGGAATATCTTGATTATGTAAACATGGATAGTGTTTATTGTATTATATTTCTGAAATTATTATAATGTCACGCTGATACAAATTATACTGTCGCATCTCAAGCGTATTTATTTAAAACATAGTGGATAGAATTCAAAGACTGTCAAAGACAATGAAAGGCAATACCCGACTTTCCTCAGTTTTGTACCAGGATCAGTTTGCTACTGTAACTTTTACGTTATTTTGCACTAATTCCTAAGATCCAAAGATACAAATTTCTTGACTTTTCTGTGCCTGTAGAGTTAATTGTTACCATAATTATAAAGCATTGTAAACAATGGGTGAAAAGATCACACTGCCGCTGCTAAAATGCATTTGTTTGCTTCACAATGTGCAACGAGTGAGTTCAGGGAATCTTGTAATAGTAACTACAGATAATATTAGAAAAGATATCTCTCAGAACGCACTTCTTGTTTATATATTCCTATAAAGGTGTATTAATAACAAACAGGTTCTTGCCCTCCTAGTACTTAAAGGTGAGACGACAGCAAAATGAGGATTGCTTATGCAGCTGAGGAGAAAATGCATTATGTTACTCTCCACTTACCCTTTTGATCCAATGTCAATGGTGCACTGAGAACACAATGTGCTAGACATGTTGCGTATTACATAGCACATGTAGGGATATATATATATTAATGTATGTTGCTATGTATACTGTGGCAGCTTACACATACTTTGTACATAAGTGGCCTAAATTCCAAAATTTGATGGAGAGAGAAGAGGAATGTCATACTCTGTCATAGAACATATATAGAGTTGCAGTATCTTGAAGTAATAAGAATGTTAAACCGTGTAAGAAAACACAACTATTTGTTTAAAAAACCCACATTTGTTATTCTAAGCCAAGTAGCACAACTTCAAGCTTTTAAAAATCCGTAACACTTTTTCAGCTAGAATTGGGTGTTGAAACTGAGACAAATGTATCCTGTCTTTTTCTGTATCACCTTTATGGATCCTTATGTTGCAAGGACACTTTAACAGTGAGTTATTTTCTTCCATCTATTTTTAAGTGTTTTCATTGTTGGTTTTTTTTAATTAATGATGACCTTTAAACAAATATAGTTTTTTCTATAAGTTACAGAGCATGACAAATTTACATATTGGTGATCACTTCCAGAAATCATTGTCAGGTATTAGCTATTTCATTTCATCTCTTCTGGCACTATTTTTCTAGAATACTTGCCTTGTCACTAGCTGTGGCATATCTTCATTAAAACTGTCAGGCACAGAAAAGCAGAATCACAAACATGAAGGCAAGAAAGGCTTTGATGGGTGAGAAAGAGATCAAATGAGAGAAAGAGAGAGACTGAGCTGAAACAATGGTATCATCCACTAGATACTCCTCTGGATGTGAAGAATGAGACTTTGCCTGGCCTGCTTTTGAGTTGCAGCTAGGTAAATCATTAAGTTATTACTGTTGATGTTGCAAAATGAGTTTGGTTTTCAGGCTCACTTTTGCTAACTCTCTTTCTGATATTATTTATATGTGGCTTAAAAAGAAAAATATAATATGCTTAACATCCAAACATCCACCAGTCGAGTTTAGTTTATACAGTGCCAAATGGTCAGTCCAGGTAAATTTACCCATGGGGGTAATGACTGCAGACACAGCTCTGCTCTGAAAGTTCAGTGAGCTATGTAGGCAGCTCCAGGTGTTACACACTACCTAGTTCTGAAATTTTGAATCCTTTTTGAAAAACGAATCTCTGGAGCATTTTAAATCGAACCCACTCTCTCTGTGTGCTTTCTGACATCTTCCTTGTGAAGTAAGGCTCTTCATTGTCATCTTCCTTTGACAGCTTCTCTCATCCAACACGTTCAATACATCCACTCTGAGCAAGTTACCTTTTCATCTGGCATTTCTTTATGTTAAGGCTATGCTGATCCTCATTTGTAAATCGGATCTGCCAGTCTTGCTGATATTGTATACTGTAGTTTGCCAAACCTAGTTTGCTCTGACTGGTAGTGATAGCAGCGGATACAACTTCAGACAGCTGTGGCAGCAGCAATCTACACTATCCAGTTGTAGGTATCTCACCATAAATATGATAATGTTGTATTGCTGGACCACAGCCAGCTCTGCACAGGCTTCTGCAACACCTTTCTACAATATGAAGCACAAAGATAATCTGATGCTCAGAGGCACGCAGCTTGCATGCGGTCAGACTGAAAAAAAGCTCAGGTTTGCTTTATATGGACATAGCTCCAGCTTTAAGGCCTCACCATTTTTCATATGGAAGGGGTGTCAGGAATTGTTTCAATGCAAGAGGAAGCATGTGCCTGTTTTAGTCCTTTGTATGATGTAAAAAAGCATTCTATATCTTAATCAGAGGAAAGCTGGTGAAAGTGACAGAGTTGGGAGCTGTCACCGATACCAAATTCACAGGACAGAGCAAGCAGACTGCATAGCACTTGCAATTATCTCACACAGGTCAAATCTAGTGAAGTCTGTGGCTGCAAGTTACTATGAGAACATTTCAAAAGGATTCTTCAGATGATGAAGAGTATTGATCATGACATACTGACTGCCAGGATTCAGTCATGCCTGTAATGTTGAACTATGACATGCATATGTTCTAGTTTTAATTTACTGGTATGATAATTAAGATAAAATTATTCCTCTTCTGTTAATTCCTTCAAAGCTGAAACGACTTGTCAGTAACAGTATGAGAAGAGTATTCTTAAAGTTACTAGATCATGCTAAGATCACCACTTTCAGGGTGCACTGATCTCAAACTCTTTATAGGCTATGGGTATATGGGGAAAGCAAATCTACTTCTAGATAAATAGATTTCATACAGGGAAATATGCACTTAGGACTTCTCCCTTTGTCATCTGCTCAGATTGCTTAACACCAGTGACTTTGCATCCTTGAAGCTGTGCAATATCTTCTTTCCCAAGAGTGTTGCAAGCCATAAAGTAGGATTAATGCTGCTTTTGAACTGCATTAACTATTGTGCAGATTTTCCACTTAGAAGCTTCAAGCATGCACTTAATATCATGTAAAATAGAAATAAGAATAATTAGCAATTAATAAATCATCTGCCAAGTCTTGAGCTTATATTTTCCTCTATGATCTGATCTTCTGACATGTCCTGACTCCCTTCTGACTTTCCTACACAATTAATTTAGACACTACAAACCAGGCATCATCCTGATAGATAACTTCTTTGATCCAGGGGAAGGGAGTGTGCCATAGATTATTCTGTCCTTTTTTTCCTGGCATTCCCAACCCTTGATGACTAGATGTCCCTATTTGATGATTACAGACTCTCAATACTTACTCGATTTATGGATCCAAATTTTGTGCTAACAATGCCCTGTAGCATTTTATTGCACTCAGTAAATATCTCTAGATTTATTGCTCTTAAAAGAGAACAAGGCTAATATGATTTTTTTGTTTGTCTAGCTGTCTGTTACTCCCTCTAGTAACTTCTAACTCATTTGCTCCTTCTGGTGTTACTGAGATCACAAGAATGAGGCAATTCTACCACTGTTAGGAAAGCAAATGGCTGAATGGAGACAAAAGGCTGAAACACAACCTCTGTAGTTGTTTGCTTGGTTTGTTCTGTTTGCTAATCAGTAACTATATGTATACTAGAATGGATAATTCTGAAAAAGCAAGAGAATATTATTCTTTGTCCGGACAAAATCAAGAAACGCAAGAGGAACCTGTGGTATTGCATATGGGTTATTGAGATACAGAGGCATTGGAGTGGAGAGGCACAATCTTTCCTCTTTGTGATGAACAGACTTGAAAGGTGGTAAAGAGGGAAGGGGAACACTAGTGTTATTCTAGTGGACAATTTCAGCAGACTAAAGCACTGTTACAGAGACCAGATTTTCATGGACCACTTGTCTTCCTTTCTAAAAATGTTTGGTTTTGATGCTTAAAAATCTGAAAATATTTTCCTATGCGTGGAGCAGATAGGTGATTCACTCTTTCCAGCTTAACTCTAGCTCTGTGTCTGTGGTTCCAGAGATATCTATGTCTCTATATTTGTAGAAATCGTGTCACCTAGGAAATAAGGTGTAGCTTGCAAATAAATATTTCAAACTGGATTTTCATAAGTAAATGTTAATGGCTCTAATGTGCTAGATTATGACAATGTAAGATCATCATATTATAAAGTGTGTTATTTGTATGCACTTGAAAAGAATCCTGCAGCACTGGTGTTCTTTTCTCTATTGTAATTTGCGTACTCTGAGAGGATATAAGCCTAACTTATTTGCATATAGTTATTTAGGCTTCTCTATAAGAATTGTGAGATCACAGTCAGAAAAAGAATTCGTGAATTAGGTAATTCTTAGGTGGGCACATGAAATTATTGATACAATGAACAAGTCAGAGAAAGAGCTACCCAAATAATAGAAATTGTATTTTATATACTTATCCTTTATAATATATCTGCTAAAACGTGGACATCTTCAAAGAAGCCTAAATAATTTAATTTAATTGTTACTGCTTTTCTACAAACGCTTTTATCCGGGCTTAGCCCCTGGCCTCTCTATCATCACAACCATACCTTTGCATGGTTAAGGAGTAGTGTACTGGGTTCTCAAGGTAAAATTTAGTTTATTGACTTCGATGCAAGAACTTGCAGACAGAAAATAAACCCCAGACACATACTAGAGAATGGTTGATATAAGTGAATTTTGCTCATTACAATTCTTTAAGAGATCTTTATTCTAGTTAAACATCTATGCAAAAACCTTCTGCAAATGTCTTATCCCACAGAGTGAATGCTTTTTTTTTCAGATTTTCTGCAGTTTCTTGAAGATCTTTGCTCTGGGGCCAATTATTTCCCATAGAAACTATTCCTTTTCACAGACCTCTTTTCTTAAGTGGAGGTCCTTAAGCAAGGAGGAAAATCAAGAACCAAAGAAAAATAAAGCGTTAAAATGACAGGAAGGAAGTAATCAATCATAAACATAAATGATTCTACTTAAAAAAAATCCTTATAGGAGTTAATTTAACTAAGCAAAGTATTTAATGGGAATTTAACTACAGAGCTATGACTAGAAACTTGAAACTGTTCTAATTGAAATGGTGGTCAGATTTGTTTTGACAAAGGATAAGGAGCTTTTCCTCACAGCACCACTGGCTGTTCAGAAATCAACTTGAAACTTTAACAAGAATCTGGATTACTATTGGAGAAATGTGGTTCTCCAACTTTACAGCTTTGGAAAAAATGAGAAATAGAATAATCCATTATTATAAATGCAAAATATATTCTTTAAATTAGAATTAGTCATTTGATGAGGTAGAGCAAAGCTTTTAGGAAAAAATCACATTCCTGATTTTAGCCCAGTCCCCAGCAACTCCTTCAGGCCCTCGGAAGTATAAAAGTAAGAGCAAAAATATATAAATCACAATCAGCTTCCTTGTTTAACTCCTGGATGGGAATGATCCTGAAAGGATTGCTTTTCCTTTTTGGAAGCTGTATATAAAATACTGTCAGTAGGCCTCATTCTTTTTAACAGAGGGATGCTCCAGAATTCATCTATTAATTTGCTTCTGAATGATATAAGCATATTGTTTTACATAGGCCAAACCCACCTGGCCAGACTTCCAGACCAGTTAGTCTGTTCTTGGCCAACTACCTCTTGCAAATGTGTTGACTTGGATCCCTCCGTACTTGGACAGGCCTCATTGAAACAAACCGTCACTGTGCTCAGTTGTCTACTCACATAAAGTTCCAGAGAAATTTTAGACCATTTACATAAGCAAAAGCTGCCACCTGTAATTCTGTTTCGTGCCACTGTTCAGTGCTTGAGACTTCAGTATCTGCACAAGCCCTTCAGGAGGGCTGTTGTGCATCCTGGGGGTGACAACCACTGTTAACTACAGCAAGTGTGCTGCCAAGGGGAGGAGTGGGGAAGAAGAGCGCAAAAGGTTCCCTTTCTCCTGTGTGCCAAGGGCATGGACATTTTCCTTATTTGCAGATTCCCAAACTTTCCTGAAATCAGAACAAAAATGGAAAGTACATCTAGATGGAAACTACTTCTAGACTCCTGGCTTCTCAAAACACTTCTCAGGAGAGTTTAATTTGGTAAATTATTTGGTAGTTTTCACTGCACTTCCTCTGACTGTGGATTTTTCCTCCTCCAAAACTGAATTCTCTGTGTTGTATAAAGTTTTTTTATGAAGCCATAAGAGAAACTTCTTGTGTATCCCTTTGTCTCTCTCCTTATTCAAGATTAATAACAAAAACATAAGTCCCCTCAATAAGAAATACATGAAGTCTTAAGTGAGTTGTAGTGCTCCCGGGTAAAATCCTTGCGCCATTAAAGATGATGAATGCTTTACTATGACTTTTGACCAACCTGAACCTCATATAATTGGCTTAAACTAGCCATTACTGTAAGCACTGTCAAAATCCTACTTTTGTTGCAAGGCTCACTCCTTTGAATCATATCCACTACCATTTTGTAATTTATGCTAAAAGTAGTTAATCTTCAGTACCCCATTAACAAGGTGAAGCACTAATAAACATTTGCCACAGTTTTCTATGTTGTGGTATTCTTTCATATGTTACCCAGAATGGCTGACCACGGACTTTCTAAAACAACAAAAACTAGCGTTATCAAACAGTATTTGTAGTCCTGGAGGACCAGCTTGTTACAGGCAACAGAAGAGACAACCATAGGAAGCACAAGGTTTAGTATGCATGGAGGAGATGTTTAGAGACGACAATAAAGCAGTTCAAAAGTGATAAGGAATGATCAGATTAGCCCTGGAAGAGAAACTGTCTACATGGGAAAGGCTGGGGTTTTTTCCTGGCTCATGCTGTAAAGTGTAAAAGCTGAACTAAGACAGTGAGAACAAACTTTTCAGGGTAAAAAAAAGATCTGTGTTAGAGACAATTTATTGTGGACATTTGCAGCTAAACAAATTGCTAACTCCAATAGTGTCCAAATTCTGTCCAAACTCATTACAGATTCAGAAGTATAGTTATAGCCTTCAGCTTGGGTACACGGACATGATTCTTAAATGTATGAGTTAAAAACAAAAATACGTTCCTGAAGCATTCTTAAAAGCTATATAAATGTGGTAACTAAAAATTAAAGATTAAATTTATTAGTATACCTAAAAAACCATTAAAATCCACATTGTAATCATCTGGGAATGATTATCAATGTAGTTTTGTATCATAGTTCCAAAGATTTTTTCCAACTGTTTTTTCTATTATAAAAATCAACAACAAAGGTATTTCATAAATATTAAACACACTCAGTTCCCTTCTTGACTTTATCTTATGATAATAAAACTGGAGTCAGAGCTGCTGTGTACATTTCAAGGAAAGTTGTGATATAAAGCAGAGAACATAGAACAAAGGTACTGAAAATCATTTATGATTGAAACTGTAGATTGAAATTTATGAAAATATCTCTCACTGAATAGCATATTACAATTGCCTTGTAATACTAGGATGTGTATTCAAAGCTTTTTAATGTATGCAGCCAACCTTTCTACTTTATTTTGTAACCACTGTAGTGATTCTGCCTGGCAAAGTTGGTATGACTGATTAAAAAATGGAGAGGGAAGACATTTTACAGAATGTTAAATTTCTGATAAGAGCATTTTAACATCTAAAATAAAATATCAAAGTTTCACACAGCCAGAGTGATAAAAAACGTATATGTTTAGCTGTGGATATATCAGTTTGCAATAGTTAGTGCTTGCGTCTGAACACACGGACAAAACGTGATGTATTAATGAATTTATGTTTCTATCATTTATGTTACAAATCTATGGTTTTTGGGACAAAATATGAGGGTGGGAGTTAATGGATTTAGAGAAATGATTAAGCTGTAAGTCAACAGTTAAAAATGGTATTGTTTTGGCATGGAAATGCAAAGTGTAGTTGTCTATGTGGTGGTGTTGGCAAGCCAACAGTGAAAGCAAAAGGTACTTTTTGTTTGCCTTTCAATGAGGTGACTCATGCCGTATTACAAAAAAGTATCTCAATCTCTATCCTCTGGCAGAATACAATCATTAAAAGGCTGTGTTATTGGGCTTGGGGTTTTTTTCAAAATATGATTCCTATTAGTTTGGCATTGTCTCCTATACCAGTTTTTGACATCAAGAATCCCACTGAAATGAAAGATTGCAACAGGCATGAAGCATTGATGATTGATCTTGCTGACAGCTGTGGTAATAGTGGCAATATTTTGCACTGGAAGTTATTCAACATTGAGAATACTATTATTAAGTGTGCCTGTCCAAAGACAAAATGCATTTTTAGATATTGAGTAGTATATAATGGGAATAGCACCTCATTAATAAAATTTAGTAAGTCAAACTTAGATTGCAAAGTGCCAAATCAGTAAAGGGTGCCTATTCTTCTAAGCATTGCTTTTGTTTTCAGGTGAGTATTTGATGACGGGACATGTCAATATCTAAAACCAAACACCTGTGGAACTAAAGTCTTATTAATTAATTATGCTGGTAATATGGAAGTGAAAGTGGAGTCACAAGGGAAAGACATAACTGTTTTCCAAAGTCAAACCACATAATATTGATATTGAACTTTTCATCTTGTAAACGGTAAATACATCCCTGTACTATTGGGCAACATTTCAAAGTACTTTAGCCTGCACCCCAATGAAGCAAAATGATTCTTATCCTTTTACATGTGCTTTTCAAGTCTGCTGTTGTGTGACTCAAAGCTGCCTGTGTAATAGTCTATTACAGCAATGCTCTCTTGTGTTATGACAATAATTTTTGTCTTATTAAATAATCATTCAGCTCTCTAAACTACATTATAAAGTATAAAAATATATTCTAAATAATTTTTATTGCCATAATGTTAATTATTGCCGCTAAAGGATAATGTCAGTGATTAACTGTATTTCTCCCAAATACATATTAAATTGATGAATATTTTTATTAAGATATGTCAAATTTATCTGAATTAAAAGCTGACTAGAAGTAAATGATAGGATGCAAGGCAGTAATCTAATCTAATTGTTCTTATTGTACAATAAATGAAGAAAGATAGAGTGCAAACTTCATTGTTCAGTCTTAATGGAATTGTTTATATGAATCAGAGCTTATGAAGACCTACCCAATATGTTTCGAAACATATTCCACTGACTAAAATTGTAGGTAGGATGCATAACATTCTCATAGAGTTTCCAATGAAATCGTATCTAACAAGAAATATTTCAGAATAAAGAAGAAACCCACTGAACAAATGTAATGATGTTAAGGTCACCGTTTATTTGATTGTAGATGCAGGATGCAATCCCTCACTTCCTGCATTTACTATTTACTTTAGATTTTTTTTCTCATTTGCAAGATTAAGCCAACAGGATGATTCCAAAGGCATAGCGTCAATTGTATGGTAGGAGCATTGCTTGAGTTCTGCCACATTACACTTGCTGAAGACTGGTGTAGTTATAAATAAAAAGCTATTGTGTGTGATATATGTTAACATTTTCAAAATCATTATGTTTTTTTAAAAAAAGTTAATTGTTGAAATGTACATCAGTCAATAACAAATGAGATATTTCATTTGTTTTACTTCTTGTCTTTCCTAAATGAACTCAGAAGCTCTCTTTCTAGGGTTGTAATTAACTTCCTTGAAAATACTCACTGGTGTTTCAAGAAGTTTCATAGCATCTTCTCATAAATCAGCATCATGCATCTAAATTAAAAACTGAATGTAAATTAGAAACGTTTTTTATATTAATGATTGTGAGGCTAAACACACATTCAGAACTGATTAAACATTACTGTCTTACAGTGACTGAGTTACAAGAGAAATGCATCTTCATACTCTGAGTTTATATGGGAAATTATTAAAAAAAATTCTATCACCAATTTGCTAATGCTTTGAAGTTCTACTGGTAGCATAATTTCAGTTGAAGTCAGTATCTAGAAATTAATTTAAAGTGGTTTAAAAAGTGGTCTCAAGATAGCTATGACAAAGCAGCTTGCAGCTTTTAACCTCAAGCAGAAGTTATATTTAAAAAATACAATATTTCTTTTGACAGGGCTGGTGATGGTCGTGTGGGCTTTTACTTGGATGATTAGTTTTGTAAAGTGTATAATTTAACTGTGGAATTTGTCCTCCTTGTTGTATATTAAAATCAAAATGTATTAAGCAGCCCTCTCACAGGGTTAACTTAAGTCTGCTAGGTTTTAGCTCAGGAATTTAATCTAAATTATCAGGTTTTTTGGAATAGTGTTAAAGTGCTTCCTGGATAGACCATAGAAACCCTATAAAATGAGTTTTTGCATACTGGCAGCGAAGACTAAGGCTTTAAATGGAAACAAATTCCCAATACTTACTGACTACAGTCCCTTCCCTCTGACATTGCACTGTAGTTTCTTGCAAACTAAGTATGTCCTCCAATTAAAGTAGCCATTTTATTCTCCCTCATTCTTCACTGTCTCAGAGCACTCCATCAGCAGTACTTCTTCACTTCTCCTTCTGTCATTGTGCTAAAACTATCTTTTTCTTGGCTGAAAACTTAATAGTATTGTCCATCTTTTCACTCATAAAACATGGCTGGAGCCCTGTCTATACAGCTCAGCTTTTCTGACTGTGCTTTGTCCTTCTAAGTGAGGAGATAAACACCCTAAATTTATGAAGCACATAGTCCAGTTCCTCTGGGCTAGACTCATGCATATAGCCAGGCCTAAAAAAAGCATTTTACTGTAATCAAGCAAGCAAGATACCAACAAGGCCAAACATAGTTATTTGCTTAGTCCTTTGGATTTTGCAGCCCTCTGTCTGAACAAGGTTTTTAGCAGTGTTTTAAGCATATTGTTACAGTAACACCTGCACATTCTCAACGACCACTTCTTCAGTATTATGCAATTCAGTGGCCAGTAGTTACTGTATAAGTTAATTAGTTATCATGTTTTATATACTTCAGGAGTTTTGCATTTCAAAGAATAGTACTTCTCTTTACAAAAGTTTCTCAATATGCCTGTACACTTATTTCCAATAAGCAACAGTAGGGATTATCCTTCAGCAATGTGATACAATGAATCATCTGATATAAACATGTTTATGTATGTTAAACATAAAAATAATTAGTTTGCCAAAGACCACTGTAGTCAACAACAACAGCAAAAAGCATATTCACTAGGGATGAAAGAGACAGCAAAAAATTCTTGCAAATTCTAACTGTATTTCCACAGTGTCAAACTAGTGACAGTTTCTCTCACTGGAATACAGAAGCTGCGCTTCTATTTACAGAAATGGGGGAAAGCACAGGAATATGCAATACAGAACGCTTATTCTAATATGTGAGAACTTCAAAAAATACCCTCCTATTTAAATGCTTACTGTCTTCACACAGAAACAAAGAAATAACAAAAGTTAACTTATCATAAGGCACCAGTTACAGAAATGCCTTAGCTTTGTTTTCAGTATTAGCATTTGTAGTCAGTAAGTATCCAGGACAACTGACAATCAAATGCAGCAGCAAACACATTATTCCCTTGCATAAATTTAAGAGGAGAAAAAGTCATTTTAATCATTTGCTGCAAATCCTTGGCCAGTATTAAAATTGGCCATTTGATACAGTGCAACACTTCCTTCTTTGAGTGGTGTGTTTACAATTCACTTCTTTTTTTTAATGTTAAATTCAAAATGAAGAAATAATCCATATATGCCAAACTAACTAAAAGCTGGCATTTTTCATCCTAAAGCCTCCATAATCTAGAATTGGCTTCTCTTTAAAGTCACCTTTATCATAAGAGTCTGCATAAATGCTTTAAATATGCTAGTGCAAGGCTGGTTATTACTGAGGAGAGAGTAACTGAGCTTTTACTAATCATTAGGAAAAGTGACTGCAGATAGAACTAACTTAAGTGTTTGTTTCACTCTGCTGTCATAGATTATGAATTAGAAATAATAGCAGTAATCACGTTTCAGAAATAAGGATGTAGATACAAAGCCTCCTGACTCCCACTGCACCACTGTTATGATCCCAACAAGTTAAATAAATTGCTTACTTCTAAAACAGTAAGTAGAAAGAAAAAAAGAAGAAAAAAAGGAAATCTTGAATGCTGCTGCTTTTTTAAGATTCGTGAAAGTCAGAGATGAACAAAACAACTCAAATTCTGCAGGAAGGTTAGCATTTGGTTTTATGTTTTTAATATTACTATTAAATGTCTTATTTTATTTAACATTCCATGTTAGAAAACTTGAATGCTGTGATTCTTGGTAGGTATCTGCTGCTTGTTTACAAAGCACTGCTACGTTCTAATGTGTATGAATGAAGGGAAACAACAGAAAAGTAATCTTAACTGAAGCACAGTACTGGGAGAAAATTATGACAACTAACAACCACTAAGGACAAAATATCTTTTACTAAAAAGCATCTAGGGTGTCTGGATTCACATGAGCAAAGAAAAAAAATATGTCTTTTTCCGAACCTCCAGTATAGCTGTTCCTTTCTGAATATCAGCAAGGAAGGGACGAAAAACTGAGTAAACTGCAAGACACTGAAAAGAGATCTCTGCTTTTGGCCTTCCATTGGACCGCTGATTTTGGCACATAGCTGTGCTGGCTGCAGGCAACTTAGAAAATCTTTGCCCTCTGGTAACAAACAGTCCATAAACAAAAACACATTCATTTTCAGTGTCAGAGATCATGCAAAGTTTGTCATTTTGACAGAGCTTCCTTTCATAAAACACTTTCAGAATGGGTTGGCAGCATCAGCAAAACGCTTTCCAAGAGAGCAGAAAGAGCAAATGAACATTCAAATTAGGACATTTTTAATGATATTTGTCCTTCAGTAGTTTGTCTTCAGTATTCTGAAAGACACAATACAGAAAGGGTAGGAAATGCCTCACAAATTCCTCCTGCCCTCTCATGTCTGTGGACCAATGTGAAAAATACCGTGCTCTCAAATTTCATTTTGAGATGGCTAGTAGATAGAAAGTGGTTAACTTAGAAAAGAAAACTTTAAAAATGGGTATCAAAGTATCTGATGCTACAATTTTCTACCATTTATTTTCGCTGTACTAGTAAAGTTCTGGAATAGAATTTCTATGAAAGCTGTAATTCACTCTGGTTTATTTGCTTGTAAAAATATACAAAAAAGCCTGTCACTTTTCCAGCCCTAGTAGTAAGTAATGCTGCATAGCCAAAGTTTCTGCAAGTATTATCCACTCTTGTAGTGTTTTAGAACTCCACTATAAAATTTCAAAGTGCTAAGATACTGGACTTGGAAAATTTGCCTTAATAATTTTTCTTCATAAAGTTTTTTTCTGCATCATATATACACACGCTCTCGACAGACTTTAATTATTTATGATGCTCTGGCTAATTCTAGTAGGTTGTAGTCATGTTTTAGATGAGTTTATGAGGGAATATAATGGCAACAAATACAGAATAATGATCTACTTGCTATGAAGTAAATGTATATAATAACAGTTACAGAATGCCTTGGGTAATTTCACTACTTGAAGGTCTGCATTGAACAAACAAAAATGATTGACTTAATCCATAAAGTTGATTAAAGACTGAAAGAGTTACCATCGTAGCTGCTTGCTTCTGAAGTTTCCTGTAGTAGGAACGAGTTGTATGTGAAGCACTCTTGGGACTGCCTCTGTTCATTACCCAATGGATTAAGATGCTCCCAAGTAGCAGTAGTGCTTCTGTGTTGTAAATCACAATGGCGCAAGAGCACCACATATAAATCTTCCACCTGTACCAGAGGGCCAAATTCTGAGATAGAGGTGACACAGATGTCTGTGGTCATCACAAGCCAAGATTCTAAGGTATTATTAAATGTATCTTTTTTTTTTTTCTTCCTTGATGCAGTAACTATGTGGCTCTGAGTTGCATTTATATGCAAGAGTTTATAGAAGCAAGGCTTAACTCAGAATCTAAATCCAAGAAACAATTAAAGACCTGCTCTGTTATGCGTGTATTGTAGTATACAAAGAGTTTTAAGAAAAATATCTCAGTGTGATGATTACAAAAATCTACATACAATCAATGCCGTAATTTCTGGCTCCTTCATTAACCAGGATTCTAAGTAAATATTTCATATATAGGAGAAAATAAGGATTGTACCCTAAATTAATTACTATTTGTCATCTTTCCTTCTTGAAAACAAGGTCACAGAAAGGATCAGAGATCAGCAAAGAGCTTGTACACTTTGCAAAGAGCAAAGAGCGATATAGAACATATTCCCATCCTCTTTACACCTTCAGAAGTTCACCACCTCAGTTCCAAGGGGCTAGAGCACCTTTGATTGAGAGGGAAGCGTAAGTGTCCCTCCAGAAGTGGCATGTTTTTATATTAGGGATGTAATGCTGCAGTATGCATGTACTTCCCCCTCTGCAGTGTAGAACTGCACAGGCCCAGGTGGAAGTACTTTGCTGGAGAGCAGTGCAGACAGATTAGATGTCAGACTTCACTATATGTGGTATCTTTATTAGAGGTCACAGCTTTAATTCTCTCCTATTAGTTTGTAACCATGCGCATAAGAAATCAGAGTCAGCCTCTACCACAAAACAAGTATCAGGAATGAATGCAGCATATGAGTCTGCTCTTTCTCCCATTGTTTCTACACCCTTCCCCCAAAAGAAAGCAGTAAAATCTCACAGTAACTACACAGTGCAGTCCAAATAAAACTCATTCTTTTCCAAATATAAGCAAATTTTCTGCTTTTTATAGTTACAGAAAGATAAAAGACTAGTGCATATACTTTAAATGTTTCAAATTCAAATACTAATGCAGTAAAAGTATATTTGCAGTGCAATGCATATATACATTGATCTACAGCACAGAATAAAGCCATCCACTGCCTAGCAGTCTAAACCTTCCTGAATTATACCCTTCTCTTTTATAAATGTATTGAACTTGAATTTGTGAATATATTATGTATAATTTTATGCATGTATACATATATATTTTTAAGATATAGATGAATATAAAATATAAATATATATCCAAATTCAAATTGCAGTGGAAATGTTCATCACAAACAGAAAATGTATCTGAACATGAGAAAGATCAGTACTGTAGTCTAATACAAGACTGAGAAATAAGTTGCCTAGGACTTCAGAACCCCTTGAAATGTCACCATATTTCCTCTGAAGCTCCAAAGTGCACTTTTTCCTTGCCTTCAATAACATAAATATGTAACAGTAGATACAGAATAAAAATAATATTTAAAACTTAAAATAATAATCTTCCTCTCACCTTCCCCTTAGAGAGAAAAAAACCTGAGAAAGTGACAACCACATAAAACTTTATGCTCTTCATGGAAGTATTTAACTAGTGGAGATGATATAACAGCCTAATGAAACTGCTTTCTTATTTGATGATACAGACCCATGAAACATCTTGATGTAAGCTTAACTATTTGTATTTTGGTATAACAAAACATAAAATAAGGCATAGCTTGGTGAGCTGAGCAAAAACACCAGGTAGATGGAGGCAAAGATACACACCCAATATTAGTCAACCAAGACAACTAATTAAAAATAAAGATAATAATTTTTCTATTCAAGATGGCTTTATCTTAATGTTGCACTGTTTGCAGTAGGAAATCCTAAGCAATTCTGAGTTTGAAATAAAGAATATTTCTAATTTGCAAGATCCCATGTACTTTCAATTCTCATTTGACAACCAGCAATATTTGTTTCATAATGCTCATTTTAGTGCCAGCATTCCAGATATTGATAAATTTATAATGCAACTTACGTAAATTATTTGGAGGAGGTCTCGTCTCCATGTTTTCATAATGTTGCACATGTACTACAATGTTTAGATCTCTTTCCATATGATCTGTTGTACAAGGACCTTGAGGTCGCATAACATCAGCAAGAGCCCTGAAAACCAAACAAAATCAGAATGAACCTCTTGTAAAATCTGTAAGGCATTACCAATATATGCCAAGATTTTTTTTGTTTGAGATGCAGTCCGTCATATCTGCTGGAGAAACCAGCTTCATTCACAGCAAAATCAGGGAATCAGATTCATTGTAAGACTTCGCACCTAAGGCTTGTTTTAGGTTGTCTTAGACAGTGTGCTAGCAGTAATACACACAAACACATTAAGTTTTTTTAGCTGTCTTGGCTTTGTAGGAGCATAATTTAAGCTTGTTGAGAGTTTGTATAGTTCTGCCATTGCATGTGCTCAGTAACATTGCCATCTTGGTTAAGCTGAGCACCTATAGCCCCTCCCTATAGCTTTCACAATCTAATTATTTTCACACCTAGATTACCAGCAGGGCCTGTCAAAATAAATTCTCACACATGCATTTGCACAGAGCACCATACAATGCAGTGGTCTTGGCCATTTTCATTCCAAAATGTCACCAAAGTTGAAAGGTCACCTGATTTTCACGCGGAAATCCAGTAGGCATAGCACTCTCCATGATCAGGGATTTAAGCTTTTCCCATCAAGAAGGGGAGATCAAAAATGACTTTTCTAACTTCTGTGAGCGTCCTAGTCATTAAGATGGAGCAAAGCTTGCACAGGAACACTCCTTGCTGCTTTGAAGCCAGTTCAGAAACAGGATGAAAGCTTTATGCTAGCAAAGAGGGAGTAAGCAAAAGGATTCCTAACAGTTAGGCCAGGCTCAACCTGATGCTGGTAATGGACTTTTTCTGCAGAGCTGCAGGCAGTAACTATACCTGAAAGAGAGGCAGATTCATCCCACTCTGGTGTATTTTCTAAGGACTAGTTTCACTGCTGAGCCTCCTGCTGAGTGTAAGTCCATTCTTAGGCATACAGATAAGCACACACCCCTGTATCAGTCTTGTCGATCCAGAGTTAGTGACTACATTTTAAGCTCTGAAACTCTCAGCATGGCAACATCTAACTCTGTGACTCTGGGATATGGAGTTTCACCACTGACTTCTGTAGGAGCAGGATTAGCCCTTAGGTATATGCCATATAGCTACCTGCTGAACTACTGTGCCACAAAAAATAATTGGCCCACCTGCAGAAGCTGTTGCCTTAGGCAAAGAAAAGCTATGGTATGTGTTACCAGTGTCTTCAGGGTTCAATGCAAGGCTCAATGCATCACTGACCATTACTTGGCTCCTTCTTTTTTTTTACTAGTTTAAATTTTTAGACCCCTTGAGCTATTAATTTTTTTAAGGGATTTTCTGGGCTCTGTGCCCAGTTCAGTTTAATTTTCTGCAAAATTATATACAGTGTCCCAGATACTGCATCAAGAAAGACTAGTTTATAAACTAATAAATAAAGAAAAATAAGCACATTCACTAGTGAAACCCATGGCAAGTGCCGTTGAGCTCCTCCAGTGTGACATGATGATTTCTTGATCAAGAAGCACTGTACTTTTAAATATTAAAAAGTAGCTTCATTTAAGTTACAGACAGAGAAGAATCCTGAGCTGGATCTCGCTTTCAGATTGTAGGAACACTGCTTTGGTACACAGCTGAACGATACTGATGTTTCATTGTGTTTATGGCTAGCATTATATTATTAAAATATTAGTTACAGTTGTGATCAACATGTTACAGAATACTCTGTTGATACTGTAAAAGGTCAGAAGACAGTAACGAAATGATTAATGGTATCACAGCAATGCTCCCATTTGAAGCAATGCTTATACAGCAGAAATAGCAGAGCTGGCCTATATAGCAGAATAATAAAAATTCAATAGAAGAGATCTCACAAAGGTATGTAGAAAATGATGCAGAAGGAAAGCATTATATTGCAAAACATAGTTTAAAATAAGTGCGGATCAAAACCATGAATATCTAGTCAATTTATGCAAATATATCTCTATATAAAGGAAACTGCTGACACCAATATTATTTCTAATTCCAGAGGCAGGTGGACACATTTCTGGGAAGGGAAGAAAAGCAAATTAAAGTTCCTAACTTCAATGTGGGAGTTACAATTGTGAGATCTCGTAATACACGGATTAGTATTTCCCAACTTTGTGAGAATGGGTTTTCAGAAATGCTTTCCTCATTGCCCTTAATCTGATGGTAAATATTGTTCACTGTAGACTTCAAATAATACCCTATATGATAGCAGATTAACTACTGCCTGTCTGTGAAAATGCCAACTAAGTTTTCTACCATTTTTGGGTGGCTTTTTTCAAAGGGGTTTTAAGGAATTAACTGTCCAACTCCCACTATATTAAGAAAAAAGGAACTACTCACCATCGAGTTCTATTTTTAAGAGCACAGCAACTATGTTTATATTTTGTTAGCCAAAGCTGTACAATCATCTCAGGGCAGAATAGCTCATTCCTTATTGTCCGCTGATGTCAGGGAGAGTTAAAAATGTATAGCAGCTTGTATCATTGAAGTACAAAGGAAACACTGTACCTGCATTTTGTTCTTTTAGGGATTTGCCCATATAATGAAATGGTTTGTGCCCCAGTACATGACAGAATCCTTGAATAGACATTTGCTTTGAAAAATTCCACATAGGCCAACAAACTGTTACAATACCTTCATGCATTTGTCTCACCTGAATATCATCATATAGATTTTGTTTGTTATCTGAAGAAATTGTTTGAGTGGGTCCCATTGAAAAATCATATATACGTAGAGGGTCATTATCTACACCTTTGCTATATTCAACGATTTTTGAAGCAAATGCAAAATACAAGATAATCTTCTAATCAGGTAGCAATATCATTAAGTCCTGTGTATTGATATTGTTTGCAGTATTACAAGAGTGGAGAATTGTTACCTACATAGGAGTTCATGGCCCAGAACTACCTAAGTATGACAAAACTTCAGCATTTCTCTTGCCATGAGATTTTTCTCTTCGGATATGTAATACTATTTTCAGGTGTTATAAAGCATGTGGAGCCAGGCATTTCACTTACAGGTACAAGTTTGAGGAAGCTGAAACACAGGTTATTTCATGAAAGGTCACTTGTCATTTTTTTGCCTCCAAAACTGGGTCAAAATCCATAAGGGAAATAATTTCACACACAGGATTCAGGATTTTGGCAAGTCAGACTATTTTTGGCCGCAGGTACTTGCCTTTTGAATGATGAACCAAAGACTTAACTCATGAGCTCAGCACATTGTGAAGGAAGAAAGAAGAGCTCAGATGGTCCACAATATTTGGAAGGCTACTAACATACTGGCAGAAGCACTGCTTCAAAAAACCAGGAGCTATAGTGTACAAGCATGATTGTAAATATTGTCCTTTCAGTTCCTGGTTTGTTTGCACATTCTCCACAAGGATCAGGGAAAAAAGAAAAGGTGCAGTTTTATTTACAGAAGAATCTCCTCCATGAAACAGAAGTAAAGCTTTTCACTTTTTTTACTCATTTTCAAGAGAGGATTTTCCACTTTAACTGGTGGAGCCTGGAATTCCCATTGATGTCGTCTTAAACAGTAAGACCATGCTGCCCTCATATGCCTTGTAGAGCTTCTAGGTCTGCTTCGGGAGGCAGATCAATATTGTTTCCTTTTAGGCACAATACTGCCACATGCATTCCCTTTGCCCTGTCTGATAACATACACCATCTTATTCTCTTAGAAAGCAGAAGGGTAAAGGAATAGTTACTGTGTTTGGATGCTACTATTACTGCGTAGTTCTTGGACACTGTAGCTGAAGGAAATATTTATCTCCTTTTAGTGTCAAGTGACAAATTTTAAAATGAGGAAAATTATATAAACAAAACATTATCACATGACGTCTAAAGAGAAATATGCCATGTAGAGTTAATACTGTACTGCCCTCTCCATTTTCATCTTCCAGATTTACAGTTCCATGCCAACAGTAAGAGTGTCTTACTGAACAGCACTGATCTAACAAGAAAGAAAATGTCAACAGTGCCACATTTGGCCTTTTTTCTCAAAACAAAAGGAAGCAACAAGCTCTCTAAAAAAAGGAAAAATTTTTACTCTTATTCCCTAAAAGGACTTGGCCAATAGAGATTTTTTCCTATGGATTGTTTTCACTAAGTAAATACATGTCCCTTTTTCATTGTCAAATATTTGAGGAAAATTCAGTTAAATTAATGAAGTGTTCTTGGTTTGTTTTGGTATAGCAGTAAAAAAATGTAATGAAAGGCAAGAGCATAGAAACTACGCTCACCAAGCCTGTGAAGTTTCCTTTATTAACATTGTACCACTTTTACACACACCAGTGTCTTACTTCAACAGCAGATCCACTGACTGCAAGATGAAATAATGCAAGAAATTAGTGTGTGACACAGTTTTGCTTCCTATTTATAAGTAAGTCATGTTCTTATTCCCATGTGTGCATATTTTAAAATATTTTTAGTAAATCAGAAAAGGAAATATATAACTTACTCCAGCTGTATTCTGTTCACTTTTTAAAAAAAATCAGCCCTCATGAAAAACGATCAGTTTACATTATGCATTGTCTTTTTTGATAAGCAGTGTCATCCCTTCCATAGGTGAATTTGTTCACAGGAATGAAGCGGATTCGTAGTGTTTCATGCAGCCATTGGCTAAGGAAGGGAAAGGAGACAATGTCAGCTAGGAAATAGATGACAAATCAGCCTCCGTGTGTTTTTGCTGCCAGCCAAAATGGAGTAACACTTAGTACTTGTGGTTTGGCCTACCAAACACTCTCAATGCATTATACTTTTGCTTAGTAATAAGTTTCTGTACAGAAAAAAAACCTCACCAAAACATAAGAAGTGTTCTTTTAGTTTTTTTGATATTACAGTGATGAGTGTTAGAAAAGAAGATGAATATGAATATAGGCTACATATTATTTTAATTGTTGGTACTATTAACGGTTTAAACATATGAATTAATTATTTCTTAAGGATTGCAGCCTTTTTTTCAGAACATTAGTAGTGTAAAATGAGCTAGGATGTAATATTTTAGTTAAACACACATTCGAGGACAAAAAGGTTACTTCAATTCCCCACTCAATGAACAGATTTTTAGATTGCCGAAGGGATTTACACATCTAATTCCTTTTCAAATTAATGGTAAGCCCACCCCACAGCTGTAATAGGAGTGTGAGAACTTCTTTTAAAAAAAAAAAAGCTATAGTGCTGCGTTTTCAGAACATGACTAGCTATTATGTGTACTGAGTGGGTGACTGTTTTTCCATGTGATCATGACTTTCCAAGTTTCTATATAATCCTGACTTGAACATTTTCATGGCAAGAAAACTACAAGATCTCAGACACTGTTAAGTAATCAGGGTAACAGACGACCTTTTCTAAAAACCACTTCAGAAACCTAATCTTTATGCACACATGACTGAAGGATTTCAGAATGATTTTCCAATCCCCTATAATTCTGTTTCCCTAAACTAAGACAAAATATCCTTTCAGAATACTTCACACTTGTACTTTAGATAGCAAGTATTTCTCTAGTAGAAATAGGACCTATTTAAGCCGTGTATAAACAGGGATGGCTACAACTTCATTCTGTCCTGATTTTTGTAACTGTTACGAGCCCTGCCTTTTTGCCTGCATGAAGACACTAGAGAAAGAGGCTGAAGCAAGGAAGGGAGAGGTTTTTCAAACAAGGTCTGTTGTTTAAGGGTAAGATTTTAAAAAGAAATTGGGACCCATATATTCATTTTCTCAATTTAGTAGTTGAGAATATTCAAAATGTCTAAAGAATTATTATTCCTTGCTCAACAAAAAACATCTTTGCAGAAGTATCACTGACACATAATGTTGACTAAAATTTCTGCAATGTGCTTTGTTCCTCGGTAGTAAAAGCATAACCATATCAGCCAGTTTATAAATAGCAAGTAATTGCTAGTGAACTGGTGATACATTTGCAGGAGTATTTTTATGGCTTTCTCTGTTCATTTCAGGATAAGCAATTAATCAAAAAGTCATGCAGAAACTTCAGTAAAAAATAAGGCTCCAGGTGCTGAGTTGATCTCTATCTTTCAAAGGATGACTCTTCATCTAAGCTTCAAAGATTGTGAACTACACCATTACCAGTTAGGGCAAGAGGAAGCTTTCTGCCACACCGCACATCCAGTGAAAGGTATCCTTTTAATTGGATTTCACCACTAAAGTTGCCCAACATGCTGGAACCTATTTAGACTCTTTAATGGAGCTATTTGCCTTTTTTAATGCCTTTCCCCCGTCTGCTTTACTTTCATGTGCCTGGGATTAGCATAAAGAATCAGACAGACTGCAAACTTGACAAATGTGTTATGCCTTGATTTTGAACTGCTGTGTCAATCTGGGTTTAGAATATGTTGTTGAAGCCATTGGGCTCTGTCCTGAGTTGCCCACCTGTCTATCTACCACTAGGCAGCCAGTATCTGGAGTAGATGGTACACAGCACGCCTAACTCCAGGTGGGGGAGGTTCTCTTTGATATAACTCGGCCATTACACCATGGATACAGACTATAACACAGACATATACGGGTGAGACAAGACTTTCATATTGCATTTTTTAGCTCTCAACAGTAACTGAAAAAAATGTTAAGAAATTCTACAGTAGCTTTTCCTTTTTGTGTCTCCCTCTTCCCTTCCACCCTGGCTCATTTTCACAGCTTAGAAATTTTACAAATAGCTCACACACTTGTAAGGGTTGGGGGAGTAGGGAAGGTCCTGCCAAAACCATTTTGCAGCTGGAGAGGGAGGGTGAGATGACATTTGTTTACATCCTTCTGTTGAGAAGTAAAAACATTTTCCAAGCTTTGAAACAGTTGGAAGAGGGAACCCATCAGGCTTTCTCTAATTCAGTGTTGCTGGTTTCAGGATTTTTTTGTTTTCCTATTCATGTACAGTATATCCGGGAACACTTGCTGGATCTTGCTGGGGAGAGGGTCAGGCACTGCAGATAAAAATGGACTACTGTCTGTGCAGACTCCACAACTATGTCTGGTCTTCCTCAGTATGCATGTACTTTGATAACCTGGACTCAGGGAACCACAGGAGCTCTGCTCTCCAAAGTTGCTTTCTCTCGGTTGCCTTGCAGGGCAATGCAGCCTGCCTGGCAGGAGTTGTTCATTTAGCAGGAACACATGGGCTACTCTCTCCTCTTTAGGGATGGAAGGGGAGGTAGTGGGGAAAGGGACCCTGCTGCCTGGCACTCAGCCTTACCTGGACATGTGCTCCCTCTGGGGTCTGTGCGCCTTCTCCAGCCCTAGTTTGGTGAAGATCCCAACCAGCACCATGACTGCCACAACCCCACAGATGATGTAGACAATGAGGTTGGTTTTATCCCTGGTAGGGTCATGCAGGGGGTCATCTATGCGGGAGGGAGGCTTCCCAGTGTTCATCCACAACGGCGTCTCATAGTTTGTGCAGGTGCTTTGATCCAGCCTTGTCTTCTTGAACTTGCAGCAAAACCTAAAGCCACAAGTGCCGCAGCAGAAGATGAACTCCCCTGAGCTGCAGTTAAAGGGGGGGTCCCACTGCCCCATCACGTCAAAGTAGCCCCTGCAGAAGTCTGGAGTGGGAGGTGGCTCAGAGGGGTCTAGCTGTTCGCCAATGCTGGAGTGGTTTCCTCCTGAGAGCACCACGAAGCTCCCCAGCTGCTGGCCAGCTTTCTCCTGAGCCCGACACACCAGCGTGAGAAGGTCCGCCACCAAGTAGCCGAAGAGCAGCCGAATAAAGCCTTCCATTCTGCCTCCCAGCCCAGGCTCAGCGATGCTGCTGCCGCCGCCGCTCGAGCTGCTGGATGCTGCGCTGCGCCAGGAGCTGAACATAAAGGGGCTCCGTCAGGGGCCGGGCGTCCGCTCAGCCCGCGCTCGCCCTCAGCACCACGGACAGCCCCACGCGGGCCGGGCCGGGGCCGCCACCCCCCCGGGGCAGCCTCCGCCGCCCCTCGCCGCTCACCTCCGGAGGAGCGAGCGCGCCGGCACTTGTGGAGTGCGCGGGAGAGGGAGCGGGCGGGAGGAGGAGGAGGAGGAGGAGGAGTACCGAGGGGTGGAGGTGGCGGCGGGAGCGCGGGGCAGCGCGCTGGGGAGAAGGGGCTGGCGAGAGGGGCGTGGAGGGGGCCACGAGGCGGGAGGGCTGAGGCGAGGGCGCCGCAGGGGCGGGAGGGAGGAGAGAGGGGCGAGCGAGGAGCCTCCCCGCGCCGCCTGGTGCCGGCGCGCACCGCCGGGGGCACCCACCTTCCGCTCCCCCGCGGAGCCCGGCGCGGTCTCTCACACAACTCCCTCAGCCAGCCACGGCGCCCGCCCAGCCCCGCCTGGAACCGGGCGAGCCCGCGGGAGGCGACGGCTGCCGGGGCAGAGCACGGGAGGCTGGACGGACTCGCCGCAGCATCCAGCCGGCGGGGAAGGGCTGCCGCCAACGGGGAATCCGCCTTAGCGAGCGGCGTGCGGGTGAGAGCGAGGGCAAAGGCAGCCCAGCCAGCCCAGACCGTCCTCCGAGGCGCCCGCGGTGGAAACCCGGGGCTGTCCGCCGGCCTGCCCCCCCGCGCCGGGCACCCCTCTGAGGGGCCGGCACCCTCCCCATTCCGAGCAGCCCCTCTGTGGGGCGCTCCCCTCGCCTCGCGCCCCTCAGCCCCGCGGCGGGGCCGTCCCCGCTCCCCGCCGTCCCTTACATAAGAGACTTCCCGCCCAGGCGGGCGCTCCCCACAGGTGCGTCTCCAAAAGCGCGGGAGCGCCTCCCCTCCCCCACCCGCCGCTGAGGGGGGTAACGACCGGCGCGCGCCGGCCCGGGCGGCCTGAAGCCCGCGCAGCCTCCCCCTCCCCCGCGGGGCCCGGGCTGAGGTAGGCGCCTTGGGGGAGGAAGGCAGAGCGCCGGGGCCCGGTAAGTGGAGCGGTCCTTCTCCCGGTGACCGCTGTCCCGGCAGGCTAGCGGCTCTCCGGAGATCGGCTTACCTGTGAGGCGAAGGCAGGTCCGCCCGGCGGAGCGGTGTCCATGGGGCCGCGCCTCCGCTAAGGCATGGGCGTGAGCGGGCGCTGCCCTCAGCCCGGCCCGCTGTGCACAGGTACGGCGTTACCGGCACCGCACGCTTCAGAGCGGGGCTGCCGTTATGTCTGCTGAACATGAGCTGCCCCTGCACATCATTTATTTAGAAATCTTGTTATACTGTCAGGCAGGCAGGCTTCAGAGGACACGGTGAGGCTGCGGGTTGTTTGTGAGAAACGGAATTAAAATAACTTCCCCCAAACAGAGAACTGACTCTGGGAAAGACTTTTTAGTGATTCACTCCCCATCCCTTTTATTTAACTCTCTCATCTCCGTCGTTTGGTTTCGCGGTAACCTGTGCAAGTAGCAGTAATATTATCCTGAATACTATGCTGCCACCAAATGTAGGAAATAAGCCCATTATGGCGTGAGTTAACAGCAAGGGCTGGTGCTTCAAGCAGCTTCCCTGTCCCTTGGGGGTATGTCTGCGATACCCGCGCAGCCTTGTGGGCTGCTGTTGTCCCCGGGGAGAGGGGCTGGTGTGCTGGGCCCCGGCGATGGCACGCTACCATTCTCCCACCGGCTCTTGCCGGGGGGCTGCATTGCCGCCACGCTTCAGGAACTTCGGCCAACTCCGTGTGGAGATGGTAAGTGGTAAATACACAGAAAGGTGAGGCAGAGGACAAAGCAGACGTTTGGAATCGGAGAGGGCTGTAGTTAGCTAATTGCGATCCTTTGCCTTCTCTTAAAAATAGACTCTTAAGTACAGTGATGATTCCACCAAACAGTTTGACAGTAAGCCTTGCATCCTTGTCCAGGAGGTAGGTTAGAAAGTCCCTTTATTTCTCAGCAGAGAAAAACAATCAGCCCCAGCCAAAACCAGCCTTTTTGGTTTTTAATATTTAATTCTTAAAACCTCCACCTCATCAACATCCTCTTTCAAGTCTCTTCTGAAATCATATCATTCCTCCCTTGTGTATACTTCTCTCTGCTATTATTTATTATTTAACACTTTGTGATGCAGTTTGTGCTGAAAATACTGCACAAAATGAATCTGTTCCATACTTATTATTGCATCTGGAGACGTTTAAGGTCCAGTCCTGTCAGGCGCTTAAGATTATGCAAGTTTCCCTGTTGATCTGACTGCTAAAAAGCTGCTTAAATATTTTGCATGATTAGTGCTATACATGTGCAGAAATAACAGCATCAAAAAATGATTTATTTTATGCGCTATTAATCCTGAGTAACTATGGTACAAGTTTCTTGTTTTGCTGAGTTCCTGGGGTTTCCGTAATAATTCCCCTATAGCAAAAAAAGCTCAAAGGATTTAGGCTAGATCATTTGCAGGATTCAGGTCCATGTGATCAGAATCTGACCACATGGCATATGGTTAAAGGACCTTAAAAACATGTTTTCTATGGCACCATAAGACTTTGAATCAGACCCATAGAACCCAGAACCCATAAATCATATTACCCTAACTAGTCACGTTACTCTAGTTGTTATGCTCTCTGTGCCTGTTAGTCATATTAGCAGTGAAGTTGTTTTAGGTCTACCATGTCTTGGAGATCCAATGATGAACTAGAGCTTTTCTAGACTAGGGCATGAACTCTTCTTACCAGACCTACAGCAGTGTTTTTTAATGGCTTCATAGCATGTAGTTGAAAGAACACCTGCATGATCAAAATATAAAACCATTAAGAATAATAATGGAAACATTATTTTGTCGAGAGAAATGGGTTTTACATGCAGTACTGAGGCACATCTGGGGACATTATGTGATTTCATAAAACATTTCTTGATAAAGTCAGCCAATAAATTTCTAATGTATTTCAGTTGCCTTTATCAAGTTGAGAAACACGAAAGATTTCCCAGTTTGGCACCATCGCCTTCCACTTTCAAGACTTTTCTTTTTGACATTGCTTTAAGGTAAGAATTATGTACTTTTCTACAGTTTTATCTCATAAGGAATGTATTTTGCCTCTGAAACAATTGAGAAAACGAATGTTTCATAGAATCTACAGACTTGTCTTTACTCAAGCACATACCCATTTAGTTAAGTGAAATACTTAATTTTATATAAGGTCTGTGCCTAAAATTAAGTATTCCTATTATATTTTCCTCTAATGTCTTTCACTTGCTTTCACTGAGACTTTCACATGTGGATCAATGGCAATGCTTGTTCAACTTCAAGCTAGAAAATAGGCGCTTTTTTCTGGTAAATCCTGTAGCAATGTATAGCTGTGTCTCTGTGGAAGTTATATAAATGCATTACTGTATATGTGTGCACTACACATGTTCAATTCTCTATTTAATTGTATGTACTCTTAGAAGTGATTCTTGCGGTTTTTTTTATGTAAACAAGAGAGTTTGAAAAAGAGTAAAATTAGGAGAGAAAGTTAACGAGTTAACCTGAATCTAAGGTGGTGATAAATCTTAAGAATATAGAACAACTAGAACATATACAGCAATTGCAATAATCATGTTCCAAATTCTATATTTAATTTTTATTAATAATAAGAATGTTGATGCAATCTCTGAGTATTTCCCAGGGACTGACTACCTGCTAAAGAAAACAGTCCTTTGCTGAGCACTGAGTCAATGGAGCTTTCTAGCCAATCATTAATTCCTGAGCCATATAGCTCAATCATTATTAACAGACATTCCAGAGCTGTGAAAATCTGTCAAAAAGCAGCTCGACAGGTCTGATCTAAGGCAGTATTGATGTGAAAGGTATTTTCTGTTAAGAAATGTCATGTGGAAACTGGAATGAAGCTGTCAATGTCTGTTTCCTTGATAGTCATTTCATACTGTAATGGAATGTTTTGGATGTATAGATACAAAATGTATTGCAGCTGGAAAACAAAAGAGATGATGATTCTAGTATAGCAGGCCAACTGGCAGCAAGTTTGCAATCACTAGGCTTTAAAAGTATAGTTTAATGTTAGAAGGTGTCTGCTATTGAACAATAAGGTGGCTTGAGACATGAAAGAAATATCTTAGCAGACATGAGTTGAAGAAGCAAAACATGTTTAACAGGGAGGCTACAAGTGACATGAGGCTTCCAGAGACTGAAAACAGTCCCATGATTTACAAATATTATAATCAGCCTTGAATGACAACACAGAAGTTTGTTTTGAACACCTCTACATTCTTGAATCAGCACAACATCCAAGAGCTCCATTTGCTTCTACTAAGTTTTGTCGTTCCTCTATGAGGAGTACACTTTCCCATTGGTGTTAGGCTTGCTGGATTGGTTCTAGACCTTTCTTTTAGTTACACGGCTAACAGTTCATAAGCCTTTGTTCTTTTAGCCTGTAACTGCAATCGTTAGTATCATATCAGTGCAGCAATGTGTGAAATACCAACCTGAAGTGTGTTGACACTAAATACACTTCTTTTAGAATTATTGAGCACACATTTTTAAACTAAACTTTCTCTTTTCATTAAAAAAGATGCACTTACAGATTGGGACAGAATGAGCTTGTTCTTATAATTTCATGAGTTCATAGCAACTTTAACTAGAACAT
>JAOXNO010000070.1:11018902-11035159 GCA_028565335.1 Limnodromus scolopaceus | reverse complement strand
TCTATTTTTGTCAGTTAGGTTGACGGTTGGACAAGATGATCTTTAAGGTCCCTTCCAACCTAGAAGATTTTGTGATTATTTTTTTTTTGTGAAATTCAAAGAGTGGGAAGGCCGATTTTCTATCGTCAATTAAATTCTACTATTTTATATTTGGACATGGGACTCTCTTACATTTGTAACAGATATAAAAAATATTGGAAGGTTAAAATATTAAAAGAACACCACTATGGGGATACACAGTGTTCTGTGTCATTGATGTAGTTGCTACGAATAAGTACAACTAGAAGAAATCTGAAAAAAATAATTGCCAACACAGTGAAGGAGGAGAGTAGTTGAAGTGAAGGGTTGGTGTAAAACAGGTGGATTACTTTTGCCTTGTAGGGTGTGCAGTATTGTCTTCATCTATTATTAATTTTGAAAGTAGCAGCTTTGTGGCACATATTACATTTTCAGTCATAAATCAGACTCTGTGTGCCTCTACCTGCGTCCAGATTTGATCTTTATCTCTTTTTACCCAAAGTCTGTAAAACACCTACAGATCTTTAGACCAGGAACCTGAAAGAAGTGGAAAATGTAATTTATTGCTGAGAGAATACATGCTGAAAAATGGATCTTTCTGGTTATCTAATACTATCATTAATGGAAAAGGAAAGGTCTTTGAAATTCTGAGAAACAAAAGTGCTAGACACAGCTGAAAGAGACTCCACACTGAAACATTAAAAAAATCAAGTACCATTTAATTTTCAAATCATATTTCCTACAAATTAAACTAAGAGGTTTATAATAGCAATAATTACCTATTCAGCATCCTTCATCAGTCTCTGAACTAATTTTCTTCAGTCATTACTTGAGTGAAAAAAAAACCTTAAATGGGTCATTTATGCTTAAATTAATCTGTGGTTTTCCTGGAGAACCTTCTTTGTTCATCTCCAGCTTTAATTACTGAAAAACATTTTGTTTTATAGAAATCTGTTGCAAAATAGATGCATCCTTCATAGGCATCCTGTTTCAGGAAGTTCAGTGACTGCTATATTAGTGACATTACAGATGGTAAAGTCAATTTTGGGATCTGTTTCACATGCAAAACCTGGTACACAACATGAGTGAATACTAATGTGTAGAAGAGTTCTGTGAAGGTTTTAGTGGACATAAATCATTCTCTAAGACAGCAAAGATTCTCTCAACTGCTGATGCAATCTATTGGTAAGGCTGTATTTTGAGGGAAGAGTAGTGGTAGTCTGGGACCTGTGAAGGCCAGTCAACAAAAGAGTTTAGTTGCCTGATGGATGTATAACTATAGTTTCCACTTACACAGAGTACAGTTTTGTGGTGTCAAACCTCACTCTGTAGCAGAAGCTACAGCTTTGCAAAGTGGTATGACAATGGTTCCTCTTGCACAGTTTTTTTGTAATCACTTTTTTTTTTCCTCAGAGTAATCTGATGCATTTCTTTATGTCCAGTTTGTTATATCCTGTCAGAATGGTGATGTACATGTGCTTCTCAAAAATATATTTGGTTAAACAAGTGAGCTGCAAAGAGCCTGCCTACTAAAATTTTGGCGACCAAAACCAAAATCATCTTTTATGAAAGATGATGAATTCTCCTTATACAAGAAAGGAAGAAAAAGGAAGCATTTTTTTCAAAAAACCCAAATTGTTTCCATGTCACCTGTAATGTAAAAATTAGTTTTTCCAGTCTGAAAAATATTTTTCTGCTTTGAGCAAGGAAACAGGGATTTGCCCAGTATATTTGGAATGCATTTTGAGTTAACCAATGTAACAGTAAAACAGGGATGTCCTTGTTGAATGCTTAGTTGAAAAAACCTCTAAGTGCTCTGATTGTTTATTGGATTTTAATACTGAAAGGATTACTGCTGCTTTGATTTTTTTTGGCAGAAACAGTAGCTGTAGTTAACGATCATTGGGTTTTTCTTTTTTTCTAATAAAATGTCATTTATCAGTAAAGAAGGAGAAAGGAATCAGAGAGTCATGCATACAGATGCGTAAACTAAATACTGCTTCTTCTGCCAGATTGCTGCTTTTGCTTGTACATTAATGGAAAATCTGTTTGTTTAAAAATAAGGAAAGTCCAACAAGTCCAAGTTTTAGATCTAGCTATAAAATAAAAGCTCTTAAATCTAGATTTTCTTCTTAGACCAAGACCCATAGTATATGCCTGAAGCCTGTAGTACTATAAAAACACACATGTATATATGTGTGTATATATATACACACACTGAATAGTTTCTTCAAATCTATTTATATGTCTAATTCCCTTCCATTTGTGACTGGACAGGTCTTGGTAAACAACAGGAATCATAAGCTTTTGATACTAGGGAAATGCTGTCCAATTCTGACTGGAATAATTCTGGAGAACATTTACGTCAGAAAGTTCTTAGATAATTCAAGATGAGATTACAGTCACTCGCAAATTTTCTGCATAATTTTGGAAGCGGCTACTTCAATTAAAGCCTTATTTTTTCACCTAGCTCTAGTCCTGCTAGACCTCTATGCATTTTTTCTGTATCTAGCAGTTTCAATAAAAACTCATGACCCAAATGTCCATGGCTCTTCAGGAATAGACACCTAATGTGTCAAAAACATGCACCTAATAAAAAAATTGCTTCTGTTCTAGCGCTCTCAATCACTGGAGTCAATATTGGGCATGACTTTTGAATTTGCTGGCAGCCCAGGTCTCAATTACTCAATGAAAAGTGCAAGTACTCAGTATACCTAAAAATTAAATCTCAGGATAGGGAAATCCAAAATCAGAGGCACCCTGAATAAAGTAGAACTCTTGAATATTTGGCAGCACACAAAACGAATGAGACATTTTACAAAAACGACCAGTAGATCTAGATAGAACCTGTATCTGTGTCAGAAATGGGAATTCAGTGTGCAAAACAAATTGAGTTAAATTGTGTGTTTAACTCATTACATCAACTTTTTTATCTCTCATAGTTACAGTGATTCAAGGAATATATTACAGGTTTCTTGAACAAATGGAGCCTGCCCACACTAAATGAGTCAGATAAAAATCAATTACATTGTGGATTCTTAACTGTGGAAATAATCAATGTCATCATTGTTCCCTTCCTAGCAACAAAATATTGGTCCCGGTCAACCAATCTTTTTAAGTTTGTTTGTGCAAAACATTTTTAATATTTTTTTATATTGTTATGTGGGCCCTTTGAAAATGGAAAGCCATTTGGTATCAAATATTAACAGGACCTTTTTTGTAACATTGATAAGCAGTCTTTAGTGTAGTAATTAATTTATGATCATAGAATGTCAAAGGAGCAGACCTTAAGTTTTATCATATTCTGTAACAGTTCAGGCTCAGATTGCTCCATTTATTTATACTGGCATAGTCATCCTGGCGTCTTTTACTCTCAGCAACAGAACGGGAGACAAAGACAGAGTGGGCTAGTATGAGATACTACTATAAGTTTTCAAAACTTACTGATTTTTATCTGTTAGCTTTTCTGGGGAGAAGAATAGGAGGGGTATCATATGCCAAACCTTCCAAATGTTACATCTGCTAGAAATGCTGGCCTGCTATAGGATTTATGGGAGCTGGAAGAAGAGATTAATAGAAAACAGACTTGATACATTGTATGCATTATTTATTTCAGCATGTGTAAGCCCATATTGTCTCTAAACAAATACAATGTTGTGATCGTTTTTATATCATCAGGTTTTATTAATTCCCATTTTTTTCTCTAACTTATCCACTCATATATATCAGCATGCACTGAAAACAGATGTTGATAATCCTGTGTGTGTTGTTTACACCTCCAACCTTCATCGGATTCCCTGAATTCCAGATGGCAGATAGTCATTCTACTCTATGTATAAGATTAAAATGGTTTAGTTTCTGCATATCCGTCTGTGCTTTGTAATTTTAATTCCAATGTCTAGATCAACCCTTTTCTGTCCTTTTCACCTTTTGCATTCTTCCATTTTTGCTATTTGTTGACTTCTTGTCATTTGCTGATAATAGAGAAAAGATTCCCTCCTTCAACCAATGCTTTGATTATTTTGCTCTTTATATGAATGGGTTCATGAGATATAGCAAATTTTAGAATTACTTGTTTCATTACAACTTTATCTAGATCTCTGAAGGGTATACAATCATACTTTCAATTGCAGTAAGGAATAGAGTGTCTGCTACTGGATATTTCAGAACTTCCAAGTTGTTAAGAATTGTAAGGATTGGCAGCATGATCTAATGCATACTAGAATAAGTCTTAGAAGATCTGGACTCCTCAGATCTGCACTATTCTGATCAGAGTCATTACTAAGCTAAACCTTATATAAGCATTTCCTTTTCAAAGCCTGCATTTCTCACATTTTATCTATCTTATTTTTAATATACTGCATGCTGTTCCAGAATGGTATATTTTCCTCTGTATACTAACTCACACTAACTTTTTAAAATTAGTAAAATTATTCTCAATTTATATTCTGTAAGTAAGACCAGGCACGTGGTACCGTAAATTATTTATTCGGTGTCATTATATTCATGACACTCTGTATAACAAATCAAGGCCTATGATAAAATTCTGCTGCTTTATCTAGGCCTCATCTGGAATAAGTCCATGAAAATCTATAATTAAACTAACATAGATCAGTGGTAACTTTAAACCATTTAGTCATAGTAAAATGAGTTTAGCTGTATAGCATTTGGTCCATGATCTTGGCTTCAAAAATGTGTACTTTAAATTTGGCAGAGGAAAAGAAGCAGGAGAGAGCAGAAATCCCCCTCCTGCACACACACTCCCCATCCACAGTTCTCACGTTTATATGCAAATGTTCCTTTATTTTTGCAGATGAAAACACTTCTGCACGCAGGCTGCAAAATTACAAGAAAATGTTTTTTAAGTTACAAAATGGAAATTTCTTGTGACATCCCTATTACTACATCAGCTTGAGTACTGTCTGCTGTATCAGAGGACCCCGTTGGAAGAGGAGACAACGTAGGTATCCTGCACACTCACCATACTCCTCACCTAGCATCCCGAGGCTCATCCGTCACCCGTCCTGCAAGGAGATCAAATACAGTCCTAACAGAATTTTGTAGAAGGGAGCCCCCTACACATGCCTGGAAAAAAAAGAGCTGTAAAGTAACAGAGATTTAGATAAATCTAGATCTTAGACTCCACATCTCTGCCAGGTCTGACTCAGTCTTTCAGATGTGCATACCTTGACTTAAGAAAACTGGTTGCCTTTAGCAACACATGCAGGTTATGACAAAGGTGCTGATCACAAGCTCAGGTCCCTGTGCTACAAAGCAACAGTGCGCTGTCGTGCCAAAACAGTAATGTTCTCTCTACACTTTTTGGCCTGATCTTGATGGTACTTTACTTGCAAAAAGCATCCTGAATTTAGGTGAAGTCATGCAGCAGTCGTATATTCTGGTATGTGACTGCTCAGCCCTATTAAGCAGATGAGAAGGAAATGAAAAAAGGTCAAAAATCTCTTTGGATCATCCAGCCAATTGCTCTTACATTAGCATGAGCGGTTCCAGCGTCAGACCATGATCACCTCTTCCTATGATGATGTTAGGATATTTAGATAAGCTGTACCTGAGAGTCAAACACACGCTTCAGTATCTACTTGCTTAATGTACCAAATGCTGCCTCATAAAGAAGGGAATTGACAAAAATGACTTAATAAAAAAAGACTTCATCTAGCGCTTTACATCTAATGATCATCAAGCAGTTTACAAGCAGGAATGAAACGGTTTCCGTTTGTGGATAATATCCCCATTTTACAGATGGAAAAATAATCCAGCCATAGGAATGCATTTCAGTTGATGACGGGAACCTTATCTAGTGCTTCGCTATAGATTTCAGGAGGTGAATGAAGAGGCACTCACAATCACAGTGCGGAATAACGGGGCCCTGGAAAATCACCACCAAATTACCCTGTCCGTATTGCTAAGTCAGAAAGGGACTCCAGGCCAGAAAAGATTAAGAAAACATAGCCTTGCAATGTGTATCAGTGTTTGTGTATCGGTTATTCCCTGACGGCGTGGCCCGGTGCCGAGTCACCGCAGCCGTGCGGGCAGTGGTAGCTGCCCACCCCCAGCCCCGGGCCAGGCCGGGAGCAGGCCCCGGGGGCACAGACACACCCAGCCGCTGCTTTTTCCATGTCACTTTTTTTGGTTTTCATGGAACTTTTTTGGTTTTTCTCTTTTTCAAAGAGCAGCCGGTGGCGATGTCTGACTTTGGGAGTGCACTTAATGCTAAGGTGAAATCTGAAATGGAGAACACCCCTTCAAGGTATTGAGGAAGACTGCCAATGCTTCTGGATGACGTCAGCTTACTTCAGTTTGCAGGTTAGGAAAAAGTTGAATATATTGGGTTTTTATTATTATTCATTTAAAACCCAGCGCCAGGTTCCACTCCCAGAGGTTGCGCTCTCACCTGCAGACACCCCAGCCTGCCCGCGGCCGCCATGTCGCCGCGCCGCCCCCCGCTGCCCCCGGCCCCCGCCGCCTCCCCAACATGGCGGCCCCGGGGAGTCACCCCGCAACCCCCCCGCTTCGTCCCAAGGCTGGGCCCTCACCTCTCCCGGGGCAACCTCTCCCTCCCCAGCTGCCCGGCCACACTTCGGCCAGCCGTGTCCCTCAGGCCCACCTTCCCCCCCCGCCGGCGCCGCGTCTCCCGCCCGCGCCCAAGCACCGCCCCCGGCGGAGGCGGTGCCGCCCCCTCGCCGGCCCGGGGCCAGGCGGCGGCTCTCGGCAGCGGCCGCACGGCGGGCGGGAGCTATGGCGGCAGAGGGGGACGCGTTTCTGAGAGCCCGGGGCAGGACTCTGACCGCCTTCCGCCAAGGTAGGCGTCGCGGGGCCCGCGGGAGCGCCCGGCGGAACCTCGGCATAAGGCTGCGGGTTCCGGCGGGCTCTGTTCCCCGCCGCGCAGCCGGGCGGGAGGGGCGTGCGGAGGGGAGGCCCGGGGATCTCCCCGCCGGCAGCGGGAGGAGCGCTCACCGCCGGGGAGGGGAGGTGCGGGCCGGGCGATTGGAAGATCGTGGACAGGGCCCCGGCCGTCTGGTAACGCTAGGAAGGCCGCGATGGGGAGCCCCTGCCCGGCGGAGCAGGCGGCACTCGGCCTGCCGCTGCCGGTCGGGGGGAGCCTGGCCGAAGGCGGAGCTGTGCCGGGCGTGCCTGGAGCCTCACCAGCTCCTTCACACCTCAGCTGGCGCCTGGAAGCGTTTGCCCCTGCGGTCCTGCCCGGCCCCAGCGCCGGTGGCTCCGGCTCCCGTGGGGAAGGTGCCGGCAGGGTCCGACACCGGGGTCGTTTTAAGACGCTCGTCAGTGCTGCTAAACCTGGTCTCTTTGGCTCGTGAAACTGTTGCTGCTGACCCTGTGCCATTATGTGTTTGGACCTGTGGGGGTGACCTAACAGGTTACAGGTGGCTCATTGTTTGTGTTACTTAAATGAAAGTCAGGTGTGCCGTAATGGACACAGGTAGATAAGATCCCAGTTTATTCGAGGTGCTTCAGCCTCCCTCAGGTCAGCAGCTAGTTCTTCCCCAAGGCTTCCGGGTGGTGCAGAGGCAGCTCCCGTAACCCCCTCGGCTGGCAGTGCCCAGCACAGGTCAGCTCCGTAGGAGACACGGTTCCAGAGTTTACCTTCTCCCAGGTGAACGAAGAGACGAGGCCACTGCCAAGCCAGAGGTGGCAGCCACCTGCTGACTACTGGTTCTTGTCTTGTGGCTGGACCAACAGAAGAGTGTGTTGAACATCTGTGTGCATCTCACCTGTTTGTAAAATTCTCCCAGGAGTGGAGATTCTGTACATGTCTAGGTTTTTCAGGTGCATAACTAGCTCTGTGTTAAGAAATCTTTTCCTATTGCCACACACGGAAGGTATTTTATGTTTATAAATTAAAAACTGTATTAGTTTGGTGAGGTGGACAAGGCTATTCAATCCTAGCAACTTTGTGGTATTTTCTTGGGTTTCGTTGGAAATATTTGGCTTTGCTTGTTGCCAAATAAAGAAAAATCACCAACTCTAAGCATGTGAAGTATACGTATGCAGTCATTCTGGCAACCTATTAATTGCAGATGGTGTGGTTGGTTTGGAACAGAACGCCTAGCATTTGTTGAGAGGACAGATGGCAGACAAGCCATCTAGTTATATCAACTGTGTAGTGAAATTGTAACAAAATGAGTGTTCAATGACAGTGTAAAAAATTCTAAACAAAAGCTTTAAGTACTTCTTGAAAATTGCCTTAAAAATGGAAGAAAAAAAGCGATTTGGATATCTGTTTTCCAGGTGTGTTTCTTTCTCCTGAAGTGTCCTTGTTTGCATTCTTTACGAATTAATTAAGACTTTTCTTACTGGTTAATTGTTTTTAATCTTGTTCAGGATTTTTTTGTGCTATGGTAGTCCAGCTACCATCTTTGGGTACAATGTTTCTTTGTCAATAATTTACCTAACTCTTTCTTAAGGGGCTAAAGTTCAATACAGCCTTTTAATAACTAAATGATTGGAAAAAAACAGAGTGAGGGGCTGATAAAACTGAAGCAGTTTTTTGCGGTTTAGGATGAAAAGCAGTTACCTGTGTTTTCCTCAGTCTTTAAATTTCCCTCCTCCCGTTAAAAGGGTACTTATACAAAGCATTTACTACCCCTGCTGTGTCTCGGCACACCGTTTCCTTTTAAAATTTGAGCTTAATTTCCTTTTTTTCTTAATACCCTTTCTGCAAAATCACTCTTCCACACCCTGCCCGTCCCCTAATAGTAATTTGTTCAGTCTGCTTTCACATAATATGGAGGTTATACCTGTAACCTGCTCTAATTTACTCTTGGTATGTGACGTGTGAATTGGAAGCTCAAGGTTACGGATCTAAATTAGCCAAGAGTTAATAGAGTATAGAAGCAAACAGTGAATAAATACCCTACTTAATTGGCAAGAGACCTCTGTATGCTTTGGATTTACTTTTTTAATAAATTCTCTGTTTTTTCTACCCATGTGAAATTATGCTTCAGGTATTTACTACTTTTATTAGTACTTTAGTGAAGAAACAGGGCCATATGTTTGAGTAAATTCTGTCTCTGCTACTTCTCCCAAAAAGTTGTGGTTTTTTTGTTTTGGTTTGGTTGGGGTTTTTTTGTCCTAAGTATGTCAGTAGTGTGCTGTGCAAGGAATTTCTGTGAAAGTAGGTAAAGCACTTTTTTCAAGTAACTGAACAAGTGATAGTACCATCAGCTTAACTGGTTGAGAAGCGTGTCTGTTTTGAACTTGTCTTTTGCTAGATTGAGCTGATGGTTCCAAAACCTCTGTCTCGAAGAGGCAGATAACCACTGTTGCATACTCACCTTCTCAGATCCGCATGATTTTATGTTCCTCTGTCATGTCCCCCTCACCAATCTTTTGTAAGCTATTTAAGTCTATTCAGTTGCTTCTCATATTTTTCTCTGTTCCTTTCCCATCTCTGTTTCTTTGCCATTACTGAATGTTGAGGTGACTTTTCTTTGTAGCACTTGCTAAACTATCATTGTTTCTGTGGTGTTTTTTCTATTGTGTGCTATCCTGCATCTGCTTCCCTGAACACTCACTGAGTAATGAAGTCTCTCCACAATTCCTCACAACCAGGCCTTATTTTCATACTGCCAAATGGCTTAGTTTTACCAAATTTCATTTCCTTGCTATTCAGATTGTTTTGAATATGTTGAACAGTATAGATCCCCTTACAGATTCAAATGGGATGTGTGTCTTACCCGTCTCTTCTTTTCTTACTATTTTTTAATGCATGCAAGGACTTTCTTTCATATTTCTAACAATGGCTCTTGGTTCCTTAAAAGTCTTTGGTGATTAACTGTCAGATACCTTTGGAGACAGTATTAAGTGGAAATCCTTATCCATGTGACACATGTCCATTACTCTTTTTGAAGATTCAGTAAGTGCAGTAGTTACTGTCTTACTGTGTGTTTCCATTAACTTGCCTGTACAGATACCAGTTTTGCAGTCAGCGGTTACCAGGTTGCTCAGAAAAGCGATTTAAATGTAGGTGTGATACTGGCCATCTTCCTGCTCCTCTGGTGCAAGGGCAATTTTAAGCAGGTGGTAACTCCCCAGGGGTTAGCTGTTTTTTACTTTTGAGTTCTTCTGTGGGTGCCATCTGATCTGAGTGGTTTGTTATTGTTCATGTCTATTTGTTGAATCATCTGCTGGTGTTTTGATTTGAGACAGATCTGATGCACTGTTTGTAAAGAATAATTCTGGCATTAGATCTTTACAGGTTCCTTCACAATAAACATGGATACAAAAATTTACATTGTTTTTCTGCTCTGCCTTTATCTTTGCGTGGCTGGAACATCTATTAACCTTGGTGAGTGTCTGGCAGGCTACCTATTCCTAATGCCTCTAAAAAGGGCTTTATTACTTTTCAGATTTCAGATATTTCCAATTGTTCTTCACTCTCTTTAGCTTGACTTCTTGGACTTTTGTATCTAACCTTCCAGTGTATAAAATCTGTCCTGTTTTCTTTCTTTGGATACTTTAGCTTTTTGAAGTATGCTGTCCCACTCTTGCTAGCGCCCTTATAGATGCTGCTTATGTTGTTTTGTCAGTCTGGATTTTTTTTGGTCTCTCTGACGTTCTTAGTAAATGCTGTGCATATGGTCTGAGCCTCTGGGACAGTGTCTTTGAATAGTTTCCATGCTGCCTTCAAGGATTTTTGCACTTTTTTAAAGCATCATAATTACATATAATTCGCCTTCCTTTGAAATTAAATAAAACCACAGTTGATTTCTTATTTTTTCTTGCTTTCACATGAGTGTTGGATCTTGGCACATTATGATTACTGTTCTAGAGCTCTTCAACAGTAATATTTTTGAGCACTGATCAGCACTGCTTCCCAGCTAGCATATTCCATTCCCAATACTGTCTCCAACTCTCGTATGAATTAGGCAAATTTGTACGTGGGTTTTGAGCAACTTTCTGTGACTTCACCTTGTCATTATGCAAGCCACCCCCCTTCACACCTACAGGCTTGGGCTGTAAAGTTTCTGTAATGAGTTTACATGTTAAATTTGGGGGTGGGCATAAAGGCATGACTAGAGTTTAGCATTCTGTAGCCCTCAGTACAAATAAACTGTATCTGAGGGGACGTTTCCTACCTTGATGGTTATCTAAGAAGTTTGAAAGTATACCTTTTAAAAATAGTAGCACTGCGTAATTTATTTGAGAAACTATATTCTGTCAGCTAGTGTTTCTACTGACATTATCTTTCTAGTTTAGGCTCACCATACTTCATTTCTCCAATAATTACTCTTTTAAAGGATTTTATTTTCTCTGAAAAATTTATTTTGATAGCTGTTTTGAATAGGTTTTTTCCCTGATGCATAAAATTGCGTCTTCCATAATAAGTTGCATTGGTCATTCAGCAGAACCCTCAATAGTCATATCTTTGGTAGTCTTTCCAGTACAAATGGAAAATATATCTGAAAGGAGTGCATATTTCATTAGATTGAAATCTTTTCTATTTGGACATACAGAAAATAACAATGGTGGTTTTGTAGCCATAATTATTCATACTGTTTTAATGTTAAACAAGGAATTTTTAAGGATTTAGTGCAAGTCCTTTATTGGTTTTTGAGCTATTTCAGAACTGAGAGTAATGAAAACAAATTCCTTTAAAGATCAACTGCAAAACAATTGCAAGGAAAAAGGTTTTTCCTTTTGTATTGTTTATGATATATAAATTCTGCCCTCAGTTAAAAGATTCCATTTTCCTTCCTGTCTATAGCTGCTTTAGAAAACTAAGGTTGTGTTTCTTGTCCAATTTTACCTGAAAAAAGAGTCACAGGCACACTTTGTAAGCAGAGACAGCTCAGGGCAGGGAACCATGTACCTATTTCTGCTATTTTGTGAGAAGTGAAATTAATTCCCCTGGCAAACCCGATGTGAGAATGAGGGCATTTTTTGTATTTATTACTGCCTGTACTATACTGAGCAAGCACCAGGCACGTGTCCACGTCCATTCTCCTCGGATACAATAGTGTCTAGAGAGAGACTATGGACAGAAGGAACTTTTTTAACTGACTTGTTTCAATGAAATGCTATAAGAGTGTGGAGAAAGATTAAAACCAATGTACTGTTGAAACCAACGAATGTATTTTAAAAAAGTCCCACTAGGGAACTATTGGAAATCCCACCAGTACCATGTGGCTGTCAGAGGCCAGCTTTCAGTGGTTTATATGAGCAATCTCTGTGTATCTGTGTTTGTAATCCTTAAAGAGGGGGGAAGAATAGGGAAGAGAAATTAGGAAAAGCAAAAGGGGAAGAAATAAAGGCAAGACAAGATATTAGCTATTGTCCTCCAGAAATGATGAGGTTTGGCTTAATTCCCACTTATGTCCTTGAAGTGTCTTTTTGTGTTTGATCACAATACATGGCTGAGGTTTTCTCTTGTGTATTGCTGCTGACTACTTTGGCCCTTCACGGAATTAATCCTTAGATAAAATTAGAAGCTGGCACCATTTTTCAGCCTATGCTACTAAAAATACATTGCATTGATCCTCTCTCCGTACTTTGGCATGCATGGGAGCAGAAAAAGAGTGGGAAGCTATTGAAACTGAGGCATAACAACATGTTCTGAAGTTGGACTTCTTCCGTGGCAATCAGCTGTGCCTCTCTTAAGGAGGCCTGGGAACAAAGCACATTTGGAATAGGAGTGTTTTGTGGCTCCATGTGTAAGAGCAGCTCTGCAGACATTATTTGGCCTTCAGAAATGGAAACCGCATGTACATCAGTTATTGGAGAAATCTGCTGACTTCTGTCTGGCATTTGCATTTTCTTATTGCTGTATTCAGAAAGTGGCAGGCAGCCTCTATGGGATGAAGAGTCAATGTGCTGGCATTCTCAGCTCCACTCAATTTTGCGATGCAAGGGAGAAAGCAGAAAAAATTGCTAATTAAGTCCTAATTTTCTGTTACTTTACCTAGCGTGCACTTTGTCTAATACAGCTTCATAGCTCCTCTAAACGCTTGAAAATTGAAACTCCTAGCAAGAAGGGTGCCTTTGATTCTCATAAAGGATTCCCATAAAAGTCATTGCTTGCTATGTTTGAAGGGGAGAAAGCAACTGCATGTGCTATTTAATTGAAACCTTATGGAGTAACATCTAGGACCTGGATGATGACTAGATGATCACTGCAAAAACAGCTGTTCCCCCTCCCACCACTTGTGCCCAATGCTGTTTGTTACTAACCCTCTGCCAGACTTTGGCATTCCCCTGGCATAGCAACAGAATGATTTGTCTGAGCGCTCTTCTTTTGATTCAGTGCAAAGTCCATAAAAATGGTTCAAACAATCTTTTGTGATGCCTGACTTACTGCTTAAGCAGACAGAGTTGATTTGCTTGGCCTGCGGTACCTGCTCTGCTTGAGGGTGCTAACAAGCAGCTGGTAAGGGAGAGAAGTAGGGTACAGAAGTTTTGTTGTTAATTATCTGAACACAGTCCATTGATAAATCATTTAATTGTTAGCCGAAAGACTTCTGGATCCATCTGTGGTAGTGGAAGATGTTTTTACATCCTGTTTCTCATTGCTACCCTCTTACCATATTGGTCTGTTGGAAAGGCAGGTGTGCTCCTGGATTTTTAAGCAAAATTAGCCAAATTACACTAGTTGCACCACTTCAAACTTTAGCTCAACTGTTGTCATTCCTTGCATAGATAAGAACTCCTCTGCAGACAGACCAGTGAGGGCGATTAAGAATTATTTCCTGGATGAGCTGAATTCCGAACAGGATTAAGAGTTGGTGCAGGTGCAAGCTTGCACCAGTGGTGTTGTACCAATGCAAGTCTCTTCATGATATTCTGCTTTTATTTATAGTACTGTATAGTAATTGAAGCACATTCCTGATAAACAAAACCTCAAGTTGAGTGTCCATATATTAAACTGAGTGTCCATATATTATTTTTTCCCCTGTATTCTTTTGTTTGTGGGGAACAAAATCGGTAAGTACCACTTGAAAAGTAATAAACCAATTCCCGTTAGCTTAAGTACTAGGTTTATTTTTTTAAAATAGGGTCTCTATATAGAGTGATCAAATAACAAGACCAATATAGGAAATATTTATTCAACCTTACTGCTATTTTTTGTAACTATTTCATAAGTTATCAAATACCACAAAAATATCTTTGACTGAATTATTTGACTAAGACTAGTTAATTAAACTAACATTTTAAGTAAATGTTAATTAGGTAGCCCTGATTCCTGTATCTTTTCTGTTCCTGATTCACTTTCTTCATTTTATCTTTTTCTTTCCCCCAGGAGAATATAGCGTATACCTCTGCATCATTTTCAGTTCCTTTCTCTTTTCACCTCCTATCCCTTTCCTTTTCTCCCCGCTCTTCTTCACCTCCACCCCTGCATCTTCTGTTTCTCCTTTCTTCTGCCACTTCTTGATTCTGTCTGTGTACTGAACTTCTCTTTTCAAATTCATCTTATCAGTGTCTCTCTCTCTCTGCCTCACGTGACCGTCACTCACCCACTCAAACCAGAGCATCTGTGCACAGTCCTGGAAACATTCAGGTACTTAAACCTAGAGAGCTACTGTAGTGGCATGAATATAAGGCAGGAAAAAAAAATATTCATGAAGTGTATATTAAATAGCCCCCAGTCTGGCCTTGCAACCTGTTTCGCATCAGCTCTGCATGCTCCCTGACAGCGCGCTGTCTGCTTGCCAGACTTCTCTTTGTTCAAGCATGTGAGTGTGAAGCTCCTTGTTACCTGGGCCCTGGCCCGGTCCTGCTGCCCGTGCCAGCCTCCCTGACAGCTCCTGGGGCTCTGGAGAGGGAAACACCGTATGTCCGGAATTGAAAGAGACTTTTAAAACAAAGGCTAGCTGTCTTTTGTATTTCCTGTAAAAATAGATAGATAAATGTCTCTATATTTTAGTTAGGCTACTATGGTAAAAATTACTGGCTTCAGATTAATCAATACCAAACAAGTAGATCTTTGCTCAGCATTAATTATCAATACTGTCTACAGAGTTGCTGGAAAAGAGGCAGGTGTTAAAAATCCTACCGAGTTGTTCAAAGATTTGACCTTTTTCCCCCATTTAATAAGCGTGAGGATTGTGCCACTCCTCCAAAACCAGTTCCTGTTTCAAACTTTCCCTTTTTTCAATTTTATTTTGTATAAATCACAAAGGTTTAAGATCCAAGGTTCATTATCTCTTTTTTTTTTTTCTGTAGCTTTTCGCTTAGAAAAACTACAAGGTGATTTCTCTGCACAAACAATGCCTTTGATGCAGCATGTAAGCTGTTCTTTATGGCAGTGCAAGACAAAAAATAAAAACCTAAATTACTCTGTGTCATTTGACTGTTTCCATGAGGCTTTTATTGCACACCCGTGGATAGAAGGGTCATTTCACTTCTTTGAATAAGTTATGTAATTGGAAAAGTTAATTTCATTTCAGAATTAGAAACTTTTAGCCATTCATTAGCTTTTATCTATAAAATACATGATTATTATTTAGAACTAGGTAATGCTGGTGTGAATTAACAGACTATCAATAATTTTGTTTAGAAATTAAATGTGAAAAACTAAAACATAGAAGCTTGCATTTTGCAAAATGATCTGATGCCATAGCAACAGATGACAATTACAAGCAGATTTTGGGAGTTGCCCACATTCCTTCTCACTCACCCCAGCCTATCCGTCTCCATGGTGCAAGAGGTGAATTCTGACCTCTGTTTTCTAACCTTCCTTGAAAGAAACATACCCCACTTCTTGCAAAGAAGCTCCAGTTCTAGAACACTTGAAAGAAAACCAAAAGTAAATTCCTGCAGTCAACATGCTACTTGCTTATGTATTGTTATTGGAAGATTAGTTTTTGCCTCAAACTGCATTTCAGATTAGACTGACATAATATGAGAGTATATTAATGGATTAGATTTTAATTTGAAATAATTTGCTGTATCTGTTTTTTTAGATTTAACTATAGATTGATGTCATCTGAATTTTTAACAGTTTAAATGCTGTTTAAAAATACCACAGTAACACTAAACGTATTAAGCCAAATACAGCTGTCAAAACTGAAATATTCAGGTTGCAAACTAATGCATTTAGACAGCTGGAGAAAATAGAGTGTACTCATGTTTGTACTTTAATTCCAACTTGAGATGTTGACTTATGCAAAGCATTTGACACTGTCCTGCACGACATCCTGGTCTCAAAATTGGAAAGACACGGATTTGATGGATGGACCACTCGGTGGATAAGGAACTGGCTGG
>JAOXNO010000070.1:10961707-11013339 GCA_028565335.1 Limnodromus scolopaceus | reverse complement strand
CTTAGAACCCCCAGATCCTTTTCTGCCAGGCAGCTTTCCAGCCACACTCCCCCAAGCCCGTAGCGGTGCATGGGGTTATTGTGACCCAAGTGCAGAACCTGGCACTTGCCCTTGTTGAAGCTCATACCATTAATGTTGGCCCAATGATCCAATCTATCTAAGTCTCTCTGTAGAGCTTCCCTACCCTCATGTGAATCAACACTCCTGCTTAGCGTGGTGTCATCTGCGAACTTGCTGATGATACACTCTGTGTCCTGTCGCCTGTGACTTGGGAGAAGAGACCGACCCCCGCCTCTCTATACCCTCCTTTCAGGTAGTTGTAGAGAGCAATAAGGTCTCCCCTCAGCCTCTTTTTCTCTAGGCTGAATAACCCTAGTTCCCTTAGCCTCTCCTCATACGACTTGTGCTCCAAAGAGAGCACAAGAAGATAAATATAAATCTGTGTGTGTGTTTTTAAAATAATTTATCATAGAATGGTTAGATTTGGAAGGGACCTTAAAGATCATCTAGTAACATGTAGAAATAATAGATTTTTCAAAGGATTTTTTCCTGCCTATTCCTGTTGCCTACTTAGCGTCTGGAATAGAAATTCCTTCAAAAATACAAAAAGAGATAAAGAAACTGAAAGAAAATGTATTTTAAAGCAAGGCAACTCACATCCTGTTTTAAAAATGTCTTACCAAGATACTCACTGACAGTTTCTTTGGTTTGGTTTGTTAATACCTGTTACTGTGTGAGACATTGGAAGACATTGGCATTAAGAAGCCAAGATGTTGGCCCTGTAAAAACTTATTTGCCGCATATTCTTTTATCAAAATAGAAATCCTCTGATGTTGGAGATTAAAACTTTCCTCATTCCTTGTGGTGAAATGTTTTGGAAAACTTGGAAATACTGAAGTCACATTCTCAAGTTCTCTGCCCCATTGCTTGCTAAACTCTAGGGATTGAGGTGACTTCCGTCTCGTGGAAGAATGAATTCTTAAATTTCTTCTCTTACACGGGTATGTGGTTGAACTGTGAGTGTATTTCTGCACCAGTTATGACATAGATAAAAAGCAGAAGCCATTATATTACACTGTAATATGGCACAATTCTCCATTAATTCCAGTACTAATTCTGTGCTTGAGATTTTAATATGTCTTTACATAATCCATTTAAACAATTCTAACTTGTGAAGACACAATGAGATAAAAAGCTGACAGCAACTGATTAAATTCTTTTAAAAATTTTAGAAAGTGTTCCATTTCAAAATTGTAAGAATAATACTGAAATTTGCCAGCACTTTCATTATTTGTTACAACAAAAATTTAAAATTGCAAGAAGTCTTTTGTAAGTTAATGAAAAAGAACAAACAGACAATCTAAGGATTTTTATAGCCAATAGCTTTTCAGATAATTTGAACATATAAATGTTTCCAGAATTGAAGACCAGTAGTAATATTTCTTTCCATGGAGTAATTTAAGTATTTTCACTGTTCTAGCCAAGGATGTTTAGACCTATGTAATGCATGTCTGTAGGGGAATGGTACTGTAATTGTTTCATGCTTCTCCACTGAGGAGTCTCTCCAAGAATAATTGCTGTGTCAATTCCCTTATCGTGTTAGTTCATAAAATGAAGGATTAAAAATTCATTTTTTCAGTAGGCAAAAACCAGAAATGACATGAGACAAGACATTGATTTAAGTTTAACAATTGTGAATTTGGCTTATACGTGTATCTTATTTAATGTTTCAATTTGCCTTTTAAATCACTTGGGTATATCAGCTATATTAAAACTGAAAACATCAGTGTTAATGAAAGTGTATCACAGTCACTATTGCATCATGATTATTGAAGAAACCTATTGTCAACTAAAGTTCAGCTCTTTTATAATACATTGGCCAATGTTTATCAAGTTCTTTGGATTATACTGTTTTATAATCAATGCGTGTCAAAAAAAGAGAGGGGGAAGAAACCCCAGATCCTCCTCTCTTGTCTTAATATATTTTATTGTGGAGTACCAAGTGCAAAGTTTATGGCTGTTTTAAAGCATGCATTGTAGTCATTTAACTGAAGCAATGTTGAGGCCTTTTGCAAAGGAACTCCAAGAAATCTCAGAATTCCAGCAGCTAGAAGTGATGAACAGAATCCTGATCAGCTGGGAAGCAATCAGGCACAGCACTTGGAATCCATTACAGATGTCATTAGAGCAACGAAGTAATCAGTGCCAGTATCTTGGTATTTAGCTGCTGATTAAAAGTAGTTTGTACTCTGAATATTATTTTCAGAAGTTTTTCTTGATTACATAATCAAGAATAGGATATCTATTCCTGGTAACGCTAATATTGTGGTACATAATCAAGAATTTTAAGCAATACCTTATAGTGCAACTGTGTTACTGAAAATAATTTCTATAAACTCAATACTTACACCTAGATACACCAGGATAATGAAAGACTTACTTCTGAAGACATTTGTGTGCATTGAGTTAGTGTACCATAACTTCGTATGGCAAAAATGGTAATCTGCAAAATGCAAAATACTGTTGATTGGATAATATGTTTGTTTCACTGCATTTTTCTAAAACTCTGGAAACTTCTTTCTAAAAGTGTTTTTTCTCATATCAAGTTGGAACCTTCTGGTTTGTTTTATGTCACCTTCCCATATTGTTCCATTAACCAATACCCTTTGAGCCCAACAGTCCAGCCAGTTTCTCACCCACCTAGTATGTTCCAGTCTAGAAGAGTGGAGAACTAACTCCACAACCTTTTGATGATTTTAAAGACGTGCACCATGGTGACAGCAGCCAGCTTTCTCACTGCTCTCGGATGCATCCCATCAGGTCCCATGGACTTGCTTTGATTGAAATTTCTCAGGAGATACTTGGCTTAACCGAGGGTATCCACTACCAGTATTTCCTCTGCTTCTTTAGCTCTGGGAGAACATTTCAGTGGAGACAGGCAAAAGAAGCACTGAGTACCTGTCACTTGTCACTCAGCAGGGAGTCTGTATTTTCTTTGTTTATTATTTTATTGGTAAAGTAGTAGCAGTAGCTTTTGCTGCCTATCATGCCCCTTGCTAGTTTCAGTCCTCTGTGCGCTTTAGTTTTCCTGACACCAGCCCTGCATGCCCAGGTACTTTTTCAGTATTATTCCTTCCAAGTCCATCTTTGCTTCTATCTCACTTTTACATGCATTTTCCTCATTTAGCCCAGTCATTCTCCTGACAGTCTACTTCTTTCCTTCCTCTCCCCCCCCTCCCCCCTTTAGTATCAGGAAGGACCATTCTTGTGTTAGGAGAAGCCTGTCTTCCAAGACACGTCAGCTCTCTCAAACCCTTTTGCCTTTCAGAGCTGCCTCCCACAGGACCCTCTAAACCAGTTCCCTGAACAACCCAGGCTGCTGTCCTGAGCCCCCAGACCTGCCATCTGCCCTCCTTACTACCCTCAGGATCTTGAACTCCACTTTGGTGCCTGCTACAGCCAAGGCTGTCAGGGATTAACACATCCCCTAACACTTCTGTGTTTGTGAGTAGCAGAATTAGGAGAGTGTACCCTGGTTGACCCATCTGAGTTTAGAAGTTGTCCCAGAGTCCCTCTTGGATTGCTGTCAGCGGATGTCAGGGAGGTTAGTCTCCCATAAGATCCAGGGTCTGTGATCTGGACACTTTTTCTGGTTGTTTATAGAAGACTTAATCCACTTCTTTGCCCCTGTTGGGTGGTCTGTTGCAAAACCCCACTCTTAGTGGCTGATCTCTCCCCTGGTCCTGACTCACAAGCTCAACAAACTGGTGTCTGTTGTGAAGAATAGCTCCCTCCATACATTGGAGGCAAACTCTCCTGCCTTCTTTCTTGCCTGTCTTTCGCATTGTGCTTCCTCCTTCATCCCATACCTCCAGTGTAGATTGGTGTCCAGGAAACGGCTTCTGCGTTTCAGCACCTTCTGTAACAACAGCAGAGAATTCAGCTGTTCACAGCCAAGGTCACCCTGCTGAAGCCATGGAGAAGCTGCATTTTTTTAATGGTACTACTGCTGTCTGTAACTTGACAGACATCAGTTCTAGCCAGAAAAGTTCTTTGTGTGATAAAGCTTTCAACCAGGTGCTTAATTATTTTTCATTAATTGCTCTGCTTACATGGGTGAAAGAACAAGTAAGACAGCAAGTATCCTGCAAACTTTACTTAGCTCTGATGTAATAAAACGTAGCTGTTTAGAGACTAAATGAAACGAGACTTGTCTAATAACGTGTATAATAAAAAAAGCTGATAGAACTTGATTAAGCTTGATCTGTTAGCAGTGTGATAATGGATCAGTGAGCAAGTAATGTTTATGCTTGCAGTTTCAGATGCATTTGTGTGTATATGTTAATTAGAAGGAATCAAAATCACTAGAATTGAGTATTACTGCACTTGAAGTACACTGTGAATACTTGTACTAATTCCTTTGGTAAAGTGAAAGCATAATGTAATATACACATTTCCTACCCAGGTCATTCTGTTCTTTATAATCTAACATCAGCCTTTTCAGTCAATTAAGTCCAAGTAGTGAATTTTTCTTTTTTTTTTTTTCCTACCTTTGTTTTATATTATTAAATTGTTTAATTAAAGGCTTTCAAACTGTTATTTAAAACACATTTCTGAAATATTTAATACTGGTGAAGGAACCTTTAGCTACGCTAAGGTGAGCAGAAACAGCATCTGACAGGTCAGAGCCGTGAGCGTTGTGCTCTGCTTCAGAATTCCTTTGTTTTGCTGAGAGGTGGGGAGGAGGACAATGCCCACATCACTTGCATCAGCTATTTCAAAGGTCTTTTCTCTGAGGGATCCACCTTTTTTTTCTTCTTTTTTGTATCCATTTGCAAAGAACAAATCAATCTAGACAGCGTTCTAAGTTATGTCGAGAGACTAAGCCATTGTATTTGAAATAAACCGAATTCCAATACAAAAATTCTGTTGTCTGCTCTTCTGACATGCCTAATGAATTAATTCTAATGGTGGTACTTCTTTTTTAATTAATCTGCCTATACTTTCATTTCTCTCATTAGTTTCAGAAGCAATTACCCATCTTGCTTTCTAGTTTGAACGCAAGATAAGCAGGGTATGCCTATTCATGCTTCCTTATTCATTCCCAAGGCCTAGTGTTGTGGGGGGTTTTTTGCATAGGTTTTTATTCATTTTATAGCTGATAAAACATGTAAGTGATCTTAGTAATTTCAGACACTTCTAGTAATTTCTTTTAAAACTTACCTTTCGTAGCTCTCTTGAGGCAGTGTGCTGCATTCCCCTCCTCTCAGACGGAGGCTGTGGGGAGGGAGGGAAGCTGCAAGGAGCTGTTTTCCAGTTTGCTGGAGTCTTGTGTCATTTTGGACCGCAGCAGTGGCAAACTGGTATGCCTGGTTCCAGGGGGTAGTTGCACAGAAAAGAGCAAAGTTCGTTTAATGTGTTATATCTAACTGATATACACTGTTCTTACAGCAGCTTCTCCTTCTGTCCCAGAATATTGGGAATACTTGCAGTCCTTCCAAGATACTCAGCGGTATTGCAAGTGGTTGCAATGCAGTCGTAAAGGGATCTGTAAGGAAGGACAGGAGCTTTGTAGAATGTATATGACCACAATATGAATTTTGTATCCAGGCTAAAGACAAGGTCCCATTAACTTCTTGCATTCCGTTATTAAAAATGTTTCCTTAACATTAGACAGGTTTGTCACATACATTTAATAGTTGTCTGCCTGGTAGAATAAACATTGTTCTTGTTTTATGTGGTAATATATATATTTTTGCATCTGTTCATCCATTCCCATACATGCAGAAGTACATTCAAAATACTTGGAGATTTGAAATGTTTTTGTTTAACCCACCGGTGTCAACCAAAGCCTGGATGGTACTCTGTGGTAGGGTAACAACGTGGAGTTGGTCAGAATATTGGTACCTTGAAACATGGTAAAGTGTACATGCTTTTGTAAATGTCTCTTTTGTAAATGGAACAAGTTAAAACATCTGATTAATTGCTTCAATCAGCTTTACAGAGCTGCAGTCATATTTGATAATGTTTTCTTCCTGTTTCTTGCTCTGCTTGCTCTCTGTCTCTCGCTTGCTCTGAGCCGTAGTTGGATTGTAAGATCTTCCAGGATTGTGTCTCTTACATATTTTTGTGTTTTAACTGTGCCATCTAATGTATGTTTCAGGCTGTGAGCACAACAAAAAGTGTCAGAGGAACTTCCAGACAGAAAGCAGGGGCACAGCTATGGAGCTGGACAAGGGTTAGGCTGCAGCTAAAGGAGAGTGTTAGAGTCTTGATGTCTAAATTGTAGTTGAGGCAGCTACATAATTTTTTTCCATATCTGTCTGTAAAATTTAAATGTGCTAAAAAGAACAGCAGTGTAGCAACAACTGCTGTTTAATCTGACAGAGATCCTATGCTGAGGCAACATAGAAGACACATAGTCTTATATTTGTAATATACCTTAGGCACTCAACAGGAGGGAACAACTGTCTGCTGATCTTGGTGGTGAAAGTGAATTGAGATATGTACTGATCTCCTGCAGAGAGATGGTACCTATAAATACAGGTTTCCATAGTCTATTCCATAGGTGCATTACAGCCGGTTACAGGTGTAAATTGACCGGTATCAATTTAAAACCCATGGCAAACCCCTGTTCCTTTTCCAATCCCATTTCATACTTTCCTTTTGCTCAAGGCCTCCTGACTTTTTTAAGTGAATGTTAATTATTCTGGGCAATTATAGAATGGTCACATATAGGTGTGAATGCCGTTGTTGCCCAGGAGCGCAGTCAGAAGAGTATTGCCTTTGCTGCCTGTAGGCACCGGCTAGTGTGCTTTGGGCTGACTTGGCAGTGCCACAGTCCTGGCCTTTTGGGCTTGATGTCTGCTTGTTATGGAACTTGCTGCCTGAGCTGGAGCTGGGGGCCAGGCAAGTGTTGTTACTGAGAACAGTTTGAGCATGGGGTGACAGGAAGGGCCTTGACAAGAGGGAGAGAAGCTGAAAAGAGAGGTCCCCAAACTATCAGCAGCTCGCTGATGGTCTGTCACTGATCATTGAGGCAATGCAGCCTCGAGAGCTGGAAAAAAACTACTTTAAGCATAACGGGGGAAAAAACAGCCAAGAAGCAGGGCAGGGCAGCTGCTGCAGCTGGGGAAGGCAGTGCCCTTGAGCACTGTGCCATGTGTGGTGGTGAAAATGGACTACGTAGAAAGTCTGGTGTCCTGTAAAAAGACAAGATTATGAGTTTGGGAGGGAAATGTCACTGTCACAGAATCACTATGAGATTGCTGGAGATGCAAGTGTCCTGTCTGCTTCGACGTCTCTCCCTTTGCCTGCTCTCCTCTGCTTCAAGCGTCCTGGGCCCTGACTGGTCTGTGTGACTGTCCCACACTCTGCCTGCTGCTTCCAGGGACTCCAGCTCTTCTGGGACCTTCTCACCTGCCAGTCAACTCCCTGTGACTGCATGTAGTTGTCAGTGTGTGTCTGCATCTCTGGTGCATGCGTTTTCCCCCACAAATTCTGCACGTTTCGCTAACACTAACTCCTCCATAAAGTCTCAATAAAGCATATCAGCTCAATTCAACTAATTACAATTTTGGGCACCACTGTGTGCTTCATGTGAAAAGCAAAACTGTTGGCTATGTGCCTCCTCAAAATTGTGTACCCTACCCTGTCTTCCATGCAAAAGCTGGTTTTTTCATAAAATAATAAAGGCAGTGATATGCACAAAGATTTTTAAAAGCAGGTGCCCAATATTGGTATTCTGAGTTCATATTTAGGCAGCAATTAAGGGACTTGATTTTCAAATCAGCACTTCTCCGTTTGACTTCTGCTTGACAACTTGATGATCAGGATACAAGATGAGCTGGGCATACTGGTTCTTATACAGTCAGTATCTCTTATAAGCTCTGACACGTACACTGTTAGAGAGTGAGGTTATTTACGTTTGGAATAGACAGCTTCAGAGCTGAGGAACATCAGAGCTGATGGTTCTGGTGTCCAGACAGTGGTATGGCTTCATTTCTTTTTATAATCGCTGTAATGTTTGAAGGCATCCTCTCTCCTGAGAGAATTCCTAACTCCATTATCCTGAGCTTCTTCCACATGCCCAAATTTGATGTGCAACTGCCAAAATCCAGAATATCTCTATCTCGTTTCTATTAAATATCAAGTAGGTTAATGTGACTTCCTCCAAAAGTGTAGTTTTTATATGTACTAAATCTTAAAGCATAGGCTACAGCATGTAATTCCAAGCACCTGCCTTAAAGGGTAACTCTAAGAAAACTCTTTAACTTGTTCAGTTTTCTGAGTCAAGGGGAAAGCACATACCACAGCAAATGCTCCTAGTCAAAGCATTATTGTTTAAAATCTATTGTGAATATCCTAAATTCTCTTACTTAAAAAACAGTGTTGGGCTTGAGCAGGAAAGGTCAGTGAATACTTGATTTCAGTAAGAGCTGGTACCCCGTGGGAAGTCCTACCTGTCTTTCAGTTTTGGATCCACTAAAAGGGAACGTTGGGATAATACAGAGTTTCACAACTCTTATTATACGTATTATATATGATAAAGTCCACAGTCATTTGCATGTGTATGTTTTTCCTTCTTAGGAAATATTTCACAGGCATGTAATGTACAGACTTGTAAATTTGCAGTTGTTCTGCAGTTGATTCAGTCCTTTCTAGGAGGCAGACTGCTGTACTTGTACTTTATTACATCAGATATGACTAGCTTGTTCACATTTCAATAACTGAGTTGTTGGGAGATTTGGAGATTTGCTGCTGGTGGGTTTTGCACACAAGATGTGATATGAATGTAATGCTGAAATCTGCATGCAAATGCACAAGCTGCCATTTATACATTTGTGAACTGAATAAATTACTGAGAAATGTCAGGTCCCATACAAATTCTTAATGTTATATACAGCAAATTAGGAAGGCATTCTACAAAGGAAAAAACTGCCTGATAATGTTTAATATTTTTCTCAAAAAGTGATTTTACCACAGTAAATCTGGATGTGAACTGCTTTTATTATTGCTTTTAAGCTACTGTTAAATAACCCATTTTGCTAAAACAAAGGAACAGAAATTTAAAAATAAAATTTAAAAAAAATACCAACTCGCCAGATAAAAATTAAGCTGCGCTGCTAGTCCTTAAGGGAAGTGTGTATCTAAGGAGGTATCTTGCAAAGTTTTAATTTTAACTTATAATAGTTCTTTTAAAAATTTCCTTTCTCATATAGAAGGCATGGAGCATGAATGCTCACGTTTGATTTGTCCATGTAACAACCGTACGAGCAAGTTAAAAAATGGTGTCTTAAAATATGGTTCTAACTTTAAAAATGACTGTAAGTGTGTCACCTTTACTATAGTTGCTCTTTTTTTGCCATTTGAAGTGGCTGCTTGGTTTACTAACAAAAGCAAGTTTGTGTCATTTTTTTTTAACTCCCATCAGGCTGGCACAGCTGGGGAGGAGGCAGCTGTATTCTACTGTCATATGCGGGTTCAGCAAAATTGTCAGCTAAATCCTAATTCCTGAATCTTTGTCAGCGGAGATTTATAATAGAGAACAAAGTAGAAAAGGCACAGATTGACTTCTTAAGTGCAAGGTAGAAGCAGTGGCTTTGAAATGTTTATACTGAATAGGTATATAGGTTTTATTTGTTGAATACGAGGTAATTTTTTTTTATAAATATGTTACTGACTGATCAGTGGGGCTTTTTTTTATACTGTCACCTGAAAAAACATGACTAGTGTTTAAGTTTGACCTAATTTCCTGACAATAAGGTAGCTTAATCTAAAGAAGCTCACTGCATCCATTCCTTTTGCTGTTGCAACCTATCAAAAACTCTAACCTATCAAAAACTTAATAGGATAGAGCCCAAAGCAAGAGGATTCTTGGCTATTTTCTTCTCCAAATTCTTATGCTAATGTTAATTAATATTGTCTAAGAACTTAGGTAAGTAGTACGTTATTTGTCAAACATCTAATAATATGTGTTTCAAGAAATGTCACTATGGTTGCATAAATAAACATTTAATAGTAATTATCTGATTCTAGTAAAACCTAATGGAGCATTCAAAGCCTTCAAACTGCTTAGTGTGAAATTTAATTTGCTCTAATCAGCCCAAGAGTAGGGACGCATGAGGGATTCTCTATGTTTGACAATACATTGTGGTCTCTTACTGCAAAGAAACCATTGGGCTGTCAGAAGTAAATATTTAATCTTCAGCAAGTATATACTTATTTGTATTTTAGACTATAATCTTTAGGACAGTAATTATCTATGAAAATCTTTGATATGTAATTAATTAAATGATTGTCTCAAATCATATACTTTTATGATACAAGTATCAGTACAAGTACATAGATTCAGCACTAATGGTGAAAATCTAGTACTAGATTTTATATCTATATAAAAATATAAATATTTATGAAAGCATAGTTAGATTTTTCTCCATGTTCTAGTAAAAACTTACCCTCAAAGTCCAGTTATAATTTCTTTTCTTGCTTCTGTCTCAGCCCAGAAAGTTTTAATTTAGCTTATCATTATTCTCAGCTTTAGCAATTCAACTCCTATCTATGAATGTTTGAAAATGTATACATGGAGCAGACATCCATGGTAAGTTATTTATTTGACACGTTGTAGAGTAAATATATCACTGTGTTAGAATCTTTGTTGCCTCCTTTGTTTTCTTGAAATTGCATTTACTGTTTGTAAAGAGTAACTTGCACGAAGTCAGTGCTTTGGATTACGTAGGTATGGTCAGACGAGGTAATTAGAACTGTCTTTCTAGTTTTAAAGGCACATTTCCAGGCTTTTCCATCTCTCTGAATTGTAAAGGATTTTCTTCTTCCTTGGAAGTAAGATCTAGACCACATAATTCTGACTCAATTGATCAAGCTGTACCAAGTCTTTTCCAAACTGCCAGCTCTAAGGGTGATAGGACTGTAATGGGGAGGAACTGGGCTGGAGCATCCGGTCCCTGTCTGTGGCTGACCACGGCGCGTCACCTCTGTGTTGCAAGCTCTTCTCTGAACACCCTGTAGCCAATGAGTGGGAAACAAAGACACAAACTGCAAAAGATTTTTTGGGCTAAGGGAGCGTATTCTAAGAAAGAAGTGGTTTGTCTGAACCATTGTCTCTGGCCAATACTAACTGCCTTTTCATTCTGCACTTGTTCTGCTAGCAAAGATGTCTTTGTAAGGGCATCTGCCTTAGACATCGGGGAAAGTACATGTCGTTTTAAGTAATTGTACCCACTTATTGCAAGCATTTCTTGGTTTAACAGTGAGGACAATTTCATCAGAGATCAGGGACTAGTGTTTAAAGAGTTATTAGTCATGCTGTGACTACTTTGTATGAAACTGTAAATATGATGAAGGCCTCAAAAAGCTGTAAAATTTCCACTGGTAGTCAATTTGAAGAAAGTGTGAAAGATTAAAATCTTGCTCTATCTCTTAAAAACAAACAGATACTGGAAACAAGACTTTGTATCTTCAGCTCGTTGTTATTAAGTTTGTTGTTGTAATTCTTGTAACGTTGTAGTATTTTTTCCTGCTTGTGATGATTTCATCAGAATGGACCCAAAGGCAGTGATGGCCTCTGCTTGATGTGACAGCTTTGCACAGCCAGGAGATGAGTAAGGATGAGAAGAGCAGAGTTGTGCTTAAGTGAAGCACAATACTTATTTTCACAAGAGAGGCGGAACAGTAAATGCCACCGACCAGGTTAAGTAGGCACCTGTGTGGCTGGCCCTCAGAAAAATGTCAGCATTTGCAGTCGTTACATTTAGTGTCACGCAGTGAAACTGTAGGAGCAGTTGATCCCCCAAGAGGCTTCCTCATTCACTTTTTAGGTTTTGTCATTGCTGTAATGCAATAATTGTTAAATATTAGCTAAAACCGGAGTTAAATTTTCTTCTTGTTTCAATGCCCAAAGTTATAAATTTAATTTGTGTTTTCATGCAGGGAAATTCTTAATGTGATAACTTCTTGTGTCTCAGAACAGATTATTACTTGTTTCTAATGTACTGAAAAAGTCTGTCACTTACAGCTGTAGACAAATGAGTGTTTCAGTTCCTGCTTTTCAGTGGAACTAATGAGATGAGGTTCTTTAGAAGTTAGACTGAGTAGTCAGTTTGTCCAGTATTTAATGTAGTCATATTTACATTATTTTTAACTCTGTAATAATTTTTACATCATAAAATTGTTTTCAGGCAGTTTGACTATTAGAAATGTACATTTCTAAAGAAGAGAGAGAGACATTTTACCTGTTGCAACACAGATTAAGCCAGAAAAACCTATTTCAGAACATGATCATACTGGATTTATTAAAATTTATCATCTTAATCTTGCATGTAATAATTTGGAATGACACAGTGTATTGCATGATTTCATTATGGCAGATGCTAGAGGGGAAACTTTAAATTTAAAACAAGAAGCAAGAAGAGGGCAGACTAACAAGAGCACCAGTAAGACTGAACTGGGTGGCTGGATAGATCTTTCCTTTCTATGCCAGTGCCTCTGTATTATCACATTTTTGTAGTATCCTAGGAAAAATGAATGGGAAGTAGAGAGCAAGGAGGTTTTTTGATAACTATTCACAAACAATGAGAGAATCACTTCTTTTGTGGGATGGTATCATGTAAACAAATGAAAGAAGGTAAGAGTTTGGCCATGACAGTGACGAGGAGTTGCCTGTATTGGTGAGATGGGGAAGGTTAGGAAAGAAGGCAGCATGGAGAAGGATAGTGCTGGAGCTTTGGGGTGGGAAAGATCTGCCTGCATCAGTGCTCTGAAGGGGTGCTGGGCTGCATTTGCAAAGGTCAGAGAAAACTCTGCATCAGCTTTTGAGAAGTGACAAGATTAGAGCTCGTTTAAACTTTTATTTATGGTAGCGTGTAAAAATTGGATGGGGTAGAATTGTAGTTGCAGAAGTGGCCTGTAAGATACAGCCTGATCTTGATGAAACCAGTGATTTGGGGCCTGTGCTGTTCTCCAAGTGACAGGCGCAGCAATGGGGCTGTCACTGGGTAGGGGGCCAGTAGAGATGTTGAGAGGGATGATGTGGGAGCTTAGTTGTAGCCCTGTTAAGCTGGAGCCAGCAGCCAGGTATCCAAAACGACAGCAGAGATGAAAGGCAATCCTCATTTGAACAGGAGGAGACTTCTTGCCCACAGGAGAGTAGAGATAGCCGTTGAATTTGTTTCTGTGGACTTACTTTAAGAAGGAGCATGCTGTGAATATAGCCTTGGACTGCCCTCTTCTCTTCTCTAGAAAGTTTGGGAATACTACTAGGGAAGGCTCCTCTAAATGGCATGCACGAGGAGTAGAGCAACTGCAGACAGTCATGAAAAGCTAAAAAGGACAAACATCTCAAGAACAGTGAAGTGCCCAAAATAATTAGACTCTTTGGTAAAAGCAATTGTGATGCACTATAAGGTCCAGGAAAACACACAAATCTGTCTTTTATTTATTTATAACAATCATTGGTTGCTTCCAACAAGAGTTACTTGTCTTTTGATGTCAGAGTAATTTTCCTGATACCATAATAAATTACAGAAGGAATGGGCCCAATGTTTTTATCCATTCCATTTTTACCAGCAGTGTTTTGAAATTTTTATTTTGCTTTTATGAGATTTAGTTACTATTTCTATTTGATATTTTGTGTAGTGTTTTAATCTACAATTTAGCTCTTACCTGTTCTTTGATAGTCATTCTCTTGGGGTAAATGTTAGGCAGATTGCAGTTGTCGTATCAGGTCTTTTCAAGAGTGTTGCTCACATAAAAGCTTCTAGTAAACAACTTTCTTTTTAACTTTCTTCTTTTTCCAACTGAAAATTGGTGCTTTCCCTTAAAAAGGACGTGTTTGCAAGTCCTCTAAAGTTTGGGACACTTTAAGATCTATTGAAATACTGAGACGAAGTAATTTAGAAATCCAGGAAATGATTGTGCTATATTTTTACATGTTGTTAAGTTGGCTGAAGGCATCTTGGGGAGCTTCATCCTCAAAGTGCCTGTGCTGGTCCTCAGCCCAAGCCGAGGAAAGATGTTGCAGAGACAGAGACCACTGTAACCGAGTGCAAAGCATCAGTGGGGATGTAAATACGTTTGTTCTCTGGCTCAGTTAGGGGCCCCCTTGCCAAACTTCTAAAGTCAGATGTTAGGTCCACAGATATTTTTACATCTGTAGCCTTTCCTGTAGCAAAGTGTGACACGGTACTGTCCGGGTCAGTCTGGGATTTGCGAAGCAGATAAACAAGAGGTGCTGGTCTGGCTCCGAAGAAAACCCACCTCCAGAAGCAGGTTCAGAAACAGCAGCAGCGTCAGTCTCACAGGTCGAGCTGCAGCAGTTCTGCCCTGTGGCAGTCAGCTTGTGCCAGCCAGATCCCTCAGAGTGACTTCCCAGGTGATCTTTGGAGAGCAGAAAGTTCTCCGAAGTGCAGCATCATCATGTAATATTGAGTAATTGACCTCTGACTGTCTTTTTCTCTGTGAATTTATGACCAATAGCTTTGATCATTGAATACCTCACTAGAACTTCCATCCCTTGGAAAATGACATGAATTGTAGATCCAGGCCAACACCCTCGCCGTTCCCACCACAGCCAGGGCCCCTCGCAGAGGCTGGAGGCTTCTCCTCTCTTGGGTGAAGGGGGTACTGGGGAGTTCTTCTCCTTATACCGACACAGAAACTCCTGGGGGTACCGCCTAATAATACCATTATAACCTCCTCTTTTCCCTCTCCTAATTTGTATCAGTAGAAAAATGGGTGCTATTGTTAATTGATTGCTAATTTTTCATTTGGAGTACTTTGGGGGAGAAAGTCACAGTGTTGGTGGAGATTGCAGTGAGCGAAGCGTTGCCTCAGATGCAAAAATTGCAATCAGCATTCATTACAGAAATTTGGTTCAGGGGTAAATAGTGCTTCAAGTTGTTTCCATACATAGCTAGTGCATTAAAAAACTCAAACCCAACATTTTGTTATAGAGGTGCTGTATTTTGTGGAATACCAAAGTAAACTCTAACTGTGGATTAGTAGCTAAAGGATTATTTCTTTGGTCGAATAATCTGCGAATTCTGCTTTTGCTGACTGAAGGCAGCTTCAGCAAAAATGCTGAGAATTCTCTTTCTTGAAATCTGCTCTTGCAGTGAGTGAAGGCAGGTTGTCTTGACTCCTTTAAGCAACGCAGGAAAGAATACTGGAAGTGTGTGTTGTATCGCTATTTTCCTAAAGAACAGAAAGATGTACCGCAACAGAGACATTGACATCACCCCTTTATGCTCCTGTTCACATCGCTCGGCTTTCGAAACTGCGGAAAATTGTAGGCAACGGCACTAGTACCAGTCCTCACTTCCATGTATTTCATAAAAGCCAAACTGCCCTTTATGGGCTATTAATTTGTGAAGTCATTTATCTCAGGGCACGACTTTATTTACAGAACCTAACATAAAGACAGACTATTGTAGCCTGGGATTTAAAAATGTCACTGCACATGATGCCAGGATAAACACAACAGAAATTAATTTCAGTTACATCTACCCTGACACTTTCCGAATTATTTTTTTACATTGCCTCTTGGCATTATATTTTTTTCCTATTAGTCTACAACAAACCTCTCTCTAAGCTAAAGAAATACATGTCATCAAGTGAAAATGTTCTTCATAGTTGGAGTAATTAAATATAGCTAGCTCTGTGCCTGGTAGAGATTTAAAGGGACTATTTACAGTTTTCTAATGGTTTCCTTCTTTTCTTTATCACTTTTATCTCCTCTCCTTTATCTTTGTAATCTATTACTTACTTCAGTTGTAAATTCAGAGGGAGGTGCCCATGGTGGTGTGGCTCATTGTAGCACAAAAGGTGTGTGCTGCTGGGTGCAGCTGAGGGTTGGTGTCAACCCCAGCCCTTCCTCTCCAGCGCTGCACCCCGGGCACAGACACTACCCTGCCCCTTCCCCAGCTTTGTCTCCATGGCCTTCTCTTCTTTTGAAGTTGCTTTGACCTTCTACCAGGAAAAGGTCAAGCCAAGATACAACTGTCCTAAAATAATCTTTACTTAGTACGATTTTCTAGACTCATTGGACAGAGACCTTGTTTTCCATTTTGAGCAATCTGTTTTCTGCAATAAAACACTGAATATGTCTCTCTGTTGCTATAGAAATAATATTGCATTAAATGAGGGAACCAGTGCCCTGCTGTCGACAAATCTAATCTAAGTGTTAGTCTCTAGAGCTTGAATTTCACCACTGGGAAGAGGTATACATAATTCTACAAATTATTTCTGTAACTTATGCATAAATGTCTTTATACTCTGAAACTGTTAGCTAAATTTCCCAAAGTGATAGCATGGAGATTAACATGGTGTAATGTGTTTACATGTATCTTAACAGAGCCTTCCCCCTCCCCTCCCCGGTACATTTTCATATTTATAGCTTGAAGTTTTGAACTCTTTGCACAGGAAGGTGGGGAGTGGCAGAAGCAGCTTTCTCAGCTAGATTCCCTACCCCATGGGCAACAGTATGCCAGGTTCATTTACATTTTTGGTTTTATTTTTTAAAATCCAGCTCCTCCAAGTAGCATGAGATGTCATTTGCCCTGTTCTTTCTAGTATTAATAAGGATATTTTCCATAACTGGAAGGACGGCCTAAACTGACCGCAGTCCTGGTACCCCACAAAATGCCCACTACTTTCTAGACCACACCGGGCACTGTGTGCCCCGTATTTCTCAAGTTACTCAAAGATTTTGCTACAATAACTTTCTACCCTGTACAGCAGTTAAATACAAGAGAGTTGTGGATTTTGACTCAATGCGCCACATATCAAATCTCTCCGTCTTTACATTTAGACATAATTTGGGCATAATATGAATATGGTTTTTTCCCTGTGCTTTTCTAAAGCAGTAGAATTCTAATAACAGCAATAAGGTGGTACTTAGGCCTGTATCTATAGGGTATGCTTTGCTAATAATAGTTGCTAAGGGTCAGTGTTTGTCAACATATTGATCACAAATATTTTGAAGAAACACAGAGAAAAAGATGTTTTATTTGTCTCAGCTACATTACAAAAGCTCTTCTAATACATTTGTATGTATTATATATATGTCTAGTTACAAAAATAGAACAGAGTTTAATAATACATGATGATTGATTTACATAGACCTGTATGGAAATGTATGTTATAAATCTGATTTTTGAGTTCTTATAAAAACCCTGTTACAACTTCTTGGTTAAAAAATGCAATTGTTATTTGTGAAATGGGCCAGTGTTAGATCTATGTTATGTATTACAGGACATAATACAATTTATAAATGTTCCATTTAATTAATGAATAATAAACACATCAATGGCCTCTGATCAACAGTTACTCTTTAGAAAACTTAAAAAAAACCTGTCATCATTATAATAAAATAACTGCTTTTTAAAGAAAATACTTTCTAAATTTTTTTCAGTGATTGTAAATTAATCTTCCTAAACAAGGACCAATTTCTGACAGCTAGAAGAGTAACTAAGTCTGCAAAATAATACAAAAACAGAAGTGCACGAAAATCTTGCAGAGTACATAATTACCTTTCTTTGAAATTAATGCCATGCTTATTATTAAAACAGACTCATCATATAAACAAGTCGCCACAAGATACTAATTATATTTTTGCTGTTAAAGTAGTTCTTGTAATGAAAAAAAAAAAACCAAAACCTTAATTTCTTTGCACAGCCATAAAATATGTAACAGAGGTTGACCTGTTTTTTACCCTTGTGTAAAGTTGTTACACCATCCAAGGCTGCTGCATTTTTTCACTACGTATCAGTCTCTGGATGAAAAGCAGCAGCTGCTAAAGCTTTTGGTGAAAACACTGCCCGTTCCATCACCTGAAGGGCTGTGCTCTTTGTTGGCTCCTGTCCACAGCCTTTCTTAAGGGAAGTTACTGAAAATGACTCAGTGCTTGATAGGGGAGGGAAAGGGTTCAGTGGACACATGAAAGTGAAGATGTATTTTCTAGATCCCTGCATATTATCACGATCACATAATGTAAAATATTTTCTTACTATGCATAGTTCCATAAACAACAGCTAACAGTGAGGGTAGGAAAAGCTAGCGTAAACACTAAAACGTGTTTGTTTTTTCTGTAGGAACTCAATGGAGAAAGGATCAAGAGCGAGATTTAAAGAATGTTCTGAAGAACACTGACCAGGACATCCCACTGGTATTTGTCAGTGGAAATCACGATATTGGCAACACTCCAACAAGAGAAACAATAGATAATTATTGCAAGAACTGGGGAGATGACTACTTCAGCTTTTGGGTTGGAGGCGTTCTCTTTCTGGTGCTGAATTCTCAGTTATACTTTGATTCTTCCAAATGCCCCGAGTTAAAGCAAGCCCAGGATGTGTGGCTCAATGAGCAACTGGCTGTCGCTGAAAAACATAAATGCAAGCATATAATAGTATTTCAACACATCCCTCTGTTTCTGAGAAAACCTGATGAAGACCATGATTATTTCAACTTGGAAAAATCAGTTCGTCAAGAGATAATGGAAAAGTTTCATAAAGCAGGTATTTTCTCAGATTTTCCTATTTTTGAATTTTTGTTTCAAATTGTTAATGGCTATTCTGCCAGAGAAAGTACTTTTAATTTAAATGGTACTGTTCTCAAGGAATTTCAGATACTGCTTATAAACCTCATTGTTCCCGGTAGGTCAAAATTATCAACAGAATCTAATCACCTGTAAAAAGTACCAAAGACAATTTAAAAGTTTAAATGAAATGTAAAAAACTAGAAAGTTAAAAACTCTTTAAAATAAATAGCAAGGATTGCATTTTGCAAGTATCGACAGATGTAAGACAAGAATGAGTTTTTCCTGCCTAAGGAGTGGAAGATCAGGTATTACCATAAGACAAAAATTCAGAATTTATGTTTTACGTAAAACATGGAAACAGCATTCCGAATTACCTTGGAGGTTGTTTTCTCCCACACTGAGCCAATTTTAAATCAAGAGTGTAATGCACTCCAGATTTATTCAGTGTTAAAAAGAGTCCTGCTCTGCTAAGATCAGTCCTTTGCATATCCATTACTCATAGGTCCATTTCTGGGATGAAGGGCAGGTGGAACATGCGCTAAACAAGTACATTGTACCAAATCCCTTGGCTTTGTTTGACACTTGAATGCCTTGGAGACAGAGACAGTTCACAGCGATTCCTCCATGCTGTTCTCATTGTTTCCTGTTAATTGCCTTCATGTTCCTGGGGTGTTCTAGTCCCTCAAAATTTCCTGCCAGCCTGTCATCGCTGCATCGCGGTGTCATTTTCTCTATCTGTAAGAGAGCACTTTATCTGGATTACTGAACAATGCAAATTGTTTATGATACTGTTCCTAATTTACCATGTAATTGTTAAGCCTGGACTCATCCAAAACCAACCTAATTTCCAAGCTCTGAATCTCCTAGTGTTTCCAATCAGTGGGGCCAAAATTCACAGCTATCTGGGGGCTCTCCAGGGGACTGACATATTTGTAGATTGGAGATTTACAAGTGGGATTGTTTGGTTTTTCTCCTATAAGGAGGCAGGCTGAGAATACCTCAAAATATCTTTTTTAATTTTTGTGCTAGTGTTAATATAGTGGCAAGTATTGGTACTGGAAGGGTGGGCGGGTAAATGACCACTTACGTACTGATGGCTAAAGCCACATCCCTAGTTCACTGGAGAGCTGGTTCATAGGACAGGGCCATACGGGAGTATCCCCGTAAATAGGCATTGATGTGGAAACCAAAGCAGTTCTGTTCTAGAGCTTTCTGTCACCCAGATTACTATCATTTGGTAATGCAGTACTGGGAATATAATTAACCAAGAGGTAAGAGAGATTATGCAAAATGTTATCATTGTAATATTTATCATTGTTACATTATGGTGTTTCTCAGGGGGATGTTTCAGACTGATTGTTCTAACATGTATCCAGAGGTTTAGCCAAAATTTGGATAGGCTTCAAATGATAAAGGAAGAGAGAACGGGAACCCAGCAATACAAAATAACTCTGCAGAAGAAATTCCCAAACTCCTTTCTGGGCCAACATCCCATCTGTACCATCCCTCCATCATTTCTCGTTGTGTCTCTCATTCCCATCCATAAAATCCTCCCAAAATGATGTGTTTGGTTCCTTCATGAATATGCTAAAACATTGATCTTTTGTTTGTTGTCTTATACAATAAGTAAATGAGTCAACAGGTAATATTCGCTATCCGATAATCAAACATTTTGCTAATTAAATGAATACAGAGAGCAAGCCAGTTCATTGTAACTCAGACTGCTGAGAAAAATTAGCTGAATCAAAAGTTGGCTCAGAGTTCCCTTAGTAACGGGTGCTTTCTGTTTCCGTTTTATTATTCAATTGAGGAAGAGCCTTTGTAAGACCACAAAACGCTATCAGTGGGTTGCAAACAGGCAGCTAGCATGGCAGGAGAGATGCACAGATACGCACTGACACCACTTACTTTCTGACTCTGCTGCTTTGCCAAAGAATAATCAATTTCAGCGTATCATTAGACATGAAATTAGTTTTCCCCCAGTTCACTTCATACATTCTTGGAGGATTAAAACACGGAAAATTGCTAACGAAATTCCTATCTACTTTGCATTTGTGGTGTGTTATTTTAAATTATGACTTGCAGTTTAAGGCGGCTAACCCCTTACAGCACTTAGTTTAGAAATTTGGTTTAACTATTTATTCTGGAAAAAGAACTAAGTCTGCCTTTTTAATGACTCCACTGGGCTGCTACTTTTCTTCCCCCGACCTGTCACCAGTCCTTCTTTCCTTCTGCTCTCTCGCTCTCTGATTCAGACTTTCCAATCACTCCAAAGGTTTGTTGTGTAATTATGAAAATTGTCAGTATAGCGTACATGTTTTAGCAGTTCCTATGTTTGGCAATGTGATGTTTTTAAATGGGCGTCATATTTCAGTTGTTGATAACCCAGGATCAGACCTGGAACTATCCCAGTTTTCATGTTTATACTTTTTGTAGAAGTGTCAAATACAGAGCTGTAACTCACCTGGGTAGAGACAGACAGGAAAGGACAGAGAATCTAGTAATTCAGGTCTTTCCGTGAATAAATAAGCTGATAGGGGTACGTGTAGGAATTAATCCAATACCTCAAGGATGGTGATATTGCAGAGGTGCTTCAAAATGAGGTGTGCAACTTCAGAAAATTATTATTTTAACTTCAGAGCCCAGATCTTCTGTAGTTATTCTCTTCTAATCACATATTACATCATGTTTGTGGTTTAAGTATCCGCTCATTACAAGCAGAGATAAAAGACTAGCTGTAGAGGCTACATCTGGTACGAAATACTGAATTACATTTCTCACATTAGAAGTGTCCTTAACAGTTGGGCTAATTAAAGATAAAACCATGTCCTTATGATAAATATTTATAAATTGAAAATCTGGCACTTGTAAATATGTATTACTACTATGCAAAGTTAAACCATACTTGGAAGCTGCACGTCTAAGAAATCCTCCTTCCCCGTTTTTCCTTTAAATGCATTATAACAAGTATTGCCCTTAAGAAAGTGATTTCAGTGACAGTGAAAATCAACTCCATTTGTAATTTAAGTGCAAACACATTTCTGAAAGTGTATTTGTATAACTTCTGAAAGTTTAGCCTCAGTTGCCAAAGCTCTGCCTCCTCCTCATGCAGAAGGTAAGGAGAGAGCAAACCTGTGTGCAGGATCTGTGAAGGAGCTGACCTGACGTTCCCATCTGCGAGAGCTGCCGGAGTCACTCGGCTCTGCCCCATGGAACGCAGAGCCAGCTTTTAAGAATTTTATAGTGCTGATATGAATAACTTTGCTCGTAGTTTTGTTGGGAAAATAAAGAATCTGGATAGCGGTCTAGCCAAAAATTGGGTCTGCATGTCACAAGTCTTTGATAAACATAAGTAATAAATTAGTTCTTAAATTAAGCAGTTTATGTAATAGAAGACATACTTCCTACATGTCTCATTCCAGTACAGTTTTCTATGGACAATCTTTTAAAGACTTTTTGTCCGGAGGAACATCACTGACATACTAAAATTGCTTACATTACTTAACACAATGTAGTAATAAATGTTTCTTAATGGCCCTAATGAGCTAGGACATTTAAGCTAATGTCTGAACTTGTTTAAAAGCTCTGTTGAATAAAACCTAAATTAATAGTTGGTTTTTCACCAGCAAAGTTGAGAAAAGAATGTTTGGTTCAGAGTGAGAAGAGCAGATCTATGTAGGTGAGAGATTTTGCATCCAAGAGAGAATCACTAGATAATTGATATAAAATATAGAAGGAAATTCCCTGCTGTCTCCAGCTTCTTTTAATTAAAAAGTCTTCAAGGCATTTTTCAGATGTGGTTAAAAATACTTAATTTGTACATATGGAGAAAAATAACAACCTAAGTTTATTAAACGGCATGTTTTTTCGTTATATTTGTGATTGTAGGTGCTGTAACTTCTAACACCTTTACTCATTAAAATAGTGTGATACCTACATTCTCCTCTTAGAAATGTTGTGACAGGAGAGTAGTATTAAAGGAAGAAGCAGCCTTCTGAACATCCACAGTTGAGATATATTTGAGCACAAAATTAAAGCAGGGAGTGCTGAAAGCTGTCGTTTCTAAAATTTACCAGACAACATATGCTATGTTTCATTATTTTCTTTGTTGTGTAATCAAAGTTGACAGGGGAGTAATATTTTCTACTTCCTGCCACTGAGACCTTGGTTTTGGCAAAGCCCATACGTCGAGTGAGTAATCTTCGTGCTTGCTTATGTATCGCTTTGACAGTATTTAAAATAATTTAAATACTCTTAACTTCAGTGATTTACATCAACCTCTTTCAACCTTAAAATTATGCACTCAGGGTACAGGTAGAGTGACCAAATTTGGTATCTTCTATGTCACTGTGTAAGAACAGTCCTTTTGAAGATTGTTCCCCAGGTATGATAATGAAATCTAGTATTAGATACACATAGACATTTTTTTCAGAAATTCAGCAGCAAGTACAGAAGACATTTATTTAGTATAGTCTGTAACGACATTAAGTAATATTTGCTCTTAGATATATTTTTGAAATCTGCTTTCTCCACTGGGCTGTAGGTTTGGTTGATAAAAACTGCTTTTGATCTTTAGAGCACATGGCAAACCAGGACTGTTTGGGGTTTGTGTTGGGTCTATGAGGAACCTGCATTTTCAAATGGAAAAAGTAGCAAAACCAGGAAATAAAATTCCACTGAAAGGTCACACGAGGCATTCACAAAAATTAACTTGAAGTACAGTGTGACCTACAGACAGCACCTCTAAAGGCTTATTTAGAGCAGCACTCTAATGAGGTGATCTGGAATCACCCTCTGGCTGTGCCTGCTGTTTCTCTGATTATATACAAAAAATAAGTGAGATTAACATCCTTCTCTATACAACTGTATTCAGTGTTGTCCTATATAAAATACTTTTTACACAGATATACTTTGCAAACTAGTATCTTCTCTTCCATTTACATGGACCCACTGACCACCAGTTGCATCAAGCTCTGGATTCTTTAGTCTACAAAGCAAATTTAAGGAAGAGTTTTCATGCAAGTTTGCAGGATCATGTTGCAAACAGTATATGGGATATTTTTATTAAGATGCTTAAGGTGCTGTGTGCTGTAAATTCTAATTATTCAGTTCTGTTTTGTTCACACAACTCATCTGCAGAAAGGAGGATAACACAGAGCTTCTAAAGGGCTACACAAAATAATTCTGTAATGTTGTAATTTAAGGTTGACTGAAGAAGTCAAGAAATGGAGGGTGATGATCTCTGACACTTACCAGTGGGACTATTTCCTTTTACTGGAACTCTGTTGGTAGGAAATTATTTCAGGGTTTTTGAGAACGTGGTCTGAAAACTGCCCAAGCATTGAACAGTTGTTAACAGTGCTGTGACTGATGCTTTCACATCTTTGTTTGCTGCTGTAACACCTGCTTGGCAGATGGGGTGATGTGAGCACTCTCACATTGCAATGAGATAAAATCAGTTCAATTCCACATGAGAGACTTTGTTTACAAAGACTACTAAATATGATCATTTGCTTTGTAGCACTGGAGTCTTGAAAAAATGATGTACACCACCTGCCCAGGGGAGGAAAAAGGTATGGCAAAAAATGCCTATGGTTAATGCATGCTGTTGCGAGGAAGCTGAAAGAACATTTTGGAGTGCAAAATTGTTCTGAGAACAGGTATTACTGTTGAACCCACCACATTGTTCAGCACTTTAAAAAACAGCTGTGTGCTGCAAGTGAAAGGAAGAAAGAAAAGCCAGTTTGTGCCCAATACTCCAGGGGAAGTGCTCAAGATCAATTTATTGTTGCGATTTAAATGGTTGTATTTGCCAGCAACATTGCCTTTTAAAAAGTATGTATCTACACGTGTGTGGGCGTGCACACACACACACGCATCTCCCTCTGCCTGGATACTACTTCTTTGTTCTCCTGCTTATGAAAACTCTGACAGGGTACTGGAGTATTGATAACATTGTAGTATTTGTTAATTAACATTGTAGATGATAACATTGTAGTTTTTCACTCAATACGGTTTCATTTCTTTACAGAACTGCTTCTCCACCTGTTTGCTCCCATTTTGGCTCTAATGCTGTTCCTCTCTAGCTCCTGCAGTTTTGGGAACAAATACATAGAGGATCAGCTTTTGCTAGTATATCCTTTTCCTTTAGTCCTTGATTGAGAGAGAGGTTTGGCCAGTGAAGCAGCGATTTTTCGAAAAGCATTAATTCTATTTTAAACCCAATTTTATCATTAAATTTGAACAACTAACATAAAAGCAGAGTAACTAGACCAGAATGACAATCCCTCTTGCCCAGTTTCCTGCTTCTCGTACGAGCCAAACCCTCGGGAAGAGCACAAGACAGCAAAGTGCATAGTGGTATTTCTTCCAAGTACTCTCCCTGTTTTTCTTTCGGGGACTTACTGCATCATATTCACGTTATCAATGTAGTGCAATTGAGCGATTCTTTTAGGGATTTGTTTGGTTGATTTTTGAAAACTCTTAGCTTTCACAATAGTCTGTGGGACAGTTTCATGTTTCACAGCTACATGAAGAAATGCCTTCTCTTGTTTGAACTTCACCTGTAGTCTGTATTGAGAGCCATAAATCTGTAAATGAAATACAGTGAACATTGACTCATGTCTGCAGTTACTGTAAGGAATAGTTCACTAATCAGCAGTTAAAGGGTTATAATCTGGAATGTGGTATATTTCATTGGTCAGTCAGACTTTTTTTCTCAAAATTCTTTACAGAGTGCATGGGAGGAGAAGCAAGGTCTGTACTGTACCCATTACATATTTATTATGTCATTCATATTGCACTAATTTAGCCTTCTCATTCTCTTACAGTCACATTTGCTTTTGCTGAGAAAAGCATTTATTTAATTGAAGGCTCAGTCTAAATAAAGCTTGCGACTGATTGCCTATGCTGATTATTCCAGGCATTCTCTTCCTAATTTGGAAAATTTGCTTGCTTTTCTTTGGTTTATTTTTGTATTGGTAATTTTATTCCTGTATTTTTACACTGTCCGTAGTGCTGGGTGAGCAGTTTGATTTCCAAGTGAAGCTTGGACAGTCGTTTCTTGGACACAGCAAACCTGCCTCAAAACGGTTTTTGTACATGAGGAACTAGAGTTGGAAAACAGCTTCTTTTGAATTTAGGGGTTTTTGGAAGCAAGACATGGAAGTGAGTGTACTTATAGAAACTGGAGTCAGACACCCCTGGAATTTAAACTAGTTCAAGTCTGAATTCCAGCCCAGTATCACCTGATTGTGTGAGAAAAAAATGTTTTCTAGGAGCATGTTTCTTTATGAAATAACTTTTAATATTTCAAGATAAATATAAATACATTATTTTCCATCCTGTTTTAACCTATTTGGATTTCTGTGATCATTGCAACTAGATTTCCTTTGAGATTGGGGCTCAGTCTGTATTTCTTGAATTAAACTAGCAAATGTCAAATTTCTCAAGTTAGGAAAACAGTGTGTTTCACAAAATCTTACTATTGCATTGGAGATTTTTTTTTTCCTCTCTGTTACCTAGTCTTTCATATACAAGCTAGTGTGTACTGTCACTTCGGGTCTCATTAATACTGTCATGTACAGTGTTCCGCTACAGTTCTCCTATTCTTATAAGCTGCTGAGTTCTGCTGCTGTAAGAGCTCGGACTACCAGAAGCTGGAGACTTATGACAACATCCACAGTTTGGTAGAGGAAATCTTGCCAGTAAAAAGCAAATCTCTCCTTCACATTGTTATTGAAATACCACTCTGTGGGAAGACATTTGATGCTTATGACAATACCATAACAGCGTAAGCTTTCTGAGTGATCTTCCAAAGAACACGCTTGATTTTATTTAGTTTTTAAACCAGTGTTCTTGAAAGCACGTGCATCCTATGCACACTGACTGTCACTGGGCTCAGGTGTCAGATTATCCCCAATGCCCCTACGTGTTGCCTTGATGGAGAAGGCTAGGCGGCCAGCCGCTGTATTTCTAATAATAATGTTTATGTGGTAAAAGCCAAGAACACAGAGAAAAAGGGAAATAAAATACAAAGTTTTAAAAATCACAGTGCAGTTCAGAGCATAACATTATGGACTATACCTATTGTCTGTTTAATAAAGCAAAAAGATGACATGGCTAGCATTTCACTTTTAAAATAGGGACATTTTATACTGACTTAACTATTCCCTGAAGAGAAAGGCTGGTCAAAACACAGATTAAAAAAGATGCAGTTGTCTGTTAGTCCACTTAGAGAAGGCAGACCATAGTCCCCTTTCTTTCCTGCCCCAAATGGAGTTGAAAATGTGCCCAGTCTTCCACATCCTTGCATTTTTCTATGCTACAGAACACAACAGCAGCGGAGTATCAAGTACGGGAGAATAGTTTGGGAATTATGGGACTGCAACCGCACAACAAGCTCAGACTGGGATGTAACCACTCTCAGGGGGATTATCCAGGAGACACAGCTAAATGCCTTTGTTCTTTTATAGTGCAATTATGTCAAAATCATGCTGGCCCTTTTCCCTGGTGCTGCAGAACTGTTGTTTAGAAGGGTTTCTCTGAGTGATAAATTATAATTTGTGGGAAGAATATGCTGTACTGTTACAATTCTGTAAAATTAGCTTCTCCTGCTAACAGACAAACTGCCTTCTGCAGGACATTCAATATGTAGTTTCTTGTCATGTAATGAACTATTTTCTCATCTGATTCTTGTCAGGAATAAAATCAACAGCATGCTGACAACATTGGGTAGCTAAAGTTTTCTTTCAATTTTTTTTCAGTATCACCAGACCTCAAAGAGGTGGTGAATATTTCTTATAGGGCTCTGTTTCTTTCAGAATATTATTTAGCTTCGGCATGTTTGGGAACTCAGAAGTTCCGTGAGACAGTCATCATTACAAAGAATAGCTTCTTCTAAATCAGAGCTACTGCAGTCTGTGAGGGTGTGACGGTCGGCCACATGCATTTGCTCCTGAGCCTGATTGGCCTGGTCATCCCTTTCTGTACCAATCTTTTCTATGATTATTTCTCAGAGAGTTGTTTAGATCTCTTTCCTTATTAGGCCAGTGAGTCAGTTTAACAGTACACATTACACCATCTCTGTAAGAAAAGCTCTTTTTTATACAGTGTGACGTTTCGGTTCACACTTGAAGAGTGAACCAAGACAAAAAGGGAAACGCGGGTAAAAATTGTCCATCTTACCAGAGCATTTAAACTGAGAAAGATGCAAATTACCAAGAGCTTGCTGAAGCTCTTGTAATGACTAATTATTTGGTGAGCTGGCTTTACACAGCAGACACTGGAAATAAGGGAGGGTGGGAAAAAGTCTTCAGAGGTGGTTTTGAATTTTCTATTGAGACATGTCTGCGACAGAAACCATGAGCGAAGTGTTCTTATCATGGTTTTGACTTGAAAGAAGGTATCCAAATTAAAATATGAATTCCGTTTGAAAATTTTTAAAAAACAAGTTGTGCTTTAAAGATTCTGCTTATGAATGAACATACAGATAGCGTGCTGAATTGTAGAAGCTATTAATGACCCTCCGCAGCACTTACCTCTTGCCTTGCCAAAGCCACTGTGTATCCTTACAGTCTGAACTGACGTAATGCAGTGTGTGAATTAGCATAAAAACAAAGTATTTATTAACTCATTTCATGGTCAAGCTAATGAAGAGTTACGAGGCTTATCAACATCTCGAGACTCCTGAACAATCCGCTTTCTGGTTGGTTGTTATGTCATGATTTATGCTAAATAGGCTGATTTGGGCTCACAGAATTTGTACCATAATAGGTATTTCATTCTTTAGTGGGAATGCATTATTCTACAGGGAAAAAGAGTTATGATCGGGTCTTTGGAAACAGTAAATCTTTTTGTCTTTCAGATTCAGCTCTGTCAGATCAGAACTAAAAAGAACTTTTTGTGCTTGATCAGAAAATGATGGTAAATTGCATGCTGGCAGGAGGACGTATTTGGTTTACAAAATCGGACTCAATTCCTGTATTTAAACCTTTTTTTACAAAGACACTAACATTTTTGCAGATTGATTGATTCTGAAAACTCACGTTTGGTGTACAGGCATGAAGCTCGTTGGTTTTGGGCATTTTCATGATTGAAGTACAGTTTTATAACAGACAGAGGAAGACCTGGTCTCCAACACTGGATGGTGCCCATCCTGAGTCTCTGGTTTCCAGTCCTGTTCTGATCAAAAATTAATTTGGCAGTTCAGATCTTTTTTCCCTACCAGATACTCCATACCTGATGTATTGTTATGCAGTCTGACATCAGGCCATGATGATCACAGAGACAGTGTGTGTGGTTTGGTTTGGTTTGTTATGGGTTTTTTTTCCCTAGTAACTATCTGCACAGTTTTTTTACTTTATTCTGATTTTAATCCCTTTTTTTCCTCTTTTAATGAATAATCCATTAGGTATGAATAGTATCTTGCAGTAATGGATCCTGCTTTTTTTTGGTTAATGGATACTGTGAAACCTCCAGTCAGATTTAAATTCAAATCACTGTGTATTTCATAAAAAATGAAATAATGAATACTTGTGAAGGTGCCATCCTTTGGACATTTATTTACACAGTAGGTTTTTAGTATTTCATACAGCTTTTATATCAAAGCTTTTCCCAACTGCTATTTCAGAAACCAGGGATTAAAAACAAATCACTGCTCTACATTTTTGGTGGGTTTTTTTGTAGTGGGAAGGGACTGTACTTTATGTTTAGCTGGATGCATTGAAGTGACCTCAGGATACCTTAAAGTGGGCTATGAAAATGAGGCCTGCCAGGACACTGTTCTTTTCTCACAGAGTTTAGAAAAAAAAGGGGGAAAGGAGGAGTGGGGAGGGGCTGCTAGCAACTTGACAGTACTACTTCAGAAAAACATCTGAAATGAATAAATTAAATTTGAGTGCATACATCTCTCAGATTCTTTTTATGTTTAAGATCAAAAGCAAGAGCAAAGTAAATTGCCTGCTTGTCATCTTAGTATTATTGCATTGACTGGTTCAGATTTCCTTCGTATGCTAACTAACAAAAGTGAGTGGAATACAGTTGAGTGAACAAAAAAGCGCTACTGAAGAAAAACAACATCAGTTAGATTTCTACTAATACACAGCAGTGACCTGTTTGTTTCTTTGTTCAAGATGTAACATATTGTAACACAACAATAACAAGAATCCATACCAGCAGTCTAAATACAGAGTACCTGAAAACTTAAGTCTGGGCAAAATGTTCACTAGGAGATATCTAAAAGCCAGGCTGGACGGGGCTTTGAGCAACCAGGTCTAGTGGGAGGTGTCCCTGCCTATGGCAGGGGGTTGGAACTAGAGGATCTTTAAGGTCCCTTCCAACCTAAACCATTCTATGATTCTAAAGCAGATAGATACTAAATTCTAGCAGAGGCTGATGCTGAGCAGCCAGATCCACAAGGACATTTCAGCACTGAACACCCAATTAGGATCCGAATGACATACATATGCCAAAAGGGGGAATTTGGATAACAGTACCCGTAAACACCAGCTTGTTTAGGCGGAACCTGCCTCTCACAGCCAACAGCAGGTAAAAGAGGTTTTAAATCACATCCTCTCTGGGCTGAGGTATCATAGCTGTACTGCTTACAAATTGCTCTCACTTCAGTTCCCTACCAAAATACCTTCTTGAGTGTAGGCAGTTGGCAGACGTCAAACATAATCATGGTGAAGTTGCAGTATTTGCCTAAGAAGAAAAAAAACTGCATGATTCATGGGCCAAACTTTTTACCTAGTGTCTGTTCTGCTGTCTAGGGTGTGTTTCTCAAAATCTTCCCTTGAATTCTCAGACAAGAGGAGGTTTTTGTTTTTCTTACAGCATAACTAAAGTTAGTTTATTACTTTTGTATCCTCTGTCCTTCTAATTACACTAAAACTGTCGGGGGTTTGGTTTACAAGGTCTTGGCTGTTGTTTGTCTTTTGGTGAGAAGATGCTACTTTAGGAACATGGCTGCTTCCAGTAGAAGGGGAGCGCTTGTTTCCCTTACTAAGTGTGTGACATGGGTTTACACCTCACTATGGTTTTATAAAGTGTTACTTTTTCCTGACTTTTTCAGAGACTAAAGTATTTTTGCTTACCTGCAGAAAGAGTGGAAAATATTGAAAAAAAACTTGTTACTGTAGTATCAGTCACTTCCTGGAAGCTGGTAACGGTATTTTACAGATCCAGCTGGTGCAGTCACCAAGCAGGCCAAACATCAGGTTCCTGACTGTTCAATCCTCGATCCTTCATTTCACTGCCGCTTAACTCTGCATGGAAAGACCAAGACAGAGTCAGGTCCATGCTAGATGTGTGTGTGCGAGTGGAATCTAGAATGTTGCTGGAGACCACCGGTTATTTGTTAAGTGCCTGAAGGCCAGGAAAGTGCCACGTATGTGGATTCATCACAGCCAGCTCTAAGCTGTAAGCAAACTGGTAACATTAAGCTTAGTGTGTCCTATAACCTCCCCACAAATGCCTTAACTCAGAGGCTGCAGGAAGCAGCCTGGTCTACTCAGCGTCCTCTCTTGCCCCATCAGAGCTAGCTCTTTTAAGGACAATGCCACAAGGCAAGATGAGTCCCACTTTAATGAGTAGGATGTCATACATAAAGTTCTCACAATGTTCAGTTTTGCTTTCTGTATTAGGAAGCAAGAGCAGGGAATACACAGCCACGCCACAAGCAGCTCTAGATGGGCACGTTGTGTCTGTCGCTGCAGAAAGGCTGGGGGGTGGAGGAGGGAAGCGCAGCCCCAGGGTTTGGATAGATGTGCATGTCATGAGACATAAACACTTAGTTCTGCTGCATGAATTGCTTAAATATGTTACGTTAGACAGTCACTGTAATAAGCTGCAACACAGTAGGAGTTGAGAAATGACTGCTCACTCTCAAATTGACTGTAGCATCAGTTCTGAAACATCTTTATATTATGATTTTAAGGGCTCAAAAAGTATCTAGAAAGTACAGAATCTCTGCAAAGAGCCCATTATGTCACAGGGCTTTTATATTCCACCATCATCTTTTGAGGAATTCTGATTGCGTTTCTCCCAAGATTAAAAAAAAACCAACAAAACCACACACCTGTCTTGCTGTGTTCCTGCTGCGGAGTCAGAGCAAGCTCTCAAAGTTATTACAGAGAATTACTCAGAAGCATAACTCATACACGAGATAGATTAACACGTTATACTGAGCAAAGAGTATTAGCACTGATAAACTAAAATAGGGTAACAGACAAGTTCTAGCTGACAGTGACCATATACCAATATTCAACATCAAGGTAACTTCATTCTCTGTTTTCCACCTAGAGTCATTTACTATTCAAGAAATCTTTGGATTTTGAAATATGAAAGCCTGTGTAGCTTTTACCAGGCACACAGCAGAATAATTCATATTTTGCTTTCCAGACTGCTTAATTTTTAAGCATACTTTGAGCGTAGTTTATATATTCATATCGGTCTTCAAATCACTCCCACAAAAGCAAAGGATTGATGTAGCCAACTGTCTTAAGACAGGTTCACCTATTTCCTTTCCATTTAATCACTGTGAAAGAGGTCTAAATCTACTGTGGGAGAAAGGTTGGAAGATTTTTCTGGGTAGAGAAATAAGGATTTCCTTGTGAAGTTCTAGTGTGTTCCTAATCGCAGCTCTCTGCCTTTAAATTGCCTCTACTCTTTCCCAGAATTTCTGCTGTCTGAAGGCAAAATCAGTTGTTGCTAGCTTTTTCTTTTTTTTTAGATGTCATTTAAGGTTATAGTATCTCACAAATTACCCATTCTCTGGCCAACCACCTGACCAGGACTAAGCATGTGTTACCTTTTGTGTTAAGCACGGAATGGCAGATTACTGAAATACATGAAAAATAATGGAAGTTGACATCGTCATCACAGTGTCCATCCCCGTGCGTCCTTATATTATTCTCTAATGATAAAAACAGTGGTTGAAAGGGAATTCCCAGTGCTGTGTATTTAAGGGTAGCTTTTAGCCTGGGGTGGTGAGCAGGACACTGCTGCGTGCAGAGGGAAGGAGAGCCATCAGGGAGCACCTCACACGGCCCACAACAGCTGGTGCTTGTCCCTGTGTGTGCGAAGCTTCGCTCGTCTCCGCTGTGCTCCTGAGGAACAGGCACAGATTTAGAGCTTTTTAGTTTATATTTCCAATATAAACACAAATTATGTCCAGCAAGGTACAGTATCTATAGAATAGTGCCAGCAATGTATTTTTCTATTATAGCACAGCAGTTTCTTTGCCAACTAGCAAGAAAGATTCTATTTCATAAAGTAGTCAGTTATTCTGATAACCTGCTGGCTATCCAGTCACAGTTGACAGAAACACTCAGTATTAACTGAATGTATTTTCAGATGCTTTATGTAGAACCATCAAAGTTTTCATTATGATTACGGAGCACACAACCTATATTATTTCAACAGAGAAATTACAAAAATTTGAAAATTTTTGAATTGTCATTAATAGTATCGTAAATCAACACCAGATCTAAACATTTTCTGTTACAAAATATAAAATTCATTTACATGTTCTGCATTTGATGATAAACAACAAAATTCCCAGTATTTTTAACCATCCAGTCCAGTAATTTTCCTGTTGCACAACAGTACAAAATAGTATTAGATGCAGCTTCAGGAAGCTGTTAATAGTCTGAAATCCAAGGATCTTAGACTGAGCATGCCAAAAATCCATCCCAAAACCTGTCTGTAAAATTAGCTATTTATACTAATTCCATATTTTCATTCAAAATAAAATATGCACAGTCTTAAATTAGCAAGAAAGCTGATGAATGATTTTTTGCCAAACTGCGAATGCTGTTGACTGTGATGCTCAGCTGTATCTATCAGCTGTGCAGAGAACAGCTAAACGGGGAAGGATGCTGGCACCACCTGGAAATGAGATGATTGTCTGGGCTAGGGGTTCTCTCTTAGGAAGAAGCTGGGTGTGCAACTCTGTTGTGAATGGTTTTACAACCTTTGACATGAAGTACTTAGCATGAAAATGACTTTTTCTTTACTCTTTTGACCGATGAGACTAAAAAGGTTGTGTTATTTTGTAGTAATAGAAACATTTGATTAACATTTATAAAATGTCAAATGGGGAGGGGAAAATAATCTATTTGGTAGCATGAATTTCACCTGTAAAGACAATCAGAAAGGCCATTCAGAGTAATGAATACAGCTTCTACCAATTTATGTGTTTATTTTTGCAAGTCAGAAGAAACAAAAAGTAGAAATTACTGGTTCAGAGGTGAGGATGACGCTATTTAATTTAATTTGAAATTGTTTCAAAATTTCTGCAGAAATCCCACAGCCACTGAGGAGCACAGCAGGAAAGCAGAACTGGCATATGGATCATCTTTACAAGTTGGTCAAAACCAGATAGCACTTGCGAACTTAATTAACTTTTTCTTAAATTACTGTATTCTGTGAGAAGGTTGGACTTCTTCAAACATTCATTTGGCTGATCAGTTAGACAAGGATTCAGCCAAGGATTTCAAAATACATTACAAATATGCAGTATGTTTGTCCTCTTCACCTGGTATTTGTCGTTTAGCTTTTCTTCTACTCTTGACCAAGCTTGGAAAATACTTGAATGCAACCTACCCAGGAATTTTCGACACAGCATATTGTTGTCTCCTTTTACAAATCAAATGTATTTCTTTCAAGTTTATAATTGAGTGACTTTTTAACCCCAATACAGTCCAAAATATAGTCTTTTTTAAAAAAAAGAAACAGAACAGCCTTAAGTCATTAAAAATACAAAGGAAATCAGAATAAACCTGCCTTGTTTGTACCCTATACTAGATAAATGTTAATTCATGTCATTACCGAGCCTGACTCCTCTTGCAGGTTGTCAACCTTTGCTTTTTTGGCTGCTCTCATCTTTCTTCCCCTCTTATTATAACTCACAACCTCTTCTGCTTATTAGGTTTCTTTGATGTTAACTGGCTCTGTTCCATCTGTGATACCTCCACCCCCAATGTCTTTCAGAAAAGATTACAAATTCTCTCTCATTTATGTTTTAATTTTTTTTTCCCCAATGAGAACAATCAGCCATTGCAGTAATATCCCCAGGGAAGTGGTAGATTCCCCATCATTGGACATTCTTTAGGCAGTTTTCTATTACTGACATTTTTTTCTAATTTTAATCAGCTTCCTCTAGAGTATTCCTTCTTTCCAACCAAAGGAGTAGGAAGATGACAAACACACCTTGTAGTAAGAAGCAGAAAGAAGTCAGAGTCCAGTAACTCTAAACAGAGCTGTGGAGCAGAATAACGTTTTTACTAATTATTTATTACTATTACGATTTTTATTACTATTTACTAATTATTTGTTTAAAATGCAAGGTCAGGTAAGTGGTTTCCTTTTAATTTTATGAACCATTAAGGAATGAAAGCAAATATGGTATCTGTAGCTGTACTAACTATAGAACTTTCCCTACAACCTCAGCAGCTGTGTAAGCCTCAGCATATAACCTCAGCAGTACCTGGTACTGTAAGCACATTTTATACGTAAACTGCAACTGCTGACTAAATTCATACTCTTTTTGTTTTTATTTTAAACAGGCATTAAAGCTGTATTTTCTGGACATTACCACAGGAATGCTGGAGGATTCTACAGAGGACTGGAAATGGTGGTTTCATCAGCAATAGGATGTCAGCTGGGAGAAGATACGCATGGGCTTCGAGTGGTCGTTGTCACAGATGAAAAGATTGTTCATAAATACTACAGTTTAGATGAACTGGACAGTCAAGGCATAGAGAAAGAGCTGCTCGATATGCTTGCTAAGCAAATTTAGGCTATGCCAAATGATGTGATTTTTTTCTGTATTAGACAAATAGAAACAGTTTCAGAAAGTTTCCCTGAGCTGAGGATACAGGTTTCTGATTGTGCACCGTGCCCCTGAACAGCTCTCAATGGATCTTCCTAAATAAGAAGAAAGTTGTTGACATGTTTCTCTTTTGAAAATTAGACCTGGGAGGAATATGGAAGAATAGCAGAATTAATACTGTAATATATCATTGAAAAGAACTGTTCTGAGAACTTTTACTTTGCTCCCAGATAAGACTTTCCTGTTAGAGAGAAAGTGCATCGCAGAATGAGAGTTGTAGGGTTTAGATAAACCTTCAACTTGAGTCTGGTTTAGTTTTGTATTTGAGAGGGTATTTTAAAATCAATAGATTTAGTCATTTCTTTTACACTCTCAACAATATAAAAGTCGCATTTTTTTACTCTATAAAAACAAATCTCAAAAACTCTGAAATCAACTGACTCCCACTGACTTTTAGCAACCTGTGGATCAGATCTTGTTACCTACAGGCCGTATTTTCCCCCATTTCCCATACTTTATTTTCTTAGCTCTTCAGAGCCAGCAGCAATAAGAGAGCAAACACATTCTGGTTTGCAGTCACCAGAAGCCTGGGCTTCTGTTATATCCTAGCTTTATATAATGAAAAGGCTATAAATGAAGCTACTATAGATGACACTAACAGAAACTAAACATGGAACAATTATTTTCCTTTTGAAATTTAACTACCATTCAATTAGCATATATTCTTGCTTATAGCTTCAGCAGTTGGAATAATTTCATTGGGACAATATTCTGTACAAACGCAATTTAAGAGTGCCTTACTGCAACAGGATACAATACTGAATGTTGAAAACCCTAAAAAGTATAGTTTCTTCACTGGAATAAGTCTTTAAAAATAAATGATTTAAAAAGAAATTTATGTGCTGCAATCCACCTATTTTTTTTCAGCAAGCATATCTGATTTACTGTTAAATACAAAAATAAAAAAATCTTCATGTAATTAATGCACACCTGGTTTTATTTTGTAAGTATTTAGTTGAATACATTATAACCCATGCCACAGGTTATCTAGAAATAGCGCAGCTTTAGCACCTGAAGAGGGAAGAACAGAAGCAATACTGGCTGAAAAACTAATGCATTCTATCCAGTTTTATGTATATGCACTTCCAACATTGTTCCCTAGAGGATATTACAGATATTTAAATACGGTGAGAGACACGAAATGCTGTGCTGAAGAGTCGGTTTCATTACATTTTAGTCACAACAGTTTATCTAGGAGGCTCCTTCAAGCTTGATTTGTGGGACTCATGAGATTCTAAGATTACCTCTGTCGCACTTCCATGCACCAGTAAAACAGCTGCACCTGCAGATGGACAGGACCAAATGTGGACAACCGTCCCATGACAGTAACCTAAGTGTAGGTAATGTTTGATTCAGAAAGCAAATTATTTTGTTATTATTCTCTGCCTGGTTTCGCTTAGTTGAATGTTTTCACAGTCTTGTTTTCAAGGCAACATCTGGGAAACGAGACCTAAAATCTAAGGCTAGATTACATTGAAATAGGTAGGTACCGAGGTACCCAAATGGCAGTTTCATTGGATGCTAAGCACCTATTAGTTCAGATACTGGTTTTAAAAATCTGTGTACTCGGGTATCTTTTAAGCTACTGACTAATTTTAAAATTTGGTCTTAAATAGCTCGGAGCTATTTAGTAATCACAGCTAATTGCAAGAATGAGATTTTTTTTTTATGTTTTGCACAGGGAAGAATAGTCTCTCTCTGACTTAACCTCCTAAGTTAGTTTAAATCATCAAGATGAAGAAGTTCAGCAGAGGGACCTGAGCTGACCTGAGTATGGAATATTCTCTCTGCTCCAGCACAATATTATAAAGCTCAATGGAGAAGTTTAAACAGTTTTTCCAGTATTTCTGTTTATTAAAGGCTATAGTTTTAACTAAATATATTAAGCTTGAGAGACTGAAGCATAACTTTGGGAGAAAGTCTTTTGACAGATAAGAAAATTGTGGTATATCGTATTCTAAAATTTTATTTTCAGAGTTGTGGTGTACTAATATACAAAAGAAATGTTTATATAAGCATCATTTTAATTGTTATTTTTAAATTCTATTTTTTAACTTCTTTCAAGTGTCATTTCAACATAAGAGTTTCTATTGCATTTTGTCATGAAAACATCACTTAACTATAAAGCAGATGTTCAATTATAAAACCAAAGGTTTCTTTATATCCCAATTTCTTCCTTTATTTAGTGATTTCTAAGAATATAATTTTATGTTCATGTATAAAAATATCACCAGATTTGACTTCAGTTTGGAGTTTTTTTAAGACAGTAAAGCTGGGCTGCTGATTTTTATTAAATGCCTTCTTGTCCTGTACAGCATTTGGGGAGATAAGAGTGTTGTGCGGTTCCATGTGTTATGTAGGCTCGGGCTGAGATTTCTGTCCCACCTGTTGTGAGGACAGGTACTCACCAAGGGATGTACTTTCTGTTATTGTCTCCTGCACTAGGTGGTAAAGTAGAAAAACCTAGGTACATTGTTAAAGACTCGATGACAAATATGATTAGCTTCATGGGAAGAAGAAAAAAATTCTGAGAGTTTAATATTTGAAACATTGAAAACATTTGTTTTGGTTCTCGCCTTGCAAGTTTTTAAAAGAAAGAAAATTAAAATGTCAGCGAGGAGCAAGTTGTGTGCACAGCTATTCCTCTGTAGCCTGGACGACATTCTGATGACCACAGCGTTAGATGGAATGAGGGAATGGCCTCTAGTACTTTGACCTTTTGGAGCCCATGCCTTACTGCAGCGCGTTAACAATTCCCTGCACTAGCCCGAAATGGGGGGGTGTGTGTCCAGCATTTCAATTATTGTTCCTTTTGCCAGTGCTGCAGTTTGACAAGCGCAGTCTAAATTAACATTAGACTTTTTGGCATCCTAAAATGCAAGATAGTGGGAAAATAAATAAAATCTATTATTTCCCTTGCCATGCACGTTGTTTCAAAACATTCCTTATTTTGAATGACAACTCAGAACTTCCAACCAGTTTCTCATTCACATGAAGTGGAGTCAATCATGTATAAATCAGCTGCAAACAGCCTCATTCATACGATACAATCACAGGAAGGATTTTTAACTGGACATTACTGTATGAAGCAGAGTTACAAAAATAAAATAAGAACATGCTTTTTTACCAGTATAAATAACAAATTTCATTTGATCACTTTTCTTAGCATAATTACCTAATTTAGAATTAATACTGATGCCTTAACTAATTTGAAATGGCAGAGGTCCTTGTGGTCACAGCACCTCATCTTGTTTATGTAAAGAAAAATAATTCATATTATGTTAAATTATGAAACAGTCCACCCATGGAGACACTAATTACCATTTAAGAAAACATCTTTTGATGTTGAGGATGTTATTTTTGTATTTCCAGCAGGGCTGGTAATTGTAACTCTCTGTCAGGATATAACTGACTTTAAAGCAAGATGTCACTAGAAGTTCAAACTGCTGATGAAACGGAGAGCAAGTGCATCCTGATGCATTTCTGTGGATTCAAGAGGTTGGGCAGAGAAGAAAAAATGAACTGACCACAATTCATTTTGGTTTCCTGTGGGCAGCTAAAAGGCTGAGATAACCCCTAATGACTCTTATGAAATGTGGAAAATTCATATTAGTACACCAAAGCAACCTGTGAAAGAAACCAAATACTATATAATTAAGTACAATCTGAGGTGGAGACCTATGAACATGAGGCAAATTACTAACAATTGTCTTTGAGATCAATCTCAGTTTGCCAGTTTCAGTGTAAGCAATACATTTAAGAACACACTTCTCCAAAAAGTTCATTAAGCCTTGACCACTGTTTGCACACTGCCTGCCTTTAGTTCATTTGGTTCCAGCATCTAATCTTACAAGTTGTAATAGAGGCAATATTTTGACAGGACTACAGCATTCAACTTCTGGATATTACAGACAGAAAATGACGCTTGAGGCCTTGCTAAAAATTAATCAATCACATTTTATATTGGGAATGGGCAGTGGCAGAAGTAGAGTCTCCACCGCCATCCCCAGTTGCCACCCCAATGTCCCATGCTCAGCACTGAACGACTGGTTTCTTACCTCAGCACTTGTCTTCTAGTGGCCGTATTTTCCAGACATTATCTTCAAGTAGCTGTTCTTATTCCGCTGAGAATATATGAGAACAAATAATTAGAGACACATCTAACATACGCAAATATACAAAGCATTAAAAACTAAACATTTCACTGCTTAAAAATGCACTGTTCCTCAGTCTACATGTGTCACTGTACAAGTCACTGCAGGGTAACACGTCATTGTTTCAGCTAATGGTAATGCTGTGAATAAGCTGCTTTCCTTAATGCTCTCATAAAACCTTCTCTGCAACTACTATTTGAACACAGCAGTATCCTTTAAAGCAAGAGAAACGTTTACACATACATTAGTTATCACAAAGTTTGCCTGCCAAACAATCCCTGCCATTACCTATTACTTCATGATAAACAGTCACCGTGTAGAAATGCCAGTCTGCATTAGGGAATTGTAAAGAGGGAATTTCCACTTCAATACTATTCTACAGTTACTAGGAACTGCTTTCTCTTCCGGCTCTACGCTAAGATAGGAGACGTGACATCGCTGGCTGGTATGGCACAGCAATGCCAGGTGGTTTGAGCTGCCAGCGTGCCAGTCCCAGTTGCCATGATCCACTACCAAAATAACATCCAGCAGAGGGGCAAATTTCTTAGGCAAATAGGAGACATTTACTAAAAAGAGAGCTAATACAAGAAACCTCTTATGGGCAGACATGCAAGGCCCAAGCTTGGGACACTGTTGCTGCCGCTCCAAAGCAAGCACCCACGTGGCAGCTTCCACATCCACCATGTTTAAGTTTACTCCAATGGCAGCGTGCCAGGACGATGGATGCTGTCACCTTCACACGGCTGACAGCAGCCTTACAACAAGGGGGGCTTGAACAATGAAAGATTTGTAGGCCTTTTTTTTGGAAAAGTTTTTTAGATTAGCTGTTTTAGCAATATAAATTATTGCCTCTTATTAGGGAGCAGGGTCTCATAAGTAGTTTGCGCCCATTCTAATCCCATTTGCCGCAACATAAAAGGATTTTATTAGTTGTTTGTTAGTCAGATGTCTGAAGCTTAGGCAATTCAAAGCTAATAAATGCAGGCACTGAGCTTTTGGACACAGTTTCATTGGAAGATGCTCTATAAAAAAAAAAAAAATTGGAAAAATAAAACATGTGAGAGAGACAAAGCATTAGACCGGCCTGTTAAATTAGCATTAGTCTAAATGAAATCCAACTCTGATGCAGCAGATACAGAAGGGGAGGGAAGAGGAGGGGGGGGGAAACAACCCACAGAACTAAGGCAACAGAGACAAACCAAAAGCTTTTCAAGCAATATGAAAAACATTCCCAGAACTTCTCTTAAGAACAAAAAAAACACAAACCACAACCTACAACTCCGAAAGCCATTACTTTTTTTTAATTGACATTTTCATTTGTTTCTCTAGAAGTAATTTCCTCCATTAGCACTTTGTCAAATGCAGGTAGCTTAGTACAGTTCTACTAATAAACAGCTTTTTTTTTTTTCCTCACGGAGAGCCATTAAAGCCTCATCCTATTTAAAATTATAGTGTTGTTATGTGACTTTTGGGTAGCCAGCAATTGAAACATCCATCATCTAAATATACTCCTATCTTTCTTGACCATTGTTCAGAAAGGTATAGTGTTGTTAAAAATTACAACGTGGCCTTTTAAATGAACTGCTAATGGTGTTATCTATGTGTATTCAAACCCTTCCCACCTGTTTCCATATAAAAAGGCACTGAAGATCGGAGATCAGCAGTCCTACAAATGGCAACCTGCCATTGTCTGAATACTGTGTCAAGAGCACACCAGCTGGGAACCCAACCACTTGTATTTGGCTGCATGTGAGACAAAGATGCTACTACCACAGAAGACCATGTTATTCCAGCACACCTCCAGCACTGAAGCCAAGAGGATGCTACCAGGACACCGAACACAAAAACAATTAATCTTTTTTTAACAGAACCTGAGCTGAACTTAGTCTTACCCTTCTATTAATTCCATGCCTTGGCCTGTCATAACCCAGGACAAGATGGAGCCACCTCACTTTATCTCAGCTGTGTAAAAGCTGGTGTTCCAGTCTGGTCAATGAGATTCCTTCCTACATAGGGAGATAGATAACTCTAGCAGGTAATTCATCCTATCCTGCAACTGCCATTATGTGCAAAAAGGACAATTAAAGCCAAAAAGCGGTCACAGATCTGGTTATACCAACATGATAAGCATCCAAACATTTATTTATTGAGCCTGAGCTTTTATAGCTTTGGAGCCTAAACAATGCCAGCACTACTCCTTGATTTGGGATGTCTTTGGGATGAAGGCACTTCCTCCTCCCATACACAAATGTACCTTTTCCCAGATCATCAGCTGTGTAGAGAATTTGCAGCAACAGCTCTAAAGAAGCATGCAACACGCACAGGTGTTGGACAGAAATCTAGTTCTAGCACTCTCTGACTTGGGTTTACCAAGATTCCTACTCACACAACAATTTAATTCCACTGAAGGCTCAGCCAAGTTACCCAGCCTCTTCTGCCCTCCATTAGCGTAGCAATTAATTTACACTCCCTCCCCACAATGAGAGTGAAATTGCGGTGGGATAGGAAGACCTCCCTACTATAGCCACTCACTTTGGCTCTTTTTCCTTCACTTTTTCCAAGCTGCAGAAAGGAATCACCACTCACACCGATCTCAATCCAGCCCTCCACCACAGCAGGAGCAGGGTAAGAGCTGATACAAACATCATAGATATACTCAGATACTGTCTGAGAAGTTCCTCACTTTGTTTTCCCTGCCAGCATCTCCCTTCAAGCTCTACTACACCTGTGTACTTATTTCATAGTTAATTGTTAACCCTAAGATAGGATGGGTGACACTCAGGGCAGTAAGGCCAGGACAGAAGTCAACAGGTCAGGGTCTGAGCTTTCATCCCATGAAGTCACATTCCAGGATATGAACCGGAAAACCTGCCAAAGAACACAAAGACACAGGGAAGAACTGAAACAGAATTGTGAAGCAACCCATTATGTGCTACTGGCTATTTTCCTCAGCTGAAAGTCAGCACCGTCCTCTCCCTGACACTCCCTAGCTGCATGGGGAGCTCTTGCAGGCTACTCAACTAGTCCTCTGCTGGCAAAGGGCCCAATCTGGTCTAGATGGCATTTGTCAAATGTGGACACTCACAGCAACTCAACATCAAGAAATTTTCACTGTTAACAACAACATAAATACTGGTTAATATTATACATTATATATACCATACAGGTAGGTTCCCCAGTTGCTCTGATGTTCACTGTGTTCAAAACAGGGCAGAGTAGCTCCTTTCAGCTCCACGGATCCCCTCATGCCCTTTTAAGTGTGCACATATACTTCAGCAAAAAAGCAGGCCAGTCCAAAGCACCCCTGTTTGGACTCACGAGGTAACAGCGATGACCTTCTACAGCACTCTACCCCATCTACTTAATTGTCAGAGTAATCTGAGGTATAACTGAAGTAATGTAGCACAAAAGCTTTGTAGACCAGTACTGCCATCTCACCCCCCCACCCCCTCAGCTCCTTCTTCTTGACTAAAAAGCATGTTTAGGAACACGATGATTGTGAAATAATGTGACATTAATCACTCTAATTTATTTCGTTTTACCACACTTCCATACAGAAGGTGAAGTGTTCATTACTGAAAGTAAATTCCAGTGATAACTGGGATTGCTGTACTCATTCAGTGCATTTCAGCGCATTTTGTTCAGACTGCACCTTTCTACATTCTTCTTCAAGGTGTTTTACAGTATGATACCATCAAGAACAGAGGTAAGGAAGAAGATCTATCCTTGATGAAAAATATTGGTTTTATGAGTACACTGTCTCAGTGCAGTAATGATTAGAGTTTCAATCACATTTTCAAGCAAGCAAGGAAAAGCAGAGAGAAAGAAAGGAGGGAGAATGCTGTCTGTTACTGTGACCCAATTTGAGAGCTGAAATAGACCAATTACTGTTTAGAGAACAGCATTCCTTTTCACTGTGTAGCAATTTAACCCAGACAATAAATGCATACTTAAAATTCAATTGATTTAAAAACATAAATGCTGCCAATCTTCCCAATCAAAGGACTTTTCTTTGGTACACTGCCACAATAGGATAACTGAGACGAAATATTTTGTAAAGTGTATTTCTGAGTCCTGTTTTTAACAGAATTTTGTTTGCTGTGGGTAAATACAGGAAGTAGTATTTTACATGTGGGTCATTCAAAATTAATTCTAAATTTTACAGTCTGCACTTCTTATATAAATTAGTTTGCATTAAAACCAGACTTCAGGACAAACTAATGATTTGACAAAAATAGAGAATCATGGATACATATCAAAGGGATCAGCCTAAACAGATCAAAAGAGTGATGGGACTATGTTAAAATTCACCTCATAATAAGCTTTTCAGCTAAAAGACTTTTACAAATGTACTGCTTTTCCTATCTGTGCACTAGGCCATACAGAAATTTCCTATTTTTTTCTAGAAAAGGAGCTCACACTGTTAGATTATTTCTAAGCCCTCTATTATCAATGCAGATATCTAACGCCTCTCCTTATCCTCCTAAGAAATAATGCAATCCTAATTTATTTCTCATTAAAGATGCATTGTACCACTAATCAGCTAAAGGTATTTTACTTGAGGCTCACTAAGTTTATTTTTAAGTCTTCAACATTTTAATTGCTTTGCTTTGCCCTTGGGTTCCTAGAAATTAAATATAAACACAAAACTTCCTGTGGAAGTAAAATATAATCCATGAAATTTCCGTACTCTTAGACAATATTATAGCAATATAAATTTAAGCATTTATGTTTATTGCTTACTATTTCCACTCAATTCCCTTTTCCTTGCTCCTCTCCTCTTCCTTTAAAGCAGCAAAGTAAATAATTCTTCCCCTTGTTGACTTCAAGTATTAGTTGCAACTGCTGTGCTTCAGGACATTTACTTATTTCTTGGCTTTTAAGTACACTTCTCTTCCTCCTGTCCTCCTACAATACACACTCTGATAAGATAATCCATCTGCACAGGCCATAAGAGCAACAGATATTCCCTGGTTAGGGCAATCTGCCTAATTAAGGTCTCAGGACCTTGAAACAGGTATCTGCCATAATACACGGATATGATCTAATTCACTGCAAGGAAAGGAATTAAATTATTCAAGGTCCTTTTCATCTTTCTTACACATAGTCATCAGTATGAAGTCTTGCTGTTATTTTATGTTTTGCAAATGTAGGAAGGGTATTTGTTATAGAATTCAATTATACAACCCTCATACTGAGGTATTCAAATACATCCCCAAATGAACTCGCCGCTCTTCAGAAGTTTCAGTTGTAAGGAACGCTGGCACTGCAGACTCCGGGATCTGTGATCCAGCAGCATTATTTCAATGTTTCCTACAATATTAGAAGGCAAAAGCTACTTAATTTTGGGACAGTGACTGCAGTCAAGGTCTTAGAAATCTCACAGTTACAGGAAGACCTGCTGATTAGCATTCCCAGTTTTAATTAAATCTGGTGCAGATACTGCCCTTGGGGACTGAAACATAGTGAAGATATTGTTCTGAAAGTAGGACAGAGCCTGACAGAGCCTTAGCAGAAAAATTGTAGTTGGCTGTAAACCAGACAACATAGTCAAGACAGTCAGAGATGTGACAGAGGTTCAGACTCCAGCTCTACATTCAAATCTCAGTTCACCATGGCTGCAGTGTGGAGGATAGAGGTTGACCTCGTTTATTTAAGTTACTAGCCAATATTGGGATTATTTGGCTGCTTTAGGTGAAGCAATTGATTGTTCAAGCCAAGTATTTCTTTGCCATAGAATTGTCTATTTACAATGGAAAGATCCCCATTCCTCCTGGGGAGATAATCCTTTGCGTTACTACTGATGACTTCTCTCATTCTCCACTGACTTTCTTCACTTTCTGCCTCAAAGATGAGCAAAAGATAGAGCTCCAAGCACACATTCAGTGCAAACCTTCATTTATCAGGTACAGTGTAAATTCTAACTGATCTTCCCACACAGCTCACTGGTGGCTTCTTACCATTTCAACTACCACTACACAAAGGATATTTAATGATTCCTCCCATTAAATCTGAATGAGTGACATCTTAAGTAAGGTCTGTTAATGAGACAGAGATCAAACTGATGCTTGATGGCAGCACTCAAAATTTTTCAGCATAATATTAAAGATGACATGTCATAGTTCACTCGCAGTTGCAGAGTTAGTACATATTTACAATATATTTCTAACACACCACAGACTAAGTGGTGAATATTACTGCTTATTGCAAAATAATAAACATATTAAAAGGAAATGATCTGGCAAATATGATCAATGTTTAATTTTAATGAATCTTTTATTTAATGCTTTTTAAGAGAAATAAATCTCTTCTTACTCTGAAACCTACAGAAAATACCTCAGACTGTATCCCAGTAAGGAAAAGCAGAGTTCTGGAAGTGTCATCGAGAATATAAATACTGAATGTAATAATTAATGATAAGGTTCCTTTCTTACCTTCTGAACTTACAGCTTTGTGGGCTGAAAGTTTGTAATTTTCTTTTAAAGTTCTTTATATACATTTAACAAGCGGAAGATGAATTGCTGCAATTTACTTTGCTCTCACGTACCTGTTTCTGGGGAGTCTCAAGACACCGTTTTATAGCTTTCTTCTCAGATGTTTATCTCTTTTTCCTCTTTATATCAATGCTAATGGCAAGCTGTAGAAATATTCCACTGCAAGAAGTTTCTGTATTAGTCCAGCAAAGACTGTATTTGTAGAAATTACTCTAAACATTTAAGCAAAATATTCATAAATGCTATTAGTAAAAAAAAAAAATAAAAAATCCAATCCTTGAGGCTTTTTTAAATTATTTTGACTGCATGGATGAACGCCAATTACATCTTTATTGTTCTGCACTGACCAGTCAGCCTGTCTGTGGCTTTAAACATGAGCTGTCTTCTCTGTATGAAAATAGTGGAGTAGCCCAATACATTACAAGACCGTAGGAAAGAGTTTGCCTAAACAAAACACAACCACTTGTTTTCTTAAAAATATGCACATCAGTGTTTGCCAGGTGAAGGGAAAAAAACCTTCATTCTGAAGTCTCTCAGTTAGCAAGAACAGTCAAGGTAAAGGGACAAAAACATTTGAAATCTGCACTCTTTAACACAATAAAAATACAGAGCACTCCATCAGTACCATTTATTTCTCAGCTGGGGAACTCAGACAACCTTTTCTTCAACGTTTATGCTCATCTTTGATTCATTACTTTAATGCTACCAGAAAACTAAATTATGTCCAGCGTTTTCATGCAGAAACTTTACATGGCCTCCAGCTGTGCATGGGATTTCTTAGAGTATGAGACACTGAAGCATTACAGAGGGCACAGGATAAGCTGAGTTTCCAGGAGGCTCTTGTGAATTCAGACACTGATGGTGTCAACATAGATTCAATAAAATTATTTTAAATTAACACCTATGCCCAGAAATAGTTGGGGGAATTGTCCAGCCATCTCTCCACATTCAGAAGCTTACTAAAGAAGAGACTGGTAGATTTTTTTTTCACTGACTGAACTTTCCTTGACTGAACCCTCCCTGAAAACTGGTACCATGACAGCAAGTAATGTACTACTGAGTATTCAAGTGCATTGCACCTTTTTATCACCTCAGCCCGGAGCAGCTAATATTTCAGCGATGAGCACTGAACAAGACATGTGACTAATGCATTTTAATGCACTTAGAAGTCTTGATAAAAATAACCATTTATCAAAGAAAGCTTTTTAGTAAAAAAGCCTTATGAGTTTGAATAGTCTTACAGCCTGTGCAAAGTAGAACCAAGTTTCACTCAAATTAAGACTCTAAAAGCCTTCAGAAACATTATTCAAAAACATTTTGATGTGCTGGAATTGTTAGCCACTTTATAAGTGACATCAAAGGAGGAGGAAATTAAAATCTTAGTAATCCTCTGAAATATCCTAATTTGATTACTTGACCTGGTATCAAACTGTTTGGAAGGGTTGTTATTCAGGAATGTCAGCCTGTCATCATCTCTGCTCCTGGACATTAAATTGCACTAAGCACAGTGTAAAAGTAGCAAAGGTATTGGGAAAATTTAATACCTAATATTTAGCATCAACCAAAACATGTGGAAATTATTTTATTTCCTTGCACTACTTGTAAATTAGGACATTGCTACTCTGAACTAAGACCAATCAATGCTATGTGAACATCTTATTGAACACATTTCACAATATGCTTTGGACAAATTGCTGAATAAGTTATTTGCAGTGTCTGCATACACAGTAATACTACATCACTCCAGAATGAGAGTAATACATTCTCCAAATAATTATATTGTGAACTTTGCAGTGTCAACTAATTCATTCAAGCGTTTTTCCTTCGTATATACCCTTTATAAAGAATATCAATATCTTTTTTATATATTTATGTATATTTGTCAGGTTAGTGAATTATATTGTTGAACTTTTTCTAAAAGCTCCTGTGCTTGCTCTAAAGGAATTAGTGCAAGAGGAAACTTAGTCAACATTCTGAATCCTCTAAAGTCCTACTGTGCTTTTTACTAAAGGTCACTGAAAACAGAATCTACATAAGGTTAGATACAAAGGCGTATATTTGAAATTTATATTTGATTATAAAAGGTCTTTGAATGTTGAACAAGTTTGGAAATTTCTAATTAGCTGTCAATGATCTTACAACATGTGATACTCAGTAAATGCATAGTTAGAACTCCCCCTCATCTTTATACATAAATTACACTGTGTGTTAACAAAGAGAAACTCCCCGTGAGATATGCTTCAGATGGCAGAGCTGCACTCATCATATGCTTTTGACTTCACTCTCAGCAGTGTGTTTTCCACTTTCTCCTGGACGATACTGTTTAAGGGAAATTGAGACCAAGAAAGCAAAATACTGCTTTGAGATACCGAATACACTACAGATCACCATACCTGCTTCTGCTTAAGCTAGAGCGGATGACCAGTTTGGTTCACAGGCTTACAATACTTGTTCTGAAAGACAAAGAACTCCCTACCATTCCAGAGTGCTCCACAGCTGAAGTCAGTTGATAAAGCACATTGATGATCTGGCTGGATTGTTAACTGTGAGACTGATCACTGTTCCTCTTGATTACTGTCACACAACACACAGCACTCTCTATCATAAGAGTAGAGTAATGGAGACTTCTTTTGAAAATGCATGCACATGGAAAAAGACGTATTCATACTTATGTTAAACACATGCTTTTTTTTTAAACATACCAGTGCCTGCTTTAAGACACATGAGCTTCTTCAGCATTGCCATCTAACACAACATACACCAGAGACATCTCTATCAGCTACCACACTTTGAATGATCTTTGCAAAAAGGCCCAGCAGAAAGCCTCCACACCAGTATTGATTAAACTTGTCGATGTGCTACAAATTGTAAAAATTTTTATGAAGATATTTTCAACATTTGTCTGCAGAAAAGTAGATCTGATAACTCACCTCCAGCAGATAGCAATTTTCAGAAAACATTTTCTTTTCTTTCCATTCCAGGTGGTATAATACAACTAAAGAAATCCAGATGACTGAGTGAGTTATGGAACAAAAGAATTTGTTCAAAAGACTGAAACCCACAGTCAAAATGAGGCACAGATTTTAAAAGCAACAGGAAGCGTTAACATTTCTCTGGTGCCGAGTACATCACAATCATACAGAGGAATGAAAAATAGTACAAGCTTTGTTCCTATTTAAGAAAACCTATTTTCCACCACAATTATGGATGTAAGAATTTGTAGCCTGATGCATTTATTTTTGTGCCAATAGCCAATGTACTCTCAGTCTCACAATTCCATCCAGCTGAAGGCTGAAGAGAGAAAATAAGGCAGCACCTCTGGAGGATAGTGTGTATACACGGTTTCAGAAAGGACAGCAAAACAATCCGGCTGGTCCAGAATGTCTGCACAAAATTTTTTCAAGTTCTGTGTCTGTAGGAGTATTTATCAAACACGCAAACATAGCATCCTCACTTTTAGTCCTCTACATCAGTTGCCTAGAGGAAGATTTTGGGAGTACCAATGGAATAAGATGGTTTCCTATCTTAGGAAAAATGAGAATTGCCAAAAATTTTTATAACAATTCTTAAAATTCCCATGACAAACACTTGATTTTTTTCATTCTGTTCCAATAAATAACCGACCAGGTTTCTAAAGTCAGCTGAGCACCAGCTACCCCTACTAGTTTCTGTTATTCCATCGCATTTAAGTGCTTCAGTCAAAGCAGGACTCTTTGGGAAAAAGTCTCATCACCCAATGATGATGTTATGCAATACGAAAAACTGAGCTACTGAACCACACATCCTAACACAGCTGCCATCCTCCGCCACACCTGAAAAGCTCCTGCAGGCTCAGTGCTCTACTGTAAATACCAGGAGAGCTGCAAAGTTAGAATAATGCCTTTTAAAATGGTCAATAACCACAGAGAAAAGGAACAGGAATGAAAGTGATAAGCTGCAATTTACTTAAGTCCTACAATATAGTACCTGAAATTCTTTAAGATTGGTTATTTTTACATTGCAAGGAGAGAGAGAAGAAAACGGATCTGCGTATGAAAGGTGGCATTTCTGAAAGCAAATGCTGACATAGAGACTTAAATATTTCAAAAATATGTACACATTTCTACTTTCAAATGCCAATCTTCAGACATTGTGGTTTTCATTTGAACAGAGAATGACCTGCAGTAATTTTGGCAACCATTCATTAGGATGAACCTAATCACTGCCCTCTCAGTAGCCTTCTCCTTTGTATATACAAGAACTGTCAGCATATAGTGCTATCAGAACTGAATATGGAAAAACCAGAAGCTTAAGGGATGCAACAGGACACATTAATCTGGAACTTCACTTTTAATCCAATTTAAGGGCTGCTTATGATCACAACTATATTACGAAGTTCCTGGGAATTTTTACTACTTTGAATTCTGGAAAATGAGGCTAGAATAATACTGCAAGACCCCATTGAGCTATTATCTCACTGATTTGAACTATTCTCACTTAAAAACAATAACAATTTCTTTGGGATTCTTGGATACTAAAATCAAACTTGATTACATTGTCATAACAATTATATGAAACACAGATTAAGGCAGCCAAATTAACTTGTTTCAGGCACACTAATAAATTTGTTAGATTCTACCTGCATATGCTAGATCATCATCCAACTAATTATGTTTCTACAATGTTCCTCATAGCTGTGAAACCTCTTTCATGACTATCAATGAATGTTTTTTTTATTTTGTAAAATACAAAGTGTATGTTAGTTTTAGAGTCATAGAATCGTTTAGATTGGAAAAGACCTTTAAGATCATCAACCATTAACCTAAGACTGTCAAGTTACCACTAAATCAGGTCCCTCAGCACTACGTCTACACATCGTTTAAATACCTGCAGGTGGTTGCAAATACAGTAAGCAAGAGCATAATACTGTATGTTAAACTTTCTATGCAACACATTAAATCCTGGTATCCTGCAGAGACATAATCACATTAGAGCTGTAAGCACATGTAATACTTCTATTTATTGACATGTTGGAGAAAAAGAAGTAACCTTAACTTACTACATAATTTCATATTCATATGCCAACTACTATACCACTAGTACTGATATGCCAAGTACTATATCACAGGGTGACATTGGTATTCTGTTAAATACGAATATGCACACAAGTCTCAAGTAAGTACAGAGTTTGCCACTCACTTCAGTTTGCTGAATTGCATTAGAAACAAACAACCCCCATCCTAAGACTTTCAGGATCCAAGAGATGCAGACTCCTGTTTAAGATAAATGATAATAAAACTTCTATTCCAGACTCACATACTCTGTGACAAATCCTTCACTAAGGAAGGGGTTGTAAGGGACATCAACTACCAAGGAAAGGTTTAATCAAAGCCTATCAGCAGGCTGAGCAGAAGTGCCCAGGAGTAAGGGATAATTTTCACTGAATTTTCACTGAATTTTTAGAGTTGGAAGGGACCATATAGATCATCTAGTCCAACTCCCCTGCCAAAGCAGGATTGCCCAGAGCTAGAGCATGTTACTCAGGACTGCATCCAGGC
>JAOXNO010000070.1:10921360-10961607 GCA_028565335.1 Limnodromus scolopaceus | reverse complement strand
TCATTTTGCTGTCTACCAGGACCCCCAGATCTTTCTCTTCAGAACTTGTTTCCAGCAGATCCATGCCTAACCTGTATGGGTGCCTGAAGCAGAATGAAGCAGATGAATGTCAATAATATACTTTGTTAAAATGATATTGGACTGGGAAGACCCTGAAAAGGCTAAATTATCAAATGCATGAAAGCCAGCACAACCTACCACAACTGTTGGGAACTGTATCAAGGAGTGTGGCCTACATGTGTCCTTTTTTGGACCTTCATGAACTGTTCTGATACATTAATATGCAAGTACAGAAGTATTCTGGAGGCAACAGAGCATTCCCTAATACTGTACTACTGTATTACTAAATGCTGCTTCTTTGCACTTATGCAACTTATGCCGATGTCTGCGAAGATATCAGACACATGACCACTTTGTTTCATACATAGGGACATGCTTTGTTGATACATCAAGCACCAAAACAAATTTTATTCTGAAAGAGAACTCTGGAGGTCATCTGTCCAAACCCTGCTCAAAGCATGTACTTAAGCTGAAAAAGCACATAACCTCTTCTTCCCTTGACACCCAGCATAAATTTTTTATGAAAAATAAATTCTTATTTTGGCACCCTCTTCACAGTTCCACTTACTCTTCCATTTTTGTAAAAAGAAAATACAATGATATTAAAAGACTCACCAAATTGGTTTCGCACTCTGGGTACCCATGTTGTTTTGCAGACATTTGCTTATTGCTCTTTAAGTTGGCAAACTGAAACAAAATGTCACACAAACAACAAACATCCCAATATCTACGACAATCTGGAATTTTACCCTGAAAACTCCATTCCACTTGAAAACAGAGCTTTAAGTCCTTTGTAAGAAATGGGGACAAGGTTATTTTGTAAGAATCTACTTGCTAGCAAGTTATTTTTATTCATATCATTAAAACTTGTCCTTATTTGTTCAAAGAGAATGCCAGTTTGATCTACTGATCATAGCTTTTGTACATCCATAGTTTTCAACTTTTAGAATGCATGAAACCGTGTATTAAAAAAAGAGATGTGGTTTTGTAAGACATGTGGTTTTGTATTTCATCTTCTAGAAGCCTAATATTGTAGACATACAAAATTTTGGCTGTCAAATCTTTCTGTCAAGATAAGGCTTTTGGAAAAAGCCATTTATATCTATTAAGTCACTTCAGCTAGAACCAGATTCCATTGAGTAAATACCTTAAGCAAACCTTAAGAAATTCTGACTTGCTTTCTACTCTAATAAATTTGTCAGAAACAAAACATACATGCAAAATAATAAATGAAACAGCCCTGTTGGTGTTGGGGTTTTTTTTCCAATTTGTTTGCTTGTTTCACATAAACTACAAAGTCATGGAGAAGCCAGCCACAGGAAAATGGCATTATTCTACAGCGTGTCAGCCTACGTGTAGGGTAGTACTAAAACTCCCTAATATCAATCCAATCTATAGCTGAGATTCCAAGACCTTGCTCTTTGACACACACTTCCCAGGGCAATTTTAATTCCCAGAGCCGCAAAACTAAACAAACAAGATTTTTTGGAAAATGTTTGAATACTATAATCTAGATAAAGAAACGATGTTAGGCTAAGTACATTACCAAGGTGTAGGCTATAAAAGGAAAAAAAATACACCAATTGGTTGAATGCCAGCTATTGCTAATATACACACATCAAGACCTGTTCTTTTGGGGGGGGGTTCTTTAACATATTTCTTTGTAATAATCCAGTAAGAATCTCAGCTTTTCTTTTTTTAAAGTTTCTGATGCCTATATTGGCTGAAAATAACCTAAAATAACCTACAAAGATCATCTGTCTGCAGCACATTAGTTCACATCCCCACAAAATACCACCAAGAACATTCTTTGAAATTTTGAGCTGATGACGATTTTGGGGACCTTTTACTAATTTTTACATGTTTGGGTTTGGCAATGTCAAGTAATTTGCTTCCAAATATTCAGGCACACCACATCAAGTTTAATAGAAGCAAGAAAGGTATCTTCATGCTCAATAATTTTCTAGTTCAATAAACATTTCCCACCTGCTGGATTTGCTGTCAAGGCATATCATACATTTATTCTCTATAGATACTACTAGTTGTATATTTTGGACTTCCTTCTACTTTGTATTTCTGAAATCCGGCATGATGGATAAAGACTCCATAGCTGTTTTATTCAAGTCGTAACTCCAGAAATACTTTCAAGATGCTGTTATGGTTCTAACAGGTTTCCCTTGGAAGATAAGATTGGTTAAGATTTCTTCTGCCTAATCAAACTTAGTATCCTGTGATCTTTACTGAGAGGAACACACTCCTAGTAAATAATGCAATGCTATCCATACATTAAAAAAGTTTCTTTTGCCATTTCAAGCTCCGCCTATTTCTACTGTAGTACTTGTGCTATGTCTTCTCTTAGAAGCTGCGCACTCAGAAGTCAAGGAGCTTGAGGTATTTATTCAAATGAAGTATAATTAATATAGGATTACTAACTCAAGAAAAATTAGTTGCTGTGCAAACGCAGAGTTAAAAATTAAATTATAACACTGACAGCAGTACCAACTTGAAGTACAAGTACTAACATATACAAAATTCCAAAATGTATATAAAAACTTTTTACTGAGCTAGAACACAAATACATGATTTCATAGTACTACATTTCAAAAGCCTACATTTTTTATCATCACATTAAAGATAAAAGATGTGGCCCAATATAACATTTGAGATCGTTACTTTTAGATCTGAATTGCACTCTTTCCTATCTTTTCCATTTTACCGTTTCATTACCAATGATCCTAAAGTCAATGCTGTCTTTTTACTACCAGGAATTCAAACTGAGACAACTAGAAAGCTAGAAAGAGTAATCTCAATATATAACCTTCTTGTCTTCCTTCTGCTATCCTCATTAAAGTCTTGTAACATTCAATAAGCTACTTCTAAGGGAACACATTCCTTAATGCTTTCCAGATAAATTGTTGCCTCAGCTTGTAAACAAAGAGCTGTGGCCCATGTATTCATTAGTACAGCTCAAGAATGCTTCCTAGTGCCAGCCTGCACACACTGGCAAGGCAGACTCTGCACAGTACTCTATAGATTTCACTCTGCATTGGCAAAGACCCATCTCTATCTTTTAAGATCTATATTTGTATTCTGGCATTTATTAGTCATAGCGAATGCTGCATATTTCACAAAATAAAAGCATTTCAAAATTTTATGTAGAATAAATATGTTTCTCCAAGTTAAAAAACTTCTGGTAAACAAGAGCGAAAAGTCATCAGAACATCACATATTAGAACATCACATATTTCACATTTTCATTATTCTACTTTTGTCTTTCCAGTTATAAGTGAGAACTTATTTTGGTGAATATACCTAGTGATATTCAGTGCCAACCACAAACGTACCTGTCTGGAGAATGCACACACGTACAGACACATGGAGGCTCTTGTAAATAAAAGCATTGTTTTCAAGAACCTCAGATTAGGATGATGGTCCTGAAGATGAGAATGAAGATCACAACAGGTATGTATGTTTTGGAGCCACTAATGCTACTAAGTACCAATAACTATCAGCTATAACATTAGGCAATGACTTAACTCTTCTTATAAGACAGCGATGGCATTATAGGTTAGGCAAGCTCTGAAACAGGTGTCTGTTAGACTGTGATATCAGTATTATGCTATAATAATAGTAAGAATAATAATAACAGAGCAGTGTTTCTCTCAAAACTCAAGGCTTGAAAAGAGCTACCTTTACTTTTTCCACACCACATGGGTAACATGACAATCTGGTGTGTGCCAGTGTAGGCAGGGAAATGTCGTATTAGTGTTGGTCTTCGAAAATTACTTCACTAGAAATGGGTGACCAAAGCATCCACGTCCTTTGGTAGGCCTCTCCCAGCAACATAAATATCAACACTGGGAATTCTTGAAATCTGTAGCAAACCTATCACTGCAGATCTTGCTCCATTTGCCACATGCAAATTTCTATTCACATCAGAAGAATCTCAGTTGTGGTATATTTATTACTTTTTCCTTTTCTCTCTATCTTGGATTTCACTAGATTTCTTTTTAAGTCAATGCCCTTGCCATGGGCAATGCAAGTCCAGTGCCATTACAAAATTATAACAAGCCAAGGACTTCTGTCTTTTTAAAGGTTCTTATCACTTACTGAAGACCACCTGTAGGGGACAACTGTCAGGATTAGGTTTAATAATTTCCAGTACACCAGGTTCTGATGACCATATGATACTGATGTTAAATCTGATTTCAGCTGCACTAGTGTGCTATCAGTGTGCTTCATCTGTCTCCGTGCTTTCTGGACATAGAAAGTACTTTATTATAAGATTATATTGGGTTGATGCCGACTTTTTTTTACACTATTAAATAATTCTCTTTCAACTATAGAAATAATTAACAACATCTGGAACACATACGCATCACAAGTTTGTGAGGTTATATTAGCAAGTAATAGATTGGAAGAAGGATAGTCTACATACATTTTATGGACCTTTCATTGAATGTTTCCATATTTCATCAATGTATGACTTTGGATACTGCTTTCTAATACAAAAAACACTGAGTAGAAATGGAGACAAAAACTGTCATTTGTGTTATGGCCAGAGCTGCCAAACCTGTAGGGAATTCTTTGAGGATGCTTCCCTGGAATAAGCTATTTGAACATCCGGCATTTGGGAAGGCATCAGACCAGCAATTGCCACAGCAGTAAGATTCTACACAAGGCACCAGTCAGAAAACATCCCTTGTCAGCTCTAACATTAGTTTATTCACAGTCCTGCTCTTCATTGGCATAATATAATAAATATGCAAATTTAGTAGCTGTTAATGACAGCAGTTATTTCCCACTTTGGCTTTAAAACCCAATGGGAAAGAGTTACTGATATATATATATCTGTTGTTTAGCAGGCACATAAGACCCACCACAAGATTTCAAATATTCTGATTTTCCTGAACTTCTTCATCTGGTTATGAATTTGTTTCTTATAAATGAGTACCAGATCAGTGTCATAGGATTCTTAACATAAGCACAGCAATAGCAGCAAAAATCAGGATCTACTTCCCTTCTGCAGGACTCCCCGAGGAACTGTATCTGATGACTCAGACACTTTACTACTTGTTTATAGTGTTTGTATGCACAGAGCTGTGGGAAATGATAAAAGCTGGTACCTGGGGGTAAAGGAAGAAGAAAATAGAAAGATGAGTGATCAAAGCAAATGTTTCTGCCTGCCTGATTATAAAAGGAATAGAAACAAAAAGAAGTTCTAGGTCACTTGCAACAACACTTCTCAAGAGTGACTGGCTGAATGCTCATCATATGGTAAAAGAGTTTATCAAAGACCAAGCACAAGACTGCATCACCTTTCACACATCCACTCCTAGGTCAAATCCCATCCACTCCATCTGCAACAGTTAAAACCTGTCATCAAATTAACAGATGCAGGTGGTCCCCTTCCACTTCAAAGGAGAAAAATGTCAATGTGAAGCCTGCAGATAATGCGAAGATCAGAACAGAATGATTCTCTCCCTACCCTCACACTGAGGCAGAGCTCGCTTAGTTGTTACAGGCACACCCTGCCACACGTCACAGATGCTTTCCAGAAAAACGCAATCTTCCCCATAAGAATTCATGTAGCAGAGGGGGACTGCATGTGGATGCTTAAGAAAAACACAAGGGCAGTGAAGTGCAGCGTAAGATTTTCCCATTCAAATCCTAATACAACTGCCATGAGAAACAAGATCTCAACGGCACAAATGGAAAACAAAGACCACAGGGATGCTACTGCATAGTCTCCCAACAAGATCCTCTGTGCATTTTTACTACTATTGGTGTTATGATCAACAACCAAATTCCCAAGCAATGGACAGAGAAATGACAAAGAGTGTTACTGTCTCTCTTCCTTGGTGCAGGGTTTCATTATCCCTAGGTGGTGGATGTACACAACCAAATTAATGTAGCATGCTCACCAGTAAGTTGCCTGAAAGAAATGTATCTTGCAGTATTTTCCCAGTACGCCTTGCACAGAAATGTTACAAGATGCAAAGTCTGAAAGGTGTATCACAGGCAGTAAGCAGTTTGGAAAATTTTAGACATGAAACACAATCCTCAGGATAACCAGACCTACTCAGATTTCTGTAGAGCTAACAAGCCCTGGGGAAAAGCCTATCAAAAAGTAATTCTTGTAAGAATTTTTTTTTTTTTAATTGAAAGGAAATTCCTTGAGGGAGACACTTAATTTTTGTTGCTTCATCTTAAAACAGATTTGTAAAAGAACATTTTCTGGAGGAAACTTGAAGTTTCTTGAGGATAAGGTTCTTTCTATAAAATCAGGAAAAACCAAGTAAGACTTTATATAAACTTGCAGAGAACATGGAAATAACATTAAGAACCCATCAAGAGTGTCCTTGACCCTACACTGTTCTGAGAACAACAGGAACTACGAGACAGTCTGTCTTGTAGTATTAAACATATCAACATTCTGTTGTTACTAAGGGATCTGTGACATGGATGGGAACATTTTACAGTATAACTGCTGCACAGATAAACAAGCAAATCCGATTTGATATCTTAGTAGACAAAGCAAGACAGTCCATTTTTGTCATAAAGGAAGCTTATGACAAAAGGGAGGCTTATTTCTTTTCATTCCTAGTATGCAATCTCCAAAAACACCACTTGGCTCAGTACAACTTTGAATTAATATCTATAATGATAAATAGCTGTTTCAATTAAAATGTTTTATAGCAAATCATAAATCCATTTTCCCTTTTTCTTAAACATCTTAATACTAATTATGACAGATGCAATATCTGCATTCCTTTTGGGGCTGTATACTTACTGTTTATATGCAAATATGAAATAAAAGATTAGAGGAGTCACAAAGCTTACTCTTAATTTGAATCCAGCATGTGTCATAAAAAGCAAGGCAGTTGGAAAGGCGGAGGAATATGAGGTAATAGAGATTCACATTCTACAATACATTCAATCAGACAAGAAGGGGATTAAATGTACATTTGGGAAATCTGGGTATTTTATTTTCTTCCCTTTTTCCTTCCACTTCCCCAGAAACCAGAGTTTGCCTCACATATTCTCCCTTTACAATATTTGTTTGCCATTTCCAGTTTAATATTTAGTTTGCTATTTACTGTTGAAAAACAAGCAAACAGAGCTAATGACAAGCCTGCTACCCTGCATAGTTCATAGTTTAGAAAACCTAATATTTGGAAGTGGATACATGCGTTTAGAAAAAAAAAAAAAAAAAGAACCATATAAAGACCTGAATTTCTTTATATGGTTCTTTTTTTTATGTGAATATTTCTGTTCTGCAGCTTTATGATCAAATAATCTATCTAAACAAGGCGCCCATTACCAACAGTGTCAGAATTAAATCAGTATGGGCTATTCTAGTGTAAGAGAAGACCAAAGCAACAAAGCACTGCAGAAATGATACATCAAAGCTTTACAGAAGAGGCAGTGAAGAGGAAGGAGGATCAAATCTCCACTATAACTAACTACAGCAAGAATGAAAAGTCTGAGAAGCGTGGTGTCTGAAGGCTAACAGACACACCTGTGAAATCCCACTCACACTGACGCCAAACACATGGAAGATAAACCCTACAAGAGGATGAAATTCTAGAGACTTCTTCAATAAGAATCACCTCAATAACTGTAAAAGCTAAAGAAGCTGGAAAAAACACCAAATTTATACAATTCCTGGTCTTCGTGGTTTATTTATACCTTTTTTTCTGATACCAACAGAAAAGGGACAGCAGGTCCGCTTCTGTTTATGCCCATTCTTTTTCAAATTCACACTAGGTAACTTTAGAACCAATCTAAAAAGTCACTCTGAAGGTACAAAATAATGCAAATCTTAGGTCCTCGCAATGATCCTGAATAGTGCTGTTGACTCAACAAATTGGGAAACATCCATCAAGAGGCTGTGATGCCTTTCCCAAATGTTTTACAGCACCACTCTCCTTCCTTCCCACTGCAGCCAAAAGATCAAGTTGCATCCTCTCACAAGGAAAAGAAAATGAAGCTTCATTTTCAAACACTAAAGAAACCTCCCCAAGCTCCCAGAGAATCAGAAAAGTGGACTTTCTATGCATACAAAGCGTGGAAATAAGAGGTGGATCTGTGTCTTCTACAGAGGAGTCATCCCACTGCCTCTAATTCAACACTACAGAAGGAAAACCAGAGGGGAAAATTACCCTTTTCGTGATCTTTATAGGAAGGGCACAACCTTTATCTTCACACAGGAGAATGAGGAAAAAAAAAAAGCCACACAGTCCTGAGTTACTGTGAAGGAGGAGAGAGGACACAGCACTTTAAAGGTAGCATTGATGGATCGAATAATTGCCCATGATAAAGAGGTGCAGAAACAAATGATTAATGCCTGAATCCCAGAACTTCCCTATAGCTAACCATCAAGAAACATGCACTGATCTACCTTCCTTCTTCTATGTAATCTTTACATCCCCTACTTTCATCAAGTTCATTCAACACCCAAGATCTTGGCAAAGATTCCTGGTTCTGCTAAAGAAAGCTGTACACAGGCACATTCAACACACGATACCTCAGAGACTATTTTTTCCAAGCCCTCACAGCTCTGTGAAAGTCAGGAATGCAAACACCTACACTTCACAAGAGGCATAGCTATAATGATCCAAAACACTCACAACCAATGTGTACAAATACATCCCATCAATACTCAATGAGAAAATATGGCCTGTGACTGCCTCTGCTCCCTGAATCATAATGGATGAATTATCCTCCCACATCTAAAAGCAACAGAGACTAACACTGTGCACAGTGTATCTTTTTTAAATGCAGTATCTAGTTTTGTGAGGGCTATCTCCATATCTGACTTTTCTGCATGCTCCCCACACCTTTTTCTTAACTAAAAAAGCAGTAGTTATCTTGCTGGTTTGCAGTATGCCACTCAGTAATTAGCCCAGGAATGAGGAATTCTTGATTTTTTGTTTTGGTGTGGTGGGTTTTTTCAAATCACCACTATCAGCAGACACCTGGAATCTGAATCACGTGGAATCTTCTTGCTCCACAGCTATTACGCTGCAGATCACCAGAAAATAACAAGCTATGAAAGATGTTCTAGGCCGTTTTACTGCAGACACTGGAGAGTTCTGTTCTCTGACATGTTTTGAGAACTGATTAACTCCTCCTACTCTGAACAGAGATTATTTTTCATTCACTTCACATTGAGAGGAATTCTGTATTCCTTTTTGAAAGGCAGAAGCTGTCCAAAACCCTTCAGAATGAAAGAAGGTCAGGATCAGACTTCTCCCAGCATTTCTCCTATAGAAATTTACAGACCAAGCGTACATTTACCTGGATCTGATGCATATTGCACTTGCCCCAATTAAAAAACAGGTATACAATAAAAGACAATAGAGGGCAAAATGGCTTCCACGGCTGTGTAAAAAACCTATGTGCTTACATAGGTAAATAATTTCCTACTACCAGATAGTACTCTCCTTGAGTATGACTGGGAAGCTAGAGACTTGGTTTATTTGTAGCCTTTTCCACTTACAACTTCCAACAAGTGACAGTGTCATCAGTCCACTGAGTCACAGACACTGTAAATAATGCTGGCTGCACATGATAGGTTGTGATTCCTATAAGAAATTCTGCTTTGTCAACATCCTCCACAATACATTACAATACGTGATGTAAACCTTGAATAAAAATACAGTATCGCAGTTTAGGAATAACAACGTACTCTATTTTTGACATCTTAATGACAAGAGGGTTTAGTGGTTAGAGTGAAGGATTAGAAAACGGTATTCATAAATTCTGCTCCTTGCTCTGCCGATGGTTTCCTTTCTATCCAGTGTTAGTGGGCTTCTTTTGTAATCCTCATCCATGTCAACTGAAACATAGGGACCATACTCTTACTGCAGTCCCATCTGTCATTCCAGGAAAGTTATTCGTATCTGTGAAAAGCTAAAGACAATTGTATTTGCCAGCTTGATGGGGTGCTATACAACTAAATGAAATGACGTAGGATAGGTAGCTTGCAAGCAGATAGATGTAATTGGCTGAAGAATTATAAAAGGCTATTATCTAAACTCATATTAAAAATGGACGTAGGATAGGTAGCTTTCAAGCAGATAGATGTAATTGACTGAAGAATTATAAAAGGCTGTTATCTAAACTCATATTAAAAATGGTAACTGAATTGAATACTGTCCCATACCACAAATCAAGTACTTTCAGAGGCCTAGAAACTTCAGATATATGGTTGCAAACATCATTTTAGATTAATTTGGCAGGTAAGTGCTGCTGAAGTAAAGTACCAAGGGAGAAACAAATTCATTCAAAGGAGAGCATCCAATCTATAACATGGGCTGGACAGAAAGGACAGACAGAGGCTTCTAGCTTAATTTTAGAGAGCCAAGAGGGTTGGATGGTTTCCAAGCTTTTTCAGGGTTTCCATCAAGTACGTATTTAGACATGAGTAGTGACTATACGTTTCAAAAACTAATTATGAAGTTCATTCCAGTATTTTGCTATGAACTTCTGTAAAAAGAAGCGAACCCTTGGCAAATGAGCTATTGACATTAACAGTGAAAGCAGGGGATTCACCACAATTTAAGTAGAAAGGGTAACTTTGTTGATCTTCCTGTGGTGGTGAAAACTGCAGGTTCCCTCCAGAACCTTCTGCCTCACTAATTCTTACATTAAAAGTCACAGGATTTTTCACAGGATTTCTCTTTTATGAGTAACTGTACTACTTCCCTCAGTGACAAGAGTTGCAAACTGAGTAAATGCTAGCAAAAAAAAAAAAAAATAATTAAATTTTGACACCTCCTCCTCTACTAATTGGCAAGTTCCTCCCTCATTTAGTTTGCAAAGAGTAACAAAGGAACCGAGGCAGCCATAAAGGAAATGCTGTAAAGGGCTGAGCAGCGAAGAGCCTCGTGGCGTTTCCCACTGAAAGCGTGGCATTAAACACCTGGTGCCTTTTTCGGAGGGCGAACACTGTCCGGCCCGGCCAGCAGCCACACCTGGGGACAGGACACACCACACGCTCATCAGCACCACCTCGCTGCTTCCCAAAACGCGTTTCCCATTTATAGCTCTGTATCCCAGGGCGGGGTCACCCCGGGGCAACACAAGAGTTAGGGCTAAAAGCTCTATTTTTAAAAATGAACTCACATTACTGTCCTCCAGGGCAGAACGGTGAGGGGAAGCAGGGCAAGGCCGGCAGCGGGCTGGGTCGGCGGCGGCGCCGCCGAGGTCCCAAAGCCGGGCTGAGCCCTCAGCGCCGCCCGCAGACGGTTCTAGAAACCGTCCGGCAAACAGCCCTCGGGCCTTCGGGCACCCCCGGCCGACAGCAGAAACACCGACTTGTGAGGGAAACCCGGGCACCCCCGGCCACTTGGACGGAAACCCGGGCACCCCTGGAGCAGCGCCCGACCACTTGTGAGGGAAACCCGGGCACCCCCAGGGTGAAACCAGGCCGGCTGGGAGGGAAGTGGCGGGCAGCCCCCTACCGCCCCGCGAGGTCTGTGGGGCGCTGTTGAGGAGGGATCCTCAGAACCTGCTTTAAGCATCTTTTCTGGAGGTACTTACACAGCAAACACGGCAGTTTCCAGCGTCGTTGGGGACTGTCGCCCGCTCCCCCCAGCTCGGTTTGTAGCGCGGCACCTCCGGCCCTGCCGCCATTTTCCGCGGCCGGCTGGGGTGGGCGCGGGACGCTGTGGGTCACCGCCAGGCCAGGCGGGGTGGGGCAGGTGGTCACCCTTACCGGGGCGAGGGGTCACGGTGTCGCTCCAAGTTTTAATTACAGAAGGTTGCTAAAGAAGGGCACCCCGAGGGAAGAAAGTACGGGAAGATTTTAGAGTGATGACTGAGGAAAAGTTTCCACAGAAACCCTGATCGGCAGCCAGCGGTGGTGGCTGGGAGCTGAGGTGACCTTTCGGAGGAGGAAATCCTGCTGCTGCCAAGAAGGTGGCAGATGCTTTGTGCAGAGAGGAAACCTTTGTTGATGAAGCCTGAAACTTTGATTTTGGCTGGGAAAGAGCTGGTGAAGGGCACCCGAGCCTCCCTCAGGCAGCCGGGGGAGGGCTGGGCTGCCTGCGGGGACCAGGGCTGGGGCTCGCTCGCCCATCTGTGTGCACCCCCAAAATGCCACCCGCCTCACAGCTCACTCGAAATAACTGCTAATGAGGACTCTGAAATTACCCTCCCCATGTTTTCTAACCAGCCACAGGATTGATAGAGCTGTGTGGCTGTTGCTGTATTCAGGTTTCAGCCCTGCACAATGCCCGGCCCCATGAGGCTGGGGTGGTCAACAGCTATCCAAGAGGAGACGAGATTCTGGAGGATGACAGAAAACGCGTCAGGGAAACAGCATCACTGATTACTCCTTATCATAATGGCCTTTCCTCCTGCGCCGCGGAGATAGCACACGTGCCTGCTGTTCAGAGAGACCGCTCACTGTGACTGTAATATTACACAGGTAACTGTTTCTTGACTACAGTCTGATATCCTCGATCCAAAATAACTGTCAAAGACGATGACAGGAAAAATGTTGCAATCAATAACACTTTCAGTTTCTCAACTTTCTATAATACTGTCCTGTTGCAAATTAGGGCGAAAAAACCACAACCCACTATGCTTTCTTCTTGTTTGACTAGGCAATTTACAAAGTTCATCCCTTAATGCTGACTCCAGGACACTGCAGATTATCCAGGATGGTAAGATAATTTGCAGATTCAATTTTTGTTCATGAACTTTCAATTTGCCATTCACAAGTAAAACCAATAATTGATTGGAACAAAACCCAAGGGCATCTGATCCAGTGATGTGTCACAGTTGTCTGACATTCCAGATTGATCTGCAGAAGGCTAAGATGTGCATGAGTTAAAAAACCAAGCAAATATATACATTTTGTTTTGCTAGTACCTCATCCCATCCATCTGTTACAACTGGGAAAGTAGAATACTATGTGCTGGCTCTCAATATTGTTTTACAAGTACTGTGCACAGATTTAATACCTACAATAAATGTCAGTGTCAGACATTTGGTGTTTATTTACCTGTGGATGTGAAGATGGCTTGAGAGAAATCAGCCACTCCTAAAAATGCAAAATTTGTATGCAAGGTGTGGTGACTGGCTCAGGCTATCCAAAATGCTGCAGGTTTTTTTGCTTGTCGAATCACACCTCTGCCTAAATTATGCAACATTTCAAAAACTTTGTTATTTGGTAATTCTGAGAAGATACTCTAATTCTCGGAATTTGCCCCTTGCAAAGTTGCACTGTCTGCATGAACCTTGACTGCTTGTTAACATCTGTATTCATAGACTTTTTTTTTTATTGTTGTTTCCTAGACAACCACTTCAGGTTCCCCCCAGAGCTCTTGCTTTTGTTTCCTGATTAAGATGTACATGCTGCTTTTGGCTGATCTTATTTGTGGGAATAGTATTAATTTTCATAGGTACAATATTGATTAACTTTTTATTTTCTCAAACAATATTAATTCCAGTACTTTATAAAGGATGATAAGATTACATGAATTTTAACTTCGCTAAATTATAGCTTAAGCTCCCTAATGTGGAAGTTATTCTAGTTTTTTTGCTTAAGGCAATTTTTGGTTTACACAACAGATTGATTGAATTCTACAGTTCTGTTTTTCTCAATTTTTATGCAAACCAGCTATAATTATAACATGCTCCTCTTGTCCTGAGGACTCCTAGAGCTCTCTTTTGAGTCATTCGACTATGAAATTTTCTGTGGTTGTAACTCAAGTTGTAACTCAAATATAAGTGGCAGGGATGTGGCTCCTCCACTGTGGCTACTACTGCTACTTCCAGTCCCTTGCAGAGATTTCCTGACAGTACCAAGGCCATCAAATCTACCATCTTGTCTTGCCTTGCCTTGCCTTGCCTGGCTTTAGTCTTGCATTGGTCTTTGGGTAGATGATTAAATTTCAGCTGTGGCCAAATTTCAATCTACTCAGTGTAAAATCAAATGGGGGGTGAGGGAAAGGAGGGGTAGAACTGTGCTAATGTGGGTGTAGGTGAACCTGGCTCATTCGCTCCTCTCTTGCTGCCTGGAAGCACATCAGTTACTTCACCAGCCAGAGAATCCCATACTGAAAAGGCTCCTCTTTTGGAAGAGGAACTATCTTGGAAAAAAACACAAAAGTGTTAACTTAAAGTTCAGGTTGAGTTTAAGTGCCTTCCTCCATAGGAAAAAACATTTAAGAATGTGCTTAATGGGCTACAAAATCAGGACCCCAATGGGAGCCAAGATAGTATAGCCAAGATAGGGCCAGCAAGTATAGTATCTCTGTATCTTTGCCTACCAAAATTACATTCCTTTGTCTCTCTGAGCACTTAATATATTAAAATATTAATATACATATAATGTTGCTTTACTAAAAATTAATTATAGATTGAATCTTTATTGGCATGAAGCTAGAATTAATATGATTACCAAATCTTACATATTGGACAATATATATCTGATTTGTAATTCATAATACATTAAAAACCAAACACATTAAGCCATATTTTTTCTAGTATATATCTATTTTGTATTTTTACAATATGGACTTCTATTTTTGTGAGATGTTTGAGTCTTACAGAATTTACCCAGCTGTTGAATGCATCTATTTTACTTGCTGAAAACTTGTCTCAAAATTAAGTAGGCCATTTTGCTTAATATGAAAAGCAAAAAATACCATTTAATGAAGATGAAGTTCAAGAATCTTAAGCAGTAACCATTATATGTGCTTTTCACTAACACCATAAGAAATAAATAACAACTTACTTTTTAAAATCTCTGTCAACAACTAGTATTGTGTTAATTGTATTTATAAGGTGACCTGGGGAATACAAAAAGTGGATGAAGAGTGAGTGGAATTTTCTGGTTTTATTTTTTATATAGTTCTTCTTAGGGAAAAGTATCCCATTTCTCATGCTGAAGGAAAGTCCATTTTCCTTCATGCAGTTTATGAATGCTTTCGAGTGTAATTCGCTATCTGAATCATATCTGAATTTACCACCTGAATAAGTTTTTGTGAGGGGTTTGATGTATCTTAAATTAGAAAGATTACTTCATTAAGAATAGTAGGAGACAATGAAGTTCCACAGTTTTACTGCTTGAATGTCATTCTGGAGCATAAGTCCTTTTGTAAATATTGGACTAAATACACACCAGGTTTTCTGTTAGTATGCTGCTTTAATATTTTTTACAATACCCTTTACTGTTGCCTTGTTTTCTCACGTGGCTCTTTTTGGGGGAGCATTATACACATTCAGTTGCTTTATATGGTTCAGAATTGCTTCTGATGCCTTTCTTTCGTACTAAAAAGCCTCTATAGTACATTACCCCACTTTACAAATGGGAATCTCATACTACGTTCTTTATGTACATATGTAAATTGCTTTCATTTATTTATGCCAGTGGCCTCTGCACTTGAATTGTATGACTGCTGAATATACAACTTTTCTCCCTTAATTACTTTTTTTATGCCATTCATGTCTGCTGCTGTGCGGTACAGGGTGTATGTAACGAAGTGAGGTGTGCTCAACCTCGAAACACGAGTTGGTTGCTAAAACTTCTTGGAAATATCTTGAAAATCCTTTCTGCCAACTTCCTACTGGAGGAGAAATATGTTTGCACAGATTTCACCAGTGAAAGTTTCAGTGTCTTTTTTAGGCACAAGATGTTTACTTTTATTTCCATCCTTCTACTAATCCACTATTATGAGATCTCTGATCTGCAAACAAGGGAACATCATAGGCAATGACTGTGGCTCTCCATAGGCTCCCAATTTGCCCTTTCCAATTATGTGTTCCTGAATGTTCAAGCTTACTCTCAATTGTATTTCCAGTTTCATTAGCTCAAAACTAGGCTCTTCTGTCCATCCACGAAAATTTGCTAAGAGAAGGAAAACTGGCATATAGGTTCATAATGAACATATTCTTGAAGAGGTGGGGTTTGAATGACCTTATTTTATTAACTTTGGGCTACATGTAATCTCTTCCATGACTTATCCATCCAGTGTCCTTTCCCTCTTCCCTCCAGAACAATGCCTTCCCAACTGCCTACGTCCAGTTGTAGTCAATGGCAGTATCTCTCCTACTCAGTCTCCATGTGTAAGCACATTTTTACTTTCTTGCACTAGCACAAAAAGATAGCACCACACAAACGTTTTTTAGATACCAGCCTTCCTTTCAAAAGGAACCTTTTTCTGTTTCCTTCCAGAACAGCTATCCTTGAGATGACTTGCCAGCTGCCAGACAGCAAGTATGCACAGCTTCTCAGCCAGTGAGCAGGCCAGACAAATTGCTTTCCAAGCTGTGTATTATGCAAGTCTGAAATAGAGGAAAATATGAATAAGGTCAGCACAAGCTGGACACCAGAGAGAGAAAAGCATCAGACAATATCCAGTTCCAAAATGATCCATTGGCACCTATGTTTGTCAGACATAGAGAAATGAGTCTCAAACACACATGGAAATGCAAAAATAAATCTTCACTCTGGGAAACCTTTTGAGACCAGAATAAAGGCAATCAATTGCATTACTTTTTTTTTTTTTTTTCTTCCTTTTTTCTTTAATTGGAAGTCCTTGTTAAGCTATAACCTATGTGCAAAAGGAAGGTAACAAACAGGAGACAAGGAGAACTCAGAGAGCAAGAGTCATAGCAGTCAGTCAGTCAGTCACCTTGGGCTATGCCTTAGACAAAGCTACTCTGGCTTTTTTTTCCTGTGAGTCAGCCTATGGGAGGCTTAGCCCATGGACAGTGTTTCCTCTGTACTCGTCATCAGAATGTGTCACATCTGGAGCAACTAAGTACTGTGAATCCTTCTCAATGTCTCTCAATAAATAGTACAGTTAATCTATGGTGGCATTGATCTTAAAATACTGTGTACTCCATTACGGCCTCAGCTAACCCACCTTTAATGGGAAAACAATCACTGATTATCCCTTGTTGATGGCGAACAGAGCATAGTAACTTGAACTGTTCAAAGGATTACCATTTGTTATAATGTCTAACAACACCATTTACTTTACTAAAATATAACAGAAGATGTACAGCCACAAAAAGGCAATTTTTTTCTCTTCTCTAGTGCATAGGCCACACTTTGTAATTCAGATTTGCTAGAACTGCATCCTCCAGTGCAATGCAAAGAACTCCAGGAATGCTAAGCACCATTATTATTACCAATGTAAACAAAAAGGTGCAATTCTGAATGAGTAACAGAAGCCAAGATTTCTTAGTAGATAATGTTATTACCAGCTAAGATCTTAATGCTCATATTAAACCATGTTGGAAGAGATGCTTGTCTACAGTGTGAAATCCTTTGGTCAAGGAAAATCTTCGTATTGAAGCAAATGCCTCTCATATAGATGATGCTTGGTGAGTATTACGTAATGACAGGCAAAGGAGAGATAAAGAGAGTCATTCGAGCAATCACTAGAAGCCCTAAATTTTTAAAACAAATCATACTGTAATCTAATATACACAGGAGAAAAACTTGCTTTTTTAAGAACACAAGTGGGTATGAAAAGAAAAATTCCTTTTAAAAAGACAAACTTGCCTCCCACCAACCATTTCCAACATAGGTATTTTTTGGAAACTGTAAAACAGTTCTATCACCCCCACTATTTTAGCAAAGGCAGGTAAGGCACGTGAGAGATACACATACAAACACAGCATCAAGGAACTTCCAACTCCAGGAGGAAGAGAAGAATAAAGGAGTCTATAGAATTCATGCCTTCCATTTCTACATGAGGGAACTGATGGCAGATGTGATTCAGGAGAAAAATGTTCTATCACTGCAAGCAAAAAAGCTGTGACAGGATGTCCCTGAGCCGTACTGCTTTAGGGATCAAATTCAGAACTCTTGCCTGGTATTGCACTGGGCCATGTAGGGACACTTGAGTATATCACTGACATCTCTTGTAACCTGGGACAATTCATATGCTAGCTCCCCAAATACAAAAACGATTAATAATATTTATTTTCTTTCATCTAGAACGTTATAAACTCTCTATTATTATATATATGATTTTGCATGCATGTACACATGCAGTCACCCAAATTGTTTCAGTTTTTCAGTTTCGGTGTTGTTTCAGATATGCAGTTCTTTGATACAGATATAGAAGATAGGTCTGTATGTCAGGAACCTTCTTGTCAGTTGAATAATATAATGACAATGGGTCAATGCTGCATTTGGATGTCATCTGGTTGCGTGTGTTACCTGGTTTGTACGTTTCCTTTCTTTTCTAGTTTATACTTTGCTTAAAATAAACAACACTAAGGTTCACTGAGGAATGTTTTTATGTATCTACACTAAGGAGGCATCTAATTCTCATGGAAGTAAAAGGAAAGCCTCACAGGCTTCACAGCATCCCTGACCTTTCCCTCACATCTGCTGTCCTCTTCCTACGCATGCATGTACACAGAGTCAAAAGATTTACAAAGCAGGAAAACAAATGGAGTCATCCGAGTCATTCATACTGGGTCACATCCCTGCTTTGACAAGGTACAGTTTAACCTTGGACTGAACCCGATTTTAATAGACCATGGGGAACAGTTATGTAACAATGAACAGTTGAGACACAAATAGACAAAGATTTTACAAACCAAAGCAAAGGTAAATTATTAACTTATTTAAAAAAATAACTTTTCACACTAGCTTATCTTGAAGTAAATACTATAAAACTACAACCTTAGCATTACCATTTCTGCAATAGTTCTCTTCTTGAGCAGCTAACTTATTTGATATTTTATTGATGATCCTTATACTCTAAATAATTTAAAAAGAATGAGTCTCGAGGAAAAGATTCAACCTTAAGAATATCTCTCTGTAGTATGGCTTTATGCTGCTTTAGAACTGGATCTGTATGTGGTCAGCCCTTGCACAGCCAGAGGATTCTCATGTTTGACACTTCTCTGTGGGACGCTGTTGCTATTTCTTTTTCTGAATGTTGCAATTAAGGATTTTTCAAACTGTCCCTGATGACAGCTATAGTCAAATGTACTGCATGGTTTTTTACCTCTCTGAGCAAAAAACTTGTGTATGACAATTGTAAGATGCTATACATTGAAGGGAACCTAAAAAACTAAAAATGTTAGGTTTTTTGCTCCGTTCCTCCTCTTTCACCCTTCTCTTCCCTTATTCAAATGCTTAAAATTCACTCACATTCCAACTCAGTGACATCCAAATGGAACACTACATTCCTGGTTAGCAATATGTGCAATAAAGTGATAATTCATAATGCAAAATCCAATCCCAACTTAATGTTGTTGTAACAGAAAACTGCTTTTATACCCTTCATTATATAGATGTGCTATATGCCTTTACTTTGTTACATGTGATACAATTTTGCAGTTATAGATGAATACAAATTCAATAGAGAAGGGTAATTGTAAAGGAGAAAGACTGTTACAGTCTATGCTGTACTGAAGACTGATCTTGGTTATTCATGAGGTTTTTCTAAAACGCCTCCCTGTAGGAGAAATCCAATGGCAGGAGGGATCTGACTTGAAATTCAGAGCCAATAAAGAGCACAGAGAAGTTGAATAATCATTCTTCTATATAATAGTGTTGGACGTTATGCAGCTAGCAGACTTTTTTCCCTATAATTTGACTCTCTTACTCATCTTATGCTATTTCAGTAAATCGAGAGATGACTCACAGAAAATCAGAATCCAGGCACAACAGAGATACCATATAACGAGTCATTTGTTTTATACAGGGAGTGTTGGCAAACTTAGGTATATACAAGCTGACTGCTCTCCTTAGTAGATGGTTAAGCTTTTGACTGCTGGATAATCTCTTTTTACCTCAATCAATTGCACTGTGACATTAGATTTTTAAATAGGTTGTTTTTCTTATGGTAATAATGCTGTACAACTGACTTAAGAACAACTATTAAGGCTAAAATTGTAATTAAAGATACATGCCTCTTGCCTAATTTACTTGTGCTTCTTAAGAAGTATTTATTACTTGTTTAAGGAATGTTTTCAGACAGATTAAATTAAAGACACCATTTCTGTCTATACTGGGCATATTCAAAAAAAGCAACAATTGCATTTCTGTTCTGAATCCAGTATCAGATTTAAGTCTCTGCTGGAAGAAGTATTAAATAAAAAAATGAAAGAAAAGTTGAGAGAGCTCTGCTATCACTTGGCTGACGTCTCTTAACCTCCATAAAGTGACCAAAAAGCTGAAGTTGGTTTGAATTTCTTTTGCTGTTGTTTGTCTTGTCCTCCTCATATCTAACAGTGGCATTTGTGAACAGTAACTAAAAGTGTATACTAAAACAAGAATCCAGAGGCACAGTGCAATATGGTAAAATGTAAGATTGCTCTTGCTACTGCTACCTGGCATAATACATATTAGTAAGATATGATACTAGCAGTTATGCAAGCGTCATAGCATACAAGAAGTGAAAATTCCTCCACATTGCATTGGCCTTGAACCTGGCTGATGAGTTTACAGGAAGGCTAAGGCTAGCCTCTCTCATTGCATGTCATGACATAGAAAAGAGATCTTTGCCAAAGACAGCAGATGGGGTAATATTTTGTTTTAAGCTGAAAGTTTCTTGTTCTCTGAGTCCTCTCACATCTTATGTGAAATAAAATTTCAAAGTGCAATCCTGAACATCTTATAGCCCAAGAACTTCAGATTAAAGACTGGCTCCTTGAATCAAAAATTCAAAAACAATCTCTCTGGGCCTTGTAACGCATGAATTCATTCTGGTTTGTCTTATACTTTTCTATTCTATTCTGCTAAGCAAGTTCTTGTATTGACTTTATCAATGTACTATCCAAGTACATTCTGAATTATGTTCTATTCTTGTCCTGTTCCCCCAAAAGAAATTATCTGTGCTGTAGCACTTTGTCTGGGGAGGGATTTGGTTTATGTTAGAAAGAGGTGTTTGTAATTTGAGGTTCTTCACTTAGATCAGAAACCATAGATATTTGTGATTCCACAGTCTTGGAATGGACTCCAAGCGTTATAGGCCTCTGTTTTCCCCAGAATTACTGGAGGGTGCGCTTAGGATCACAGCCTTTGCCTTTGAGCTTGTGCCCAAAGCAGTGATGTGTTGCCCAACTTTTAGAATTGACTGCAACATAGCAGATAACTTGTTCTCATCCCCCTCATCTTATTTTTATAAGATCAGGAATAAATCCCTTATATCTGTCATCAAAACACTGTGGTAGTTTTTGTCCACTCTGTGGTGGACACAAATATAGCCAGCTTCATACATCCTTTTATAAGGGCAGAGACTCCTTTCTTTTGAAATTGTTAGAAAAACAACTTGAGCCTGAAAGCTGGCTGAAGGTTTCACAGAGTCCTTCTTCTGTGAGCAGCTCAGAGGAGCAGTAAGAGAGCTGCCTCCACCATACTAATCATATTATTACATATATTAACACCTCCAACACCACTGTCTTCTCTCTTGGTATTGCCTGGCCATTATACATAGACTGAAAGTGGGTCAAGGACACACTGGAGAATTTTACAAGTCCAGTCAATGTTTGAGTCAAAGAAAGAGTACTACTGTGTAAAGAAGTCATTTGACACAGTAAGTCACAGTCAATATATAAACAAATAAATAAAGTGCCTAAGCGTGTAGTAGAATTTCATGCTTTAGCACAAACAGGCCATGAGCAGAGGGTGAGTTTCTAATTAAAAGAGAATTGCTATGGTAACCAAAGGTGGTCACACATAATTGGGTGTGAAACCACATGAGGCTTCATGACAGAGGTGTCTGCATATATTATCCAGCACATTTTCTGTTTCTTAAATAGAATTACATTGTCAGGTCAGACAATATTTTTCGTATTTTATGTGCCTTCTTTTTCAGCAACCAAAAATCCATCTCTGTGGGCTTCAGTGACAATTTCAGCTCTTCAATACCCTTCTTGCAGCCAAGGCAGCAGAAGTCTAGATGTGAGTCTCTCAGGAGCTAAGAAACAAGAGAGTGACATTTCCAATATATTTATATGAAAACTCAGGAAGGGATCTCTGCTCTGATATCAGAACAGTCTATGTACAAAGAGAAGCTTCTAGTGAGGATTCTCAGCCTTAACTTACTCTCGATCATGCATCAAGAACAAAGAGAGGTGTTTCACTACATGCTTCCTAACCCAATTGAATGGGACAGAGAAGCAAGGTAATTAATTCCCTGTGTTGGCCAAGCAGAGCAATCGGGATGAAGGTAACTGCTCCTCAAAATGGGACTGTGCAGGCTGTCTACCTCCTTGGTATCATAGACTTGATATTACAGTGTCTTAGTTAAAACAGTTATTGTTTAAAGTTGGTATTTTGTTATCACAATTAGTGGGAGAGAGATAAGTGATAATCTTGGAGACTGAATTATTCTCTGCAACCAAGACCAGTCTGGTAGGAGCAGAGGGAATGCTTAAAACTCACTCCACATCAACACAGTGACACCTGCTGCAGCAACCAATTGTGATTAACAAATATAAATTTATGAAAATTATTTACCAACTTAAGCATTCCTACTAGGGAGTTATTGTTGATGCATAATGAGATTATGCATTATCTATGTAAAGAATCATACATTATCTTTTTAATGAATCCTAATGAAGATTAAAGAAAAATCTCATTACTTCAAATTGTTATTCTGGCACAAGATTTCTAAGATTTCTATCTTGAACACGTGGATGTGAATGAAAGGTCAGATCTTTGACTTACAAATCCCCATTTCTCTGTATCAGCTGCACTTAAAGGGCACAGAGCTACTTCCATGCACCCAATATTCCCTCGTCTGGGGGAATCTTGTGACGTTCTCAGGATAGGAGGGATTCAGAAATGGGGAAGATAAATAGATCAGCTCCTGTGGACTTCCACTACCACTACTACTGAGAGAAGCTTTGAGACTCGATTCTGTTAAGAACTTCTTTAGGATCTTAAACTGCTCTTTTTCAATTTACCTTATATTGGTGGTGGTTCTCAAGGTGCACTGTATTTGACAGTTTCTTTGTGTCCAAGGAAGCAATTAAAAAGTTCTGACTTCACACATTTTTGTGTTCCTGTTGTTTACAAAACAAGAACGTATATGTTCTGCTTCTTTAAGTGAGGTAGTGGAATATCCTTAGTCTCTGCGTATCTGAAAAGGCTGCTCATCCACTCTGAAAGTGCCATCTGTACACACAGTAGGGCATTAAGGCAGTCAGGAAAAGCGTATCTGATTGAAAAATAGTCAAAGGTATGTCAAAAGTCTCAGTCAGCACTGTGCTGCCAATCTAGCTGTGTTCTGCTGTTTTTGCATGTCCAGACTTCCCATTAATTACCTCCCAGCAGGAGTTCTGCATAAAGTGATGAGGTCAAAGAAATTATCAGTCACAAAGGGAAAGCAGAATATCACAGTCTACCTCTGTCATGCAGGGAGGAGCACCTTGCCCATGCTGATTCAGTACAGCAGCTGACAACAGATGTTATTTGTTAATTATTGACATATCCAAAGGGTCCTATGGCTTGACAGAACCCATAACAGAAACATTATCTACTTTGTTGTATCTCATCATGGAACATATGGTAGCAGTTTGATGTAGTAGTAGTAGTACAATTTGTAAATTTTTTAACGTATTCCTACATTGAATTCCTCACTCCTTTTTCTGTTGCTTCTTGGTGCGTCAGAATGTGTGCTTTCTCATCTTCCTTTTTTTTTTTTTCTAGTATCCAATTACCCTCTATTTTCTGATACAGTAGAACTACTCAGAGGTACTGATGTATCTTGTTTGCCAATTCACAAATTCTTTTTCACCCTTAAAAAATATCAACCAGATGGTTTCCGAAAATGCCAATTATATCTAATATATTGTTTGAAATTAAAGTATAACTGCAAAATGCCTCAGATCTTATTAACTGCTTGAAGCTATACGTATCGCTTTGGATGCACAAAGAACTGTGTGTTCCATCACTGTATTAAACAAAAGCCTACTGAGAATTTGAACTGTTTCAAGATAAATCTGAGTGAATAGCTAAATTGTATGCTACAAAGTATTCATGTTTATCTAATGCTCAGATCTGAAAAGCAGATCCTTCAAACTGTTCAACAACTTAAATACCACAGTATAAAGGACATACGGCTTTTTTATTTAGTCTTACAGTTAAGAAATAGATTTGTATGTGTACATCAATGGAGACAAGACACATATTTCTGGTGACAAATGTTTGAGGTGTTATCTGCTTTGGCTTGTACCTGTAAAGTTACTTAACCGTATCAAATGATATTTCAGTTCCTACTTCTCTATAAGCTCACATTCCCACTTTGGAAGGCACTTGGGGATCTCCATTGCTGAAAATTAATTTTCTTGTAGCATAAAAAATTTGGAACGTTAATAACCATAATTTAGTTTCCTACTAGAAACTGAGATGTAGAAACTGTCACTGAACTTGATATGTGCAAATGACTTAATTCATGGATGAATTAGGACTTGAAAAAATAGCAAAACAAGTGAGGGAAAAGGAAAAAAATTAGAAAAATTAGGTATTTAAAAATTAGTATTAACCTGCTAAGCTCTTTTCTTGCTATATTAGCTTAACCTGTAAATATTTTTCACAGAGTGAAGCTATACAACATGAATGTGAAATCTAATTTACAATAACAAAAAGAGGCCTTGTATAAAGTTGATGACTTAGAACTCAGACATCAAGTAAAACAAACTCTTGATGTACCTCAGCTGTTTCTGAACAACATGTAGCACCAGGAATAAAATCAATTATCAAAATATTCTTAATAGGAAAATGAACTAATTAAGTTGGAGCTGAAACACAATGTAAGGGTGAAGTTGCCAGACATACAAATTTCTAGAAAACTGGGGGAGGGCAGGTCTTTGTGATCCAACAGAGACTCCAAAAATATCACAAGCTCAACACAAGGATGTGTAAAGAGCAAAAGTCCAAGTGCACATACACACAAAAAAAGTAGATAAAGCTTCACATACAATGAACAAGCACAAACCACCATATGCCTGGCATTTGGGAAAAAAAGCGCAGAAGCTTACCCTGTTTTGTGAGAGGCACTGCGTGCACACAGCCAGGGCAGAGCACAACAGTGCTCAGAAGAAAGCTCTATAGGAAGGACGTCTAATGCTGCAATTAATGAATGACCTAAATGAATGAAACAATTATAAACTGGATATGAGTAGGGATACAAGATCACTTTAAAAATAAAGGCAGACTTATTTAGCAATGACAAATACAGTGTATTGGATGAGGTATAAGCACTTGCTGAGCAAATTTAAAATACTGGGAAATAAAACAATGTTGAAAATGGCAGATATTGTAAATTGGAAGTAAAAAGGATGTTATCATCATGGTACTTAGAAACCACACATAACAAAAGCCTGCAGTTAACAATGCAGATCAAAAAAAGGCACAAAAAAATTCAGAAGCTTAGCATGACAAACACACATACACCATAGTTTGCACAATGATTTTCTAGAACAAAACCAAGCAGGCTTACAATATATCGAAATATCAGTTATCTATTATTTTAATTTTGGGAATACCATAAGTTCACTTACAATACTTAAAAGGTCATTTTGAAACACTGAAGTGCAGAAGCAAATATTTTAAACATTATCTTAAAACTATCTTTGCTTTTTTGTTCGACTCATCATTTGTACAAAGCTTTTTCCTTCTGTCCTTAAAATTTCTGGGAAAAAACAAGCAGTAAATCCTGCACAGGTCTCTTCCTGAAAAGAGAAAAACTTTCAACTCTCTAGGCCCACACAGAAATGCCAAGCAACTACAACTGCCCAAATGCAACCTGAATCTTTGGCTGGATTCATAGAAAAATCAGTAGTCCCTTTAAAAGATCTTGTTCTCCCTGGGATTTTGAAAGTGGTGATTAAGCAGCCGCATCTCGGTGTCTGGACAAGGCAGTGGGATACAGTTAAATTCAGCCAGGCACTGATTTTGCCACACACACATAAGGGTCATTGCATAAACCCTTTTCTTTCCAGTCGTCACTGGCCCGGGATTTTGAGTCTACAACATTGCACTAGTTCTCTTTCTCCTAAGGATCAGATTTTACTCTTCCCACAGCAGTTCAAAGGCTCAGACTTGTGGCAGACCAGGAAATAAAGCTGAAGTGGCCAAGAAACACCCATTCAGAACACATACTTGTTCCACAGTGCTGAAACTCTGTACATCTGGTACAGTGAGATCTTTGACTTCATACAGCCCAAAACCAAGCCCCTATCAATAATCTGGGACTATTTGTGGTCTCGTATCTCAAACAGACAGAAATGGAAAAAAACTATGGCTTGAAATATTATTTAAAACTTTATAAGCATAATTTTGCTTAAGATCTTAAATAATTGAGATATGAAAAGCTTATACTCTGTAACTATCAGTAGTTAGTATCAACATTGGAATTTTTAAAAAAGTCTCATCCACATTTGCAAAGAAACGTCAACATCCTCTGGATTACCAAGACAAATTAAGAGAAAAGTTGTCATCTAACTAACCTTCCACAGGTTTTAAAAGATGCAGATACCTAAATATCACAATGAATTTTACAGTAAGTGTCTTTCTGTAATTTTTTTTTAACATAAGCAGTTCAACTAATTAGATCTCTGTATGATGGTAGTGGCTTGAAAATTTTTAATTGAATTAATCAGCAGACTATTCTGTGAGTTTGAGGAATCTACTAACACTATATTTTTTTAAATTACAGCTTTGTCTGGTGGAGATTGATCTTCCAATTTAAAACTCTCCTTTTCAATGAAGCATCTTTTCAAATCTGGCAGTTTGTTTTCACATGATATGGAAGCACCCAGTTATGAACTGGATATAAAAGTGTCAGTCTGAATTTCCAAATGTGTCATATCTCAATAAAAGGAAATCAGATGTATATATGTGGACTCTGAATGTAAGAAAGCGAAACTCCACAAAACAGTATAAGCATGTGAAGTCAATCCTTGCAAAAAACCTCACCATTCGAGGCAATTGTTTCTTTTCCCATAAGATTCTGGCTTGCAGCGCAGAATATGGCTCATTGTACCTGGGCAGAACCCACATGGAAGAGGCACCCCCTGCTCTGCTCCAGCAATGAGTAGAAAGTAAGAGAAAAGTTATCCTCAGAATGTTTTCCTAGTGAACACAGTGGTCATAGAAGTCACCACTCTTCAAGAGGTTATAAGCTTACACGCATATCACAGACCTTTACACAGACTTTAAAACAGCTTTGGAATTCTTACTTTCTAAAAGAAGTAATAAAAGCAGAGGGAGAGTGAAATTTCCAGAGCAAATCAGCATCATAAACATGAAAACAGTACAGATCTCAGTCTCCTGATCTGTACGGAAACACCAGTTATACTGAAATTATACATATGACTCTTAATTCCCAGTAGATCCCACGTAACTTCAGTACAGATCTTTTGTTACAGCACTGTGCACGATAAACATTTGCATGGCATTGTTGACCTTCTTGTTTGTGTGAGTGACTTATCTGATACATGATTATAAACTGAAATGTGCAAGATTTCTTTGAGTAAATACTACTTCTCATATGATGAAATAACAAGTCTTTAAGAAATTGAAGTCTGATACCTACATACATCATTGTAGAAACACACTGAAAAAATGAACATAAATCATGGAAGCAATTACAAAACAGGTGAAAAGAACAAGTAAGGTATAAGCATGCTCTATTTCAAACAAGAAAAGATGTTATTTTATTTTCCTCTTTGTAAAGTAGTATATTTCAACCAGATTACAACAAAATTACCACAGGATATTTAAAAAAAATACAAGAAAGTATTTAGAAAATTATATATATACACATTTGCTTAAAAATTCTATAATGTAAACATTAGCATAACAAGTTAAAATAATATTACAAACAGTTTATTAATACTTTTGTGAATACTGTACATATATATGCTACAGAATTAGTACTATCTTTCCTACAGATTAACAGGAACAACAACAAAAAATTCCCCCCCAAATCAAAAGGGAAACCATCTTCTTCAGTTGCCAACAGGTTTGGTCCCACATACAAGATACTTAGTTATTTATCTCAGTGTTAAGTAAGAAAGAAAGCGCAGCCTTTCAGAATTAGATTTTAGACCACATTTACATTTCTATGATTTTTAGCATCTTAAATAATTAATACTCCAACTCAAAAAAACAACTACCACAGTTTAGCGTCTGTTGTGGCATGGACGTCATTTCTGAAATCTTGTTAAAGAAACTAATTCCCCCTACATGGAAGTGCAATACAGTTGTTTAGGTGCAACAAAAAATATTTTTTTAAATCCAGATATTTGCAGCAATTTGTAAATCTGGAAAATTAATTCCTCTCTAAACATTTCAGTACTGTTTTCTAGTATAAATTCATGCCATTATTAACAAAAAACTAAGCCATTATTAACTAGAAATATGCTCTGACTATTTTTTAAAACAAAATCTTATAAATAATCTAATTTATCTATAACTGGACCAAAAAAGCACAGTTAATGCAGAATAAGAAGTAAATGAAATGTACAGTATTGGACCACTGTGAAGAAAAAGTTTTTTATCTTCCATTCAATATCTGAAATACAAAGCAGGTTAACTGGTATTTTAAAATGTATTCTATATTTCATATGTATGATTTCATATATTAAAGTGATTCTTTTGATACATAATGCTAAGAAACTATTGAAATTGCTAAATAATCAAATTAATATTCCATGTGATGCACAGTGCTGACTGAAATATCCTAACCTACAGAAATTGAAGGAGATAAAGTCTTTACTTTCTTGAGTTTAACCACATCTCCAGAAGTGATTCAAGCTCCAACACAGAAGTAGTATTATTGTTTCCAAGGAGAAAATTGTCTTAAATAACCATGTTAAACAAGGTTTATTTTCATATAGAGTTCCAGCTAGAAGAGCACAGTGTTGTTATCAAGATTTGCAAGGGCATATAGGAGCAGAATTTAGTAAAAAGTCTTTTGCTTTCTTTTAAACAGTTGTTCCACAGGTTTCTCATAGTAATTTCAAGCAGGTAACTGTGTTTCTGTCCACAGGTATATAATATCTGTCCTCAGAACAACAAGATATTAGATGAAAAATGTCTGGGGGTGGGAGGTTTGAGCCTTTGAAATAGCATGAGACTTACAGCAGAACTGAGATCCCTGTGTGCTTTGAAGCAAAAAGAATGACATCCATATCTGAAAGTACCAATAACTGATTCTGTTAACAAAATATCATGTTCTTAAATCATTAATATGTCCTGACAGACAGTATCATTAGTTCACTTGGGGTTCACCAAGTCTCATTTATTATTAGCTTGCTGCTCTGAGTCAGTCAACCCCATTTGTCAGTAGGTTCTTATTAATTAATTTGACAGCTACCATGCAGATATTGTTCCATACAATAAAACATGGCTTTATAACAAAGAAATGCATCTTAGCAATAGGTCACAATTTTGAGCCAGTGATCTTTAATACCATTATGCCCTTTCTCTAAATACTTGTATTAATCCAATCACGATGGTTTATGACTTGCAGTAGATTCTGTAAGATAATATAATTTGATTACAACTATCACATCAACAATTCCATAAAAAAGACTGGCTTTGAAATTATTAATCTCCCTAAGAGTATGTGACTTAATGGACATATTAATTTAAGCCTTTATAACTATGTCAATATCCTGCCTCATATAAACCTTGGAATTTTATTATTATTATTGAGAAAGTTGATTTAATGCAAAAGCCAAGTCGATGCAATGCATTTTCTATACTGAATGACAGAATCTCTAAATAAATGAGATTCTGAAAAGCCATAGTCAATATAAAATGAATGCTGACAGACAATTACATCAGCAGAAGACGGAAGAGTCTCACCAGCCCTGTGTTTCTTTGGAAATTGTTCATTTTGCATGTGGTTGGAGAACAGCATAAAAATAAAAGTAATGCTACTTATTTTTACCATTTTTTTTGAATAGTCACTAAAGGTTGCAGATGAGCAGTCCTAGAGACCTAATATGTCTAAAGACAAAACAGGAATGAAATGGAAACAATATTACAAATGCCTCTATGCTGTCTCATCCCAGGCTGTAGCCCCAGGAACAGCCCCAGGGACCAGCCCGTCCCGCCTCCTCTGTTCTGTGATGACGGGACTGTTTACGGAGCCAACAAGAACTGGCTGAACCCATCAACCAAAGGTGCACCAGCCACTGACCACGCGTAAGGATTCAAGAGCTATCAGTCAGTACCAAGGGAAATTCGGTTTGTACAAAAATTGTAACTACATGCATGGAATTAGGTGACATAAGATAAACTGATAAAAATCATTCAATTGATAGCATCATCGTTACGCTTACAGGTATTTTATAAGAATATATAACTATAATTTATAACTATGTGGGATTCTTAATACAAGCTGACCAACCTTCTTCCACAGTCTTTGCTGATTCTGGTAAATAAACAAAAGAAGTGGGATTTGTGACAGACAGGTACAATTCTCTCAAAGACAGGGCATTTTAGAATGTCTTGAGGTGCTAAAAATGTGGGCATTCATATCACTAGGTATCTACTTGCAGTCAAGCAAGTACCTCACTGATCTTCAAAATAACCAGGTGCATAAAGCAGGAAAGCATCTTGTGAAAAAAGACTTTCATTTAATTATTTTCCGAGATTTTAGAGAAATCACGGATGAGCTTTTAAATGGATTAGTAATGGACCCATTATGGTATCTTGTATCACAAAGTGAACGTTGTTTGGAGACTGTAATCTTAGGAGCTGATACACAATTCAGCTAAAGTCAACAAAGAACGATTTGTACACAGTAAACAAGTTTAGTATTTTTATGTGATCTACATACATACATTAAAAATTACAAGATGCAAGACAATCAGGAATGAAATAATTTTGAGGCGTACATAGATACAAAAAATTCCTTCTAAACAACTAAAAAAAAAAGTACTTTAAATTTAGTCTGCACTAAGTGAGATTTCTTACCATTTGCAACTTTCTGAATAAGGAGTACTTTAATTTGTGAATTATTTCCTGAAAATGAATACAGCTTCATGTAAGAAATGGATACATCACAAAGGTTTCCACATAGTGTTTTCTTTCAGATTTACTTGCAATTCAGTGTTAATAGATACGTGTCATATTTCTACTGAAAAAATGAATTTAGAATTGTTTCAAAGTAAGACCATCATTATAGCTACTTCTCTTTCCAAGAAAATCAAACTAAACTATCATCAGGGTATCAGACTGATGAGTTTGGAGAAGAATTAACTGACAGTCTACTCACTTTTCTTTCTTCTTAAATAAATGTCCCACTGTAGTTTACACAAAACACCAACAGTAATTAATCTTTTAATAAAAACGAATCAGCTAGATCCCAGGCTGGCCTTTTGGATTTTCTGTTTATCTATTTATTTTGTAAATGAGGTCTCCTACTGACTGAAAAATACTGTTTCATTTCTGTGACATGATTTTACTTTGTAGTATTTAATCTACTAAAATTTCTGACCTGAAGAGTGAATCCCACTCCTCTTCACCGCATTCTTCTGTTCAGTGCAACCTGTAAGCTACATATTTCAATGGCAGGAACCCAGCACGGGGGGCTCATACCTGACACTACCCCACTGATGCTTCTCACTGTCTGCAACAAACCCCTGCTCGCTCAAGAAGTGCCACTGAAAACAACCGGGCCACTTACCTGCCTGACCAATACTTAATGGTCGGAGGTTTGCAGAACAGAAGTTCCAGTTTGCTAGAACTTTAGTAAAGCACTGAGGGAAAAGATCTGCTATTAAATCAGCTTGTTTTTTCTGCAGGGTAATATTAGATTTCAGTATCTACTGACGTGAGAATTTAATGGAATGAATGGATAATAAAATTACAAGATACATCAATTTAAGTAACATTATCCAAAAAAACTTCTGAGAAGAAAGATGTTCTTACACAAAGAAAAACCAGAATACAATTGATAGAGAATTTGAATGTACACTGCTTAAACTTAATGAAGAGAAAAAGATAGCTAACATATAATTAACTGCCTACGGCAGTGCAGCTAATGGATACTGAACTGGATTCCAGTTAATCCGTGTCAAGACTTCCATCACTTGTAATAATTCTTGTCAATTTTTTTAGTTACTCTTACAATAGTACCATTACAAATTACTTTTCAATAAGAGGTGATGGGTAACAGGCACTTTCATTACAGGCAATTCTTAAGTATCACCATGTGAAGTGTTTTATAAAATCAGAGTAAGAATTCCACACTGCCCTGTTAATGATGAACTGTTCTGTAACATCAGCAACAAATTAGTAACAAAATATAACCCAAGACTTGAAAACACTATTTTGTACCATGCTAATTTTATGTATTCTTGTGGCGGTTTGTAGAAATGAGTAATATTGCATACAGCAAGACTGAAATTCCACTAAAAATTATGACATTCTCTGATTTTAAAGAATTACTTCCCACAAATGAAAGCTATTGAGAATATGTAACTAGAAATGTACAAAAGCTGTTTTCCACCTGTAATGTTTTTCCCTTGTCATCTACTTTGTCAAGATTTTAAAGACCTTTGTGTGTCAGAGGTTTACAATAAAAAAGCTCAGTCTTTCTATTTACAAAAGGTAATAAATTAGTGAGGTTCTTTTAAGCACATCTTTCTGACGTATTAAGTAGTGATAATCATAACTGTTCTTCTAAGGAAAAAAAATTGTCTTGACATGATACCCATGTCTCTCTGGAACAGAAAACTATACATGTAGAAAGGGAGACAACACAATACAAACAAGGAATTCATAGTAAGACAAAGGAGGATATGTGCAATGCAGCTTTACAAAATAAAGAAAATGCCTATCAGTTTGCTGAGCCCTCGTGAAGAGCCCTCATATTCTTTTGAGAAAGTGATTACTGCCTTCAAAAGTAGTTAATCAGGATATGACCCTTAGTAATGAATGTCTCTTTTCAGGATTTAAGTTGATGCAGCTGTAGTCTCTTCAGGAGCTTAAATTATAAATACAGGCTAGGAAGGAATCACAGAACAACTTAAAGTACGTGGTGCCAATATTCACAAATATGAAAAAGGGTCAAAGGTCACCACTCTGAGGTTCCAGGCTTCGTGGCTCTCTTTGATGGCTGCGAGATAGTTTGGGGAAGCGCGTAGTCCCTCTCGAGCGATTGCTTTTACTTACTGGTTCTCCAGAAGGTGGGATATCACTAAGAAGACAAGAAATAAAGACAGAAGTAGCTAGTTTATGTTATATGTAAATTATTTTACAGTTATTCCAAACATGGAAAAAGCAGATGTTATGAGAGCCTGGCACATGACTGCAAAGTACAGCACACATCTTCAACTACACAGAACTGCATTCTTTCTACTGGTATCTCAAGTGCGAATTACAAATGGGCTCTTTCAAAAATGAGAACTAGTAGAACTTTCAATACTTTATGGAAGATTGCAAATTACAGGATAAAAGCGTATCTCTATGAGTTGCAGTTCAGAAATGGTGGGAAAAGCATTTTGAAGTGATAAAAGTACAAGCAAAATAGACAAGAGCTTGGATGATGCTCTACTTAACAATCCTCTAATTATGGATGGATGTATCATTACATGATGAAGTACATTGTAATACATCCCTGTTGGGAATTCTTCAGTCTCTTCTGACCCACAACAGACTATAGTCTTACATGAATGAGCCTTTTGGAAAAGACTCCAAGAAGAAGTACATTAAGTTCAACAACAAGCAGTAACAGAAAATTCCAGCTTACCTAGGTGATATTCAGAGGCTATAGACTCCTCGGAAAACTACAGTATAAAGGGATAGCATTGTACTTTTGCCATTCTTTTAGAGGACTCCACATGGTTTTTAATTATACTGCTTATATACAGATCAATAAATAAAACTAAATTTTGCATTTTGTAACTCAGCTAGGCAATAAAATTACACAGCGTACAAAGCCAAGCTTATTTTTATAAGTTAAAAAACCCCATATAATATCTATCTTCAGAGTGAGTTAACAAGTCCATAAGGGAAGAATTGCCCATCTGCAGTTCTTGCCAGATTAAACAAACACTGATACATTTTAAAACAGCCACTGAATTTACTCTACGCAGTTCTTTTTTTCCTGCAGAGTGACCTTCATGACAGGTCAGACAGCCCTGCAAAAGCCACAAGCACACTCAGGCTCCACTCGAGCATTTTGAGCACCCACACGGCTGAGGTCTCAGCAAAGCAAAAGCCTTTAACACGTCCTGTGACTGAATGGAAAGTTCACTTGCAGGAAGCAGAGCTGCAAATAAGGCAGCGCTATCACTGGTAGCTTTGTAACTACAATCCATACATTGGGTGTTACTCACTAAAATATTAATAAAAAAACTATATAGAAAAAATGTGTCCAGATGCTAAACATTAACATAAAATAAAATTATGGTTTTTAATGGCAGTATATTTTACTTGTCTAAATTTCTGAGCAGAACAGCCTAAAATAAGTCAAAATAATAAAGGATTTTTCCTTCACATAAAAAAATTGCTTAAAATACCTGTTGTATATAGCCTCCTCTTCGTTAATAACAAGATTAACAAGTTAGATCTTTAATTCCTTGTTTTTCTTGTCACTAAAATAAAAGCTCTAAAAATTAATTTAGCATATGCTATTAATTCTTGGTAGCCGAGGATAATTGGACTTCCAACGCTAGTCCTGTGATTTCTTATTTTGAAACTCAGCAATGCTATCTAACTTGCTGTAGAGAATTCTGATCATGTGAATCCAATTTCAGCTGTACTCATTAGCATGGATTTCTTTTAGTAACATGAATATTATTACTCATTATTTTTATACTATTTATAAAATTGCAGCAATGCAGCGTTGATACTCTAATGCTTGTAAAATTGATCATGGGATACTGGCTTCACAGGGCCGTGATTCTGTGTTAAATATGTATTCTTCAGATAATGTAAACATAAAAGCTTCTAAATATCAAATATACAATGGAACAAAATTAAATTTTCACCTCATTGGGCTTTTCTCAATCTAAAATAGGTTAATTTACAGCACGATGGCCACTGCTGATATTACTTCAGCTTTATCAGGCAGAGAGAGATACATTATGGATACATGGTGGTGTGCAGAAGAAAGCACATTGTTACGTGCAATTACTATAATTTGGTGATTGCTTTAATGAAAGTACATTTTAATACACAAGCTCCTCCTGCTGGTATATCCACAAAATGACATTAATGTCAGTCCAATGGGAAGTCACTTCTCCCTTGTGGAGGAAAAATGCCATTCAAAGAAAAAAGCACAAAAGGTGCAAATTTAATTCTCCTGAAATGAAGAGATGTGAATAAATATCAGTCTGTCCTGATAGGCACGGCTGAGGTAATAAGATCACCTTAGGACGATTACATGAACTCCAGCGTCTGTGAATGAAGGACAAAAATTGCAAGTAATTCTGCTAATTTAAATGATGCTACTCCAGAACGAAATATATCTAATAACAAAATTAGAGGTAATTTGTCTTAAACATCTAAGCTAATTTTTATAATGGCAATCCAAATTCTAAGACAAATTATGTTATGTAGGTTTACAGAAACCAATTTATATCTGAGGAATAAGATCTTCCATGCATCTGGTATGGAAAAGGAAACTGGAACTGAAATTGAATCGATCAACTTCAATGTTGTACGTTGAAAAAGGTTTAGAGTATTAAAAAGTCATCATACATTTAAAAGTATATATCTTAAGCCCTTTTGTATCCTCTCTCCTCCAAAACCTGATGAGAAAATTTGCCATCTCACCTGTCTGTTTCGGCTCTATATCTTTTTACTCTACAATTAAAATGATGACTTTCAAATAACACCCAGAAAGTTTAACTACTAAATTTAGGAAAAAAATTACCAACCACCCCCAAAATGGGTGGTAATCAAGTATGAGCAAAAGATTAATCTCCCACCTCTTCTGTCTCCTGATACTGGATTTAATAATTTAGTTCTGGTCTTGAGGTCAAATGATACTTAGAGTCTCTGTCACTAAATGAGATACCTTTTTAAACCGACTGGCAGTTCGACAGGTCAGATATTCCATGAACCCTTGGGCAGAGGTACAAACACCTTAAAATGTTCCTGTCAGTGTTTCTGGCAAATGAAGATGAAATTGAGACACTTGTTCTGAATCTATGTTTGTCAATCTGTGTTTGGGACTGGGGAGGAAGGAAAAAGCATACCTACATGCAGTGTGTGCAAATCCTCTCTCTCGTCTCATTCAGGAAAACCAGTCTCTGGGTTAGATTTTTGGGCCTGAGTTAGGGTTCACACATAGTTGACAGTTTTACTCAGGTTAAAATACAAATTTGAAATATGTAAATCTAAACCAGGGAGTGGCTATTCCAGAATAACTCTTCCAGAACAGCTCCCTCAAGTCCCTGTGATGAGCACTAACTCTAAGTCTACAACCCAGTTACACCTGTTCCATTTTAATATAACATTCTTTTCATTCTATTACCTTCCCAGCCACTGAAGTCTTACCAGGGTTTAATTTTCTAGGCTGAGTCTGGCAGGCAGCCAGATGCTTGCCAGGCATTACCCTGTTCAGCCCTGGAATGTCCACGTATTAAAGGCTCAAGTTCTCGTCTACATTCTTACCTTGTCCCATTCTGAAGAAAAAAACCAACCTGCTGAGGCAATCAATTCCTTCTTCCCACCAGGTCATTGTTTAGCTTTTAAGCATCCCTGATTGATCTGCCCAGCATTTGTTTGGATACCAATTCGGTTTCATTGATTTTGTCTTGGTGTCAAGTTCTGCCTGAGGTGCATCTACAGAAAATAGCTTAAAATAACCGGTCTCTTTAATCAGCTTCTAGTTTATTCATACCTTTCATTTATTGCTCTCCATGTATCAAAATGTCAACTGCATTTCGTGTGTTTTTCTTCACATACTTAGCATATAGAACTGCAGTATTCTCCTAGCTGATGTTGTGAACATTTTAAACGAAGAAATTTATTTCCCATCTCATTGTCTACTCTTCAGGAAAAAATTAGAGAAAGGTTTCTTATAAAAATAGTATAACATGGCTGCAACTGGTAATACTTTCATACCAGCCAGAGAAGTAATAAGCACATCTCGAGAGTGTAGCAAAGCTCAGAATCAGGTATTTCATATATATAGATCTCACATATAAATGCATCTCTGGAGATATTCATGATTCTAGTTTTGCTTGTATTAAACATACTTCATGAAGAAAGGAATTAGCTGGCAGATAAATTTGGTGACTCTTTTTTGCCTGCTTCTTGTGTGATTAATATTTTTGTTTGTCATGATAATACTCTAATTTCTGGTTATAACCCCAATATTTAATGTGGGTTAAATTGGATTCAGGCAGGCAGCCTCCTCAAAAAGGTAGTATTAAAGAACGCCTATGCTGTGTTAAGAAAATCTTACTAGACAAATGAGAACTAATTCTGACTTGCCAATACAACTGATCTCAGCACCTTCTTCTGCCAATTAAAATCATCTAAAACATCCATTTAGTAGCACTATTAAGTAAGACTCTGACTTCATCAAATCATTGTATATACCCTTGTAACTCCTGTTTTGCAGTGATCTGAGTGTAATCCTTGTTTCCATTTGCTGAAGCATAAAAATAACTGGAGCCACATTCCTGACATCACTCCCAATTTTGTAGAAACGAAATATAATTATTAATGAGAAACAGTGATCTCCATCTATTAATACAAATGACTGAGTTGGGATGTTTAAATAGTCAGCTATTAGCAGAAGAGATAGAAAGATATGGGTAGTATAATCCTTCTATAGTACATTTTGACATTGAAAATCCTGAAGACACCATTACAGCAAAGTTGTCAGGTCAAAAACGGAATAATCATTTCCTACCAAGATTAGATTTAAATTGATCAAGAAATGAAAATCATTAATTATAATATTCTATCCAACTGTTTCATTAATGTACAGCTCCTTCTACATATGTATTTCTACAGCAGAACACAGTATTTTAAATGACATATTCAATCTCCTCTTGCTGTGAAATAATTACAAAAACATAACCATGCTTCCATTTGTTATAATTTGAATGATCTTAACTTGAACATTCTCACGCTACAAATCAGTTTCCATATCAGCATAAAGATTCATAAACATCATCTGCATTGATATTTGAATTTTTCACTTAACCATGACTCTGTATGTAATTCTGATGATCAGATCTTTTTTTCTTCCACTAGCGTTACTCTGAAGTTAGCATAACAAGACGTTTACTGTACAGTAAATGTTTAGTACCCATTAGTTGTATCCGATAAAATGAATAATACTTATGATTAATTTTAGATAAAAGACACTCTCTTCCATTCAGGAAATGCTCAGAACCCTGTAAAGATGACCTTTCATTAGATAACATCTGGGCAATACTTATACCTAGAGCCTCATTCCTTGGCTTTCTACCACATAACGACATCTGGATTTGGGAATGGTTACTTTCCTTTTTTTTTGATGCCCTGCCAGAATAACATAATGCATAAATACAGTATTTGTGCAAATGATCTCTTCACAACTAAACCGATGGCCAGAAACCACTGAACACACATACAGGAAAAATTTCACCATAGTACGCTTTTTATTTATAATTGATGTAATTGTTTTGTGTATTTCATTGGTTAGTTGAAAGGCAGTAAGTTTGGCTATTCCATCTAGAAATCACCAACATTCTACTCTGTTGGGGGTTAGCTGTATTTTTGTAAGCAATATAATCTACCACTTCTCAGGGATAGGTAATTTAACGAACAAATGGTTGAGAAGCAGAACATGTTCCAAGGTTGTTTATGTAATAACAAAATGTAGGATTTGCTTTTCAGAAGAATGGTGTTCAGTGAATACCTGGATTTATTTTTTCCTGCTAGTACTGTAATTATCATCTTTAAGGAAAGCAGAGACAGATCTGGGATACATTTTTATTGAAAACACTGAGGTAACTAAACCCAGAAGACGTGCATCAGGTTTCACAATGCATCACATATGTGAAAATAAAAGGAGTAAAACTCTTGTTTGACAAGTAGCAATTTCAATGTGCTGAGACAGCAGTGCCTTACAGTGGCTCGCCAGGCACTTCCTCCTCCATATGCACAAGTTGTTTGCACATAAAAATGACATGGAATTGAGACAACTTTAATTACCAAATTAGCTCTTAAACAGCCCATAATCAATACGATTGGCATTGCAAGTAACAACAGAAAGAGTTTACAGGAAGTGTGTTCTCAGACACCAGCGTATGAGAAGCCAGTAAAAGGAGTTATATATTACCATGTTTGAGCTACCCACTTCTAGTCTACACAGAACAAAATATGCAACAAGTCGACCACTTTTCATGCCAAGCAATTGGGGAAAATAAAAAAAAAAAGAAAGATTGATTTACCATCTCCTGTAATTTACCTAATTTTGCCAATATCCCAGAGAAGAAAAATCTGAAAGCCTAAAACATTTCTTCCTATCTGTTCATCCCTGTAATTTACCTGAGCTCACTACTGTACTTAGTCTGACTGATTTCAATTAAAAACTTGTTGCGTATTCCTGCCTGACTTCACCATGTCTGACTTACTGCCGCCGACACCACACAGTTCAGCTTCATCGGTAAAGCAGCGCAGTTACCTGTCTCCTCCCCTGGTAACCTGCGCCTACCCTTCCATTTGCTCAGGGAGCAAACAGCTGCTGGTGCTTTGGTTCTGAGCTGGGAGCTCCACACTCCTTGACTCTTTGTCGCTCCAAATTCAGCCAGGCAAGAACATCTGCCCACAAGCACAAGCATTTACATTTCTCAACACCATTTAAATAGTTCCCGTAGGAATAATGCAACTTAGCTGTCCTTGCTTTGAGTTTTGCAAGTAAACCGCCCATCATAAGAAACAGCCTGCACAATTACTATTATTATTTTATTTTTAATAACAAAACTCTTTTTTTTAAATTACCATAAAAGGAAATGGAATCATGAAGAAAAGTTGTGATCAAAACATGTTGTTTTGATCTTCCAAGCAAGTGCTTGAGTTTTAATTGCTCCATCACGTTAAGAGGTATCAGCTGCTTCTCTCAAGTATCTTCATTTCTCATGAAGATTACAGCATGATATTAACATACGCAACGAGGCAGAAGAGAGCTGACGTGACCGTTCTCAGGGGCAGAACCAGATTTGAATGGGCGTCATGTTAACAGCAATCGCTATGAAAATGAAAAATGAACAGA
>JAOXNO010000070.1:10884635-10919487 GCA_028565335.1 Limnodromus scolopaceus | reverse complement strand
GTACCAGAAGGCAATACAATGATTTTATCTTTGTTAGGGTAGTTCTGCTTTGCAAGCAGCAACTGAGAAGTCTTAGAAAACTTTTCTATAGGCACCATATACAGCATGTGCCTACAGTTTCTCCTTACAATATAACTGTACAAGCAAAGGACTAGGCTGATGCAATGGGAATTGCCCTACATAGGTGCACAGGCCATATACATCAACTTGACTACAGTAACACCAACTCTACAGTTAGACACGAAGCATTTTTAATACATACGGCTGCCCTGTGCTGAGAAAAAGCTGGGCACTGGATATTCTTGGAGACTTCAAGATTTAGATGCATTTGACTCAGCTGTAGCACTAACAGTAAAAATATGATAAAATATTCAGTCTGCCTGACAACGCAAACCAGCTCCATTTTATTTCCCTTTGGTCATACCTAGCTATTCTCAATAGCTAGTGCTTTGGGATTTATCTCTTTTAATCTGAAGGAGTCTTCCACTGAAAGATTTTTAAAGGAGCCAGACATTCACAGCTGTTCAGTATATTTATGATTTACCCCAAAACTGTATTAAGACTAATAAATTAAATCTCTTATAAAGAATTAATTTATGAGTTCTTAAAGGTTAGAATAAAATTGCAGAAACAAGGTTTCAGAATTAAAATAGACATGGACTAGTACGAAACAGCCTCTTTAGCTCATTTTGCAGTTGCAAAATTAAGCAATTTTATGCAAGCTGTTTACAAGGCACAGATTTCTAACACTTTCTACAGTGAACAGCAATCTCTGCAGACCCACACATTAGTGGTTCTCCTTCTTACCACATATCATGCATTTTACTGAACTCTTAATATTAACTGTAATTGTGTCACATTTTTAAAATCTTAATCTAAAAACAAACCTTCATACTGCTATTGGTATAATCAAACTCTGGGGGCCTGTGTAATTAATATGTGAAGATTTGAAGAAAAATGGCTGTGGTCTGCTCTTGGAGATGGTGACATCAGCCATCCCAGTACAAATCCTTCCTGTAATTTCTGTCTAAAATTTAGTTATTTCAGCAAGAGTAAACTGAAGAAGCCTGTTTCACTATAAAGTAGATCTGCATAAGGAAATGTGCAGCTATTCTGATTGCATCATCATAGACAAGAATAGCCTGATGTTATACTTAGACCGACGTTGTAAATATGCAAAGTACTCCAGTCGTGTTGTCCCTGGGTCAGGGCCATACTGAAACAGTAAGTGGAAGAAGCCTGGAGAGGATATATGTGCAATCTCTGCATGCTGCAGATGAACCAGGACTGTATGATAAAGCTACTTCAACCATTTCTGCATAGACCTCAACAGTTCAGGTCATTTTGCATTTCGGAACTGACATTTGGCCTAATTTGTGCCTACAGAGAATGTATTTGGAGACCTCTGAAGCAGTCTAAAGAATATTCCTAAAAAACTAGCAAGAATCACTTTCTTTATTCATTTGTTAATGAGATGAAGTGATACGGCAGGGAAATATGTATGAATACCACTAATTTCTGTTATTAATAGAAGAGTGCCTGTAATTACACCAAGTTATTCTAGAATCCTCAGCTAACTGTTCATGGATTCCGCTATCACCACAGAAGTGCCAAACATCTTAAAAACACACCACAAAAATAGCATCTGAAATACAACAGAATTGAATGGACTATGTTTATAGCTGGCAGATTAACAAAGCCAGGAACAAAGCTTCTGTAGGATGTTTTGAATTTCAGTGATGGCCTGTAGCTAATTCATGCTGTTTTCACATGAGAAACTGATGCCTGCTGAAATATTTTTCAATACAACTTCAAATGAGGAAAAGAAATAACCCACCTCCTTTTGAGAAACTGTGCAGTTAGGCATAAACAAACTTGTTATGGTCTGGATTAAAGCCAAGTACATGCACAAATACAAAGATACCTCCCTTACGAAGACAATTTGCTTTATGTATTTGAATGGATGCATCCATTTATCCATTACTGTCAGTGTTGCACAGAAAGGAGTATGAATAAGCACTGGAAGACTGCAATATAAGACGTATAAACAGATTTTTCTAAAACACATTTTCAAGAGTATTCCATACTGTTTCATATGCTAAGAGAAAGGAATAAAGCTTATATCATCTCTCAGCGAAGCCTCTTTCACTCCTCAAAATCTTTTCCACTGTGGAAAAGTAATTAAACTTAATCTTTGGTTTTATTCCCAGTGAAATAAGCACTACAGAATAGTTTTTCTTGCAATACTCTAAATCTAACAATTACATGAGAAAAAAAAATTAAACCATGTTGTTTCATCAGCAAATTAGTTTTTTTAAAAACCTGCCATTCTATAATTATGTAAAATTTACATATGGGGGTATATTTACACACATGCATTCCGATTTAAAGAATAATACATTTTCAATATTAATGCCTCTTTTTTTTTTTCCTCTCCTCCTTAACAGATTCCTCAAGGGCAATTGAAGTGAGACATTGACATTTCAGGAGATCTGTAGCAAACATCATAAACTCATGTTTGAGAGCTTAGCTTGCGATATTTCTGACAATGGATTATATAAATACACTACGCCAAAACTGTTTGCAAATGCCATCCTGTGCCAAAAATGTTTGCAAATGTCACAGAGAACCACCCAATATTAAAAGGGCCCTTCCCTTAATCTAGAGTGATTACTTCTGCACAAAGGTCTGATCTACAGGCTACAGAACATAAACAGCGCTTGACTGATGCTTGCTGGGCCCCACTGTGACTCTCATCAGTAGGAAATGAGAGCACGCAGTGACTGACAGGAATCGTTCCTTGTTTTTCTGCATCAGATATCTTGAAAAAATACTGTTTTCAATTTCACAGAGTATCAGACAATTTGGTGACAAGGCAACGGGTGTTTGGGAACTGAAGAGAGAACACAGGTCTGTTGCCCTGACTAGAAGGAGACACAACTAACTTGTTAGGTCATGTTACTCAGACCCTGGCTCCTAAACAATAAATCCAGTAAATCATGTTCCTACTGGAGCATGCTGCCTTTGTATGTCAAATGCAAACCTACTGGTCTGTGACTTCTTCCGTTCTTCTACATTTTAGAAAGTCTTGGAATAAAAGTGATGTTTTAGATGGTCTGCATTGTTGGCAAATATCTTAATCAAACTTCCCTTTTAATAGAATTCAAGCTGAAAATGGCAGTCAAATACTTTCTCTTGAACTCTGAATTTAAGCCACTGGAGTTATCTCTTGTAAACTGTGTCTATCAGTTTTATGATTCTATATAGTATTTTTCTAAGGAGAGATCTGACTTCTCATGGATCTCCAGGCTGACTTCTGTCCAGGTCATATCATAAAGGCCAGGCTAGTGTAGTTTTCGGTGATGTATTTTGGCATGCAGAATGGTTAAAGTAAGTCAGAAGCCCTTCAGTTCCTTTCAACACATCAAAGAAAGTCAGGAGTAGAAATAACCTCACCCTTTCTTAGAATAGTATTTCTTTAAAAACCTCTCGATGTGCCACAGTTGCATGGTATGCAACTTCCAAATATATCATAAATACAATATAAATATATTATAAAATAAGAGATTATTGGTTTGTTTTTTTCAGTTCCATTAATCAGTTTCTATTCATCCTGTGAACGTATGTTTAAATAAATACTTCCCTCTTCAGTTGTACATTTCAAATTCTAATTTAAAAAAAAATATCAGTGAAAGCAATTTGGGCTATGAGAACTTGTCAATAAATAAAGTACACAATCCCATCTACTGAAAGCCCTCATACTACATTACCTACTTGAAATCTTCTTTCAGCTGTGTGGAGAACGTAACTTTGAAAATTTCTCTTCCTGGAAATGTCATAAGCTTTCCCAGTACTCTGCCCTTCCAAAAAAGAGATCAGATTTTGGAGCATTTGAGCTATCGTTGTACACAGTGGAATAATACATCATCAAAAGGGGTCTCCTCTAAGGCATTGTTTTGAAGATCATGAATGGTAACTAAGGGTTATGGATCCCAGAGCTCTCATATCCATTTGCACTTGCACACAGATTGCTGTGACTGACCAGATGGCTTCTTACAAAACAACATGTTTATATGAATAGTTTCCAAAACACTTTATGGTGGTACACTTATTTTCTGTAAGAGACCTGCAGATGGTTCCCTTCCCCTACCTATAAGGTCTCCAAAATATATCTCCTGAACTAGCTGTTATGCAATCCCCAGCTTCTTACGCTCATATTTGACTATGAATATCTAAAGCTGGCAAATTTCCTTAAAATAATCTCCATAAAGACAAACTTTACAAGCAATGATAGATCAGCTAGTATAAGTTCAGCTGTAGAATAAATATTACAAACTATTTTGCAGGATTTAGTAGGCCAAAAAGTAAGCTTTCAAAGCCACAATTTCATTACAGGGAATTCATGTAGATTTGGGCAAGGGTTGTTCTTGTTTAACTTGTATTCTTTGACAATATTACTCTCAAGGCAAACAAGGGTAATTAAGTGGATATCAAACGCTTTAGGTTTATAATTGTCATGAAGTCTGATACCAGATTCTACTAACCAGGAGGTAATTATACCGAGAAAAAAATATCTTCATATCAAATAAAAATATTCACTTTGATTTTTTTTGGCCAGTCTGGTGCTCTTTGATGATTTGGATACTACATAAAAATGTGTATGTGGATGTAATTTAATATTCTATATGGTTTTGGACCTTTTGTATTGAAAATTCTGTGCCCACTCAAAAAAAACCATATAAGTATTTAGGACTTTGATTGAAAAGGCACAGAAAGATACAGCGTTAGTAGTTTAAAGCATGAGAGCTCCCAGATATTGGAAGGTAGACACCATCGTACAGGAGGGACAGCAAAAACATTGAGGCATCTGCACTTGCTTACAACCCCAATGCTTTAGTACATTCTCAACTATTGATTGTTTGAGTTGCAAACTCCTCTGTGCTCTCCTCCTCTGGAAAAGTGAGTTCCAGCAGAATAATGGGGCAAATTGTTATGGACAGAGAGGATAACTAGGAAATAAAGTGTCAAGACATGTTTAGTCTGATTTACTAGAGAATTTAGGAAAATACATAGAAAATAAAACCCTTCTTCATTAAATTAAGTGTATTATTGGAGCAATTTTTTTTAAAGAAACCTACTCAAGTAATCATGCCAGAAACTGTTTTACATTGTTAAAAAAAATAACTAGATGATTGCAAACAAGAGTATTAGACTTAGCTTCTTTTACAAATCATGCATACTTGCTAATGAACACAAAAAAATCTGAAACTTTGATAATTACTGTTATTTGAAGTAAAGGAAGAAAGGAAATGCCCTGTAAGATTTCTTAGCTATTCAAGTAGAAACATTCTCTATGTGCTTACACAAAGTTTTTAACATTCCTGTAGAGATGTCAATCTCTTTCAAATGTAAAAATTTCAAACGTCATTTTTTTTACAACTGTTAGTAATCAGAGGCAGACCAGGAGGTTAATGGAAAGTAGCCTTATGTACATTGTTTTGTGTTTTACTATTTTCACGGTTATACTTTGCAACTCTTGAATATCATTTTGTATGAGAACTAAAACATGCATTTGTTTTATCCAAGACTTAAGTATGACACTATGACATTCCATCTGGAGACAAACACAATACAAATAACATATTAACCCACCGCAGAGCCAGCTGAACTCAGAACACACCTATCTCAAGCTCTCAGACTTAATTTCAAAAAGAGAGACTGGTAAATTGAGTTGACAGGCAGACTTTGAGGCTCTGGGCAAGCCTGGCTGAGCTATGCAACGTGCACAGACTGAGCGGCGCGCACACACAACTAAAAGACTAACAGAACACTGCAATGAATCAGAGAGACAAATATGGTCAGAATCAACCATAGTATCTCATTGGGAAGAGTCGCTCATTACCTTACCTAGGCAAGTGTTTCGGTTTTCTGTAGTTTTCCATAGACTTCATACCTTAGGCCTAGAGAATGAGCACAGTGGCCTGGTATCACAAATTTCTGTATTTTAAATCGGATTAAAATGGCCATCTACATTTACTTTTGTGAGGATGCACAGATGCCCCACACATGCACATTTCATAATTGTATATATCCACTTGCAGTATATTGATACCAATAAACAGAGACAATGGAGTTTTAGAACTGTACAAGGAAAATGTTTCTTATTGAGGAAACATGGATACGGATTCTATGATTCTAAGGCTTCGGGATGAGTAGTGTATATATACTGCTGCATGGGAGAAAAGAAATCAACATATAAATTACCTTAGAATCTACTGAATGCTTACATGAGCAAAATTTTATTTAAAAGTATGCAGACAATGAAGTTACAGAAGACAGTTGCTTGTGCATTTTCCATGTCTGTAGTATGAAAAAAAAAAAAAGAGGGGGGAATTTTACATCTAGACATCCTGAATTATGGTGAAAGATTCCTCTTTCCAAATCCACCAAATCCACCTGGGCAAATACTTTCCAGTGAGGGGAATACACAGTAAGTATACTGCTAGGAATGATGTGGTTTTGTTGACGGGCAACAGAAGAAGTTGATACACATTCAGACCCTCAGCTATAGAATTCTGCAAATGGATTCATATATTCCTTCAGTGCCATGCTGGGTCTCTAAAAACTTACTAGTTCTCTACTAAAATGACAAGTGATGTCCACATTTATTTTAGATATATGTCTTGCTCTACCAATTGACTTCACATCTATATAAGATACATTTGGGAATGCATGGTAGTAATATCTTACATTTTACAATTTATAGTCTTAAGGAGCTTCACTCTCAGTTACCAGGCTAATGTTTGCTGTAAAAATGCCAGCAGAGAAAATGGAGATTTCATTGAGTTTTTTTACAACTGGACTTCAAAGGATTGGGGCTCCTTTGTCACTGCTGCCACCAGAACTCAGAAAAAAAACCCACTTGACCTTCAAGGAAAGACTAGACTTTCCAACCACAGGAATCAAAAAAAGATAGATGCCACAGAAGCAAGAATTTTCAAACACAGGGAAGGTAGCGGAGAGTCTTACAAGTCACAGTCACTTGCAAAAGTGAGACACTCCTTTCCTAATCCACAACATTTTTCCTATCTGTGACCATTCATTGCTGGATATCAAGAACTGATGCTCAAATGCATCAGTCTTCCAACTAACTTGTTTTTTATTCAAGATAATTTACAATCTCAGCTGTTTTGATTTAATTCCAAAACAAATTAAATATTTTACTTTATTGGTGTAAGTTAACTTAGACTTTTGAGTACTCTGCATTACATCTTGTTGTTATATTACTACCTCATCAACAGAAATATGAATTTAAAATAAGAGCTGAGCACTGAAAGACAGGAAAACAGGGATAGCAGAGATTAAAATTATATTTTTGCAAGTCTCTTTTCTGGTTTAATTTTATGTTACTTGCAAAGTAAAGAAGAGAATTACAATTGTATTCTCCCTATTTTGCCCAGCCTCAAAATTGAAACTTTCTTTACTGGCTCTAGAGCCCATTCTTTGCTACCAATTTCAGAAACACCTGCTACAGAACAGAAATGCCTGAATATATAAAGAGCTCACTTTTTAACAAGGGAATGCATGTGACTTGGTTGTTACCAAGGAAACAGGATCACTGCTGTAATGACACAAAACTTTAACTGGCTGTATGTTCTTTTATGAGAAAAACCTTAACCACTTCTTGCATTTCTACAAGTTAAGCATCTTAGGGACATAAACTGCACAGTTTAGAAAACCTGTCTCTTGCTAAAGACTTGCTGAGTTTATTAGAAAGCACTAAAAGAGCAAGACAAGAAGGAAGAAGTAAATGCTACTGAGAACAACAACTCTTCTCTCAGAATGATCTTTCACTACTAAGCCTCTTCTTTACTGGGAGGAAAAATGACATAAAGTGATGACACAATTCCTGGGGCCCAACCAAAAAAACATTTAGAAGTATCTTGATCCAACCAGTTCCTTAGTTAAACTGACCAGCATCCCATTCAGACCCACATTGCCTAGACTAAGAAAAATGGTTATGCAAAACAATTATCTTACACAAACTGGGAACCAGGCATAAACAAGAGTAATAAAGTGATAATGGCAAAGTGACATTAAACTATTGCTGCATGTTATAAAGGTGTTAAATGAAAAAATATTATGTAAATTGGTGATTTCATATTTTCATTTTGTACAGCACTGAAGTTTGCTGTAACATTGAACATGGCTTTGTTCAACATAATCTCCATTTGTTTCACACCTGTATAAGTTGTGTGTTTATAAAGGAAACCAATAGCTACCAACAGCAACATATAAAGTGCTTTTTGGCTGTTACTGTCAATCTACTTGCTTTAAATTTTTGCCCCATTCTTTTAAACCATGCAATGGAGAACATTTCTTCTACACTTCCACACATGTAAAAGAAATACCATTCCATATCCCTCTCCCTCATTTATTTCAACTATTTTAGACACAAAATATCAGTATTGCCTGTTTTAACATTCTTATTTTCTCAGGCAGTATTAAACAAGAGTTTATTCTGAGGCAACTGTAAAAAATCACAAGCCCTCAAATGCTTCCAATAGAGACTGGAGAGTATTCAATTCTATTACAGTATACACTAAATTACTCTTCTCATAAGCACTGCAAAGGTCACTTTGAATACAAAGAAGCATGACAAAAATCTACTTGATGGAAATAAGCTCATAAATACCTATTTGTGAGGCCTGTTGAACAATTCATAGCAATTAACTTTGCAGAGCAAGTCTCACTGTCTTTACTGAGATGGTAATTGGTGTAAGAGTCATACTATTTGAAAGTGAAGTTGATTTTCTTTTTTTAATGGCAAGACTCAATAATGAGGCAATATATAGAACACATAAAACCCTATGGTATTATGGAGCTGCTGTATGAGATACCAGTTTTATTGAGCATCACACCAAGGCAAACAAGTGACAAACACCTTTTCTTTGAGGTGTCTTAGTCTTGGAACAATAAAACACTGAGGTGTTTCATTAGGGTGAGTTTAGAAGGATGTGTTTCTGTAATACTTTCACTATTACCCATAATCTGCAGGAGAAAATATTTTCAATTGTACTTATACTGAATACTGAAAGACTTCTGACTCAGTACTGCCTTAAAAGTGAAAGACTGAGAAAATGCAAGTGAGAGCAAGTAAGTGTGAGCAAGAGTGAGAAAACGAGTGGGCAGGAGTCAGACACGTGCACATAAACAGATTCTTTCACCTGAATAAAACCTATTTACATTAGGCACTCTCTTAATAAGACCAACTGCTGGAAAAAGAAATACAACTTACAGAAATGCAGCTGAGAGGAATAAAGAACTAAGAAAAACAGAGTTTCTAGTCCTTTTAACTTTAACAATTGAGAAAAAATTAACAACTTCAAAAATAGCTTTTAAAATATCAAAACATCCAAACTTTCACTTTGCTTAAATTTTGATCTGAAATTTAAAGGATTACATTTGTATGTAAAGGAGATCTCACTGATAATTTTATGTGCCTTCCGTAAATCATTAGGAACTCTGCATAATATTCTTCCTGATTAAAAATTGTCACTTAAGCTCCAGCAAGTAGTTACTTGGCTGCTAACTTCTGTAAAACTACTAACAGCAGAACCAAGTTGAAGTCAGCAGATATCTTGAGTGCTGATGGGTATTTGGAATATATCTCCACCTACAGCAACTGTCTGAAGCCTGTGAATGCTGCTAATAGTATCACCATGATAACTATCCTGAAATTAGGACACCACGGACTGAAAAGTCTTTGGCTGGAATATATATGTTAACTCAGAATGGTTATCAAAAGAAAATCGTACACTGAAAAAACATTGATGGGGAAAATGTCAATTCTGTTAAACGTGGAATAGTTAGAGAATGCCACTCTGTAGCCAGGGCAGAAGAGGGGGGGGAACACCAGGAACACGAACACAAATTTGGATATATCATTGCTCTCATCACAAATCAGATTAAGGAGCTTTTATCTCTACAATACCTTTAATGGCATCTTTGCACTGGAAACTGCCCCTTGGGATCAAAAGAGAGGAGAACAAATAAAATTTCTTGCTAGTACAGATACATTATTCTTCCCAGCTTAGGTAACATCTTCCATAAGTATTTCAAGGGAGTGTTTTTCCATACACACACACTTAGCTGACATAAGCGTGCTGGAAAAATCCTCAAAGATAAACTGAGATTTGGTCAATTTTGTACTCAAGTTAAAACAAAGTTTGCTTAACTCTTCTGCAAAGTCTTTCACACACAAAAGAATAAAACTATTCTATAGTTTGCATTACGGAGGCAATCATCTTCCATGGGTAATTGTCTCTTCCTAGCTCAATTTACAGATTTTAGCATTGATTCAGAGCATTTAAAAAGACTAACCAGTGGTAATAAAGCAAGAAATAATTTTGCAAACCTTAAGTCTGAACAAAATAGGAGGATGCAGGACAGTTCTTTATGACATGGAAAGGAGTAGCAGGGTTGCCACAAATGCTATCTTACAAACTCAACATGCTTTTCCAATGACTATTCAAGTTTTTAGTGTCCTATACTTTAAAGCCAGGACCAAGGTTTTAATTATTTAACAAATAACTTGTAAAACTCCAGATGGATCACATGTAAAACCAAAAACTACAACCATAACATCATCTTCATTTGTTTGGATAACACTAGCTTTATAAAGCCAAATGCTTCTAGAAAGCCTCAAGTACCAGGATTTCTCCAGAATTCCTTACTATAGTCAACCCATCTTCCTTTTACCATTAAGCATCCTGTGTCTCTCCCTGTTTGTTCTTGCCCTCTTTATCCCTATTTCCACTCCCCCTGTTGTATTTTTTTCCTTCCTCATTTTCCTCTAACATTCATAAACCCTCTCAACTACTCAGAGCAGGAAAAGGAAAATTTAATACATTTGTAGAATGTCATGTAATACATATCTTCAACATAGATATGTGCCAAAACACAAAATAAAAGACAGTGTAACATCATAATACAATTCTTGCAGAAGGAAAAGAGACTAAAGTATGAATTCTCATATACTTTGACCAAGCAATCTTTGCCCTACTTCTTCACACTTCAGTTAGATCAAAACAGGCTTGATGCTTTTTTAAAGTTTGATGTCAAGCCTCATAGGTTATGAGACTAAAAACAAAACTGTCAGTTACAAAGTGAGGAATGCAGAAACCAAGAATAACAGTGAGACAACTATATGTTTGTTAAGAACAATCCACTCCAAATATTTTAATTCTACCATCAGCAAAAATTCCACAGAAGAGTAGTACATTTTTGTAATGGAACATCATGCATTATCTGAACATGCTAATCAAATTTTAGATATCTAAGATATTTTTACTTCAACAATCATCAGTGCTTGGCAACACAGTTCTATTGAAAGATAAATATTGTGAAACGTCTCTACATAGTTTTATAAGTAGATCAATCAATTAACATAGCAATAAATTAGTTTCATTAGCATGTTTCTGGCATTAGGAGGTGCTTTACTAATTAGAAGTCATATATTTAAGCAAATACTATTCCTAGTTTGTTCATGTAAATTATATTCCTCTTTATCACAGTGCTTACTTAATGTTCTAGAACATTACTGAGATCTGTTAAAGAGAAACTCAAGTCATTTAGTGCCAAGTTGGTAACACAAGCTGCCACTTCAACGGATGCAATCAGGTAAAAATCTGGCCACTAGCCACAGTACTTTAGAATGCATTAACTGAATATTGTCATTTATTCTATTAGAAGGCACAGCTATATGTTTAATAGTTTTAAGAAGTGCCATGCCATCACCAGCTCATTTTTTGAGAAATTAATCTATTCAAAATTGCATTTATAACTTCCTTAGCATCGATATTGTTTTGTAGTATTTCAGGGACTGCATATTCGCTTGCTTTTAATCTTACTGTTTATCTAATAATGCACTAACAGCAGAACAAAGGCACCACATACACTGCAAATTGAATGGACAGGACAATTTTGGTCTCATTTCCAATTGCCCCAAGAACTTCTGGGCTGCACCAGCAGACCCAACACGTGTTATAGAATGTGCCCAAAAATATTTCAGTATAAAACTTATGTTAACTAGTACTTCCCAAAACACATATATAACTAAACACCACACATCCTACATATATAACTGATGCAATGCTTAACTAGATATATAACCATACCCTAATTACATGGATGTCAAAGGAATCACCTCAATGAGTATTCAGCACTCCCGTATATAGTTTTATCAATACCTGAAAATATTCCAAGATAACTTTTTCTGCAGAATAAAATTATAAAACAAAAACATTCCCTGCTGGGTTAATACAGATGTTTGTATGTGTGTAGGCTTTTGCTTATTTCTGTTACATATAGATAGTATGGAATTCAAATAATAGGAGGGATTCCCAGTCATTCAATGCATAAATTCTGTATTAGCTACAATTTCTGCTATTTTGCTTACATGCTAAAGAAACACACTTTTGAATTATTTTTCTCTTTCATAGAATCATCCTTTGCAGCTTTTCATCCAGAAAGACTAGTTAAATAAGAGCTATAGTGCTGCTATAAATACAGTACTATCAGTCCAGCTAAGTAAGTCCTAAAGGGAGAAAATAATTAGAATATTTTAGAAATCTCTCTGTAGCTGTAAAACTGACTTCTTATAAATCATACAATGAGGCAGAGAATATTAGAACATGACATGAGCAGAATAAGATTACAAAAACATTTTTCACCTCATTTGAGATTAAGATTTCAAGTCCTGCAAACGGAGAAATTTATAAACCTAGAATTCCTTTAAAATTTTTATTAGTTCATGAAAACCTCATCTCAATACTGTCACTGGCCAAGAACACAGTAAAAGCACTGTTTTAAATAGTTTTTCTTCTCTACCTTTATATATAAATATATTAATGCCTATGTATTCAAAGATCTTATTTTAAAATAATATTCCACAAATGTTTCTGTGGAAAGGTTTTAGTTCATTCTTTATACTTAAACAGTTCCCATCTCTGCTGTAAACTATTCCTCTTGTTGAGAGATGAAGCTATTCAATGGAATACAACTGATAGACTAGTTTGTAGTTAACTTTAAGTCTAAGCAAATGTTTTTACCCCTCTAAAATATTTTGAGAGTAACTTTGAAAGTGTCAATTTTCAATTTCTTTAAAACGCAGAGAAACAACATCTATAGGAACCTCACTGTAATTTTCTTAAAAGAGATAAAAATCTCTTTTAAAGATATAAAATCCAAACCAAACCAAAATTCTTCAACCCACTAACAACAAACATCTATTCTTCCACATCATTTTAAGTTTGTGGTCTGCAAGACCACAAGCAGATACTTGGCTTTACATATTGTTCAGTGAAAAATAAATCTTAAAAGAATACTTCCATGGTACCATTTATTTTTTTTTTCAGTGGCTGATTGGTTTGTACTGAAATTTGCCTGTCGGTACCTGTTTCTATACCATGCTTCTCATAACTTTACCTTCCATGAAGGAGGAACCATTTACAAAATGAGAAAGAGAGGTAGAAAGAGTGAATTTTTCACTACCATTTTAACTTGGTGACTCAAAGACAACCGAGACAAAACACCTAAGAACACACCTTCTGCTACCAGCTGTTGCCAGTAATGTCATCCAGTGAAATGAAGACAACGTCTTTTTTTTTAACATTACAATCCTCTAACCATCCCAGAGAACTGATGACTCCTCGTGTGTTCAAACACATCCTGCAGACACCAGTTTCTCAGAATCTGCTTTAACTTCTTTTTCTGATGATTTACTGAGCAGATTCTCTGCTTTCTTTAAAACATACATTCAAGCAGTTACCACAAGAGAACAAACGTCCACCTCTGCAGCTCAGCAGAATGTATAATTAATAGTTATCTATAAACTGTTGTAATATGTAGCTGTGGCCTAGAAAATGAAATTAAAAAATACTCAGCACAGTAATCTGTGAAAATATTCACAAAATTCTGTTTATACCATTCTTGCATATATTTTAATCCAAACATTTGCATTGCTGAAACAAAAGAGTCAATGAAGTGCAGTATTCTTATTTGAATAGCATTGCTTAGCTACAAATGTTTTTTACTAGTTTAACGCTATTTAGGCTTTTTTTTTTGTGCACATAAAACATCTGTTTAGCCAGCTGTATATTTAGCTAACGCTTTTTTGTGCGGGATTTACATAAAACACAATTCAAGTTTAAATTGCATGTTCAGATTTTGGGAAATCATAGATTTATAGACTACTTGAGGTTGGAAGGCACCCAAGGAGATCGCCTATCCAATCCCTCTGCACAAGGTTGCCCAAGTATAGTGGACATAGTATGTCCTGTCCAATCTTTAATATCTCCAAGGATTGAGTATCTGCAACCTCTGGGCAACCTGCTAGAGTGTTTCATCACTTTTACAGTAAAAAAAGTTATTTTTCTTGTATTTCAGATTGTGTCCATTATGACAGTGATGGGAAGAAAATCTTTATCTTCTAAAATTGAAGATATTTGATACAGAAACCACAGAGACAGAAAAATGGAACATCACAACATTTTAGTGTAGTTCTTTCACAACTTTTTACAGCTTTTAGCTTTTTACATACTTGAAATCATATAACCTATTTTATGAAAGACTCAATTATATGGCCCAAAGAATTGTGATGCTTGTTGCCAATGATCCTTCCTGTTCTTAAATATGTATTTACAAAGAGCTAATGTGCATGATATTTTTCAGACAGATTGATAAAAATGTGATTAAAACACAAGTGTAGTTGTTGTAACAACTTTTATTTATCTGTAATGCACCAATCATGAGTGCAAATAAATGTTAATTTAAGTAAGTATTAAGAGACAGGCCATCACCAGCTAGCAGATGTAGCAATCTAATTCAGCAGTGCCAAATCTTGATGTAAGTTTTGCTCTGTGTGGACTGGAAAATTTAACTTGTGATGTCAATTTTATAATTACAAATAATTTGTTATGCAGCACGTAAAAAGAATGATAGAGACTGACAACAGAAAGAATACATTAATGACAGTTCACAGCATAAGGAATCAAAACAAGTTACATTTCTATGATTAACCACTAGCATTTGATACAATAATGAAGATAAATGCTAGCAAACTGATTCACATTATTTTACTGCAAACCGTTAACTGTATCTGAGTTTCAGAATAAAAGTAATTTCTTTCTTTATAAGAGTGCCTGGCTATTTCATACAGATCAGTTAAAATATTTTGCCTCATCAGATCTGTGCCTGATTGTATGAAATCGCTGCACTTGGAAGTAAGAAATCCCCAAAGCAACAACCTCACAGCAAAGATTTTAGTTGATTAATCAGTGGATTCAGTCTTAGAGACATTAATTTTATTTTCTGTTCACTATACTAAAATTCTAGGACCTAAATCAGACCTTAAAAGTGATTAATTAGAACTGACCCTGTAATTTCCGTCTATAGGATACCTAATCAGACATAACCTTTATGGGATTTTTCATTTTCACAATGAAGTGTGGTCATTTAATTTTACAGTGAGAAGAAACTCTTTAAGACCAGATAATTTTTTTTTATTCTATATTTCATTGCTTTCTAATAGACAGATCTAATACCCTACCGAATTTTTATGCATATTAAGACTGTTTTTTTTTCTCCTGGACTAAGGTATGACTACTCTCTACAACACAGTCCTATGACTAATATCTCAATGTTCTGTAAATGCTAGCTCTTTCATTAATAAAGATGTAATCAGCAACTATACACACATTTGTGCTATATAGCACATATTAAATATATCAGAATTATTATATGTATTTACAGTGTAAATATAGGTATTTAAAATCTTATTCAACTAAAATATTATTAAACCCAACAGAATAGAATAATTGTAGGTACAGCACAAATGTTACAACTGAGTAACGTACTAAACACTTCACAGAGTCCATCATGTTCAAGATCTCCTGTTGACAAAGCTCAAAATCCATTACCAAAGGACAATACTGGAGAAGATGGTAATATGCACTGGAACTGAAATGCATTTTCTTTTAGATGCTCTTTCTTATTCACCAACATTGCCAGGTCACGACACTCAGAAAATAAAGGGCATTGAGAATTCAAATGGCAGCCTATCATCAACAATGATACTTTCTAAAATGTGCTCCTTCTATCATTGTCTGAACGATCTTTATATTAATTTAATACTCCTGCTCTAGCTGCAGAGGAAGAGTCTGATATCTCAGAAGAAAAATGCATTAAAAACCCACTTTCTCTAGTATAGATGAGGTATATAGTTATTTTGCTCAACAGCTAAGCTTTTCCAGAATCCCACTAATATTCCCATAGAGAACTACCTACTCTAGCTAAGAGAGAATGCAGATACATCTATTGTGTGAGAAAAAAGCTTCAAGGAAATAATTCACAGACACATATATGAACAGAACTTTTTTGCCATAATGTCCAGATATCAAAGAATATTCTTGAATCCACTTTAGTCTGTTGATTCATGTGATGTGTTAAGAATTATGAAATTGCCAAATGCAAAACCCTCCCTAAAAAGAAACATAGTCTTTTTGCAACCTATCATATAGCTATACCTCAAAAAGGTTAGCATCAATGCAGTGCATCATGTTGGTGTTTACAAATTGTTGACAAATGGTATTGGCAAATTTCCTTGATTAAATCTCCTTGAACAAATTATCTTCCTTAGAGATAATGACCTTATTTTGTATTACAATGTTTCACATACTAAATTGTACCCATATTGAGAAAATAGGTTACTTATATGTGCTGTCTTCTCAATAAAACTTTGCTCTTTGCGAAATGAATTGTATCTATCTCACCCAGCGCATTACATTTACTAGAATAAATAGGGTTGGGGTTCTTTTGTTTGGTTTGGGGTTTTTGGTGGTTGTTTTTTTACGTCAGCAGAATAGCGTAATGGTGTTTATTCTGACTTGGGCATTATTGGCAGAACACATTACCTGGGGTTGTGATTCTGAATCTTTTCCTGTACAGGTCCTCATACCTGGCACTTTTTTAATAAACAAAACCATGAGATCTGAATTTGCTTACACACTTATAAAAGAGATGAGATTAACTATCAGGAAGCAAGTTAACAATTAACTGAGACAGAAGAGGAAATTTGTTTTCTCTTCCTGTTTTTAACATAAGTGGCTAAGAGATTATAAATAAACTATTCTTGAAATGTCATTTCTCAAAGTAGAATAAAAATATACTGTAATAAAGTATTTCTGTAACAACAGTGTATTAAGAGGGAAAAAACCAAACCACCTGAAAAATAGTATCTTTTCTTTTACATCAGTACTGTTCTCTCTCACAGTTAAAATCTCACAGTACGGTCACTGTTGAATTGTACAATTAATGATAGATTTTTTTAAAAAACATGTGAAATTCTAATAATTGAAATTAAATAAAAATCTGAAAACATAACAATTCTTATTAAAGCATGTACATAATGCATCACAGTTCAAGTAATGAACTGCTACTATGAATATGTTTTCCATCAATTAAGGTCAAAGCTTCATATTAATATTTCTAACTAGAGTATCCACAGTATTTCTTAAACTAATAGCCTCTGGTTGAAACTGAAACTGCTGTCCCTTTTTGTCATATTTTAATATTAGTTGTGTTGCTATCTTTATAACCACTTGTACTGTTGAGGTAATGATAATTACCAAAACAACTCAATGTACACCTGAAACCATAATCATCATTTATTAAAATATCTTACACCCCTCAAAGCTTGACATTTAATTTCTTTCATAAGCAAACTGGTTGAGGAGGAAAGACTAGCTAGTCTTGACTCGCAGATGTTATTGCACATTACCCCTCGTCTGTGTGGAACTCAGGATAATCAATTGTAACAAGACAATGAAAAGATGGGACCTTAAATAGCACACTGGTTAGAATTTATCTTCCTGCTCTACATTTAAAGCAGCAAGTTATGAAATGAAGTTGACAAGAAATTATCAGTTCACTACTTCACACAGCTATACTTAACTACCTTAAAATAAAATATAATTGGACAGGAAGCGCAAAAATTATATGAGCTGAAAATTCAACTGCAAGTGTATTTTGTATTTGCCCCCCTGTTCTTTAAAAAACACAGTGAAGTACAACACGAAAGACAATTTCTTTAAAATGACTTAACAAAAAGCCACGTACAGGCTCCTCAACTGAAAGTACTTGCAACCATTTCAGTCTTTACAGCCCTTAGTCAAACTCTAGAAAGTAGGTTCTAATGGGGGAAAGGGTAAGTGTCTTGAGATGTTTGTCCCTACAAACATCATTTTGGCATTTACAATAACATCATCAAGATGTCTCATCAAGTTGATTTTTGCTTCTTCAAATCCAGGAAAAGTTGGGAAAAAAAATGAATGCCACAAAATATACCTTGGTATTCTTCCATTTATCTATTACATTTTCTAATAAATATAGCTTTCTTGAAATAAAGTTTCAACTTGAAAATCTGGAACTCCACATAATACCATGCAAATAGTACAGCCAAGGATGCACACTTCTACTGAAACATTTTCATTTTAAATTGGTCTTGATTCTGCAAATTGATTCACAGACTTGAATGCACAATCCCTGTGCAGAGGCTTATGGGCAGCAAATTTAATATGATGGCTTAGTATGAACGTATCTATACATATAGATCTATATATAATTTTTACAAGCGTAGTACTGAAATGCCATTATACTGAAAAATTATTTCTGAAAGAAATAAGTTAACACCACTTTCAAAAACAAATATTCATTAATATTATTTCTTAAACAGTTCTAAATATCATTTATAAACACTGTAAAGAACAATATTTACAGCAAAATGGAAAGATTTTAACAGATGATATCCCTTGTATGGTTGCATATCAAAGGGTTTTTGTTTTGAGATTCTTGACAGATGACTGTGTTAATCTATTTCTGGACATACTCAACGTTAACGTTAATGAAATCAGAACACAGCGTCTGCAGATTGCAGAATTCTGCTAGAAAGAGTTCAATAGCTTAACTTTTTAATTTAGTTAGTAAGTACCCTAGTAGTGCTACACCCTCATCCCCCAAAACAAACCTAAAACCAAAACTACAAACCCCACACAAACAAAAGCAAAACAAAGCTGAAAAAGACCAAATAAAAGAAATCAAAGATACCTAATATTTGAAGAGCACGTATGGATGCAAGATTTTGAGGTCACTTAAATCTAACTGAAAGTTTTACACAATGAATTTTCTTCAAAATCACCGTTTAAATAAACAAAAAATCCTATATATAGCATATATTCATTTAAATATAAAAAAGCACTTATAATTTGAACAGGAGTCTTCTATTTAAAAAACCCACTGTTTTAAAGATTTTGGAGATGCTGGCATTATATTTGAAATAAAGTATGATGAAGAAAGTATCTTCTTGACTACTTGACAGATACTTACACAAAAAAGGGCATCAGCTGAATAAGAGTCTCTTTTTTGGGATTGGCTGTGAATTCTGGCACAGTTTGAATAATTTTGTTCATTACATTCCTTAGGTAATTTTGTAGCTGCTTGCGGCGCTCTTCAACAAACTTTGCGTCCTAAAAATAGAAAGGAAAAAATATAAATGACACAAAGAATGTGTTTTTCAATTCTATAATGTAACTAAACAGTCCTAATAAACAAAAAATTTGATCTTTTGATGATCTGTTTGTAACGGTTAGAGAAATATGTTGGCAGTACATAAAAAAACCCCTTGATCTGTACTTCTTAGAGATAAGGGAAAATCATGCAACCTAATAAAAACCTGTTTCACAAAAACATCCACTGACAGGATGCCGAATTCTCTCCTTGGCAGAATGTCTCCTCTATGGACCAGAATTCTTTTCCTAATAGTAGATCTCCATGAAATACTACAGTCTCAGAAAGGCAGTGCTTAACAGCGGCATAGAGGCAGTGGCATAACAATATATGTGATTCTTTTTGAGATCCAGAATTACCAGTCTTTGCAGAAAAAAAATACTGACTTATTCCCACAGTTTCTTCACAAGTCTTACTTTTCAGATGTTGGGTACACAAACTCCCATTCGGGATTAATATTTCTCCAGCTTTTTTATGTTAATAAATTATTACTTTGTGATAGGGTTTTCCAATAGTAAATTGCTTTTTTAAAGATTATATCACAACTCTCATAAAACTGTTTTACAGAATTTCCTGTAATATTTTAGATGTCAGGATTTTATACTATATTGACCCCAATAAATAAAATAATTCTATAAACTCTACATTCTGCTGAGTGATTTACAAATTAGAGGTCTAACAACCAGCACAACACCATGCATCCTGTAACTTACATCTACCTTAAAATTTTTCCTGTGAGGGATCACAATTACAATGAACTACAATATAAAGTCTACACATTTCACACTAACATAAGACCATAATAGGTTTACAACGAAATCAGGTGCTGGCTGATTCATGCTACAGGCAATATGCTGTATCTCAGAAATGCAGGCATTTTGATCACCTGGTTTAAATGTCAGAGTATGTTCCTTGGGCATGAATCCAAAACTATTATTAGACAATTACAGCTCTCAAAGGAAGACTATTACCTATAAGATGTGTCTACCCAACCTGTATTATTTATCTGTGTAAGAAAAGCCGCTGAAACAAATTCTTGTTTCTTGCTAAAAAAATGACAACCCACCAACAAAACACCATAAATACATTTGACAACACTGAATAAATTCGTTGTACTAAAAAGGTTTGAGCCATGCTGCCATGCATGGGAAGTAAATCTGAAGATTTTTCCTTCCTTAGGTAAAACAGACTAACTCATCATCAAAGCCAGGACGCTCCTTTGAATTCGGGAGGACTGCTGTAGAGTCCTAGAACCGTTATTGACATTTAGTTCTGTTCTTATCCCTCATTAGAAGTTACCAGGAACAGCAATATTTTTCAGAGACATAAGAAAATGAGAAAAGATTCTGAATGACACTTCTCAAAGTAGTAATTTAAATTCACAGAATTAAAAAAAAAAATAAAAACCAACCAATGTTAAGAAAGGTACATTTGCAAATATTGGCAACTAATCCTTTATACTAAAAATAGCCTAATTTTTAATTATTTAAGGAAGTCTCTTCCGCCCTTCTCTTTTATTTGCCTGTGATTACTTAATGACATGTAATTGTAATTACTGTAACTTGCTGAAGACATATATACTCAAACTGTCAAAAACTTAGGCAGTACCTGTGCTGCTTAACTAAGTTTATAAAATTTCAAAATATATACAGATTCAGTTTTTTGACTTCTAGATATGATCTTACACAGATGTGTCCAGCCGTTTCACATTCCAGTTTTATATTAATACATGTAATAATCAAGATCAGTGTGAAAATAAAAAAGCCCTATGTATTATATGGTTTTCTATTTCTATCAGCCACATTATTTTTCAGCAACATACACACACTACACACACAAACTGTGTAGCAAGTGATTCTAGTGTTAATTGATTTACTGATAAATGAAGAAGTGAAGTCTGAAAACTCTTGGAAACTGGTACTTTATTAAAAAATAAAACTGCATTGTTGACACTTCATGCAATGCACTCTGCAGAGTCACTCACCCAGTACTCCACAACTGAGTACAGTTACTACTCAAACGGAACAAAGCAACAGCTTGCTCCGTGCCCCGCTGCACTGACGAAGTCTGGACAAATGTGTGGAACAGAAGTCTATACAAGCTGTTGGGAAATGTTAAAGCAAACATTTTAATATGTGGCGACACATAACATTAGAATAAAATGGAATGCTAATAATAAATGAAAGTGTAGTGCAATACTAATCAACTAAGTCACTAACATAAATTTTAATATTTTTCCTCTTTTCACTAACATTTTTATTCCTACTGGTTCTTTGACTAGCTGTAGAAACAGCCTTGTCTTCCCATCTTTTCACTCAAAGAATTTAAAGTATCACATCATCATATTGGTAAGGACACTAATTTGCTACCATCAGCTGTGTGAGGCAGAAGACAAGAAAGTGTGGCACGTAGGAGATCTCAGAGAAGAAAAAGGCTGTGGAACAGCTTTGGTTCTGAAAGATTTAATCACGTGAGTAGTGGTGATGTCTGGCACATGAGACCATTTCAGTCACGGAGTAATCCCTTCCCCTGGTCTTACTCCACCGGGTATAACGGAGGATGGAGGAACACTGCTTTGTTCTAGGAGCCTGGTCCTAGTGCAGGCACAGCCTCAGCCTAGAGTTGTTCCAAAGAACTGGCCTCACCCCCACTACACTTCCTTGACTCTCCTTTCATCACTTCCACCAATTATGTTCTCAAACTCCAAAGAAAATCTCCTCTCCACACTCATTAGCACTTTCTCAGTTCTGAGGTTTTTTTAGTCACAAATCCTCAACAACAGTATTTTCAGTCAAATCATTTCAATTACGTTAAACTTTGCTCTTAAGCAGAAGCTGCATTCATTTAGTATGGCTTCAGTACCGCAGATGTATTTAAATAAATACATCTTTTTTCACATGCAGAACCATTTTGTTAAAAACACAGGAGCAAAATGCTGAATGTAGGAACTTTCTATCCCTTATGTTATTGTAAAAAATCTCATTAGCTACAGATAACAATGGCACAAAGGAGTTTTCTAATTAAGAATGCCAGAACATGCCTGGGGAATGCATTTTTGCTGTTTACAGCTGATCAAATTAGTGCTTATAATATAGCTATTTTTCTGCCATTCATTCAAGCAAAATACAGAAAATCTCAGAAATTAAACTCAGCCTGAAAACCGTTAAAAATGCTTTTATAGCCTGATACAAATTTTATCTCTAAAAAAAAAAACCTCTGAGCGATCTACCATGAAATTCTGTACCATGTCCATTGTCCTTACCAGAAGAAATGTAAACCAAGGTCAAAATGATTCAGCTGTAGGTCTACAATTTATCAAAGGTGCATTTTGCAACAGCAGGTCAGCTACTCAGAGGACTTATTTCACCACAGAGTTGTTATTGCCAAATTGTTGCAGTAATAAAGAGGTTTTGTCACAAAATAGTAAATAGAATAATTGGTAATAGAAAAACATAGCTGGTTCAAAGCCTGGCCAAATTATAGAGGTAACTGTTACCCTCTTTTCATTGGACCCAATTATCTACAACTAAAATCGTGTTAGTATTTTATATTCCAACTCCTAAACAGCATTTTTATTTACAAGCAAAAAGTAAAATTTAGATTTCCATCAGTGAAAAAACCCCACACTTTTAGCACATATCTTTGGTGATTGTATGAGATTGTATCTGTCAACAGAAATCTACATTTGCGTATCCATTCACACAGGAAACAGCAAAGATCTTTCCCTAAGACTCAATATACGGATTTATGTATGCTTAACATCAACGTACTTTGGGGGAAAAGTAATTTTGTTAAAATTATAGCTACATATATTTTTGCATTCATTTTTGCAGTTTCATTTTTAGGAAAATAAATGCATGTATGGGAAGATAAAGTAACAGTACTAAATAAAAGCACACTTTCAGGATCTCACTGAAGAGAAATCCTGCTAACCGTTGAAAAAGGAAACCTGCTCTCAAAAATATGGATGGAAACTATTACAAAGATCAAAGGTATTTTCTGAAATTCAGGTAAGAAAAATGTATAGAAGAAATGGCATGGGTAAGATGAATAAATAGTAGTTCTTGTCTCTAACAAGGACAAAGACCTTGCGTCTTGAATCATCAAGCCAGTTATTTTACCTGTTGGGATCAGAATCACAATGAAGATCTTTTCCTTGTCTCATAAATGCCTCTTTTTAATTGCAGGAATAGTTTATGAATTTTACCTGCCTTTATTATGTATGATGCTTTTTTTAAAAAACAAACAAACAAACAAACAAAGCACCACTAGCTCTGGACAAAAAACATTAAGTTATTTCAAAGCTGGCTATAAAAATAAATTTTAAATAATTGTGGCACTGATTTTTTTTTTTTTTCCCAGAAGCACATACCAAAATTCACACTAAACCTAGCACTATACGTATTTGGTTCCTATATTTTCAGAAGCTGTAACTGTTTATATGACACAAATTAATTCTATAATTTGAAAGTGTTACAGAAAAAGCAGACTGTTCTATATTGGTTTTCTCCATTCTTATATAGAACGTAATAGATCCTTCCATAACCAATTTGGTAGCGCATGTTTTTAAGCATTTTCCTGAGTCAAGCCCTAGATGCTCCTTCCACATATCTTTCCATGAAGGTATTTGAACAACTGGCTAAAATCCTACTAACTCTAAAACCAAAAGGCAAAGCTAACTGGCCCCTTTCAGTTCTTCTAACTGGGTTCAGTGGTAGATTGAATGATCCCACCAACTCTTAACTATTACTTGTAAAACATCTCCTACTGCCTAATCCCTGATCCCATGGCACTACAGAGGGCAAAAGAGGGCACTTAAGGGTGGCGGGAACTCTGCTTTCAAGATTTGAGATTTCTTTTCAATTCAAAAGACAAACTCTTTGGAGCCACATATCCTCAGTGTGAAGGATTATTTATGGAGGCCTACTATTTCTCTTTGTAATGACACTGAAATTACCTTACTGTACTTGAAAAGCAGCTCCCATCCGAGCAAAGGGAAAGCCTCACATATTCAGCACCACCTGATTAACAATCCATGAAAGCATCTGTGCACAGAAAAGGAACTAGCACATGCCGGGATACATTTCCTACAACTATAATCCATTGCCCTTCCTAATTGACTAAGAATCTCTCTTTCCTGTCAAAAGAAAGAGATAGAGAGGGACTTAGTTACATAAAGAATATGGATAGATTCTGATACACATTTGTAGGGTATCCTGGCCAAACATACCACCAATTTATGGAGCGGAAACTTGTATCAGACACAACTTGTTAATGGAGACTTAACATACCAACATTCACCATCAATTTGTAGGCATATTTTCTGAAAAAGAAAGTTGGTTCTATTCTACCTCAAACCAGGAGAGAAAGCTACTACTGTTTCTGCACAAACTACTGTCAAAGTTATCTCCTAGCCCACAGTTCAAGAGCATATGGTTTTGATTAAGAGTCCACAAAACTTCAGTTAACAAGCAGAACTGCTTCAGATGGGAGAAGCATCAAAACACATCTGGGAAAATATTTTTAATCTGAAATTAACATCTCCCAAAATATTTTATGAAATTCTTTCTGACTGAGAATTTGCCAAGTTTCTGTCCACAGCGAAATGCTAATATCAAATTACAAATCTCTAAAAATGAGAATACATAATGGAAATCTTATAGACTCTCAACAGATATTAGAAGAAGATGTAAAGCTATAAAACTAAAAAGCAGAGTCTGACATACCATATTTTATGTTACGCTGTTTTGCAGTTTTACAGGTTCATTTCAACTTGCATTTTAAATTGTTTCACACAACTGCTGGTCTTTCATATACACTGCTAGTATGTAACAGATGGCAAAACACTGATAATCTTCATTATTAATGGGACAGCTCACTTAAGATGTTTCAAATATTTTCCATGAGCTGTTGGAAATTATATGATTGCCATGGTTACCTGCCATGATTTAGGGACAGATAAAACACTTTTATATTCTGAGTTTGGTGCTGTTGCGATCAACATAACATCCTTCTGATGTCCTAACAATTATCTATCATTTATATAACCTCCAGTTGTTAGCACTGGGGTAAAATCAAAACCAAAAACCAAAACCACTCAGGGCTCAATCCAAGTCAATTTAAATAAAGGAAATACGGCTTTAGGGCTTTAATGAGAGCTGTATCAACCTCTGATACCACACAATGCATCCCATCCTAAATAACGCTGACAGTAGTGCTATTCAAAGATGAACCTGAAAATGCAGAAATCAACTTAGGTTATTCTAAGCTGGCCTAATATTTTTTCACCATCTTGGTCAACCAGTCTAGCGTAATTCTTGTATCAGTTTTTGTCTATTTAAAAGACAGCAAGTCATTAACCTCAAAATGAAGCTGAAATGGGAGCTAATTAAACATTTAATTGCTGAGTCATTCTCAGTATTTTGTGATTAAAAAAATAGTTAGATAACAAGAATTAATTTTTACAGGGTAATTGGTACCTTGGCAAAGGTCACAATAAAACATGACATGAAAACACCTGTCTTTCAGTAACTAATGCTTCATGAAACAGTTTTAGGTACAGATTCCAATACTAAATATAAGAAATAGTACCATAATATGCAAAAATCAACTAAATAAATATTGAAACTACACAAGCTTAAAATTTCCATCCTACTTGTATTGCTAGTTTCTGTATGGCTAGTGTTATACAACAAAACAAGGATATACAATACATGTAATTGCCATTTTTCCCATCCCACTGTGAGATTTTTTTGTACATTTACTATTCAGTGGAACAAAGAAGAATTTAAGAGGATGAGATAGAGAGAAAAAAAATCAAGGAACTGTCAATTTTGAAATCTATCTTTCCTTAAAAAGAGATTTACTACATAATTGTGATTATTACTCTGTTTCTCTACTGAAATAGTTGATGCATTTCCATCTCCAACTATGGGCTCATTTCAATCATACCAGAAAGTAAGTAATGCTTTTTGACAGAGTAATTTGAGAAATGCACTGCTGCAAAACCACCCAGCAGCAGACAAGCTAAGGGTGAGCTATGGTCCTGTCAATGCCTTCAGTTTGGCACAAACTTATATGGACAATTGCAACATTTTCATTAGCATTTCTAATTTTTTGAGACTCAAGGCAGCTCCTGCAGTACTCTGCAGAGCTGCTCAGCACAGCCTACCTGCTCAGTAAGGAAATGGTTGCTCGGCAGCTGTGCCATCCTTCTCGAGTCACCAGAAGACCTGCAAGCTGAGTCTATGCCTTGCAAATAAGGTTTTTATTCAAGTGTTAGTTTTTCAAAAAAGTCTTACCTTTTATTTTGAGTAAGAAGGTAGTTTATATATCACAGCCTTATAGCTACTAAGATTTATAGTCATACTAAGGCTTTGTCTGTGCTTTCTTAGAATACAAGTCCAGAGGACACTGTATGCTTACAGACACATGAAAGTGTGTAGTCCCCAGGCCCTATCGAAACAACAGACAATCCCATTTTGATAAATTCTTCCGCAGTGTAATAAATCTCAGTCAAACTATGTCTTGTACCTCTCTGAATTGGCTCAGGCATTTATAGAATCCCAGAATCAACTATGTTTCTTAAGACACCTGGCATTTTCAAGCTAGCAATATCATCCATCCAAAAGGCTAAAGTTTCTCAAAACCTTCTTTGAGAAAATGTGTTAAAAATGAGTAAATATATCAACAGAAAAAAAGAAAGCTTGAGAATAAAACTAAAACTGATCTCTTTTTAGTGTTGTGTTTAATGCCACTGTTAGAACTCAATTGGTGATGTTATGCTAACAAAATTCAGTGTCATCTAAATATTTTTTTTATTTAAAGACATAAATGCCAACCATTTGTCTATTTGTCAACTGGTCAGGAATCAATTGTTCATTAAAATGCATCAATAGCAGCCTATAGCAAGACCCCCAGGGCTTATTTTTTGCTCAGCTATTGAACAGGGAAATTCTATTTGTGTTTTCTCCTCAGACCAAGTATTATCAGTCTACTCTTTATTTTTATTCAGGAGATTCTGGAAACTACAACAACAGTTCATGAAACCGAGATCCATTTTTTTCACTAGCCTATATTACAGCAATAACCATCAACAATATTAGTTAAAATGTGTCTTGGTTCGGTGCTTCCCCCCAACACTGCAGTTTTCTTCCTTAATTTCTTTCTTTTATCAGGTTTGAAAATGCCCTGAAGACCAATAAAGAGACTCTAAATTTAAAACAACAACAAAAAACCAACCTCAAAACCCTTCAGAAACATGGTGCATACAGTGCTTACAGTGTACAAGATTATATATGCAAGGTTCCAGTAATGCTTTCTCTTAAAAATAATAAATTAAATTAAAAAAACCAAACCAAAACAAACAAAAAACAACAAACTCAGAGCAAAGAGCCAGACCCACAAACAGGTTAATGAAAAACTACAACTTCTTGTCTACCCTCTCAGCAAGTGAAAGAAATTGCTTTCAGATTTCCCCACAAAGTTCACTAATAATTGTTTCTCTACCACATTTCAGTAAATATATTCCCTTCCCAGTAAAAACCTTCAAGCAGAATTTATGCCACTTCTCTCCTGTTGGATGGTTCCAGCAAGTCAGGAGAGGGGATACTAAGAGCTACCCATCGGTACAGACTGTCACAGAACTGCTGGAAGAGGATGGTTACTGGGGGCCACACAACGGCCCAGAGAGCACCCTCTTGGCCAACCTCCCCCTGGCAGAGCTGGCTGAGATAGTCTGCTGGTAACCAGCACCATCTAAGACACCTAAAGGAGATCTGAGAGAAGGCTGCTGGCTTCTGGCTACTGTCTACACCTGTGGGCTAACAGTAGCCAAATATGTTTATTTGAAATGTTTTAACTCTAGCAAGTAGAAGTATGATTCTGAAAATAAATAAGTAAATAAATATATTAATAGAGCCATTTACCACCTCAGCTGCCAATAGTAGCAGGATACAAGACGGTTCTTGAAGTTAACTCGCATTCAAAAGACTAGATGCTCCTTTAACGGAAATTTTATTTAGATACTCTCTACTAGGACAATTCTGTTTGCAAAATAAAAACTGAATGAATGAGGAAAGTCAACATCAAGTGCCCATTACTGATAGTGCCTTCATGTAAAGATACTTTACATGGTACAATGAGGAAAACCAGATTTTTTCATGCAGGAAGTATCTCTAGCATTTCACACCATCTGAAGTATTTATTAGTTAGTTTGCTCCGTTTTTTAAAAAATTAACATTGAGTATGTTTAGTACTAGCAATTGCACAAATAGTTGTAGAGCAAGTAAGACTAGAATTTAATGATATTTATAAAACAATAGATTGTGGGGGGATGGTAAAATCAAGCATATTGATAGGTACAGAAAGACAGAAAAAGGTGGGTAAAATTTCAAATTCAGAGAAAGGAGGTTTTAGTTTTATTTCTGTAATGAGGTATCCCTGCTGAGGTCTCCCTGAAAGGAAATTTATTAATCCAAGTAATTTTGTAATTTAGCATCACTATCACAATAAGAAATAAATTTACAAAGTTATTTTTATATTTTCATTTTATACCAGGAGGCTACTGGAATACCTAAATGACGCATGAGCTGTTATAAAACTGCAATATTTTTATCTAGCAGGTGTCCAAGCAGCATATAAATTACATTACTTTCTTTTTTTCCCCCCATAATGTCATGATGTAAAGCAACACCATCTGAACTGTTTCTACAGGCTCTATCTTCAAGAATTTGTTAGAATAAATCACTTAACTACAGGATTACAAGACAACAACAATAAAAACACCTCTTAACAGGCAAAATTTTGTTTTGTAGACCCTAAATAATCTGCGTTTCTTCTTTCTAAACTTAAACAGCAATTAATAGGTAATTATTATAACTTGAAAAGAAAAAGTCTCAGTTCACTATTTGCATGAAATGTTACACCTGAGCACCAAATGAATATACTAATTCAGTGAGACATTCTGAAAGAGACGGAGAAGTATGAGTTGGCAAACTGTTTACCTGTTAAATCAAACCACCGAAAATGAAATATACTATTCTGCACTGTGCTAGCTTTAACCTTCATGCTGAGTTTCAGGTAACCCAGACATTTCATACTACAGAACTTGAAGATAAAGTGCTTGCTATAAAGTATTTGTCATATAAAACCTAACCATTTCCTTCTGACTTAATTCTCTACCCTTAGATATGACAAAAAAAATGGAAATGAGGAAGAACTGAATGCTCTTTTCTAAGAATTGTATACAGAAAATATCCACTGCAGTTTTTTCCAGTAAAAAACCCAGAGGGTCTGGATTCAAAATCTGAAATACTCTGTAGTCCCCCTTAGTGTGCAGGTGACAGTGTCAGAAAAGAGGTGTGCTGTGACTAGAAATCTTATGCCAAGTGTGAAACTATTTCTATTTTTATCTTCATCTGGATGGCACTTCAATTAAGTTGCCTATTTGAAAACTAGACTGTATTAATTTCATCTCAATAGCTATTTAAAGCTCATATTTCTTTAAGAATTGAACTTCCCAGTTGTGAAGTAACGTGGCAAACTGAGAGGACAAAGCTTCTTTTATGGCTTTACAATGCCATTAAAAAAACAGTGTTATAGAATTAATGCATGTGACTATATATATAAGAGTAATTTGAGTTCCTTTCCCAATTTGAACACAATGCAAATGGATCCCTTTCTTTTCTTTCTAACCATACCACCACATAAGCATGTCTGTCAAATTTATATTAACTACAGTTTTTCCTGAAACCCACAAGGCAAAGTAGTATATGAAAATAACTCAATATACTAGTTGAATCCACTAAGATGTTTGAAAATTAAAATCTACTCACTTTGAAAATCAAGAATAGTATAGAATTTAGGCATCTATATTACATAATCCAAAAATCAAATTAAGTAAGCATTAACAAAAGCAATCCTTAACTCCAAATTTTTAATATATAACTTAAGGATTTGTATTTCCAAGGCTTTTCTCCTTTAATAAATGTATTCCAATTCTGAAACAGCAAAGAGTCATCATTTTCTACTAATTCTAGTTGAAGACATCGGATATCAAAGCTTTAGTACTAAGAAATATTTAGTCCACTGCCCCAAAGGCATTAGCTAGAAGTTTTGCTTTCTACGTCACAGCTCCCTATGACAGTATGACTTTGACAAACTAATCTGATAAAGGGTAGTTTCTATGAGCTACTAAACCCCATAAAGTACAAAAGCGCATATATCTGTACTTCTGATTTCAATGCAAGTCAAACACATACTTAAATTTTAGGATGTCCTGAAGTGCTTTGCTGAATCAGGACAGAGAAACACCCACGCCTAAAATGAAATTACTTCCTTCCCTAAGATTCTCTTTGACTCATCCTCTTTCAAACATTCCACAATTCTTCTGTTATTTTCCAATTTAACAGGAATTGTTACACTTCCTGTTTTAAACAGTGTCAGTACATTAACTATTACAATCACATTTGCTATCATGACAATAAACATACATTGGACATATGAATGCAACTTGTGAATTGATTCCTTTAAACCATGAACATCATTTTCCATGTCAGTCTAGAATTATCGGTAGTGTTTTTATTAATGTGAAGGTCTAGGATATTTATTGGAATAGTGGTGAAGTTGGAAGAAGTATGAACACAGGGCCTTCTCCAGATGTGAAAAATGCAGGAAGTTTCAATCCTTGTTTCTGTCCCTCCTGAATGCTCATCTGCGAGTCAACAGTATCTCACAGTTTCACTGGATCACAATAGCAAATACATACTGTGTTAATGTATGTATACAAACTAGGTAATGTACTGGGTGATGTAGTGAGTGTAGGACAACACTGAATTCTGAATTCATGTGTTCTGTCACATAAATGTGACTGATGAAGGCAAAAACACAGGTCTTTTCTTGAGGAGGCAGAAATAGCTCTACTGAATATGTCTAACCTTAAAAGAAAATTATGTAGCATCATGGCTTCTGAAAGTTACTAGCAAAGTAAGTTGTTTTTTCCTCAAACAGCTATCTCATCAAATCATTCGCCTCTTTCCTCAGCCCAAGCCAGTAGCAGCAACACCTCTCCTTCCCACAGAAAAATACTTCCACAAAATTTAAAAAAATCTTAAACAGCAGAACTGTATCTTAAATACTTGCAGATATGGCACTTCATGCCACAAAGACAGTAGAAAACAAGTGAAAAAGAGGAAGCAGTACTGGAATCTTCACGGAAATGCACTGATCTGGCGACCTCTGTCCCTAACCCCAAAAGCTTCTCCTTGGGAAGCTGAAGGCCAGCAACCACTCAGCCAGTAACACAGGACAGTGCTGCTTCCTCGACCTCTGCGTGACAAAAAGCCTTACAGCCCTTTCCCTTGCTTCTTCCTCCCAAACTCCAGGGATGGGAGGGGGTGTCATTAAAAAACATTATTCCTCTCATGTTCCTCCTCTCTTATCCCTTTCCAGGGGAAAGTACCTTCATCATTTGGCCTAAAAAGCAGCTCTTAAAGGGTACTTGTCTCTGAATAGACAGGTTCAAAATGGCAGATCAATTTTTTTACAGGAAGGAAACACATAACAGGAGTTACACATCAATTGCATAATGTGAAACCTTTAAGACCAAAAACAGTAAAATTCAAACTCTAATTTGAACAGCTTCAAATTACTTCACATATATACATATACACACACAGAGCCAGACAACTCTTTACTTGATAAACTTTTAAAAACCAACGAACATTATAAGCATAAGACACAAGATATAGTCTGGCTTTTTTTATTTGCAATAAAATCTTTACCTTCTATACCTTTTAATCCTAAAATAGTTATCCTGCAGAGTGTCTTAAACTCTTCATTATCTTCAGCAACAGACTGAACACTGATAAAAAAGTAGCTATGCTGGCAGGATAAAAAAATAAAAAAGGAAAATATCTGCACTGTTAGTGCAAAGGCAGGATTTCCACTGACACAAATTGGAGAAAGATAACGTCCCTGGTGAATAGAACTTTCAGAATTACAAGATACATTCCAAAAGCCAACTTCATATATATATCCTAAATACTGTCTTTGACATTGTCATATGCATACACGCATTTATATGTACATAAAAATAGATAACTTTTAAGATACATACACATAATATTTACAAACTTTTAAAATAATTACATACACAAAATAATCTACAATATAGCTTAGTCACTGATAGGTGAGAGGGACACATTTACTTTATTAAACTAACATTTGGGTATTAAATAATCTATGGCTAGAGAAACAGCTCACAGACTTCAGTTGCGTGGGCTAAAAATGATGAATGATGATGCTTTCAACATTTTCTACTAGACAGAAAACTTATTTTAGATTTCTGTATTGTTCCTCTTATGGACTTGAGGAGTCATGGCAAAGTCACTCTCTTCTAATCTCAGAAAAGTGCTGCGTATTCTTTCTATACAGGGTATCCAATGTTTTAAAGGAAAGCAAAGGATATCATGCAGTCAAGTCAGCAGTCAGTGGAAAGCTACCTGATTCAATTTCTACACACTTAGGCAAGCACTGAATTCACATCTTCAGTAGAAGCAAAGAGCCATTTCTATTTTGATATGTCCTCTATTGTGACAATACCCTTCCAAGAGGATACTTAACTGGATGTTTACTCAGTTACTAAAATGCATTCTTTAAGCCTTATAATCTGCCAAATGCAGAAGTAGCAACTGAGATTTTAAGGACATTGCAATATTTGAAAAATTAGAATAACAGTAAATATTCACATACTATTACTTAACCATTAGTCTGAAAGCAACATTTTTAAGAACTCAGACAGAAACACAGCACCAACAAAGGTTCAGAAGGTAAATGTAAGGACTCATCTTAAATGAAAAAAAAATATGCTATATTTCTATGCAAAAGCATTCAGGGATCCCTCTGTATTCAAGTATTCTCATCGTATGAAGCTTCTCTTCATGAGCTTCACATAACTCAGCACACTCTACGCCTAGAAACCAACCAGTCCTTTGGACATTAGGAACCTGACAAGGTAGACTGTCGTCACAAAGACTTAAACTTAGGCAATCACTGAATTAATGGAGGTATGAATTCAAAAGATCCAAAGTACCTGAAGAGTAGCTAAAAGGCAAAAATCTATTTCATGCAAGAAAACCATAGTTTGAAATTACAAGTCTTGGTATAAAATACTTAGCAAAAAACAAACCAGGCTGATACATAGGGAGCATGTTTTAAGATTACAAAACCAAACATTTCAAATGTTAAAAATACAGTTCAAATCTGTAAGTTTTAAATGAAATCATCTGCAGTTTAAAAAAGAAGCACAAAAATATATGATGAGTATATGACATTTCTCTTATACACAAAAGAGAACAAATATGTTTCTTGTTTTCACTCAAGCAAAACACTGATAAGCTGAAGGAAGAACACTTACTCTTGCAAGGACTACTTATAGAAATTTTGACAACTACTTGCTACCAGCACTGAAAGACCATCAGTAGAAAACATACAGCATGGGGCCTAATATATGTGAAACTTAATACACGGAGTCTTGCAAACATTATTGTTATATTTTCCTTCAGTAATTAAATTATCTGTTCTGACTTGATTCAAAGCAACACTTATAAATAAAATTATTCTTTTCATGGCTTTACATTAGTTCTAACTTACTATATTCAAATGATTAAACTGATGCACTCAAAATAAGGTTACCAACCTGAAAGGCAAATACAGTCATCTTTGTAACTGAAAAAAAGTACTTGTCCAAACAGTATTCCTCCCTCTTCTCTGTTCATTTTCTACTAATCAGTTTTCTGTATATTAAATTTATTTTTCCTCAAGCATTAAAGCTAGTTTCTAATCCTACACACCTAATTTGTTGAAAGATCATGAACAGGAACTGTTAAAATAAATTTTCCCAACTTAAAGCAAACAACTGAAAGGCAAAAATACAGTAAAAACATAATAATTAGAATTAATAGAAATATTAGATTCTTAAACTATTCTTTTACAATTGTTAAATATTTCCAGATTTCACTGCTACTGTATGACAATATAGATACGATAATAAATACTTGGGTTTTTTCCGCTTTTTAGAATTCTCATTCAGCTGAAATTCTGTTTTCTTTTTGAATTTTTCCTGTGTCAAACTCTGTACCTTTGCATTTGAACTTGATCTCCCTGATTTCTATTGCAGTAAGCAGGAAGATTATGCATGACAATTAATAGTTCTCCGTTATTTTTTTTT
>JAOXNO010000070.1:10842013-10884535 GCA_028565335.1 Limnodromus scolopaceus | reverse complement strand
CTTGATCTCCCTGATTTCTATTGCAGTAAGCAGGAAGATTATGCATGACAATTAATAGTTCTCCGTTATTTTTTTTTCTATGTTACTCTCTTCTAGTCAAGTTCCCTCCTCAGAGCTCCAATATTTGGCATAGTAAAACAGTGGATAGTATTTTATGACTCTGCAGTAATAGTTCTAGGTCATTCTGCAGAAGATGGTGTCCTCTTGTGGTCTTGGAGGTTCCCTCAATCAGACATAGAACTGAACACAAAATTTAGTGCTGGTATCAAGGGAGGTACCGATTACAGCAAAACCCTCTTTCAATGCCACTAACATTTAGGATAAGCGTATCACCTTCATTAGCCCCACAGTACCAAAAACAGTGTATTGAAGATATGCAATAAATAACATTATTTGGGTACAGGCCTGAAGGATATAAAAGCACACAACACCATTTTCCAAAAGGTGTAAGATAATAATTTTTAGCCATTTTCACATGGAGGACTATGTTCTACCAATACATTATTTGGGCATCTAATAACACTGAGGACTTGTAAAGGATACAAAAACCTCAGATTGATGTAACCTGAATAGAGATACTTTTGTTATCAGAATTTACCTACTGAAAACTGCTCTTTATGCATTGATTTAAGATCATATTGATTAATCTAGAAATAGGAAGACAGTAGCAACTCTATTAAAAACGGCATGACTAATATCAGAGAGAAAAAAAGATGTATTGAAACTAACAACATACCTAAACGAGAACACGTTTTGGCAGCCACTAAAGTTAAAGAAGTATTGAAAAAAGTAGTATTGTCAATATCTCTTCTAATGCTTATTACCAAACATCTGCATGTGTAACATCCTGCACAAATCCCTCATCCTAAACTGAAAGTTCTACAGAATTCCAAGATATACGTTCACACTGAATTTTTAAACTTTCAAATTACTTCAACTTGCTCTCTCATGGAAAGGAGGGCCATCTCAGGCAGGCACACGGTGCAATGTCTTACAAGGGGGTACTATTTCTGCTGGATCTATAGGGTAATTGTTCCTGAAGCATGATCCACTGTACCACACAAAACCATGCAGTATTTCTAAATGCAATACATACTATGACATGGCAGAGAAAATAGTACCACTAAAAGGATAAAAATTTACCTACACAATGTGCTGTTGAAATAAGCTCACGTGTGATAAACTGAGGCAAACTGTTGCAAAGCTGACATGAAAGTGCCACTTTGTAACTTGCAAGCTACTTACTGCAGGTCCACATAAGTATAATCACTAATCAATTCCAATTATACAACTGACTTATGTCTCATCATCAGAGTCTTTGAGGAGTGCAATGGATGGCACCCATTCCTTACTGTAATGAAAAGATACTTTCTCTGAGATCTGACATGATAGAAAGTGATTGTGGGTTTATGCATGATTAAGGTAGAATTTTGGCCCAAAGCTAAAGCACTGCAAGAATAAATGATGCAAAAATTTTAATGAATTGCTCAACTGATAACTTTGTATGCATCAATTGTGCAACTGAAGTTGTAATTCAATTAGTATTTAAAGCAATTAAGGATGAGAGACTACCAAAAAAAGCTTAAAAGAAGGCTTTTGCAATTTATTGAAGTGGCCGATACTCCACCACTTCAAAAAAGGAGAATTAGTTATGTAACACAGAAGAAAATACATTGTTTCTATTTCAAAACTATCCACTCCAAAAGAAAAATGCTTTATCTTCTAATATATGAAAAAAAGCAGAAAAGCTCCCATAAAGACTTCCATTTGCTAGGTTAGGAGGCAATGAACAACTACATTAACTCTGGAATTTATGCCAAGCAAAAAGACCTACAGATTTTATTGATGAACTGGATAGCTATTTATATCACCACCACTTATTCCAGATTATATGCATTACTACTAATTTCATATCACGTGTGCCAAGCTTACCTACTCATTTTTAGGGAAAACACTTGGGAAATCATCTGAAGTCAGGTTGGAGTTACTGTCTATAAACATTTGTGATCCACATTTGCTGACATCTGGATGCCACTAAGGAATTACTATTTTTTCTATTTGTTTTTGAAATTTTATATTACTTCATATGATTTTTCTATCAAAAACAGTTGCACCAGATATAATTAGCATGATTCTGGCATTTCAGTGATATATCTATTAACATGGTCTTAGGCCAAATAAAACATCATGAAGATCTTTGAGTATTTTAGCCATTATTTCAGCTTTCTTTTGACAATTACACTGGTCACCGCCGTTGGTGCTTCTTAGATACTTGATTCAAGAACTCAGTGACAACAAGGTAAAAAAAAAGGAAAATCTCATATAAAAATTAACAGATTTGGTTAACATTAGGAATGCTGATTTAAGCACCCAGTTTAGCACAGACATTTTTTTATCATAAGCACGATTTAAATGTCAAATATTTTACTTCTGATAGTTAAATAAATTTTTCAGATCATTCCTACACTGCAAAGAAAAAATACTTTGATTACTTCTCTTTTCAATCCTTACTGGATTTTTGATGTATATTGCAACATGTATCTAAGCTCTAGAACATTTCGAAGTTTTGGTGACCAAGGATTAAACTATATGATACTACGTATTTGTTGCAAAATTCCTATATGATAGGAAAACACACAAATGCCCATTTTAAAATGGGAGAGCTAAACCACAAAGACACAGATTATAAGAATTAAGCACCCAAATGCCTTTAAAAGCTGGTTCAAAGAACTTAAAACAATTGCTGAACGGCACAGGAAATTTAAGGAACTTAGACTGATACTTTCTAAAATTTACAGAAATAGTTAATAATTAACTGACCAGCATAAATTACTTGCATTTATTGAAACAAATGGAGTAGAGATTATATTTTACATAGAGAGCTGTCCAGTACAGTTTTGGGGGCTTTGTGCATTTCTCTACTGTGTACGTCATCAATATTTCATTCAATAAAATCAGCTTTCTTTTCAGTGAGTGGAAAAATCAATACATTAACTACATTATCAGTGAATCTGCAGCTGAATATGACAAAGTCTGTATAAAAATAGCAGGCACTGTCCAGCAGGTGTATGACAGTCACCTCTTCTGTGTGTGTGTGGATAGGAAACGTTTTTTTACCCAACTCTTACTGATACTATGAGTTCTTTTAAGTACCTTGTTTCCAATGGCCTTTTTTGGTGGAAAGTTGAAAGTCCTCACTTGCTGGTATTTATTCTGTAATTTATGATGCAAGTTTCTGAACTCCGCATATCTTCGATAAACATTCCATTCATCATCCTTTATCCTAATATAAACCTGCAAAATACAGATATGGAAAGAAATAATGTAAAGACAAACTATTGAATTAACATATCTCCTTTACTCTTTATAGCTTCATTGCTCAGCACCTTCACATTCATGATGCAATGGTACCAGGAGTTCCAGGATCACTTATAGATAGATACATCTCTGACTGCACATTTGTCGTTTGTGTGGTACAGGTCATTAATCTTATTCTTTCTCCTCACTCCTCCTCTTTTTCTCTCTTTTTATTATATTTATCAAGACAAACATAGCTTGCTCATTTTAACATGACTCTGGGGCAACCATGGTAGCGCTTTTTGTTACCATGGTTTCCAGCATATTCTACTAGCTAGTGACCAAAGAAAAAAATAATTCAATACCACTATAAAATTGATTTCTATGCACTCAACACAGTTTTTCAACTTTGTAAATTAGCTTTGTAGCATCAGAATTGCAAAACATAATTTTATCCAAAGTATGAAACTTCATTTACTTTCTAAAAATAATTACATTGAAAACTAAACTAGAAATTTTATTGTTTGGAAAATAAACACAGATCATTCTTTCTGCTTGTATAGGACATTAAGTATAATTTAACACAGCTGTAGTTTTTGTGATTCTGTTTTTGTTTGCCACTCAATTATTTCATGAGTATATTACCAATTACATGCTAAATATTCATGTTCTCTAGAAAAAATTCATGTAGCAGTGAAATACACTTACAGAAAGCTGAGATTTCATTCATTAATAGGGAATAACCTTTCCTCTGCAGAAATGAACCCACAGTTTCAAAGAATGCTGAAATAGCGCAAGTCAGAAACTATAAACCAAGCATCAAAACTCAGGATCCAGAGTGACCTCTTCCTTAGCTCCTTCTGTAGAATCTGTAGCTCATTCATTCTCACATGTGTTAATAATCTCAGTATTTTGCATCACAAATCAAGATGGAACTGCACTGATGACACTGCACTGCCTTGCTTCTCCAACAAAACCCAGTAATTTAGCAAGTTGTAAGGCAAGTATCAGGAGAATGCTTATGTGAAAAAGCAACATCAACAAGTGTCACGCAAAGACCGGGCAGTAACAACTCTGTTTTTGTGAATACTAGGAGAAAATGAAATTTGGATTTTGATGTGGCCAATTCCAACACTGAAATGTAGCTTTTCCTGATGACTGAAACATTAACATGGTCCTTCTACTCTAGATTTGCCAAGTCCTTAGAAAAAAACCAAATTTTACTAAGGACATATGGTATTTCGGAGATGAAGTGATGTCAAGTGAAGGCCCTCTCCCACAAAAGCAGTTTGTGCAGCCTTCCTTTGGTTTGGTCTTTAAAGACGTCCTTTTATCTCTACAGAAAGTTTCTCAAATTTATAGGAGGCTACTGTCTTGCAACAAAATACAATATACCATGTAGGTACCATGCAACTCTGCCAAATTACAATATTTCACTGTAGAAAGTATTCATATACTCATAATATTGGATTCCATTTATTAGTATTGTACTTAATAATGTTTCACGATGATGACAAAAAATGAATACTGTAATTCCAAAATTAGCACATCTAAGAATACAAGAGATCCAGAGTATTGTGTGAATTACAAATGCGTATGTAAACAAAAATTCAACTGCTTTTTGGTAACAAGAATTCAGAGAGTGTAATGATGGAACCACTATAATAAGTCTGCAAGAAATATTCAGATAAAGATAATTAAACACCTACTGGACCATCTGTTTTAACAATTCAGTACACCTCTGAAGGAAAATCAAGGGAAATGTGAAATGCAAGTATTTTGCATAATTTCAATGAAATTCATTTAATGTAGTAAAAACTACACTAAACACTCTTTATTCACCCAGCTCTAACCTCTCTCCCTGCCCATTCTTGCTTCAACAAGCATATTGTTTGATATTTTCTATACATTCCCAAGATTCATGTTTCAGTTTCTCTATTGGTGAGTGGGGACGACAGAAAAGCTTAAACTATTTTTAACCAAGTTATTTAATATGGAAATCTTAACTTAACCGAGCAGTTATCTTTGCACATGTGATTTGGTGAATCATGCAAGTTCAATATTACCTGTTAAACTGTAACCCATAGTTAACTAATTAAGGAATCCAGTACACTGTAATTGAAATTTTTAAGGACTGCAAAAACATAGATTAATTTCTTCAATAAAACTGTTAAAGAATTTCTTCCTGTTCTTCTATGTACATAGATATTGATTTTTTTTAGACAGTAAGGAATGAAAAGGCAACATTTGGAGCCCTGTGCCATATTGAATTTATTGACAATTGTATAATAGAGTATGAAAGGCATATTAAAGTTCATGATGTAGTACACATTTGAAGCTTTATTATCTCAACGTGGAATACTATTCACAAGCCAAGGTATTTCAAGACACTTAATGTAAATTCAGTCGGGAAATCAAACAAAGTAATTCCTAAATCTAAACTTGCTTGGATAAACTGCTTGGATAAACTTACTCTAGTCTAATCATATAAAGTATATAGTTATCCTCATTTAAATCGAATACAGATCATACAACATAAGTAGAGAAATAACAGAGAACAATTATCTTTGTAGACAAAATTTTGAAATAATATCAAATCAAGCAACTTGAGATGCATGGTTTGAAATTGTCTTAAAAGTCATTAGGACTATTCCCATCATCTTCAATGTATGCACAGTTTCATTCATGGCCTTTTAATAGGAAATCAAATAAATTTTTTAGCTGCCAAATACACTGTGGCATATTTGTCCCCAATTCTCATGCTGCACCCTAGAGTGACACTACTTTCTACTACCAAAAATACCTTAATATATGACATATAAGTACCAGAACAGTATTTAAAGATCATGTTATAGAAAGTCCTAGGTTCATTCTCCGATCAATTTAAAAATCAATCCCAAATCACTATGTTTCCTTTCAAATGTCCATGTTTTACTGAAATCATCCACTTCCTAACATAGTTAAGTAATTTTCAAGGTAACCAAATCAAAATCACTGCTAAAATGCTTATTTGATTGTAAACAAAAGATTTTACTTTAATATTCTCTTGTATATAAAGAATGACTTAAGTAGTTTTTGCTTATAACCTAGGAATATTTTCCACTTGAGTCTCCTAAGTAAAGATTGATAGGTAACATTTTTGTAGCTATGATTTATAGCAGCTGAGAAAAAATTCAGTTAATAAGTATATATAATGAATTAGTCTGTTATTTTCTCATCACAAACAAGTCTATAGTCAAAGATTTGAAGAGAAATAGCAAAACCAGTAATAATTTAATATTTTGCTTTTCAGCCAACTACCTGCTAGCTTAATATTACTGATATGCCAAAAAACTTCAGAGAACTGATTTGAAAGCACTAGTTACATGATTGTATACTGAAATGAATAAACTCTACTCCCATAGTACTGGTTTTTGAGTCAAAAGTTTCTTTAATAGGTTAAGGAATCTTTAAGCAGTTCTAAGTCAAAAATGCCATTAACAACTCCTGGTACCGGACTAGTAACTATTGACACAGTTCATCACTACTTATGTATAAAAACCTGAGAAGAAAAAAGGATAAAGGCCAAAATTCCAACTTGCTCCAGTTCCAGTGTACTTTCACAGATTAAATGCCTATAATCAACATTCTTCAGGTCTGCAGAAGTCCAAAGTGGGTGTTTTTCTTTTTTGATGCAAAACAGAGATTGGCATACTTGGGATTCACTTTTTGGCTCTCTCTCAAGCAGTGTGGGTAGAAAGAGATACCGAATCAAACATTAGAGAATCTTCTGTTGAAATGACATTCATGGCTATAGAAATATCAGATTAAGTACCAGGAAGGAATGTCCCTAAACCAAGTTACTACTGAACCTTCCCTACAAATATTTCCTGGTAGGATGTTTTGAATACATAATGAAAAATGAATTCAAGCCAGAGAACTCTGTGGATGGGAGATCCACAAACACAAACCTGTTGGAGGTGAAGTCTCTGAGTTCATGCCCCATTCCAGAAGCAAGAAAAATGTCAGAAGGGGAGAAAATAATGGTAATAGAATGTGAGCAGCGAAACTCTACTAAACTACATATAAAATTCAATGGCACAAGATGCAAGAGAACTCCAAACATTTTAGCAGCAGAACACTTCAAAGGACATAATAAATGCTGAGAAAGTTTGTAAAGAATCAGTCCTATGCTGGACAAGGTCACCATTTTTCTTACAAGCATGGGGGGAAAAATGGCAGTATAGGAAATGCAAAAGAGACTGATCTATACTAAGGATAGTATGACTAAGCTAGTGTGACATTCGCCACCTAACTAAGCATTATTGGGGAGGGAGAGGCAATCGAGAATAGAAAATCGGTGAGAGAAAAACTATTATTTCTGCTGTATTGTATTTCTACTATATTACTGTATTTCTAACTTTCTTTTCCTCACTAATAAAAAAGGGTTTTCTGGAGATCCTTTTGTTTATTACATATGCCTTTCAAATCAATGCCCAAGCATGTGACAACAAAAAGAAAAATAAGCAACTGCTTTGGTAGGGACAATCCAATCAGCATGAAAACAAAAACATAACATGCAAATTGGCACCATTGTTTTTTAAACATTAACTCGATGTAGCTTGACTGGTGAAAATTTTCTTTACATTTGCTTTTAAATAACACTTTAAATAATTTCAGAGTACTATTGGTCCATAGCTTCATCTTTACACTTCAGTACAGCAAGAAAAAGGACAGCAGACATGAACTAATAAAGATGCTTTCATTTTTTGTGTGGTAAAGCAGCTATAAAATGTATAAAATGTAAGACGAGAATACTTGCTTCAGATACAGGAATATCTGCTTAGATAGAAGAGATTAAGATAAAAAAGGATGAGAAGATTAAGAATCAAACCTGCTCATGCTAACAGAACATACACATCTTAAGAAGCATATCGCTAGCACTCAGCAAGATAAACCAATGAATGAATGACAGTTCTTAAATGGATTTTATGTGTCTTCTAAGACTGGCAATTTGAACATTGTTGGGGGATGGGAGAAGAGATTGTAGAGGGAGACATTATGTGCTTAACTTTGCCTCTTTCTTTTTTCCCCCAGGCAGGACAGAGCAAGCTTGAAACAAATAAAAAATTACATAGAGCAGACTGCTCCTCCCACTACCTCTGCTGATACACCTGTTCTAACACTTTGTGTTAGAAAAGCCAACAAAAGCCATGCAAGGATATGATACAGATGAAGTTCAAACTGCAAACATTTCAGCTTTTCTTCTTACAGGCATCTCCTTTACCTCTTCTTCAAAATACTCAATTTAAATAATTATATATTGTATTATATAATCATAAAACAATCATAATTTCATGCCAGGTCCAAACTGCAACACTTGTAATGTGCCCAAATTATCTTCTAAAATACTTAAATCCTACTGTGATCCACATTATCTTTAGAGTAAGGATAACTTACAACATTCTTACAAGAAGTAATCCATTAAACAGCATTAAAAGACATCCTCTTCTGCTACAACTACAGAGAGGGCACATCAGGCACAAGGTGAGGACTTCTAATAGTCCAGTTCAGAATTTCTGATGGAGAGCTGGAAGTAGTAGCAGGAGACAAGATCTCATATGCATTAAAAGTTCTCCTCAACTACCTAATCCAGTTCATCCTTTTCACTGTCTCCACTATAAAGTAAAACTTGTTGGCATCAGTAAAAGTTATCTACTAATTCTCTCTGTTTATTGAATTTGGTGTTACAGACACTACAGAAGCCTGAAACATTCATTGCAGCAAATCCCAAGTAATTATTAACTTAGCAATTGGTTAAACAAATCTTATAACCCACAATATTTCCATAAAACAAAACTGCTAGTACTTTTGTAGAGTACTGCTAACATAACCTAAGAAAAATGACTGAGTAATCTGAGCAGGAGAAGAAAACTCCTTCATTTTAACCAGAGATGCAGACACATTCTGGGATGTGCTTCTGTAGTGAATACTTGCTCTGCTTCTCAAATATAGGTTTATGATGATAATAAAGTTTTAAAAATTCTTAAAACTAACTCAACTTTAATGTACCTCTTAATTACTTAGGAATGCTAAATTAAAAAGATTTTGATCAAATTTTACATTTTAAGAAATAATTGTGTCCAAGGGAATGGAACTACCTTTTCTTTCTATTTCATAGTGTACTTTTCTGAGAGGGGTGATATTTTTAGAAAGGTTTTATCGAAATTATTTCCACACTCAGAACATACAGAAGTAGTAAAAGGTATGTATCCGAAGAGGAAGCATACAGCAAAAAAAGGAAGAACCTGCTACATTTCTAGTCTTTACTTCAGGACCATGAGATTCTGTTGAGAATATAAATTCAGGCTGAATTCTCCAAAGTTACCTTTCAAGCGTGAGAAATGAATATAAATGCAAGTTATATTTTGATACAGCTGCAGGACTACATTTATTGTTAAGTTCCCTCTTTGAAAATGAACCAATTTACAAATTTCTGCATAATGAAAAACAAACGGAACAATGAAACTCTTCAGCTGTGATACGAGCAGCTTTTTGTATGCCTTTCTACACACAGAGACATAACAGGAATTAAAGCAAACAAGCTTTTCTCTCAATAAGACCATTTTATCTACTTCCACAAGGACTAAAAATACTATATTTTTATGTTCAATCTTCAACTTTTTGATATTTAGTTCATAAAAATGAACAATACAGTGCCAAATATACAAGAGAATGCACAGCAAGGCGTGAACCTTGAAAACAGCCAGTACTGTTGTACTAAACAGTAAAAATGCCACACATTTTAGGCCTATCCACTCAATTACATACGTGCAGAATTACGTTCACTGTGTTTCTGTAATCACAGTCCTGTTTCTACTCACCAAAACAGCACTAAAGTGACTGGATACTAAAGAACAAAAGCAGCATGTCTATGCTTTTGCTGGACACACAAATTAAATCAGCACAGGAAATTTCACTCAATAACGTAATTAATTCATTTTAACAGTGCAATATTACTTATAACACCCAAAAATAATTAACATCGATTTCACAAACATGCACTTTGAAGCGATACAGTCATAGCAATGGATGACAACCACTGCAGCGAAAGAACTTTCTGCAGAACAGAATATAGATAAAATGACAGAACTGCTGGCTTATCCTCCTTTCCTATCCTTGTCAGACCACCCAAAATAATCTATTCGGAGAAAATCTCACCAATCAGTTGGTAAATAACATAACTATTATTTATTACAGATATTTATTGGATTTAAATTACTTTCTTCTTTCTGTAGTAGGTATAAAATAATTTGAAAATCGCAAGTGTAATTTCCTAGTATTTTTTACATCCAGATTAGAATTTCTATAGGCACATCAATGTATTAAGTTGTATTGTGGTTTCCTTTAGAAAAATAAATAATTATAAAAGTCTCCAAGGACTGATCTCATCTTTGTATACTCCCTCCATCCCAACTATTTAAAAATTTGTTTCCTTTACCTACTCTTATACTTCTCTGACACCCCCTCAGGTCCCATTAAGTAAAAAGCAGGATACTCACCTTTTTGGATTGTGCACCCTCAAACTACTCTCTTTCAGAATGCCATGAGCCATACCTTTCTCTCAAAGTCTTCCCCTCATCCTAGGCCATCTTCTTGTCTACTTGCCCCGAACTGCTCTGAGATGGAATATGACTGGAAGACTATTTCTTTCTTTCTCCTTTTTGCCTGCTTAGTGCTGCAGCTGCTAAAGTAATCCAATTCCTAATCTATCAGGAAAATAAAATTCAGCTTTGGGTTTAATTTTTCTAATTTATTGCCTACTTTTCAACTATTTTACTGTCAATCCATTGTCCTCCATTGTTAAGACTTCTGCCTTTGAGGAAATGCTAAGGTTATTCTGGTTCGTGTATAAATTAAAGGTCAGTAGTCACACCTGGCAGATCCCAGACTGTGCTTTCACTGTTTCATCTCTCACCCAAAGAATTTGTTGGGCACTCTCCCCCTCAAAAACTCTTGAGTATCAGACACTGTTCTCGTCCATCTCTTTTATGCTGCATTTCTGTGAAAATTCTTCCCTCTGTTTAAGCAGGAGCATTCAGGTCCTTTGAACAGCCCCTTCACAAGAAGATGTACTGCTCTTCCTTCAGAAAGGAAAAACAGAACATTGTTTAAAGTAACTTAAAAAGAACACTATGAGAAAAGACATCAGTCAATAAGAGAGTCAAAGGAGTAAAAAAGTTGTCAGAAAAGCATGTTTATTTATGATAATCTTAGGGGGTCCTATTCATATGCAAATAGAAACAATCTCATCTGATTAGCTTGTTTATCTTTAATCTTATTTGGTATAATCTAAAATGTTTACTGCTCTGCAAACAAGGCAGATTTGCAAGCAGCCATTTAAATATTGGTATCACTTTAAGAATCAAAAAATCTCGGTTTCATTATCTTAAGTGTCAGCCACTGGTAATTATAGCAACAAAAGGCATGACTAATGGCATTTGCTGTACACTTCACAGGAAAGTGGAATCCATATGTATGCAGAAAATAACAAGATACTCTACAGTTGAGAAATACGACAAAATAATATTATTGCAATAGTCATCTTGCTTCATAGGCACTAAAGAAACTGCAACTATCACCATCTAGAGGTAAAATGGAAACACAAAAATTGTTTTTTATTCTGATCTAGATTCTGTCTTTATCCCTGTGAATATACTAGACAAGAAATTATTTTCTAATGCTAAAATGACTGAGCAACATCTGCCTCACAAAAAAAAAAAAAAAGATTCACAAAAAAGATGGGGAGATCACAAACAACAGTCATCAGAAAGTGACTAGTTAACTAGAGAAGACAGGATGCTTATAAGAGAAGGGCAGACTTTTGCCAGGATAACCCTGATTTTACAAAACCAGCCACTGTTTAAATTATCTGTTTAAAGGACTAGGCTTTCTCAACTGTTACTTTGTACAAAATATATTCATTCCTTCATATGTGGCTAGGTCCTTTAATGCTTCTGACTAATCAGTTTACCACTTGCTAATAGCCATCACAAACTTTGTAAAAGAACAAACCTCTGAAGCTTCCTTTGGACTCAAAAGGGATAATGGTAATTGTTCTAATGTTCTTGCTAGAAGATACTTTTATGACAGTCTAGTCTGAGCTCCTGTCACAGCCCAGATAATTTCATCCAGTAACGTCTAAATAATCCTTATGATATGCTGATTCATAAAAAGGACATCAACTGGTCATCTAATTAATTTGTCTACAAAGGTGCAACATTAATTATACTGGTAATCTGTCAGCCCTAATGAATGGCAAGACAGTAGTCAAGATACAAACCTGGAACAACAAAAAAAGCTGAGCAAGTATAAGGAGAGAGGGTATGCTTCTGAAAACCTCAGAATGAGTGTGCCCTGCATAGAAGATAAACAATAGTGGAAGGAAAGATATTTCCTAATCATACTTATTATTTCAATTTTAGGACTAAATTAGTTAATCCTACACCATGACCTCCAAGTTTCCTCCACTGTTACTGAAAGGTATAGTTTTCATTCATACTGATTTGAAGAGTTCAGAAAATTCTTCCATGAATTATGAACAAAAGGTACAGTGATAATTTATCCAGAAAAGTTGCCTATCTTCCAAATTATTGCTATCCAGGGACTTCCTGAGAAAGAAGTCACCTCTTTGTGCATTGCATTGATTTTTCTTCAATTTAATTGGCTCAATATTCTCTAGATCCATGCAAACTTTCACAAGCTCTGGGGTAAGATGTCTTGCACCCCAACTACATGTTGTGGAGAAAACCACCGTCACACACTTGTTTTGAAACTGCAAGCTAGTGGAGTTTCAATGGATGCTCCAGTTTGCATTTTGAAAGAGTTAAAAATCTCTCCATGTCTTTCATGATTTGGAAGATCGCTATTGTATTCACCTCTCAGTGGTGTTTCTTGCAGGCTGAGAATTTCTAATATGCTCCTCAAATGAGAAAGCTTAATTTTTCACTAATATTCTTTCTGATTCTGATGTATTTCTTTGGAGAGTACTAGAACTGCATACAGATAAACCAGAGCTTATACATGGCATAATAGAGTTTTCTGGTTTTCTATCTCTTTCCTAATGATTTCTAACAACTTGGTTTTCAGACCTCCCTAAACCCTTTTAAAAATTGTGTCAGATTAATTACTTTAAAAATCTTCTAGTACCCAAGCCAGAAGCTATATATCAGTCAGTTTTCAGCTATTTCACCCTTGAATTCCTGATGAACTGCAGGTAGTGATTTATTCTTTATTTGTTCAATAAGATCTTCTACCAGTATTTCATTTAAAACAGTCAATCTGGTAATTCTCCACAAGGAATAATCCAGAACGGGAATAACCCATAGCAACTCCATGGTGAATAGAGATTTTAAAATATGCATTTTTCTGTTACTTTTTTATGTTCCGAGACCTTCTTCTTCAGCTTTAGTATTTGTCCCACTGACTTGAGCAAGTGGCCTCTTCCTGACGTGTACAAAAGAGACCATTAGTTTTTATGCCTTTTGGAAGTTATAAGAGGCCTATAACTCTGTATTTCTACTTTTTTGCTTCAGAATGCATACATTCCTCTATTTTCCTTTGGCAATGACTTATTCTTTAATTTTTTTAAAAGTATTTATTTACTTCTAATAACTTTCCTTGTTCCGCTGCTTAGCCATCCTTCTCCTGGTTTTTCCCTCTTTTTTTTTTTTTATATAGCTTATGCATTTCCTCTGAGCAATATCCAAGTTTTTAAATAGCCTTCATTATGCCTGCAAACCATCTTAGTTGTCCCTTTTAGGTTGTTTTTTTTTTTTTTTTAAAGAGTGCAGCGTATCTACAAATACAGAGGTCTGATTAAAATTTCCACATCTAACAGGATTCAGTATAAAATGTTGCTCGCTTTCAGAGTCCACAACCTTACTTCTTAGCTTGTCCAGAATCCTTAATCCTTAACAGAAATTAAAGAACTATTTGATCCTTGAAACTATGTAACAAGTACGCTGTAGCTGGAAACTTTTCCTTCTATATTAACTGCAAAATAACATCTGGGGTTTTTTAAGGATGGAAGATGTACTGATTTTGAACACAACATCTGAAACATACTGAAATATTAACATGACACAGAAAGAAATGCTTTGAAACACCCTCCAAAACATCATCACAAATATACATTAAATTAAAAAAAAAAAAAAAAAAGTCAAAAGGAAAGCAAACACCATAACAAAACTCCTGCTGGAGTCTATTCTTATCCTGTCCAGGTCAGGTCCTCCTGATAAACAACTTAATGTCATTCATTTCTTCTCCCGGTTTAAGAAGCACAAATGCAAAATTGGCATTGATTTTGAAGAGGCACAGCTACCCAGATTTATTTCTCCTAATTCTTATACTCTTAAGAAATGTTTATAAATCCAGGAAAAAAGATGACAGACACTGTCGAACTGACAGTTTCACACTTTTCCAAACTATTTGAGGTGCTCTGCAATTCCTTCCACCCTCTTTTGGTCATTTCCAAGTCACTTGATACATATGCAATAGTTTATTTTCTGCTAGAAAATACTCACTTATAAGCACATTTATTTATCTCTTTCTCAGAATCAGCCAACACACAAGAGTCAGTTTTTACATCTCAATTTATGGTTACTCAAGTAGTCGCAGCAAAATCTGAACTCCAAAAGATAATGATCTCAATAATGAACTCCAATGATAATGATCTCAATAATATCAACATTCTGCAATATTGCAACTTTCCTTTACATTGATACACTATGAGCAATTTCTCATGTAGCTGCTACAAAGAGTTACACATGCATTTTAATTTTCTGCCATTGGAGAAATAAATGATAAAGCAGCAAAAATAATGTTTATTATGAATAAGAGGACTCTCAGAAATGAGCTCAGTCACTTATCCTAATTGTCACTCCCAGTCCTTGTCTGTTCATTACATACTGGTAGCCTGGTAAATATCCTCTTCCACAATTTCAACATTGAATCAAATTCCCTGTAATCAGGAGCTCGTGTTTTGGCAGAGATTTAACAAGATAAATGCACACTGCTGTTATTGAGGCTATTCTGAAGTTTTATAAATTAATGCTTTCCTGGTAGCTGTAAAATGCAGAATATATTCAGCAAACACATGACTACATATTTGATCAGAGATGTGGCAATCATAGTGCTATGCTACAGAGAGAATGTTTATATAGGAAAATTCCTTTTTTTCACATGTACAGTGGCAGAAAAAGTTATTTGCTGGATAAATACTCTTCCCAGTCATACTCCTGTTACTGAGATCAAAAACTGGTAGGAATGCCATTAATGTATTCTTCCATAAGGAAAGATCTCAGCAGGTACCAAGATCCAAGTTTAATTAGAATTATAGAAGTTTTAGGTCACTTCTACAGCTAATTCTTGCTCGCCTTTTTTTTTTTTTTTTAATATTAAAAGACAAAGTTAATCAAATACACAACTGTTCACCAGAGGAATTCTATGATATTCTGTGTTGTTCTGTAATTAAAGACAAACTACTTGGACCACAGGCATCCTATGTCTAGTCTAGATAGATGCTTCTAACTTCCCACATTACATGTGTCCCATAAATTGCTCATGTGAACAGATAATGAATAGAGCGTAATCAGAATAATTTGTATATTTTTCAAATACGTACACCAATAAACAGAATTTTGCACACTATGGATGCCCAACATTATGAGTATATATTGTACACAAAGGACTTAATAAAATTATCAAAATTGTGTTTTTGTAAATCTAGAATTTTTAAGCTTTTAGAATCTTGTGATGATATTTTGCCTTTTTTTTTTCCTTTTCTCAAGAGGCTGAGCATACAATCACAAGTTGTTTTCCATTGATGATGAGTAATGGATGAAGTCTATTAAAACCCACTCTGCACCAGCATAATATATTTGCTAAAATGCCACATCAATGATAAATAGAAATAAGGTGCAAAAGCACAATAAAAAACCCTAAATTTTGTTCAAGTCACTGTAGTTACACCCTTAACCAAAGCAAACTGAGAGCAACACCTAACCCTCTGCTCACTTCAGCAGATTTTGGATAAAGCCCTGAACCTCTTATAAATTGGGAAGCTTAGTTTATGTCAATGTTTCTCCTATTGAAAAAGAATGTGGTGAACATCTCTAGTATGCATGAATTCTGCACACTTTCCAGGTTTTCATGATGCCATTTGTATAGTCGTGTACAGCCAAACTGCATGAAAAGCATTGAACTCTTTCGTAACTAAGTTTGATATCAAGTTACAAGTAAATCCAAAAATACTTTAAATTCTTCAAATAATTAATGTTTTTAAATGCAGTTCTAATATACCTTAATGAAAAGTATTTTATTACTTAAAAATAAAAAGATAGATTTGTCATATTAGATAGCAACCTTATGAATAAATTGTTTCTGGTTCATGTGTTAGTAGTAACGACACTAAGAAAACTCAAAATACAAAAGCAAGTTTAATAATAAAAAAAGGATTCTTTCTTCCCATTCAACCAAAGAAAATGAAGCTTAAAAAGCAAATAACAAAATTAAAATTTTGACAAAAATGCAACTATTTGCAATACACGCAAATTCTCCATGACCCATTTTCAAACAGATAGGTGCTTAAGTGCTTTCTTTCATGTCTTTTTACGTTTTTTCTGACCAACCATTTAACCACTCTGGACCTTTTTTTTTTTTTTAAACACAAATGGCTTCTCTATGTAGTAATAATGTTACTATCAAATATGAGAAAGACACAGTTTAAGTTTACTTCTTATTCACAGATTACACGGAAAAGATCTTTAAGTGCTTTTCTTTGCAATAAGTCTCCCACTGCAACAATTCATGCCTGCGATTTGATAATCAGAAATTATGTCAACTTTTCACATAAATATGAAACAAACATGGAACTGTGTCCATTGCATCCAGATAAACTTTCCTGAGTATCAGGAAAAGATACGATAAACTACTGGGTCCTATTCCCGTTCTCCTGTCTTTCACATAACAGCAGGTATCAGTAACATTAAAAAGACAGAAAATTAATGCTGTACAGACAGTACTGTTACATGACATTTCTCACCACCATTAACAAGTATGTCAAGCCTAACCAGTCAGAAATGCACTTAAAAATTAAAGGGATGTTCACTGGGTGCCTTCATTTCAATCTGTACTGCAGGTAAAACTCAAAATAATAATAATTAAAAAAAGTCAGAATGTAGAAATTCAGGTGTCATACTTTTGGACCTTATCATTCAGGTACCAAATATTTTTCTGGAATTGTCTCGTTTTGTTGGTATCTGCCAGAAACTCAAAATAATTTCTGTGCAACTTCAGGAGGAAAAAAAAAAAACAAAGAAGAAAATTCTGGAGTACATCACATTCCAGCTTTTGCTTGATCAACAGTCTAGATGTAAAAATGAACTTTTAAAACTCAAAGCTTTTTAAATAGTACCTGGTAGGTACACTTTAATATTACCCTTTGCTGCTCAGCCACACAGGCAGCCACTTTAATTCCAGAGAAGAAGACTACCAAATCAAGGGCAACTAAACAGCACTGGGGACAAGGATGAAGTGCATCCTTCAGCTGGTGCCCAGCTGATTTTCTAGATCCTGCCAGGGAGGGAAAGGGCTTGCATAGGAGCAGTTGGACCCTGTGGATCAATGCCTGGTGGCACAGCAGATCCCACTGCCTGATTTGGCTTTTATGATCATGGGACTGTCTCTAAGAATCAAGGACTGATGAATCAAGGAGAGATGAAATCCACCTGACAGAGTGGGACAAGATCATCTTTGCTGACAACACGCTGACCTAACTGGTGAGAAAATGATGGATGGGGTGGAAAACAAACAGTGCATGGTGACAGGAACAAAAGAAACCTAAGAAATGACAAAGCAGGATGAAAAGAGTAAAACAACTCTGTTTATACAGGAGAAACCAGAGCTCCTCTACTGGTCACAGAACTGAAACATCACTAGAGTACCAGAGATGATGTGGGGTGGGATATTGATGTTTCTAAGAATTTCTGCACTAGCAGACTGCTGTGTGGGTTTGAGAACGTGTAGCCAGTGACAGCAGAGTGGAGGAATATGTGAGAGCCAGAAAGACAAAAATAATCACGCTTGTCAACAAGTCAGACTTCCACAAACACCTGTGCACCTAAATTTGATTGATTATTCAATGCTTTTAAACAAATTACTAACTGTTTAGTATTGTTACCTTTTCCTTCCATCAGCTAAAGTCTAATTTTTCATTGTCTTTTACTGGCTGAAAGGTGGGTGTTTTCCTGTATTTTTCAACTATCTGCCAACACTTCATAAATGATTCAAAATTCTACAAAAATCATCATTCAGATGAGTTAAAAACCTTCAGAAATCTTGTTCAGAGCTAAGTATATGTGGCTGACAACAGTGGAAAAAATTTGCAGCTGCTAATAATCCACAAATAAAGAAATACAAACAGCCTGGGACAGCATTTCAAAGAGTGTTTAAAGTTTGCCCTGCCATTCTATCCACGAAGGGTATAATTGTTCTGAAACTGAGAATCCAGAACTCAAGGAACAGTATAGAATTTCAATGCTTCAACTCAAGGTAGGTTAGAGTGCAAATCCCAAAATTCATAAATGGCTGAAGTAGAACACACTATGAACATGTCTAATGACACTTAGTGAATGCTTGTTGCATCATTCAAAATTGTTTTGAGTGAGCTACTACAGTAAGCCACGTCTGTCTGTCAAGCAACATTTCTGGTCATTGATATCCCCAAAACTGAAACAGAATATTCACATGCATATTGAAGAAGGCATTACTGATTAATATTGACTTGTTGTACTCCTTGGCCAATGCAGTCATCTTATTAGCATACTTTTAAAGTATTAAACTATTAAAAGCCAACCCTCAGAATATGCTATTTGGATAATCAACGTGATCCTATGGATGAATATATATGCAGTTACTGCTGCTGTTCATTAACTGACCCCTAATGAAATTATACTGAGATCTTTAAATTATTAAAATATGTGTTTCAGTCAGAAACTTTTACACAGAATCTGTGTTCAGATGTGTCACTTACCTGATAAACATGGAATGCATTAGCAGCTTTTCCACGCAGAAAGACTGAGGGAATCCAAACATTAATAAGAGCACGATTTGATCTGAGGAGGAGAGAGAAAAACTTCAAATAGGAAATCACATTTACGCGTAAGAATTGCAAAGCAACTACCTCCAGTGATTTAGATAATGATCAAAGTAATCAACAAAGCAACTTAACACTTCAAATGGAGTATCAGAAAAACTGTAGTTCTGCCTGAACATTTTATACCTGCTATATTTAAGTGTTCCCCGAAACTAACATAACTGGAAAAGAGCAATCAATTCACTTTGTGGGTTTTTTGGGTTTTGTTTTGTTTTACAGTACGCATTTGACAACATTTGATTATACACATGAAACAAAAAACTATTCATTTCAACAAACTCAATATTTTGGTCCACAAAACTCAGCAAAAACCTGGCCTCATTAAATAACAGAAGAGTGCTGCATAAATATGGAGAAGCTATTTCCATCCACTCTTCGTAATTCATCTCCAATTTTCTATGATTCAAAGACAACAGCAACATTTTCACCCCCTCATCCACAAAAAGCTATATTCATTAGTCTGACTAATAAAGGCAAAACTCCAAATCACAACACTCTAGAACGATCTGGGATGACCAATTGGGTTGTTTGTTTATTTTTCGGTAGTACTATTTGTATGCATTGATTAGGAGTTAGTCTGTAAAAATGAGTAAGTCCATCACATTATGACCAGCATCTTTCAAACCCCAAGCAACAGAAAACAGTAACTTTTTGGTGCTTTGTTAGGATACCAAGACCTAGTGCACTGACAGAACAGTCCAAGAGAATCTCCATAAATCGAAACTCCTTGCATTCAACGTTATTAAAAACTATACGAGGGCAGGGACCATGCAGATCTCCACACTTTTTAACAACAGAACACCACGGCTGAGAATTATTGGAAATAACACAGGAACAGCAAATCATTGAATCTGTTTGCTTATTCGTCTTTCCCATAAAGACAGTACGAAGAGAAAAATTTGTATTATGAAACTTACATTTCAAAATCTGACAAACTCTGATCTTCGGAAGTTTGACTCAAATCTCCAGGGACCTATATTCACAAAACAGAAATAATTCCCACACACTGGTTATTATGCTTTCAATTAAGAAAGCATAATATTATAAGGAAATTACAATTCAACATTTAATTTTTTAAATGTCAATAAAAGCTATTACTGAGAAACAATAAAAGACAAATAAACAATCACACAACAGGCTTATGAACATATCACCCTTGCGAGTTCTTCATGTTAGAATCTGCTACAGTTTTGTAAAGAAACAACCTGGAGTTTGTAAAAGCATGTAATTTTGAAAGGTATAGGAAACCCAGGAAATAAAAACATCATTATTAGGCCTTTATGAGCTTAAACAAAGTATATTGTGTGTGTAAACAACTTATGGGAAGAGATGAAGCATATAAAGACCTAGTGATCGCTGTCTTTTACAAACAACGTTCCATTAATATAAAGACATAGGATCATTTTATTTTAGCGATGTTCTTTCAAAAACATTATGTAGCTACAGAAGATGGCAATGTTGGCAATGATGGACTAACACCTGCAGAATCAAAAGAAGTAGCAGTTGTGAGAAAACAAGACTGAAAGAGCATGTAGAACTGAAACACCAATAGCTTTTTACCTTACTTTAAAGCTAGTTACACATAAAAGGGTATCTTCTCTCCTTTGAATATTGTAAAATGTAAACCATAGCCCAGAACAGTGTGTTTTGATGAAGAAAAACAGCTACAAGTTGTGAGCTTCCAGAGGCAGCTTCTATATTTGTTAAATATTGGTTCAGTGTATCTCTATAATGTATGTTCTATGCATATTACTGTTTTTCAGAATATTTGCTGCCTAAAAAACTTAAATATATGTTATTTCTTATTATAAAGCAATATATATTTATTGCACAACAATATAAAATTTCAAAGGGGACTGAAGAAAATCTGCTTCCCAGATGTTTTGACAGACGGGCTCAAGACCTCCCCCACCACACAAGACAAAATGGAATTTTGCCTTCCCAAGATTAAAGGGATATGGCTCAGCAAAAAAGAAGTTTTGCATAAAAACCTCAAAAATGGAGTGCAGACTTTGGAAATAAGCAAGAGGATAACATTAATGAGACACACTGGCACATCCACGTTGAAACAGATTGGATACCGATTTTGAGATGGTAACTGAAGTGTTGTTCATCGTAATGCAAAACACAGTGATGGAGATATTACATCAAAGTGCTTCCTCATACCCTTGAAAGCACATACTTTTTGCTTTAATAGTGCTGTTTGTTGCAGAAGTTTTAAAATCCAATAACTAGAAATTTTGAAAGATCATTGTCAACAATTCATTTACAAAGTACAGCCATTAAAATTCATTATTAGCATTAAAAAGAAAAGAGAAGACAGTGAAGAATCATCAAATTATTTTTATAACAAATTGTAAATTATATACTATTTTAATAATAGAATGTTAAGAACTTGGCTGATATTGTAATTGGGGGATCAAATACTCATATCCTACAATTTCTGGCAGTTACACACTTTACCAACCTTGAAAGTTCTAATTAAAGTCTACTAAGTAACAGATACACTATCCGCACAGAGTTTTGCTTACTAATATAGAATTAAAATGTATCCACTTCTTAGGATAATGCAAACATCTTTAGAACTGTATTCAATTCAGTTTCACTTCGGACAATAGCAACTAGTAACAGCCAGCATTTAGCTAGCACTTAAAAATATAGTGCCACTTCCACATCTGAAAAAATTTAAGGAATTTGATTTCTCTTAGTATCTGATACATTAAAATATTGTATCAGTATCTGGATTAGGATATGGAGATACATGGTTAAAAACAAAATCTCTGAAGAGGAACATACAGCCCAAAATCTCCAAGTAAGAACGTACAGCTATAACGTGATGTGATTTATCATTTATCTTCTCAACACAATAATGTGATTGTTTCCATCTAAAAAGCCGAAAATTATAGGTGAAATCCTGCTTCACTAATCCACACCCAACTGTCACCAGCAACTTTACATAAATGCTGTCATAAAATAGGCATAAATGCTGCCAGTGCAAACAAAAAAGTAAGGAGCACTACCACATAACCATATGAACAAAGACGATCAAAATACGCCTCCCTAAGAAGACGGACAACTATTAGGAATATTCTTGACTTCTTCTGTTTCCTTCCTGCTAATTTTTAAACTTCAGCCCAACCTTTTCTTTTAACACAAAAAGCCAAAATGAAGCAACAGCTCGTAAGACCGATTTTATTGTCTGAATATATCTATCTTGCATTCAATTCTGCTAAAGAAAAGCAAACACTATAAAAAATATCACATAAGGTGTTATTGATAGATGTGTCGTTAGCTGTTATTTCTCATGAGGTAATATATATTTTACTTCGCCACGAGTAATGGTTTTGATCTTATTCCAGAGTGGTATTCTACATAGTAATAAACAAACACTTACCGGCCCTCTCAGATCAATTAGTTCTTGTCTCATTTGGGACACAAGAGCTTCTTTAGCCATTAGAGCACGGTGCAGCCGCTCATTGAATTCAATCAGTTCCCCATGCATTTCAGCTACCTGAAAAACAAAGCCACAAGGTAATTGTGTTCTAAATTGAAACAAAAAACCACAGTATGTAATTTCTTACAAGTATATCAACTTCTATTTATATTTTTTATTTTACCATACTCTCCAAGTACTGCATCTCATTGCTAACGCATTAGTTTGAAATGACCATTAAGAACAGACACTGTTATCATTTTGACTCATGCCTTGAAACGTAGGTTTTGACACTGAATTCAATAGGACAAAGTACAACTCTTATATCCAATTTTATTCCTGTCAGAGGAGATCCTATAACAACTGGTTCTAATAAAACACCTATTAACTTCTGTTCTGAGTTTAATTCTTTGATAAACACAGCACTCAACACTTAAAAACTAACAACAATAATTTGAACTGGGAATAACGCAAACTGCACACAAGCTGCATAAAACTTTGTCAATAATTCATAAGTAATATATTCTGCACTCTTACTTAGAGATTTAATAGGATTGGAGCTAGAAGTCCAGTCACTCCAGGCAAATCTGTGAGGTGTCAAGTGTGGCCTCTTTGGACACAAAATCTAGCTACGTCTGTGCTCTCCATCTTTGAGTCGAGAGTGTCAAGAAAGCACCAACTGATGCAGGATGTTTATGAAAATGAACAAGGCTGGATGAATGACAAGGACAAAAAGTATACTAATTTACAGAGCAAATTATGTTTAAGATGGTTCCCTGGCAAGAGAAGCAAAAAACAATAAAACTCAAATGAAGGTTAAAGATGATATTGCACTCTTGAATTTTTCTTACACAAAAGCGTAAGCCTACAGCTTGAGGGGGAAGAAGTCCAAAAGGACAAGGGTTTCCAAATAGCAAAGGTCTAAATAGTAGTAGTAATGTGTTATCATCAAGAGAATATGATGGGGAAACCAGCAGAAACAGGGAGCAAGGCTAAAAGAAATTTATCATTTGCACTGAGCAAGATTTTTAGCTACTCCTATCAGAACTATTATACTATAAAATTGAATTAAAGTTTCAATTATGATGGATGACCCATCAGTACATAATATACCTGGCAAGGGACTTCTCTTGAACTGATAATGCCACTTATAGCTTAGAGCAAAGAAATTTGAGCCAAAAAGGGTTTGTAAAATTACTTTCAAGGGAGAAGATAGACTCTTCAGAACACCTCACTTTTAGAAGTTTCCAAGTAAATCCTTCCTATATGACTGCTGTATTAAAGAAAAAGAATACTGATGAGGGCCACTATCATCTGGTGGAGCACCAGATGAGCAGTCCCAGGGCAGAGCAAGAAAAGCTACAATTTTAACAGGAGCAGTCAGATAAAAACCGAAGCATTAACATGCCCTGTAGCGGGCATAGCAGGCTATCACAACAATATTGTTAAACATGTTTTTCAGGTTACAGCAACTCTTTAAATGCATCCTCATACAGTCATCCAAAGCTAGGAGAACAGTAGAGGCAATGGAGTAACATTATGAAAGCACAGCTGAATAAGTTGAGTATCAATCCACTACCTTCAACGATACCACAGGGACTACTGCCCAAACTCTTAAGAGTTCATGGTTTCTCTTCTGGAGGCAGTTCACTACTATCCATGAATTCCATGCTTTCCTTTTCTCGGATTACCACTCTGCCTTCTCTCTCTTCCCCAGGGAAGTTCCCCAAGATAATCAATTTAATTCAATTTGTTTAATTTACTGCTTGCTTTTACTTCAGTGCTTTGTTCCAGACAACCTGTATCCTTCACATAATCAAAGCAAACAGCAAAAACAGTTTCAATTTGACAAGCCAGGAGCTGACATAATTGATTAAAAATAAAAAAATAATTACACCCAAGTTGAACTTCAGGTATTCTTTTCCGATTTCTTTTGATATTAGAGGGAATCCTTCAAAGCCAGTAAATTATCAGTGTAGCATACACGCAAAAAAAACTAAACTAAGCCTAGATATGATTTGTCTAGACTGATATCTCTCATTAATTCTGAGTTTACAAACTATTCTGAAATGCTCAGCAAATTACAAGCTAAAAAATAGTAACAGTAATTGAACTAACAACAAACCTTCCTTGTAATGGGACTATCACAAAGTACAAAAGCTAAAGATTTCACAGAGTGATTATTTATTTGCCTGATTATGTAAGTTTCAGATTAATATTGATGCTTTATCTAACATATCATAATACAAAACAATGCAACTCGTCTGAGTCACCATTCAGTTTCACTCCTCACTCTCTGAAGTACAAAGGTTTAACGTAGTACTAATGTAGTTTCAACAATCAAAAGTGCTTGTTAAATTATTATTATTTATAGTGTACTAAAGCTGCTTCAGTTTACTGCTTTTGGTTTTGATCTTGTCAAGCACTTCTGTTGTAGTTAATCCCATTAGACAAAACTAACTTCTCAGCCTCATAATTAGACTAGTTTCTGGCTCCTCCTGATAAAAATCAGAACATTAGGACTTCCATGTTAACAGTTAATGACACTATGTATTCATAGCTCAATTGTTCATTCAACATCAGCCTTGATAAAAAAGGTTCTTTGACTTCAAACACTCGCTAGTAACTAAGTAAACTCATTTTGCAAAAACAAAAGATACCTAAATCCATATGGACTGCATTATGACTAAGGTAGTAGGTGCCACTTAGCAAGTAGTTTTGCTTCATAATTTACAAACATTTATGCACCAAATAAAATTGCCAACTGTACTAGACAAAGTAATAACATAATGTCATTAACTCTGGATAAATTATTTTCCATCTAGCTTAACTACTCATTCCAATTCAAAGTGAGTGGTGCAATATTTGAAAATATCATGAGCCCCTCTGACTCAGGTTAATTTTAGCAGGTCATTGTAAATTACAGAGAGCCTGGGCTGGGAGGCAGAACTTCCCTGTATTGCACACACAAAAAGATGCAATATGCTACTAGTTGCAAATGCACAGAGAAAAATCTGATAGTTGGTTGATCGGTTATTGAAAGCAATATACAAATTTATGAATGGATGCAAAACTTAGTAGTTTACCTATTTGAAATCATGTTTGATTTTTCAGTGCCTGTCTCTATCAGAAGAGCAAAATCCAAATTATCAGATGTACTCACTGACTGTTTTCTCTCCTCTAATTTGGATGTCCTTGAAATAAACTTTCTACTTGCAGAGTCAATTAATATGTAAATTCAACAGCTCTCTCAAAACACTGGAAGTAATACAAAAATTTATGTGTCCCTAGTAAAGTTTAATAATAAAAAGAAAATTGAACAGCAAATAAAACAGCAAATCAATTGTCATATACAATCAGAAGAACAAATTGGCAAGTATGTTACTTGCTCTCAGTGCAAGCACGTGTATTTTCCCCATGAGAAGACGCTCATTTTCAAAAATCAACATTCTTCTACATTTTTCCCCAAAAAACATAAGGCCAAAGGTCTTAAAAAATAGCAGGTATCCTACTAAATATTAATAACTTTATTTTTCTACAAGTGAAAAACAGTAAAACTCAAAATGGCAGACAATTCAGACAAATCTATGTATACAGCCATAAAATGCTGAGACATTTCTTTCTTTTTCAAAACTTCCATTTTGTATTCTTGACATTTCCAACTGCAAGCAAGTTATTTGGTTCAAGGCAGAATGACAGATCCATTTAAGAATAGGGTTGGGTTTTGGCTGTTTTGTTTTGGGGTTGTTCTTTTATCTTGTTTTGTGGTGTGGATTTTTGTTTGCTTGGGTTTTTGTTTGGTTGGTTCTTTTACTATAGCTACGTAACATAAGCACAAGTCACAATTCATCAAAACCAACAAGAAGAAAATGAGCCATAGCTTTCAACTCAAAATACAGTGGGAACTGTGGGTGATTCATGGGCGCATCACTCTTGCCTCGGAAAAGAAAACCGTTCATCTTCTTACCCAGCCAGGACTAGTCTGTCAATGACAGAGAGGCTGCACACATCATTCACAGAACTATATATTTTATTTCAAGAGTTGCAGAACTTGCCAGTTCACTTGTAGTACTATTGCATTTAGTAACTTACACTGTGCACTGCGCACCCCTGGAGCAAACAGCTTATCTGAGTTCTTTTCCTTTTTTTTTAATTTGGAAAGAAATTCTTACTGAGAAAATGCATATACATGTATATAAAAGCATACTTCACAGTTGTTATGAAACAATACAAATTCTTACAAGAACTGCAAAAGAAACATCTACCTTTGTGGCAAAGTGCACTGGCCAGATGAAATTACATCTCACTGTATTTCAGAAACTTTGTAACTGACATAAGTGGAAGAAGGGCTTAGAACTCCACAGAAAAGTGCTGAACAATTTACTTATTTAATACGTGTTTTCTATACTGCCTTCAAACACAACTAACATTTAATAGCAAGGCCGCACATCATGCTAAGACCTTTAAATAAGAAGATAAAATAACAATATCCAAAAGTATCACTGTCCACTGATCTCATTTGCCTGCTGAATGAAATCTCACACTGAATGCAAGTACACTAACAAAGTAGCTGTCAGTAAATAATACAGCTGACCGAAGAGATACAAACAGAAGAGATCAAACTTGCACTGTTTATTCAATGCTAACAAGAGCCAAAGACTTTGTTTGACAAAAGGCTATTTTTCAGTTCTCTCCTATGAGAAAATGTTAAATCTAAACAAAAATTTAATACTTGTATTTGTAGGCATTTTCATATCTAGGAGGAAAAAAAAATAATCCATGTCTCTACAGAATCCTGTCAAAGCACACAAAACTTATTTTCATTGACCTCCAATAAATTGGGTCATGTAGTAGAATGAAATGGTGCTCAGGTAAGTTTTTAACTAAGTTATTTAATATTTCAGAGTTTATTTCTTAAAGAAAGGTTTCTTTTTATTTTTGTCTTAGAGTTTCATTAACAGGTACATACTGTTAACACAGTGAAAGGTTCTAGGTTTACCAATAGCTTGTAGAACCACTTGGGGGAACAAAAGTAATAAAAGAACAAATCAAAATTATTTTTAGAAGAAAAGTATGAGGAAAAAAAAAAATCAAGCAGTCAAATAATCCTTCATAGCCAGAGGTGGGGTTTTTTTTAAGCAGGTAATGAAGTTGCTCTGTGGCTGTCACAGCCTTTCCACAGAACTGTCTCATGTCAAAGAATAAGTAGCACTTCATGTAGACATTACCAAAATTGCTATACCATCAAAATTCCCCACTTCAGGATCTTAATTTAGGACACAGTAAAGAAATTCATTACAGTATATTGTTACCTGTAATGCTAAACCGAGAGACAATTCCACAAAGATGCTGAGACTGTGGCAAAGCTTTTAGTGATTTAAGGTACCTTCCCTGACCAGAGAGCTTGCTATGTGAGATGGGGTTTTGTAACAAAAAAACCAAAACTCATGTACTGCATCATGAACAAAGCCATATTCTCACATTTGAAAATCCTCTAATATTTAGAAACTTTAATAACCTGATAACTTACTACTAAGAAATTCTCAGTAAAAAATAAATCTGAGCAAAATTATTACAATACAATAATAATAATACTTATATCTCCACGTTTTTTAAGACCGAAAGGCTATCTTTTGAACTTCCATTTACTAACAATGACAGCAACACAAAGAACCTTAAATAAAGTCACATATCTGCTTTTCACGACACTATTTCCTTACTCCAGTACAAAAAAAAAAAAAAATCAAAAGGCTTAAGAGTGTTTTAAAAAGCCACCTACCCAACTACAGTGATACATGCCATAACTTGTTCTTTTTACGTAATTACTGGCTCAAAAAAACCCTCAATACAGCTTAAAGTCATTTGAGCACTCTGAAATGAAATTGAGGAGATTCAAGTTAAAAATCTAGAAGGCAGTTTGAGTAAAAATAATCAGTAGCACGTTTTTGAGGCCTCAGGATGCAAATGGATGACAAATTACTTAATCAACAAGGAAGAACAGAAGGCATGAAAATACACAAAGTGAAACTCTCCAGAACAGTGAAAGCTTGGCTTAATATCGAAAATTACCTTTTCTAGATATTATTTCAAATGTTTGAAACAATTCAGCTTTTCAGAAAAGCTGCCTAATTTGTCAGGAATTTAAAAAACATTAAACATAACCTTTTTGACACGTCAGATCTCACGAATACCTAATAATCAAAAATAAACTGTCACCTCTAATCTACTGAGTGTACTTATTTGAACAGAGTGATTCACATCCTGAGTTCACGTGATCGGCACATGTACCTTTCACGTCAGAAAAGCAGTTTCCCAGCCTCACATAGCAAATGCTCAGAGATCAATTTGTCAGGCACAAAAATAAAACAGGTCACTTACCACATAAAAAGTTATGTCTATGAGCTTTAGGGAAAGGTTGAAGAGTATTTTCAATTTCATTAAAAGGCAAACAGCAGGTTTCTATGGAATTTTACTTTAAAGACTGAGCAATTCCTAGTTAATTTATGTAGAAAAATTCCAACCCCTAGAAATGTTTCGTGTACAGGCTTCTACAAGGAAAGCCTTAGAGAGTTGGAAAGATTTTTTATTTTTTTTAACTGTTTGGTTTGTTTCCAACATTCCTGTAAGAATGAGTGTTTCTGCAGAACAGTAAGGGATTAATATAATGCAATACAAGTTTCAGTACATCAAAAGCCTGTTATTCCAGCGAAGGAGTTGGCCTCCTCATTCCCTAGTCTACCAGGAATAGTCTATACCAGGAAACTGAAAATTCGATGTTGCTTATTGAGTCTTTAACAGACCTCTCTCATAATACAAATTTGTACATCATGAACATAACATACAATTTAACTTTGATTAAACGTAGGTTAAAGTTCACCACTAAATTATTCTTAAATAGAGTTCAAAAATACCAAAAATACCAAAGGCTGAAACAGCAAAGAAAGCTGAAGTCAGGTTCTCTCTAATAATGTATCTTATGATGATTTTAAACACAGTCTATTATTCATGGCTTGAGAGTTGTATAAATCAACCTACTTTCTCTTCTAAAACAAAGTAGTGGTCTAGTCCCAAAGCATGGGAATCGTTAGAAGTATCCAAAGACCTACCAATGTCCCAACAGGCTTCAAGCTGGGGGTTTAGAAGAAATTGAGGTAACGAGATAGATTACTATTTCTAAGGAAATACACCATTAAAAAAAAAATGCAGAATTTTTACAAAAATTTCTCTAACACTGTTTTAAGCATAACATTCAGTAAAAAGTTTCTTTAAGTTTCTTTACTCCTTCGGAATTTTTAGTTGCAGCTTTTCTTTATCCACTTGCTTAAATCAACTGATTTATAGATCACATTCAAAGAATTTGGATAAATACAAACTTTTTTACAAATATGGTAAGAAACTGAAAATTTCTTCATGAACTAAATCATTTCCAATGGGAAAAAAAAAAAGAGAAAAAAATCTCTAACTACTCAGCAGAACCTTTCTTTCTATTCTCTTGACAGCTAGTCATTTTTCTGTGGGGAGACTTCAATATACTCATCAGCTACCAAGCAATTCAAGGGAATCTCTGTCTTCAGTTGAATTAGTCTACAAGGCACAATATAACAGTTACTAAAACTTCTTAAGTCTGAACATTTTTCAGACCCAACTCCAGCTGAATGTAACTGCCAGAACAGCATTCAAGAGTCGTTTCTATCCTAGTCCTCAATTTGGAACACAACACAGGCTAACCTTTGAAAATAAGACTTCACATCTTTCATTTGTGGAGAGAAAAACAATTACTTTTGATAAATACACATGTATTGTTACAGGCATTGCATCCTATTTTGAGTATCTGAAGATATTGTTACGGACTGAGACTCAGATGCAGATTTCCTCTTCTGGATGTAATTTGCAACAAAGTTTTCCAGTGGTTACATCCACTGCTGTGTCATCACTGCTACTGCTAACACAGCCTTCCACAAACTCAGAAGGGTTAGCAACAAGTTCTTGAATATGCAGAACAAAGTCAGTAGAACTAAGGAGGATGCTTTTAAAGCTGAAAGATATTTTACCTGTATTCTTAATTATTATATTCTTTTGATAGGTACAGACAGAGGAAAGGAGTCAGAAAAACCCAACCAAATGTATGCATTAAGGAGAGAATTAGTTTCACATAGTGCTATGAGAAAAGCACAACTAACTATGAATGTTTTAGAAGAACTGTATTAATCTCTTTGATGCATGACCTGCATTTTAAGTCATCTTCATGTTAATATGAATCAGTTAATCAGTTAATATGAATATCCAATTTGAGAGTATTTTGGGCAAGAGAAAGAGAATTGTTTTAGTTTTTATGAAAATGTTCATTTAATATTTAATAGGAGATATGGGTACTAGATATTAAATTTCATTACTTTTGTCTGGAAAATCATTTGTATTTAAATTTAGGATGAAATTCTAATCTTTCTCTTTTTTTTCCTTTAATGAATTTTACATTAGTCTTAAAACTGAATCTTGCATTAGTAACTTTTTCTAACATGGTCATATCAACAGAACTAGTAGCTTCTATCATCTGTTTCCATACTGCAATATTCAATAAGCTATACAAAAATGAAACACAGTTGGGCAATCAGAAAACAGTATGAAAGCACAGAAAAAGCCCCATATTTCAATATGTCCACATTTTAAAGCTCAACTGACAAACAGCAATGCCGACAATTATGTACTGTAACTTATACAATACCTGAAACCTATTGAGTGTGATGCTTTCAACTTCACCACCACCAATTATGACCTTAAGGAGCTTTTTTCTTTATTAAAACCTTCATTTTAATATCAAAGTATATCAAAGTACCCTGGTTAGGAAAAGTGTTTTTAATTATCTGAATTGCTTTAAATATGCTTTGAAGTTCAATGAACAAATCTGTATTTTAACAAGACTGAAAATGAAATATTTCAATTTTTTCTTTTTAAAGGAAAAATCAGAGTTTTCTTTTACAATAAGAGGGAAAAAAATAACAACTAAGCAATGAAACTATTTACAGCTTCAAATGTTACAATTCTGATTCCATAAAATTTGTGCAGTACAAACTTTACCTCAATCAATTTTCTTTCGTAAGAGCTGGCTAGTTCCTCATTGTTTTCTACTTGCTTTTGCTCTGGAATAGTAAATTCACCATCAGTGTTCCAAATGTTCGGCAGAACTAAAATAAATAGATACCTCAAATTAAAATGTTAAATTACATAAACATCTAAGACAACATGTTGAGAAGTAATAGGTCTAAAAGAAACAGTTATTAGAAGTATTAAAATCGGATGTAGTACTAAACAGTATTAGAAGTAGTAAAATACAAATGCTGCAGGGAGCTTTCTTGTGAGCAATATTTAGACAGGTACTCTCAATGGAAAAAAATACAAACTATAAAAAAGCATTTGGCTGTTCTTTGACTACAGCTACCTAATATATGTAGGTAGTAATTGCAATTCCTACCCAAAGCCCTTGAAAACTAAGCCTATGCTTCTCTTTTAAGTCTTTTTTCTACTTCTCTTCCAAAATATAAGTTCATGTTACTTGCACAAACTACTTAGCTATCATGGAAATAGCTAAAAATAGAAAAAATAGGGCTGAGAATGGACATTCCATACTTCATCTAGTATTTCATGTTTTAGCTTAAAGCAGAATCAGCTGTAGTTATTTCATTCCTGACAGTTAATCGGCTAATTTATTCCTAGAAATCTCCAATAATGGAAATGTCATGCTTCGCTGCACAATATTTAAATTTAAGTATTCTTCTCAGAAAGGTTTTGTTGATAGCTAAATCAAACTTCCTTCACCTGCCATTTAAGCCCGTTACTTTTGTTACTCACAGTGAGTGAAAACTAGTTTATTCTGCTCCTGTTCCTAGTTATCGTTTATGTATTTGATGATCATTTTAAGGCCTAGTTTTAAGGCCTAAGTTTCCTCTTCCCCAAGTTACACAAAGTCCAACTTTTCCTCACAGATTGTGAACTTCTAAAAAAAACCAACAAGTTAGCACAGATAAAGTAAACAAGCCATAATAAGAGAGAGGTTTAACAAATGTTTTCACCATTTTTCAAAATCTAAACTCTATATACAACCACTATAAGGCAGACAGAAGACACCATAACTCAGCTGACTAAATATTCTTGAGCCTGGGAACTGATTTTAGCTTTGAGGAAGAACATATACATTCAGAAGTTTATTATTATATTTAGTGAATTTTAAAAGCTATTTTAAGAGCTATTTCTTGTAAATCTTGCTTGAAGTTCTTCAGCCAGAAACTTCTAAGATCAGCATTTTCATATACATAACACTATTGTATCTAAGCAGATTTGAAAAATGGTGCACATGCAAGTCCTGCTGGTGGCCAAAAAATCAAGGATGCTCATCCATTAAATACTTAAATTCCAGTATCAAACTGCCCAGTCTATGGCAGTGATAACTCCTTTTGAAAGCTGGTATGATATTCTGAACTTGACACAGTCCTGACTCTTGGGCAATTTATTTATAATCACATTTGCTGAGTGTTTTTTTAAGTCACAGCAAAATATTATGCTGAGTTTCATTTATTATTTTAGGAAACTATTTAAAACGCATACTCAATGGCATCTGATCCGATTATTGTAGCAAACATTGATTCTCCTCTATTTATAGTCATAAAAATAACAGCAGAAGCTCAATTTATTTTGACTCTTTCAAAAAAGTTTCACTGCGAGTCCAAACATAGTGTTCTAACATATACCATATGTTTAAGACTTTTGTTTTGAAACCATTTGGAAGAAGATTAATCATCATTGAAATTGCTCATTATGATAACGTAGGGCAGCAGAGAAATTAGTTGTATGAAACAGTTTATGCCTCCTGATGAACACAATTTCTTAACACTACAGCAAAAGAGGGCAGCTGGGAGTTTTCCAAGTTTAAGCAGATCAGAACTCTATGGCCTGTCCACATGTAAGGCTAGTTAGAAGTTAAGAATCTTGACTGTGTAAATTAATATATAAGAAAATAATTTTAGCTTAAAATGACAAAAATAGAGAAAATAGTAATTTCTTCAGCCTATTTTCTTCACAAAATGGTCACAATCTCAGAACACAGTTAGAAAAGAGGTCTTGTAAATATACTCTGTAATCCTTTTAAGCATGTGAGCTAATTAAGACTAAGTTATGCCACAACTGGAATTCAATAATTTGCCTTAAGTTACACAATGATATATGTACTGAAAAGTACAAATAGCTCTTTCTAATAATGCAAATATTCTTGATTATGAAGGCTCACATCTGAAAGATGGGAATGCCTACGATGAGATACTGCAAGTTATGTCTATAAACAATGGGTGCAATAGTTTCTCTAAATCTGGTAAAAGAAAAAATATTTTTTTGTTTCATTCTCCTTTTTTGAAGATCTAAACATCTTCATTCTGACAGATTATTTACATGCTAAAGAACTTTTTTGAGTAAGAGGCCACACTAATACTAAAAATTTCACATAGATCTCCAACGGCAGGTAAGAAAAAAGAATTTGGTTTTATAAAAATACAATGTCTGAGGTTAGGACATAAGAAAAATTATTACAAATAGTGCATGTAGGTGAAATTTGTTCTGGTCAATAATGACAAACATTACAGACAATTACTGTGGACTGATTAGATACCCTTTGAGCATAAAGCATACGTGTATTCATTTTTAGAAATGTTGGTACCTTTGCATCCCCCTTTTTCATCTATAAAATCTGACCATCCTACTCAGTTTCTATTCTTATCACTCACTAATTTGCATAATTTTAACATGGCAGAATATAGCTAGCCTAGGAATATTTTTTTCTTTTCCTATAATTACACTCATCATGGAAACTGTCAGTATCTAATGAAGGATAATTTCTGCTATTATAAGAAGCTTAAGCGACAGTTTTCGTGAATAATTCTTAATATGAATCACTACACTCCAGCAAAGTCGGAAGTAAAAACATGTGTTCTCACTAACAAAAATCCTTTTAAGGATGAATGAAGCTTTTAAACTACAGATAAGTAGAGTGACTAGCCCTTAAGAGCAGAATTAACATAGTATTCATTCATACAGCCACTTACATGACCACAATATTGATAATTTAAAAAAAGAAAAAAGAAAAAAAAAAAAAGACAGATGGTGCCAATTTCTGTAAAGTCACCTCGTCTCCCAAAACACCTTCTGCAGTCAGTGGAAACACAGGTCCCACCAGAAGGTGATTTAGAATCAAGACTCCAATTCATCCAGTGTCATGGGACACTTTTATCACCACTGACCACTGAAGAAAAACAGGTAACACTGTTGATAACTTAACTCGCTATCTTTCAGATATAAAATCTGCTTATTAGAGTCAGAGCAGCTTAGCAAAGTGAAATGTCTGGTCTTAATACAGAGCCTATTTTAAACAGTCTGCAAACACTGATCTCCAATACAACATAACAGTATAATCTAGAGATACTAAGTTTTCTTTCCTCATAATAATTGTTCTTATGTTCCAATACCACATCAGTTCATAGATTATTTTTAAATTAAATTTTCATCTCATAGCTTTTTCTGGAAAGCTTCTTTCTGAAAAAAAGTAAGACCATCAAATCTACCAGAAAATGGTCTGTAAAAATAAGTACAGAGATCTAAATTGGCATTTTTCTTAAAAGAAAAAAGATAACAAATATGATATTTTCACTATTGGGAGACAGTGCTCTACCATGGTTGGAAGAGATTAATAGGGCTTATAATTATCTCATGCTAACCCCACGTTCATATAAATTATTTTATATATTTTGACAAAGACTCAGCAAGGAAAGCAAAGACTTCTTGATCATTTCTACTCAGCACTAATTTGATACTATGTCGTCACATAACATTCTTTTTGTTTGATACAGTCTGCATTACAGAACTGTTCACACAACAGCAAAGAACCGAGTCAGAGATGCACCAGCGACAGTTCTCACAGAAGCAGAACTGTCATCTTTTCAGATGCTGATATTTTCCAATAGGGGGAGGTCTGATGTCATACTGGGTAGCACGTGGAAGTGCAAAACGTGCCCCCAGCCACACTTGAATTGTTTTGTGTGGCTTAAGTGTTGGCTCTGGACCAGAGCTTGCAGAGGATTGGGAGGTTGGTTATCTACAGAGATCCATTCTGCGATCAGAAAAGAAAAAACACAGATTCCTGTAAACCAGACACATGGCTGTTTCACTGGTTATTCTTTCATTGTCAGTTTTTATACACCTCCAAGGATCACATTCACCATTTGCTTACTGTACTTATGCCTCCAACAGTTGCAATGGTACCATACAGAAAAACAAACCCTGTGCACGGATTATTTTTATTCCCTTCATTTTATCCTTACCTTCCACTGTTTGACCTTCTCTTCTGAGCATCTGGACAGCGCCTACATACTTCTTAAGTTGCACTTTTAGAACTTCATTTTCTCTGTTGATAAAAAGAACAGAATAAATAAATATTATTATTTTCTCAAAATAGAGAAAAGCCCCTTTCAATGGAAACAAACATACTATCTGTAATAATAAGTTTCAGTTAAGTTGTGTCATCAGAATGAAAAAAAAGAAATAGTTACATATTAAAGAACACATCAACAGAACAGTACCAGGTAAACTCCAGGGCCACATAAACACATTAGTGAAACAGATTAGCTCATAATCAAAAACTTTTCATTAATTGTTTAATTTATATTTTCTATACTATGTGACATTGCAAAAAAAAAATGATGCAGCCTATCTAAATCAACAGTCAATTAAAAAAAATAAGGACGGGATATTAGACAGGAAATTCAGAATGGCCAGTATAAAATTAGATAATAATTTTCCTAGTTGTCCAAGTATTTAATGTCAAGCAAATAAGAATTCAGCTTTAGAAACAGACTGTATCATTGTAGGAAAACACAAGCACTTAAGCAAGGTAAAAGTTTTCCACACATCATTCCTAAATAAAAACCATAACAGAAGAAATTAAGTTAATCCCTTTGACTATTCTATTTCAGTGCTTATGCCTGTTTGATTTTTCTTTGGAAGGTACAAGCATTCAAATCAGGTAGTATCATAGCTCCACCTAATAACATTAAGCACCTTACTTTATATTTGAGCGGGAAATATAAAGGAATCTAACCAAAAGAATTTTAAGCAAAGCTGACAAATCACATCTGAAAATTCAATTATCTGTCTAATCCCATTCAGGTAATCAAGTATGGCAGAAGTGTTTATACAGAAGAAACGACTAAAATATGTTGCAAAAGAATGAATGCAGACAACTTTTACTCTTTAAGAAAATATCAGGACAGAAATACACAGGTGCCAGAGATGCAGCACATATCACACCAAGAAACCCCCAACTGGTTAGAGAGAAGAGAGAACATGGACAGGTCAAAATCATGCCAGAGGAGGTTAAAATCTCTAGGAATGATGAAACCCTTGATACTTAACAGATTACAGAATGCTGTGAACAGATTAACCACAAAAAGGTACACATTTTATTTATGGAAATTTATTTAAGAATGTGAAGTATTCAGAAATACATGCAAGTACATTAGATGGTCCTTATCATACTATACATATACTCATACACACACACACCCCAGATATATATTATATATACACACACAAAAATAACTGCTGTCATGAGCAATGCCATATTTATACATAAAAACCCTAAACTGGTACTATATCAATATTTCTATGGATTTCAAATCAGTTTTCTGAACTACGTAACCTCAATTTTGTTCAGTCCATTAGGAGGAGGTTGCTAAATAATTTAAAATAAACTACTGATTACCCAACTACCAAATTTCAACAAAGTCCTTCATGATTTTATGTATTTTATGACTTTTTCATTTCCTAGACTACAAAGAACAAGTCAGTTTTTCCACCAGAGATGGGCACTGATATTGAGATTAAGGAAAAAAAAAAAAAAGTCAGAAACACAGTTTAATTCTATCTACTATATTGAAACAAGTCTAAATAATTCATGAAAATTTCATGAAAAAAACATTAATATGACAGCTAGACACAAAGCTTTCTCACCAGAAGTGTAAATATGTCTGCATGGAAATAACTGTATATAATTACAATATATATTAGTTTTAAAGATTCTCATGAAATAATCATACATCATCTCGTTTCTGCATTTGAGAATAGACTCAGTGTCTTCTGTCTGTACTGAGATAGCATTAAAAAAAAAAAAAAATCAATTTTTTACTGTTGAGCCTATTGATACAGTACAGATGAACTTCAGAAAGACTTTAATTCACTTAATGTTTGTCATGCAAGACTGAAATTCAAAGCAGGATACTATGGCCCAGTCACAATTTTCTAGTATGCTTCTTTATCAATTTATTCCTTCTCACTCTTTGACATTTTTCTTATTACTACCATTTAGCTAGATTCCAAAGAGGGCCCATCCTGATATATATGAATTTATATAGCTCTTCTTATCAGAGCATGTTTTAGAAAATAATAAAAAAATCAGCAAGCACTCACTAAAACATCTTTAATGACTTCAAGAGGCATTATATCAGATATCCACAGCAAGTATTTTATAGAAGGGAAACTCCTGTATAGGAGTTAAGGGTCACATTTGCAGAAATTCTTGTCCAGCTGACCCAACAGTACTCCCTATTGTTGAGGATGTTAAATCCTTCTATCTAAAGGCCCCAGCTTTGCTTCTGCAACTTTTCCAAACTTTACCATCTAACTTGAAGCAAAACTGTCAGCCTGTTATGAGACCATTGATAAATACAATGCTTTCAGAATCTTTTGAAGTGCTGCAAACAATTCCACAGTCTGTGTTGAAGAATAAAGGACAAGACTGTGAGTACAAGCTGGAGGGGATAGGGAAAAAAAAAATCAGGTTGAAATAGATGGGAAAACAAAGACAGAGAACTATGTCACTAAAAGCACACCCATCTCCAAAACCTCAATTATAACAATTTTCACTGCCTGATCACTTCTCCCACGTTAAACAGTAGCTGAAAGACACAGTGATCATATGTCATTTTACCCTGTATCAGCTAAATGATAGAGGATGACAATCTAGCATTCCTACAAATTAATCTTTTTGCTCAAATGGCACAGGTCTAGCATGTGTTTTTAATTAAGCTTTATGCCATTGGTGATTACTCATGCAGAATGATGATACAAGACATACTTCTCTTTGGTTGTTTGATTATAAAGCTAGAAAACTGCACATTAACAGCTACATTAAGAAAAAATACTAAGGTTTGAAATCCTATCACACACAAAAAAAAAATTGTTTAAAGCATCCTATGAAACCAGAATTTAACTCTTCCCCAGGTCTCTATGATTTATTATTATTTGGGTACACATGAGAAGCAGATTAACAGAACATCTTTGAAGCTTTATGTCTTCAAGACAAAAACAATATGCATTTCCCCCTTTTTTTTTTTCCTTAAGACAAATACAAAGGTAGTTTCTGACAGAGCAGATTTATCTCCAAAATATCTCCAGAAGTCTGACCAGAGAAATACAAACCCATCTAAATACAGCAACTTATAAATGCCACACATCTATAACAGCAAGATAAATTTCATTCCATCTGAAGCTTTTCCAAGCAACTGTAGGAGTTCCTCCATAGTTCTGTGACTATTCTCCAAAAAGAATGCATCCACTTTCAGCCCTTAACAGTGTCTTTGCTTAAAACCAAAGGAAAAATACAAAACTAATCATGGTAATGAATCAGTACATAATAACAACTGTAAGCAAAGAGAAGAGGAATGTAAGTATCAAAACCTTAAATGGTGATACATGTGTAACTTTTATCCATTTTCTAAACTTGAAGATGCCACCTCATAAAATCCCTAAAATTGTAAGTATTTCTATTGTCAAACATTCTTGAAAATTCACTGGAAACCACTGTATGTATTCACAAATATATGAAAAATCTTAAGGATCCTAATAAATTCCTGTACTGAAAAAAAAGTCAGAAAAAGGAAAAACATTCAATAAATTTCTTTCCAGAGTATCCATATGGTCAGGGCTTGTTTATATAGCAATACGTGACTGGCATTACTAGTGTAAGGTGTCCTTTTTGCTAAAACTATGAAATAAAACAGTAATAGTACAGGATTTTCTTTTCAATCACCATATTTAGCAACATTGATCATGCTAATACAAAAACAAAGTACTGTTTTACTGAATATAAATTTTCTTTAAATATTCATCAATGGTACACAGCCACAGAACACCTTAGTAACAACAAACCTGCTTATTTATTGACTTTTTTTGGAAAACTGTCTGAAATGACAAGGAATGATCAATTACATCATAAATGTAAGTTGTCAAATACCTTCAATTCCCTGCCTAGTTTTGAAGCAAATGTAATTACGCTTCCTCTCAAATTTATTATTTAAAAATTAGCATTTAAGGAAACCCTGCCTAAAAGAAAATCAAAGCTACTCTAAGAATGGCAATTTTTTTTAGCACCATAAAACAAGTTCACGTTTTGGGAAACATATACCTAACTTTTATGCATACAATGAATGAAAACGATAGCATGCAATATTACCGATACATGCATCTTTACCAACAAGTTAATCCGTGCCAGGAAAAGTAGCAACTGTTCCCTGAGGACTCTGATATCTAGAGGATGAACGTAACAGGATAACAAGCAGCATGTTTTCACATCAAGGGGAGGACAGTGGAAGAGAGATGCTATTCATATGGAACACAGCAGTGGATCAGCCTCCTGCTGGTCCTTCTCCAAGAATACAGCAGAAGTCCCAAGGCCCTGCAGGTGAAATCTTCCCCACCTTCCATGTGCTACAGTATACCTCCCAAAAACTATCATTATAGGGGCATAAAGGGAGTTGAAGGAGGTTGGTTATTTTCCAGTAATGTCCACAAATTTCTGTGAGAAATACTTATGCTTACTGAAGCATGTATACGTACACCAAGTACAGTTAAAGTCTACTATGCAAGTCAAATTAGATGCATCTTATGTATGTCAAAATAAGCTTTCTGGCTGTTAATACAGTAAGAAAGCATTTTATAAGAGCTGACTTCCAAAAATTTCATTAGAAGGTTAAACAACAATATACTTTTAAGTTAGGATTTTTGTTGCAGAGGAAGAGACCTTATAGGACTTATTTTCCTACACTTTAACAGAAAAAACAAAAAAACAAACAACAAAGGAAAAACCCCACACAACTGATTCTTGAAAAAGATACAAAATTTCCTCTAGGGTTTCCATGAAATGAGCATGTTAAGACAACAATTTGAGAAGAGTAGTTTCTCATGTATCTCAACTATAGTGGCCTGAAGAAATAATGTAATTACAAACGTCAGATCCTAACCAGTGCTTTCTGTGGACCTTACTCCTAAAACATGTCTAATTTTTAAATTCAGGCTTGGGAAAAATAAAAAACCAACAGATGTCCGTCTTGAGAAAAACTTAAGTGTTTTACAAAACACTACAAAGATACCATCTCCAAGTAACTTAAAAAATGGCATTAATCTTGATAATGAGTTCAAATAAACAGTGTAGTGCAAGAATATGTAAAATCGATATACAGAGTATGGGTTAGATGATTTCCAGAGATGCCTCCCAACCTGAATTATCCTATGATCCTACTAAAAGGATGTGCAAGATCACAATTAATTATAATAATATATACCCTAAATGAAATAAGAAAAATGAGAACTATTACTTACTGAAGTGGAAGTTGAACTATATACAATATAATGAGATTACAGTATAAAAACAATCTCTGAAAAAAAAAAAAACAAAACTGTGACGAGGAGTGATGTGATGAACTTAACTGCTTGTCATGAAAGACAAACACTATATTCATGATAAACTGAAAAGTATTCTCATGATAGCTGTACAACATAGACTGTGCTCAAATCCAAATTATGCTCTATCTTCGTATTGATATCACATCTGAAAAAGCAAAAAATGGCTTTGTGGATAAGAAATACGAGGAAGTTATTTATCTTATGAAATAACATATCTCACTTTTTATAAAATGGTTGTGTAACTGTGACATGTCACTGTGACTAACTAAGCAGGGAAAACATCATTGAATATAGGAATATTCAAATAAGTTTTCACAAGTGGGGACAAGATATTTTTTCTTCTCTCCAAGAAGCTGCTTAAGGTAGTGATGCAATCATTTCAAAATGCACAACACATCATTTCACCCATCACTGAAGTGCTGTGGCTCTGAACAAAGTGTTGTGAAACAGATTTATATAAAAAGCCAAATCCAAAAGCAATGTGGCTTAAATAATACAGACACTCGATAAGAGGAGGCAGATTAAATTACAGAATGTACAGTAAACAGAAGGTACATAAAAGCGTATGATAAAGTATAGTCAAATTGTCATCCCCCATTTCCCTACAGAGTGCATTATCACCTTCTCTATCTGCTTTTCTTGCTACAAAGCTTGTCCTTTGTAAAATGCTTTCCTCCAACTTTTCTGAATATAGTCTAAGAATATGCAATCTGAGATTATCCAATTTCACAGTCAACTTCTTTGCCTCGCAAAGGGATGTAACAGTATTCCTACAGAAAAAAGAATCTCAATTAAAAAACTTCACCATTGCCAAGAAGCCACT
>JAOXNO010000070.1:10816947-10835448 GCA_028565335.1 Limnodromus scolopaceus | reverse complement strand
GCAATCCTGCTTCGGCAGGGGAGTTGGACTAGATGATCTCTATGGTCCCTTCCAACTCTAAAAAATTCAGTGAAATTTCAGTGAAATATTAAAACATCCCTTCTAACAGTTAAATGAAATGCTCCTATGTTTATATATAACAAATCAGCCAATTCTGTTCAGCAAGTATTCAAAGCAGATGTCAGCAAATTTTTCATGCTTTTACAGAAAACATACTAACCGAACTGGTATTACTTAATTTCTTCAAGTAAACAAAGCCATTGGACAACTCTTTTCCCCTTGACATTCAATTCACTGATTTACCCCGACCTTTCTTAATATTTTCTATAGTTACAGAAATTTTTGCAAGTTCAAAAAAAAAAAAAAATGTTGTCCTGTGGAGCAGGTTAAGTTTGCATACTGAAACAGAGTGGACGACAGATGACAGTTTTTACTATGTCAATCAAATGTATCAGTCAGTGCAGACACCACAATTCCATTCTGGCATTGGCAATCTGCTGGTAAATCCCCAATCACACAATCCAATTTCTTCATGCTAGATTTTTTCCAAAACATTTCTGCTTCTTTGGCCATGAAGAAAGTAGGTGATTATTTTCCTACCCATTCCACATTACAGCTTGAGAACTAATTGACATTAGCAAGAAACATTTCAGTAGGTCATTAGAGGGATTTTGCACTCCATTAATTCAGCACAGAAAGAACAATTATTTTTCTACAGTAACTTACCATCTTTATAGGAGTTCTCTATACAGCTATCAAAAAAAAAAAAAAAAAAAAAAAAACAAACCCAAGTCTTGTAGAAAAGCCAAAAGTGAAATGTGTGGGTATTAAATACTAAACATGCATTAAAAAAAAAAAAAAAAGTCTGGAGACTTCTGCTTTCTCCCTCAGTCATACTTCTCACATTTAAAACCAAAGCTGTGATTACTTGGCCACTTTAATCAGTCTTCCTAAGGCTGCGCTTTCAGCAAAAAGAACATTTCAGCTTGCCTTACCCATCATTCCTACAACTTCCCCTGTTCTGACACTGGTGTTCATACACACAGAGTGTCCTGGCAGGAACTGATCCACCTCAATACTGGTTTGGGGGTTGGTGGTTTTTTCTGCTGCGCCACTTTTCAGACAGCTGCCAAGTGATCTTACTGTTGAGTTTAATATTGTTGCTGGCACAAGGCACGTGGCAGAATGCAGTTAGGGCAGAACAGAACACCTTTTTAGTCAATAAGGATGAGGAATAAAAGGTAGAATACCCTTTTTGGCAAGAGTAAAGTTCATATTGCACTGAAGTGACCAGGTAACTATTGCAATATATATAGCAATTGTAGAAAAACTTGGAATGGAAAGATTATATATGACAAAATATGCTGTGCTCCATTATTTTCATGACTATTTTTCAATAGTTTTGAAATTGAGTTTTTTTTTAAATAGTTTTTTTATTGAGAAATAGTTTTTTTGAAAAAGATGGTCTATAATAGCTTCTATTGACTAGGATTTATTTGGAGGGAGAATGATGACAAACAAAGAAAACCATCAAACCCTACATTCTGAGATTTAAGTATTACATTTAGCTATAAAATATCAAACTTGGTGATCATGAAACTCAACACACTATGAGTATTCTTCTGGTCATGATGAGACACTGCCATTTTAAGAGAAGATTGGAAAGGCTGGAGTTTTGAGGTTTTTTTGTTTCAGTTAGTTTGTGGTTTGTTGGTAAGAGGTCTTTTTGGCAGTGGAAAATTGGTGGGCTGTAACAGCCCTGAAAAAAGTAATACATAGTGTTGTGTAAATGGACCACAATCCATCAGCCTGTCTGAAAAAACTGTTGCAAGGATGAGGAAAACAGGCTAAACCAGTAAGTGTTCAAGCCTTGTATAAGTGCACAACACAACCAAAAAACATCCAGAGTAAGCATGCCCTACAGTTACGCTCTATAAAAAAATAAAGATCTTTAACTATAAAGTCGAATTCAGAACACTCCTCAAGAAAGCATCAAGCCAATGGTATTTTAAATATTTCAAGTGGCATTAAAATATGATAATGTGCAATCTGAGTTAGTTGCTATTATTTCTCTGACTGAATAAATTAAAGCCGTTGCTACTCAGACAAGTTATTGTAGCGCTGGTTCTGCACTTACGCTGGGTTGACTACTCTACAATAATTGTCTGTACGCATACTCAGTCTGTTTAAATGTGTAATGATTTATTAACATTTAAACAGTGAAGCTATTATAAATTGTCTCCATTTTTCCAATTTTATCAGCCTATTCAAATTGTAACCTTAACTTGCCTAATAACTTAATCTTCTTTCCCTTATTCCACTCAGAATCTTCTGCATGTGTAGAGAGTTAAAATCCCATCTTCTGTCACTCCCCTCTCCAACACACACATAAATAATCAGAGCATGAAAGCAAGATTCTTTTAAAGACCATGGTTTGCATAAAAGGAGAAGAAAAAAGCCTCTTGAAATAAAAGATGTTAAAATGCTTTTTATTTCCATTTGCCTCATTTTTTCTGAGAGTTACAGAATTGACAATAGCGTAGAGACACAGCAAAGCAGAAACTCCAAATTTCATTATCACACATAGGAAAAAAATCAATGCTTAATTCAGGACCACAAAAGCAAACACACTTCATACTCAGTATTTCTTGGTAATTTAGTTCAACTACAGATAGGAGTGGAGATGTGGATGAAAGAATCAGCACAAACAACTAGCCTGGGCTAAGAGCCCTGGGTTCCAAGAAGGCTTGTACAGCCTGCACTTACCTCAGCAGCAATATTGCTTCATTGCTATTACCTATGTTACTTCTCCTTGAAGTGATGAGTATATTAAGGAGTCATGTTTTCTATCAATTAGTCAAAATAAATACAAGAACTACATAGTTTATCATCAACAATTCTTTAACCTCTCCATCCACAGTGAATATAAAGGAGTCAAACATTCACTAGTGTAATTAAATAACTAGAAAGTTACCAAGAAGTTGCAGCAGGTTCATTTCAAATCTGCCAGAACATCCACAGTTTATAAGCTTTTGTCTGTGCGTTATGCCTGCCTCTGAGACCAGTTTATGTTCACAATCTGATCTTTTCAGAAAACTTAGGTCTCATTAATTGTGTGGGTTAGAAAAAGGAATAAATAAATAAATAAACAAATAGTTGTAGAATCAACCATAAATTTGGCATTTTCTGACTTCTGGACTTTACAACCTCAATCTTTCTTCCCCTCTTCTCTTTTCTCTCCTTTTTTTTTTTTTAATAAAACAGTAAGAGGTTGGACAAGTATACCCACATCAGAAAACTCTTTGATGTTAAAGTTTATGTCCTAATTCTGAACTGCTTTGTGCTTGATACGCCATTTATCTTCTGTAAGGTAACATTAATGGAAAGAGATACATTACTGTTATTAAAGATCAGCATTCAACACCAACATACCTAAAATTCAAGTGATAATCAGTTTCATAGAGGCAGATATAATGTGATAACTAGCGAAGCCTTTCAAACTGTGAAATCTTAAGAGACATTTTTGCAACAACTTCTTAAAAAAAAAAAATGAGTTCCAAGTGTAAACCAATAATTCCAAACCAGGTCGGTCTTTATCAGTAAAAAAAGATAACAAAAATCAAGGAATGTGCTAGTGATTTTTGTTGTATTAAATCTCACTTTTTAGCACACAAAAATTTATCTTTTATTGTTGAAATTAATCTGTAGCACTTTATCACTAAGAAAGCAAATATTTGCTCTAAAACATTTTTAATTCACTTGCATACTAAAAGCAAAATCTAGCTTCTATAAAGCTTTTACAGGGTTACATTCAGAGGATGAAATATATAAAGCGCCATGCTTTAAGAAACACCTGTCAATTTCCCAGCAACCTCCAGAAAAGTCCTAAGTTTCACAACTCTTCTGCTGTTTAGCCAAAGATTGGGTAAGTATGATTTGCAATCACCTGTTACGAAGAATGAGCTGTAAGTTAAATCATCTCTCAGTGTACACAAGGTCATGCAGCACTCCTCTGCAATCCTGCAGATAGAATATCAGGGTGGGCTGGGAGCAGTCTACAGGAATTCTTTTTTTATTTTCCTGAGTGCAAATTTACACAGATATTTTCAGAAACAAATAAAACTTCCAGCAGACTAGTTACATCTTAAATCAGAAGTCTGACCTTTAAAGACATCCTCCCTAAGCTGTCTGCATGAACATTGGCTATTAAAGTTTTATTTAGTGCTTCAAAACCTTGCAAATATTATTCTGTCATGTAACTATTAATAGGGCAAATTTTAGTAGGAAACAAATTAGACAATAGAGCGTTGGCCTTCTACTATATTGAACTTCTTACTGTATAGTCTGTAAGATGAACTGCAGCTTTTTTTCTCACTGATGAAATTTAAACACCCTCTGTCCACAGCTGTGCTTTCAGAAAAGTCACAAGAATTAAGTACCTGCCAGTGACTGGTGGCAACCAAGTCACAGAACAGGTCTGAAGCTACTTAGAGGACAGAGAAAGTACAAAAACATGCACCTTATTTACTTACACAGCCAGGGTAAAAATATAATACGTAGGTTTGGTTATTCAGTGAACTTCTTCAGCGATCATGAAAAGCGAGGGCTTTCTCAGAAGCACATGAAAAAATATGGAATGATGCACAATACTACAACCTTTGCTAACCTTTGTGGTTAAGCCCAACTTTAAAAGCTGAGGAAAATCATAGTGAAAAAAACAAGTTCCCAATTATTTACTAAAAATAGCAGGGTAAGCAAAGAACCTCGTAAAGAAGGACACAAATAGCATCCTTCTAAAATGAAAGTTTTTGAACTTCCTTTTTTCCACTGTAAGTATGAGAGAGACTTGTGCTGTCAGGACAGATTTTTCCGGTGTAAAAGAAGGCTGAAGATATGATCTTCCAATGACAATAATTGGAGCAGATATAAAGTTGTTTGTGATTCAAATATGACAAGATAAATACAATTTTTAAAAAACTGGAACATGACATAATGGAATAGGTACATAAATATAAAACTTCTGACAAGCTTAGTTCTTCATAAAAGCGGTTGTAAGACATAACAATCTGTAAAGTAGAGCAAGTTTTCAAATTATGTCTAACATCCACAGGGAAGCTCTAACTCTACAGATTAGGAGTTCTCTTGAGTGCTATTATTTTTTTGAGATCTATCTGCTGCTAAGTTCACCTATACCTTACAAATGCATGGGACATAAATTCAGGAAAACCATTGAAATTGGTAGAAATTTTAAATTACAGCTTCTCATAACATAATTTTCCAACCCACATATCAAAAGAAGCAAAAAATGGTTAGTACCATCCTAATAAATTGAAAAGGAAACAGGAAAAGAGTAGATTTAAAAAAAAAATAAATAAATTTCAGGCTTTGTCTTCAAAAGTAAGAAGCACAAAAATCCAGTCACTGGAGACCTCACAGCTTTTCTCACTGCACTACTGCATTCCATTTTTCTTGTCTGATTGTGTTAGAATTAGTTGCTATGCAACCAAGCTATAAGCCTCACCATTTAATAATTCTTCTGCTAATTGCAATAGAGAAAAAGAGCTTCAGTGTCTGGCATTGTCATAGCACTGAATTCTTCCTGTACAGAAAATCTACAACCAATAACAACGAACTTAAATACATTCAATAAAAGTGTTTTATCTGGGATCATCTTATACGTATAGTCAGCTGAATTTTTATTATAATGATAATTAGATTATTTACTAAATGTTCTACTGGCTTTATAGATTGCTTTGACAAAGCTCCCCCCACTTCCTTCCACCAAAACCTTCTCTGAAATGGGAAACTAATGATAGCATGTATGCTTCTGTTGATCCTGTGGTTCACTTCATTTACAAATTGCTAAGTATCAAGAATTGAAAATCTCAATATTTACTTTCTATTTTATAGCTCTCTTAACTACTCATAGGAACTAACCAAGCAACTGAAGGAGACCAATTGCGGCCCCTGCTGGTACCTAATACACCTACAAAACAAAATCAATACATTGCAATCAAATTTCTATTAATGAAAAATAAAATGTAAGAACGAAAGGATAATGTAGTAATAACATGAGCAGAGAATAGCCAGTGACCGAAGTATCACACTATCAACAGTACCTCCATCTACACCTTCAATTATGTCACTTAGAAGTCTCAAAACTAGTTTCCTACTTCATGAAGTAATTTGTAAGAAAGGATTTTTCAGCTTTGTAAAGCTCGGTCAGCAGACCCATGCCAAAGCCTGACACAGTACCCAGTGAAAATGCACTGTCTACCTCCTTTAACATACATTGGCAGAGATATTGTTTGAACATGGCACTAGAACATGAGATTAGAATATCTTAAGGGTTCATTCATTTTGATGATTTCATAAATCAATTTCAGAAAACAATCTTGGCTGCATCACCTCTAACTTCCCAAATGTCATCATTTAAGATAAGTACATATTTAAGTTTATAAAAAGAAAGTGACAAACACACATCCAAGAGCTTTAGGAACAAAGCCATAACCACCAGTTCAGTTACAAAACTTTCTGTACAGTAAGGAAAATAAAACCATACCACCTTACACATTTAGAGAGCTAGTAAGTTTAAAAAAGTCTTTTTTTCTAAAAGTTTATGTGAAGAAAAAAAGATTAAATATCAAATAAAAAACCTGCCTGTACTCATACTAATCTCTTTTTGCAGTAAAGGCTATTTTATCCTGTCCAGCTCAACTCTTAACATCACTGAAAATATGACTGTCCTCCACCTTAATCTTTGCTAAGGTTTTTGCTTATGAAAGCTCATATTTATGTATGGAGCAGACCTCCATATCAAAACCACAGACTAAATGTACATAGAAAGAGTTCCAGGCTTGTTCGGGTTTTCTTACGACTAGCCACTAATGAAAGCTGGCAAAAAAAGTTACCACATCAGAAAGGACCATTAGTTCTTTCAGACACTTACAGATGTTAGTCAAATTAAATCATTATTGCTCATTGAACTACTTGAGCCACATCTAGTATAAGGATGACAGTAGCTTCTCTGTGGAAAAAGAAGATAATGTCATACCAGTTGCAATGAACCATAACCTGGGATCTGCCAATTCAAAACCCATTTTCTAGCAGTCATTTCCAACGCAGCCAGTGTATCAGAAACCAAGTGCTGTCTGCCTCTCTAAACAGATCTTACTGAAATAAAAACAGACATGAAGAGCTATAGGACTTTCAAAGTTAATTCCATCAATCTAGATACATCAAGGAAGTACTTACTAATCGTCATGGATTCTGGCACAGTGGCTGAAGGCAACATATTGCTTAAAGTATTCACTTGAGCTGGAGGACTGGCTTCCACTCTAGGCATAAAAGTACAATATCATCAATAAACGAAAATAAAATCCTAAATTCAAAACTTCAGAAAAAAGCATTCCAGAAACTTGAATTGTCATTATATTCACCCATATTCAATCAACTTATGTTTAATTATCCTTTAATGTATCTCTTGTGAGTCTGATTTAAGAATATACACAAAAAGACACAAATCAAGCGGCCACGGAAAATACAGTAAAAAAATAACATAATAACCAAGAAAAACCCTATTGTCAAAGTCCGGAGGCTAAGTCTGCCTGTTATTTGACATAACTATGTCACTTCTTCAAGATAATTAGCAAAAGTTCAATAAACAAAACTATGCAAAAAGGGAAGTGTAGGCTTTTGTATTTGTCTTTCCAAACATTTGCAAAAGTACCCCCATGAATAGTTTGTTTTCCAGTACTGAGTAGGTACTATGCAGTAGTAGTAGTAGGTAGTATTCATTAGGTAACAATAGTAAATTGGCAGCTACAGAGTGAAGATCTTTTTTCTTTTAAGAAAAACATATTCGACACGTACCTGTAAGGAAGATCAGATCTTCTGGAAACCACTTCTACCGCATGAACATGTTCTCCATTCTCCAAATTATCTAAAGTAGAATGCACAAGCATTAGCTTTCTTCATTTAACAGTACTTAAAAAATAAAACAAAAACAAAACCAGAAGGAAGGTAGTTATATTTTTAACTGGAAATACTCATCTTTACTCAATCTTTTAAACACTTTAAATTCTTTCTCCAAGGTTGGCTTCTGCATATTCACCCTGAATGCCAACAGGATTGTAAAGGCCCTTAGGAACACATCCATCACTTTAGAAAAAAATTAGTATTGCACAATTCCTACATTATAATTTAGATGTACATTTTACATTGATAACAACGTTGCAAAGCTATGAAGAGACTTCTTACTGAAGTTATTTTTGCAAGCCCCACAAGTTTAACCACCACACGGCCATTAAAAATCTGTTTGTGACTTGCAGGAAAAGAATCCATGGTTAGTCCCCAGTACATGAAACCTTGCAAAGACACCAGTCCTTTATTTATTCCCAACAGAGCACCACAGCTTTTCTCTGGCTCCTTATACCTATGTACCAAACATCAGGAACCAGACAGATGAGATATTTTTTTAAAAGACGGATAATATGCATCTCTCCACAGATTCACAACTGTCAGGAACAAAATATACACATTACTGGGCCTGTCATTAAGGTAGTTTAGGTGGAAAGACACAAAAATCACATTTTCTTGATGTTTTCAGCACTTTACTATGTAAAGGTTACAAAGTTACCATAAAAGAACCCTAAAATTATGAGCTAAAATAGCACAGAATTTAAAAAGCAGAAATTCTAGGAAAAAAAGTTACTGGGAACTAGAGTTCTGTCAGAATGACTATGGAGGAGAAAGCTCATTTTTTAAGCAGTAGAATTTATTGAAGCTCAGTTCCTAAAATGTGTACTCCATTTTTGTTCCAAGTGACTGAATTTTGACTCAGGCTTTCTCATCTCTAGGCACATGGAGATCTGATATGCCCTGACACATCCCTGAAGCAGTGTAACAGACTAAAACTGAAAACACCTTATTAACATACAACACTATAGATTATGCTGTAATCTCTTTCAAATATACATCTCATTATTTATCTGTATTAAAACCTATAAACCAAAATATTGGGTTAAACTACATATTTCACAAGAGTTCATTAAGCACATTTTAGCAAAAAATGTTGTTAAAATAATAATGAGATTGCCAATTACTGGGTAGAACTGCCCTCAGAAAAAGCTAAGACACGTTCCCTCTGATTCATCTAGCAAAAGTGTAACTTCCAAAGTCAAGCAAACAACTGCCTAACGCAGCCTTCAATCTCATCAAATGGTCACTACGGGTGGGGAGAGGGTGACCATGCCCATGTGTGTCACTCTACCTAACGGGCTGAATTTGGGTTACAGGACAGGCCTTTCAGAGAGGACAGCCGGCCCACTGTCAGCTCAGGGCTGCTTAGAAGGGCCCAGTGACACCAGGGGAAGTTGAAACCATGAAATCAGACAGCAGGATCTGTGCTGCTGTTTCCTATAACTGCTGAAGATTCCTTTCAGCAATATCATCCTGGCTTGTATGCTGAACCATCGGATTTACCACAAAGAAAAAGAGGGGCAGGAGAAGAACTGAAAATATCTGTACACTGTGCCAGAAGGGATCTGAACAGGCCTGTTGTTGATCAACTCTACTAGTTTGAGCACTGTCTTCAAAACAGTTCTGAGATGAATCAAGATGAAACAAGGGTCTTTGGTATCTAAGTAAAAGTAAGCCCATTACACTTATTGCTGTCCTCTCTCATCATCTGTCTCCAGTACTAAATGGTGGCTTGGTCTCCTGACTTTTGATTTCTTCTACAAACCTCTAGCTCTAGCTCCTGATGCCCTGTGACATCTGACTGGTTACTAACTCTCACAGCTCAGCTGCGAGCTCCGGGTTTCAATCTGTTGCAGTCATCAAACACCTCTAAACCTATGGACTTTTTCTAACACTTTCTGTATAAAATTTAAGAGAACACTATGCCACAAACTACATGTGTTCTAAATCCATACCTTCATAAACTGAAAAATGTAGGAGCACAAGAAGGAAAAATATTAAAATGTATCTATTTTTTTTGAACCACTGGCATTTCTTAAGAGGTACATGTCTTAAAATACAGCAGAGGGCAGTACAGCATTATTTTTCGATACACATTATTTTTATCACTGAACTTACAGAACTGAATTACATTTTTTCCACAGTTAGTCAATTAATGGTCCATTTAAACTCTTGGCACATATAATATATATGTAAAAATATGAAGTATTTTACAATTAAGACATTATTTGAATGCCAATGAGGATTTTTAAAGTGGTCACTGAAATATGAACACATGTCCAAAGCTTTATAAAAGCAATGTTTTATAAACAGCTAGTACAATATTAACTGGAGGTGGGGAGGTAGCTGTGGTTGCAGGGTAGTAGAAATTTTTTGATTGTTTTTGGTACCAATACAGATACTGGAAAAGGACCAGGTCTTCTTTTCCATACCTTTGACCATTTGCATTGCTTGCTTCAAGATCTTCTCCAAATGGTCCACACCATTCTTGAAGTACAGTACCCTAAACTGCATACAATACTGCAGCTGAGGTCACATCAGAGCCAACCAAGCATAAATTTACAAATGACACTTTCACTTATACATATCCATGTAAAGTGTGCTTTTACTGCAAAAGCACAGCACTGCTAACTCACTATCAGCTTGTCATACACTATAATGGGTCTCCTGCAGAAAATGACTTGAAGGTATTGGCAGATGAAAAATTAGCAAGCAGGCTGAGGGAGGTGAATCTTTCCCTCTATTTTACTTTCGTGAGACCCCACCTTGAGTACTGTATCTAGTTTTGGGGTCCACAGTACAAGAAAGGTATGGACTACTTGGAGTAGGCCCACAGGAGAGCCACAAAACATGATTAGAGAGCTGGAGCACCTCCCTTGTGAAGAAAGGTGGAGAGAGTTTGGGTTGTTCAGCCTGGAGAAGCGAAGGCTCTGGGGAGACCTTATTCCAGCCTTTCAATACAAAGAAGGCTTTTAAGAAGGATGAAAAGAGACTTTTTACCATGGTCTGCAATGGCAGGACAAGAGGCAACAGTTTAAAATGAAAGAGGGGAGATTTAGATTGGATATATGGAAGAAATTTTTTTTACAATGAGGGTCGTGAAACACTGGAACAGGTTGCCCAGAGAAGCTATGGATACCCCATCACTGGCAGTGTTCAAGGTCAGGCTGGTCAGGGCTTTGAGCAACTGATCTAATGAAAGATGTCCCTGCCCATGGCAGGGGGGTTGGACTAGATGATCTTTGAACATCCCTTTCAACCCAAACCATTCTATGATTCCCATATCCTTTTCCGAAGAAGTATTTCCTAGCCAGTCATTTCTCATCCTGTATATAAACAGATAACAGTTTCTATTGAACTGCATCCAATATTTGATACTTTCTCCAATCTGTCAAGATTAATTTGAATTTAAATTCTCAAACACACTTGCAGCTTCTTCCAGCTTAGTGATATCTAGAAAACTAATAAGGATACTTTCTATTCAACTATCCTAAACATTAATTAAATACCATACAAGACCACAGCTTAATCCCAATCAAACTCTAGTTTATTTTGATATCAGTAAGTCCTTCTCAACTAAGTATCTACTCAAATGGAGAACTCTGATTCAGATTTAGAATAAATTTTAATTGAACCTCCATTCCAGCTGTGCAGTATCTCCTATTAGTCCTTACAATCCCATTACTTCTTACCATTGTCCCATGTTAGAAATTCTGTTATAAAGTTCACTGCAATTCAGTAAATTAAAATACCTACCTGTTTGGGAGTAAGAACCAACAGCACTGACAGGAAATAGAACATCTGAGTCATCATTCAGGACCTGCAGAGGAGTCCAACTGCATATCTGAGAATTGCACGTGCCTATTTCATGAGGCCTAGATTTAAAATAAACAAACAAAACAAACTATTTATACAGTCAGTACTCATGTTCGCAATGCTTATATTTCCTTCAGGGATATCGCTACAAGAAACATTTTTTTCAGCCTGCCAATTCCTTGGTTCAGACATACATAATTACACTGAAGATCAGACCATTCCAAAACAGATGAGACAATAATTGCTTGCCTCTTTTTTCCAAAGGGATTTCTGTGTCAGAAATAAAAAGGGCATATTAGTACCTAAAACTGTTGTTCTTCTCTCAGTTTAGTCTTGTCTTGTTTAACTATCTACTCTGATGGTAACAGGCTTACTCTGTTTAAAATATGTGGTTTTATCATGAAGCCAAAATAGAGTTGATATCACAGTAAGCGTAAGGAAACTTCAAATAGGCCAGAATTATAGCCTGGCTGTATCATGCAACAATTTCAACAACTGAGAACTTCAAGGAGAACAAGTCTGAAATCTCAAAATTCTGGTTTTCAGTGGAACTTCGAAGCAAAATACCATCATCACAGTGGTTCAAATGGTTGGAACAATGCAGGGGGGGAAAAAAAAAAAAACCACACAGGGAGTGGGGCCTGAAGAGAGGAGAGAAAGAAGAAAAAAAGAGAGAGAGAAAACCTACAGTTCAGTTACATAAATCTGCCATGAAGGAAGGGGCAGGGGGTGAAGAAGCATAAAAAATTTACCACTGGCTCCTGCAACATTACTTACTTTTCAGAAGCTTCAGTTTCACCTTCTGTGCCTTTATTTCCTAACGTTTTTCCATATAGCTCACCCTCATCTGCATCTTCATCATCAATGCTCTTCACATCTAGTTTCTGGTATTCATACTCTCCATTCATCAATACTGAATTGCTCTTCCAGGAATGGTTACTTTCACTGCCGTTAAAATTTTTTCCAAGAGAGCTTTCAGACGAGGGCAATGCAAAACCTGAAGATCTGTCTACACTCTCTTCTGAACTTTCTCCTGTAATTGGAGATTTCGTGGCATCCCCCAAATTTTGCTCATCTTCCTCTTCGTCAAATGAGATAATATTTGTCACTCTCTTCTTCTTTTTTCTATCTCTTTTATATTTCAAATCTAGTAGCAACATAAAGGTTTACATAGTTCAGAAAAGAGAAACAATGTAATACACTTGGTTTTTTCTTAAAAGAACTCATGTACTAAATGAGTTTAGCAAAGGAAAAAAAAACACTTGGATCTACAAAGCATTTCATTATGTTTCCAGACACATGAGCTTTTAAATCTTTAACTGTCATTTTAGTTAGTTTTGTCTATAATCTGGAAATTGAGCAGTCAGTTTTCAGAAGAAGGAATTAAACTTGCTCCATCCCTCAGCTAATTAGCTCTTGGTATAGAAATACACTGGATTCCTCCCTGATTATGTCACATCTATGCTATGACAGCACTTATTCTTAAATTATCACCTATTCTGATTCCAAAGTGCAAATGAGGCTAAGGGATCTTACAAAGCTCAAGCACTCTAAGAAACACCAGAAATTTACTCACCAAGACAATTCTCATGGGGACTAAAATGTTTTGCTTAATTCAAGTCCAGCTGTTACATACATACATGTTACAATACATAATCATGTACTTTTAAGAGTAAAAGGATATTAAAGCCCATTCTGGATGCAAATTGAATTCCAGCAAAGAACAAAGACTACAATGAAAACATCTGACTTGCTCTAACATTCAACATATAATGGCATTTGAACAAGACCAATTTTTTTAAAGTGACATTTTATTTTAAGTTGTACATTAGATGTATTGTATACACGTGTACTGTACACAAAACTTATAGTGTTGTAGAGTCATGTGCAGCATATGGTCAATTGTTCTGTCATTTTATCTTGCAAGCTTATTATAGACTAAATAAGTTATCCCAAGTCAAGTATCATTTACTATTTTAATCTCATTTAAAATGCTAAACAACAAAAGCTTTACAACAGGTTTGTTTTGAAAACCGTCTTTTGAGACAAAGTCTATTTTAAATGCTAATAAAGAAATAGATTTTATCTCAACTTCTACTCCTACTAGATAGCATTATCATCTAGATTTTTTTCCTTTTTCTCATAATCAAAACAATTCAAAGCCTAAACTCAAACCTTGTTTCTTAACTGAAAAAAACACAAATCCCAGAATCTTCCTGCAGTTTTGTATCTTTACAAAGCAAAGCATTCCTTCAGCTCAACTTCTGGAAATAAAGATGATAAAACATTCCTTTGCTATTTTTGGAACAGAAAATGTATAATGAATATCACATTTTGCTTGATTAATTTCAAGTTATGAAAGATGAAGACTTTGGGTCTTTGTTAGTAACTAATATCATAGCATGGCTGCAACACTAACACATTTAAAGGTAAAAAAGAGCCTATGAGTAAATTTTCACTTGTGGTAATTACCTACTTCATGTAGGAATTCAGACTGTAAATATGGGCGCCGCTTGAAGAAGATTACAAACTAAGATTTTTATCTGATATATGACGACAGACATATGGCAGTATATTTCTGACTGATAAAGTGCCAAAAGAAAACATATTAAAAATGAAAAATCATTACATCAGAAACTGCAAGGCATAATCTTAAGAATAAGAAACTTAAATTCAAGTTCAAGCACTTTATCAGTAAGATAGTTTTAGGTTCCCTCTCACAGTGATACAAAGAGCTAAAACACTCATTTATCATCCAGTATTCACACCAGTATTTCTGAAAAAAATTAATATATTTTATTTCATTCTCAACTAGTTCATATATGTATTGCACTTATTTTTAAGTTTTTGTTTCATAACAGTGCATTACATTTAATTGGAAAAGTTATTTAAACACACTTGAAAATTTTAGACGTTTCTGAATGGCACTAACATTGCAAAAATGCTTACCAGCATTTACATTCTTTGAGAGAACGGGAAGCGGGTCAGTGTCTTGATCAGGTTTTATTAGAATGGAGACAGCAGATGATGCAGTTATCTCTCTAAGAAGGCTGCTGACACCCTGAGTGGATTCTTTCAATAGTGAGGTTACATTTTGCGTCGATTCCTTTAACAAATCAGACACGGTGGGTGTGCATTTGCTCTGCCCATTTAAATCCTTATTATCAATGTTGATTGCAAAAAGAATGGAGTTCAGACCTTCAGATAAAAGAAAGCAGAAAAAAGACCAAAACCCCACTGTATGCTTCATACAAAAGTTAGAGATAGAATCTGAGGATTAACAAAGCTACGACACATAAAACATTTTTTCAAATTTCCACAGTTCTCCATGTATGACTTCTTATTCTTTCACATATCATTCATTCTTTTTTAGATGATATTCAAGCTGATGCAATCAGTTCTGAATTTATATTGATGGCTGTTCAGCTGCGCATTAAATAAGCACTAAGTACTCTGAACTTCTTTATTTATAACCTTCTATTAAAACCCGTTTCACTGCAACTTTCAGTATTTGTTGGTTCCTGTATTCTATTAACACAAAATCCTACGAACCCTATCTGGTAGAACGAAACATGTAACCATGTAGCTGAGATAAAGGGGTGTAAAAGGTAATAATACATCACTTCTGTGGTCAAACTGTAGAAAAGTAAATTATCTGTTATCATTCTTTACTGTTACTCTCCTTCTACGTAATTACCTATAATTTGGGTCTTACTATAAAAGTCCATCATTGCTTTTTTCTAGGCAGGAATAACCCATTTTGTTTTCTCTAAATTGAGCAAGTTCTAAAAAAAAAAAAAAAGTTAGCCTCGACTGCTGAAGAGTTAGAAAATTTATGTGAAAGATTTTTGAACTGTAGGAATGCCAGATCCAGTGTTTTAACAGTTCATAAATTCATAGCATAAATTGACATAATACCTTGACTATTCACCCTGAATATGCATCTGACACACATTTTCCACGTAAACTGTGTGCGTTAGAGAAGCTCCTCACAACCAGAAACAGATATAACATCCCAAAATAAATGCTACTGTTCTTGGAAAACATTGAAGAGAAATTCTTACCAGCTGCCATCGTAGGGATCATACTAGAACGTTCTTCATCCATCATAAAAGACCAGTCTTCATAGAAGACACTACGATTAGAAAGGAAAGAAAAAAAGAATATGCAGTCCTATATTAACATATATTCCGCTTTCAAAAACATGAAAACTCTGAAAAATGAGTATAAGTACAGCAATGGGTCAAATTATATGTCACAGTAATTCCCTGAAGCCCTGAAATACATAGAACTCGCTAATCAAATATCAAAGTCATGCTAAATAGTATTTTATCTTCAGTTTAAGCTCTGTTTGGTTTTTTTCTTGTAAAAAAAGAAAATCAAGGCAAGGAGGTTCATACTACATTAGTAGCTACAATATTCCTCTACACTTATTTTTATACTGCATATATAAGTTTTTTAAATAACTATAGGTGACGATAATTACCAAACCATTTTATAAAATATTAGAATGCATGAATACAAACAAAAAGATCCAATTCATCTTGAGGAACCTGATCTAGTGAAAGATGTCCCTGCCCATGGTAGGGGGTCTGGACTAGACAATCTTTAAAGGTCTCTTCTAACCCAAACCATTCTGACATTCTAAAATCAGGTGACCTGTTTCAATGTCCAAAACCACATCAATTACCCTGAATACTTAAGTCAAATAGGAATTTGGATGTAAGTAAAAAAAAACAATGTTAACCTGAATTTCACTGTGAACACATGAATTGTGTTGCTCTTTTTAGTAGCAGGATGTTGCATTTTTACTATCAGTATTCAGTTAACAGGTAAGAAGAAAGCCCTTAGCCTATATTAAACAATTTTGATAGATTAATTTAAAAGTTTCCAAAACAAGTAAGAATTGGGGATGTAAACTGATTGTATAAATCCCATTTGAATTTGGACAACACTTAAATCTTAAATATTCTGGAATAAGCCTTTTCAGAAATAATATTTCACGTACAATGCAGAGAGCGCTGATGCTGTGCAAGTTTTGCTAAAAGTATGAGAGTAAATAGTGACATAGCAACCCAAGTCTCTAATTCCCTCACAACCGTTTTCAGAATTTTTTTCCTTTGTTGTTTCATTTGCCTTTATTTGATTTCATATCAAAATCTGTTTTGCAAGAAAACTACAGAGGACTGCAACAGACTAAAAATGAAAAGGAGGTATTAACGAGCTCAGTTCTGGCAATAATCTTATCTAGTCCATCCACTAATTGATGCAAATGGAAAGAATGCCTTTCTGCTCAAGTTCAACAGTTATTGGTAAGAAATGAAAATATCCCAAATTTTCAAAAATAAAAGGAGCTGAAAATGTATGATGAAAAACATAGGACTCAATTAAGTGTGAACTTAAGTGCGAATTTAAATGCATTTTGCACATCCAAAGTACTTCAAGATTTCACAATGCACAGCAAGTTATTCTCAGGAAGTCCATAACAAGAAGGTTCACAAACTGGTACAAAACCACCTCCGAATGACCTGCAGTAGTAGCTACCTATTGCTTGCCTACTGGAGCTTTTCAGTTACAGGACAAGCATCACCAAAAGGCAACAGGCAACTACCAATGAATTGATAAGATCAAGGCACTTTGTGCTATTTTAATGGTGAAGGGCACCTCAAAGCATGATGTCAAGGTCTTAGCGAGGAAAACTGTTAAAAGAATACGGAAGAGAGTTAGGAAAGAGAATGGAAATGAAGATAAGGATAGAAGCATATATTCTCACATGCTAAAATGAAGCCAGTTTCAGGTCACATGTTGACATAGGCACAAGCCACCAGCTTAATGGCTGCCAAAATCTCAACAATGAACAAAACGAAAGTATGAGGTTAAGTGGCTTCACTAGCATAGCAATTAATATGGTGTAGTATTACAGTTCTGGTTTTTCCTTAGTTGGTTGGTTGCTTTTTTTTTTTTTAATCACAATACTTCTTTTGTCAATACATTTCCTGCATTACAAAGATATCAAATACAGTACCTGAGTCGATTCTTATCTGCAAGCAGCATATGAATGTATCTTTCCAGGGAATGCTCATTTAATGCACAGCGCAACCAAGCCCGGCCTCTACCAATATCTGTAGTAATTGTCTTCAGAGAGTAAAAGCGCTGTAGTTCATGTTTATTCAGAACTTCTTTCACGTAGTACCAAAACACTGGCTCTGGAATAAAAAAAATGCACCAAAAAACATTAAACTCATATGCTCGGAATGCATTCACATGCCATTTTATAAAACAAGCAGGTAATGGTATATAACTTTGAACAAAGGTGAATCATTTACCATCTTTGTATAACTCTCCAGTTAAATAGGGTATTTATTGCTACAGAAATAAATACAGAAGTTAGGCTATTTAAGCTCTTTGGAACTTTTAATTGAAAAAGCAAACACACACATTAAAGGATTCTATCTTACATTTTTAAATAGAATTCACATTTAAAAGCACATTTAAGCCAGTATTTCATCCATAGAACAGGTTCATATGTTCTTCTGGAAATATATCATGCAAAGGAAAAAAATTCTTTAGACTTCTATCTTACTGCTGATTGTGATATAGAATCATAGAATCATTTAGGTTGGAAAAAACCCTTGGGATCATCAAGTCCAACCATCAACCCTACTCTACAAAGTTCTCCCCTACACCATATCCCCCAACACCACA
>JAOXNO010000070.1:10789323-10816847 GCA_028565335.1 Limnodromus scolopaceus | reverse complement strand
CATATTCAGCCTCTTGTCACTTAGAACCCCCAGATCCTTTTCTGCCAGGCAGCTTTCCAGCCACACTCCCCCAAGCCTGTAGCGCTGCATGGGGTTATTGTGGCCCAAGTGCAGGACCTAAGCCCAAAGGAGCAGGTAGCTCCAGAATTTGCAGACATGCAAATGACAAATGCATGTTACTTTGAAAAACAAAAAGTGTTACATTTAAAAGGCAACAATACCCCTTTCCACTAAAGCACTTTCCTTGCCCTGTCCCCAAATATTGATTAAAAGGTTTTTTTGCATCTGCCTGAAATTTCTCAATTGGAGGTAACAAAAATCTACATCAGTAATTGTAAATATACAATAAAATACCTAGTATTATACATTACTTGTTTCTTAACTGAATTAAGAACATATTATAAGGTCATATTTATTACAATTCACCTCTTACTATTTTCTCAGGGTGAAAAGAGCAACCAAACATCAGATAATTCATCACTAAGACTCGAATCATTACTATACGACATAGTTTGGCAAATGTTAGTCATTAATATTGCATCAAATACATACTGCTTGAAAGTATCTTAAAATATAACATTAACAATAATGTTCATGTGGCTTTGGTTTGCTATAAATAGAATTGCTCGAATAACTAGAACAGTTTGGAAGCTGTTAATCTATACAGTCAGTAACCATTTAAGAAACTGAATTTAAGCCAAATAGGATATTTTTAAGAGGAAAAAAAATCTGAGAAACCCAAGAATTACAAAAAAAATTAAAACACATCAATCTCTCAAGGAGACATGTACATACTCCTTTTGATAGTTTAATGAATGTCTTTGCTTGGTTTTTTTTTTAAGTTAACAAAAAAGGAAAAATAATTCTATTGTACAAGTGAATGTGTACTACCACTTCAAATATTAAGCTGGCTTTTGATCATAATCTCAATGTAGGCAGCATAAAGCAAATGTTAAAAGATGGGTAAAAAATTTCAAGGACACAGAGGAAAAATTCACATGAGAGAGAAAACAAATTGATCCTCCCAAACTTTACTTATCACTTCTCTAAATCTTTTTAATATAGTAAGAATTTTAAGAAAAGGCCATCCATAATGCTTCTTTTTCTCTCCGCTAAGTAAAGAGCATGCAGTCAGATTTTGAATAGGTTTTCACTATGCTATGACTTCTTTTGGTAAAATATGCTCAGTTAGGGTATGGGGTTTTTTATTAACCTCTGCTGAAAGCCAAATACATTAGATTAGCAAAGTTCATAATATAATTTTAAAAACCTAAACATGTATCAAGCAAGTTAGACTCATTAACTAGAAGTTTTGCCAAATAGGTCTGACAGCTATGCAAGCATAACCCAGAGCTCTTCTAAATTAGACAAATGTGTAAAACGCAGCAATCACTGAACTGACAACGCAGGATGCAGAACTAAAGATATACTTTGCTGAACTAGGACCTCATAGGCCCATTAACATGCAAACAATAAGGAGGTCCACTGAACAAATAAGAGCACTCAAATATCGTATGTCCTACTCCTTTGGCTTCAACTTATTAGATCGGCATTTCAAAAATAAAATACATATATACGTAAAAAAAAAGCATTCCTTAAAATGCCAGGTTAATACAAATGCTTTGTATTAAGATGATAGCGATTTATTGATTTGTTTCTTCTGGCCAATAATTCACTTTCCCACCTTGCTAAAGCTCAAAACAATACTGAAGTAGGAAGTGAAAATATTACAGGAATAGAGAAAATAAACACATTTCCTTTTGTGCTAAGAGTAAAACTAAGTGTTTCTTGGCATTCTGATTATTTACAGATATCAAGGATTTTGAAAAGCTTCAAAATTTGGATTATCATCAGTTTTTAATCAAAATCTATCCAATAGAAAGTAAGAGTATTCAATATTCTAAATCTCCCCACGACATACTTTACAAAAACAGTAATGTAAGTAGCATTTTCAAATTGCTAAGATCTCTTTTTTGAGAGTAGTATTAAATGAAAATCCAAGCCCTAGCTATTGACATTATTTTTCATAATCCAATACTTACTATTCAGAAGTAAGTTCATTTTAATTTCAGTAAAATACAATTTGTACAATTGTACTGTAGGGAGAGAAGACACTGACATTACACAATTCACCCAGATATTAATCACTCTGTGGAAACAGTTTCTTTAGTTTTAACAATATCACAGTTCTGATAACTGCAATACCACCAATCAGCACCAAACAGTGGTCGTGTCTCAAGCTGAGAGCATAGAGATCAGTCTGAAGCTCCATTTAGTGCCTTCTCACGCCAAAAAAAAAAAAAGTAAACCATTTACACTGTGCAGCCATTGTATGTTTCAGAGTCTGTTCTGTCAAGAAATTAAAGAACAGTTTCATATTTATCATGAGTCTCTCATAGTAGAACATTCTTTGCTATAGTTGGAAATACTAGTTCTTTCACTTTTAATCGAGAGTATCATGAAATAAAGTTTATATTTCAGTAGCCTTAGTCTATAATTTTCATTTCTAACCACAGCAACTAATAATTTTGACTCCCAAAAAAGCTAAGTCTGGAGGCTCTAACCCATTAGCAGAAAAATCAGCACACAAGACCAAACATTTCACCCTATCAACCACAGGAAACAAGTCTGTTGTTACAGCAACTTATAAACCTCATTGTATCAAACTACACATTTTATGTAATATCCGTTATATGCAGTTTTCTGGTGTAACTGGAAGTTATGGTTGGAGAGCAAAATGTATTAACAATTCTAGTACCACCGAATATATTTTTTTAAAAACCAAAACCCCAGTATGTGTTACATGTTACACTTAATGGAGTTTCAAATGCCATAAAGAAATGTCTTTATATTTTGTGTACCCTGTTTAAGAAAAAAGATACTGTATGTCGAATTTCACACAAACTGATGAAGATGAACACTTTCATGTACTTTTGGAAAAAAAAGGAAGGGAAACTTCAAGGTGAAGAGAAGGCAAAAAGGAATCTTTTCTTTAAATGTGAAGAAAGTAACAAAAAACAACCCAACCAATATAAGTAATGTAAGTTTTGTTTTTAAAATTACATCAATACTTAAATATATCTAACACTATAGAATATGGCAGTTAAAGAACAGAGTAAGACAAGGTTAAGAATGAAAATGTTTTAGTAAAAACTTAAAAGCACAACTACACAATGTTTATCCCTACGAGAATTCAAAAGAAATTTGCCAATGATACTATTCATGGGGGAACAGTAGGAAGTGCAGATTTCCAAACACCTAAATTTCTAGAGAAACTTGATATGAAAGTTAAATTACATTAAGAAAGCAATAACCATTTTCACTGCTTAATGAGAGTATTTAGAGAGAATTAAGTATGCTACCAACAGTCTACAGCTTGGTGCTTTGCTTAAAACTGCCATTAGAAATTATATCACTTGCTTGCACTTATCAACTGTTTAAGAACAGTTACAATTAATGAATTACCTGTTTCAGTTTTACTGGAGAAACCTGCTGCCTGTTTGATCGCTGCTGCTGTCAATGCTAACCCTCGGCTCCTCCTCAGACCATGCTGTAACACAGCTTCAAACTGAGCACACAAACAAGTGACTCTGCAACAGAAATTTTAAAGAAAAGATGTGAAAAGAACAATCAACTATGTTTCTATAGAGCAGGTTTTTTCCAAATCTCTGAATAGAGAATATAAGTGTGAACATTTATAAGTAGCGAAAGACCCCTTGTATGCATTAATCACATTATTTGCAAACATCTATTTAGACCACCACTCTCATCATGACTATCCAAAACTGGGGCACAAATTATATTCAGAAGAACTGCCAATCAATTTGAGGAATCATCCTCACCTGCTATAGTGGTTGTTAGTCAGGTTATTTCAGCTTCAGATTACCTACCTTTCATGAAATGCAATTACATTTTCATAAATATACTTTGTACTACAGATGCAATGAATGATCTTCTGAAAATATGCTATAACTCCCTATATAATTAATAGACAATTCTGTTAATTTGCATTAGCACACTACAATTCAAGCCCAGGAAAACAATTAAACATACATTTTAGCATGCTCCAGAAATCCTAGGCATAGGAAAATAAGAAATATTTTTCTGCAGATGTGTTGAATCTTCATTTTTTGATGTTGTTCTCTGTAATGTTATTTATAGGTTTCATGATTTATTTTTTTTCCAAACATAACCCAGTTAATAAATCAATTTTCACACAGGTAGAAACATTGTAAAACCAGCAAAGTTTTAGAATTCAGCCTGCCCAAGAAAGGAATACTATTGCAACCTACAGGGAATAGTAAGGCTTAACCTATAAGAGACATGAATGCAATCTGTTTCTTTGAAATTTTATTTTCTCTACGTTTTATTTTTGCCATTAAATAAACAGTACTTAAAACTTAAGCTTTGACAAAGATGTCATGCGGCTGCCAAAACTGCTTACTGAAAGAAAGGACAGATACTTTAACTAAGTTCAAGCAAATAAATAAAAACAGTTGACAAAGTGGCTGAGGATTCTGCCCCAGCATTCCAGAAGTACGGAGTTCTATTCAGGGCCGCAAAAAACACAAAATCTGAGAAGAAGCACCAATAGAAAAAAAGGTGTATTTATCACAATTGCCCTGGACAGAAGAGCTTTTAACACATAATGCTTTCCGGTACTAGTAAAATTTTACTTTGTTAGGAAAACTTTACTGATAAAGCAGAATATAACTGAAACAATGCTCAAGATGATTGTGAAGCAGTTGTGATTTATTTTTGCCAAAAAGACTGCTGTTATTAAAGATGGAAATTCCGGCACATGCATGACCACCCAGGGAAAATAAAAAAAAGCTACTTGACTTCTTCAATTCAGAAAAAGCAGAACAGAAATTAGGTTCTGTGAAAGAGTTCATATTCTTAAAAATCTATGTGCATTAAGAATCAAAGCAAGAAAACTGTCCAGCATTCTACAGGAAAGTTCAGCCACTAGTAAAACAAAATAAAATAAAAAAAATCAGGTGTTCTACAATGCCCAGTATAGGTATTGTATTTACTGGACAGCGTCACAAGGATATGTTAAATGAACAAATACAGAAAAACATGGAGAGGTCTAGTGTACATAGACATAGCAGAACTCTGTAGAATTATAATCTCAAAGACAAAAAAAGCACTGGGCGAACAAAATTCGGAGAATCATGGATTTTACTAGATTTTGATCTAACTTCTCAGACTACCTTCATTTTCAAAATTATCTCACAATATTTAGCATAGTAACAACCTCAAGCACCATGGAATTTAGAAAAAAAAAAAAAACTATTAATGTAATTTCCACTTCCTTTTTAATCCTGAAACTGCCAAGCTATAATCCATTATTTAGCATGTCTACTGAATTCTAGAGAAGATATCCATAAGCAAAATTTGGCCAGCACTGTATCTTGGAAATCCCAACTCTTACTCTTTATCAGAAGACAAATACTAAAGGTCATCGTTCAAATTATTAAACAACTGCAGCAAAGCAATTGCTCGAGCAAACTGAGTAACAAAGCAGAAGTTTTAGACCGAGAAAATTTGCACTGCATAGGAGGTAATTTCTTCTAGCTGAGTTTACACAAGCTATTGCAAAGGCACACATCACCAATACATTGTCTCACATAATCTGAACAGTAACGATTAAAAAACTAGCTCTAGTTGATGCCTCTGTGCCAACAGCTACAGCTGCACAGCCAGTCCAACTGCTAGGTGCTTCAGCCCCACCATCCCTTCTTCCCACCTGCATCTTCTTCCTTCCTTCCTCACACCAGCTTCTGTCCAACAAACCCTGTGTTGAACAGGCCCTGTACTTAACTGTTTTCACTATTCTCATGCAACAGAACACTATTTCTCTAAGTCTTTCCCCAAAACTCTGTAGGCTGAAACAGCCAAGGGCAAGACAGGATGACAATAGTCACCAGAAGTCATTCAGGCTTAAGCTGCTTCTGGAGTTTCACGCGCACCGGACCTGCATTACAAGCTACTCCTGAAAGAGGACGGGGTTTGCCCTCACATCCCGTGCTGCTTCTTCCTTCCTTTCTGCACTTCCCATTGCTTCTAGCTGCATGATCTTCCCCTACTTGCAGCAACTCTAGCACTCACCAGATGTTTTACTGATTTAACTCACTAAAATGGCAGAAAGTCATCCTCTTGCATTATTTCTTCTTTTATTAAATTAATTCAGAGGAGAGTGGATGATCACCAGGCATGGTGATCCACCATGATCCACCAAAGGTGGTGGAAAAGAGTAGTACTTAGGTCTGAGACATTGAGGAGCTACATGAACTCCTCCCACCCCTTCAGTAGCAATGAACTGTCGCGGTGGCTTTCCAGGAGTCATGAAACCACATCCTTAGACACTTTCTCAAAGACTGCATTGGGAAGGGACTGGAGAGAATTTTATGCATCGTTTATAAATGGTCGATAGATAATTTACTTCTTCCCAAAAGGCAGAGTCAAAATTCAAGGACATAAGAAAAAGCATGACAAACAACTGCATTTAATGCTGGTGTTTTATTTATCCTGGTGTTTTATTCATCCGAGATTCTTTGGTAGAACAGATTCTGAGAAAGACTCAATAGGATACAGAAAGCACTGCAGTTTCTGTCTGCCAGTCACCTTCTCACGTGCCTTAGAAACCAATATGCCATATTAAACAACAAATGCAACTAATAGGAATTAAATGACATTTTTGACTTACATCAATAAAACGGAACAACTTCTCATACAGAAAAAGAAAAAAAAAGAAAAACACGTCAGGAATAAGAAAAAATAGTCATTAAGAAAATTTTCATTCCTATGCACTAAACAGACTTGACACTGAAGTGTCAAGCTTCATGAAACAGGTCTATTGGTAATAAACATGCATTCATTATAAAAGTGGGTTTAGGGAAGATGAGTTCTCCCAACCTTGTGTTCAGACCTCAGAATTCAATGCTTTGTCAGGAACTCTGCAGCCACTTAAACACACGCAACTTTGGAGATCAGTCTTTGTTAAACTGTCAAATACTTAACATGTCAGTGTTTGTATAAACAAAAGGAACTGGGGTTTTTTGGAGTGGGTCAAGTATTCTGTGCCATACATTTTATGTCATTATGATACATAATCTAAGCATGTTAGAAGTTTCTTAGACTATTTTACCTGCTATCAGAGTCTGAAGCAATTTCTTTTCTTCCTCCAAACCGTATTTGACACTGCAATAAACAGATTTTAAGAATTTTTTGTTACACTAACAAACTAAATATTCTGAAATATTTCCATATAAGAAACAAAGTCATTACAAAAAGAGGAAGCAGTACAAAAAGCATTGGCAAACACAGCCTGCAACTAAGAAGTGCTTTACTAAATTGAATCCAGTCTATGAAATTCTACTTGCTGAACTTGATGTTGATGCAAGGCACATATACATAAACAAATCCCATCTTTAACTGTATTTTAACCACTCACTAAAATCCTAGTGTAAAGAAAGAGCTGCTACTGTAAAATGTTAACCAATTTAGCCTTTGCAGTACACCACAATTTAGTTCAGTCACATAAGTATCACAAATATATATGTTTATAATGTAAGTTCTGCATTATCATATATATTTATAATATATATAAAAATAATGCAAATCTAATCTGCCAAGATTAAGAATTTTAAACACATACTGCACAATAGTTGTTTGCTAGCAGACACAAAAACTCAGTAGCACTGAGTGAAAGCCAAGATTTCTTTGTCCAGTAGAGAGGAGAGAAAAGGGCAAAGACAGTTCCTGCTAGTACTGACAACTCAGAGTAAGTACACTGTAGAAATATGTATCGGATTTCTCACCTGTTTAACTGCATCCAGCAGCCGTTCTAGAAGAAACTGTCTTTTAGTATCATTGTTTTGTGAACCTGAAATTCAACAAATGCATGTAATTTTAAAATACATAGCTTTTTAAAGAAAAATACACTTGGGCCAAGACCAGGACCCTTAAAACTTTCTTCCCATGGCAATTATGCCATTAAATTTATTAATGTATTTTCTCTAAGTTAAATGATGCAATGTAAGCCTGATTTGAGGTTCCCAGTAGCCTTTCTCTAACATGCAGGAATACTATTTAAAATATCATCTAGAGTTTTACTTTAGTAAGATTTTGGTTTCATGATATAAGGTATATTGCAACAATAGCAAATGTAGTATAATTGTGCACAATCAGCACAGCTTGCCCCCAGCTTCTTAGCACAACCACCTGTGGGGCCATGTTGCAAGCCTTCAACTGACCTTGTTTAAGATTTTTTAAAATTTTTTTTTTTGGTTGGTTGGTTGGTTGATTTAGGTGTATGATGGCGCTCACATTGCAACTCTATAAAATATTCAGACTGGGGCAACTACCAGGGTAGTATATCATTATAGCATAGGAAAAGAATGGAAAATCAGGAAGAGACAGCAAGAATATCTTCTTACTGTCAAACAACCTTACTGAATATAGTGTTGTAAGTCAGATGAACAGAAAGCAATTGTTACAGTAAATCCCTTAAAATCTAACTACCAACATAGTTCTTCTTGATTAATGCCTACAAAATCTAGTTTGTTCCTACACAAGCAACTATGCAATCTCTAACTTCGCAATCGTTTCAATAACAAACAGCATAACATGTTTCTTGTCAGAATATGCTTTATAAACTCCCATTAATATGTGTAAAATTTATTGTTTAATTAACCTGCATGACCTCTATCATTTCCTTATTCTGAGCTTCAGTTCAAATTATCCTTCAAAAACCCCTGTGACCTCTCTGGAATTAAAGTCTCTCTACTCTTCCTCTCAAAGAATATACAACTAATATATGCATAGACTGAAAGCCAATTATCAAAACTCTGCATGAGCAAGTTTCTCTAGATACTGAAAACCAAACACCACACAATAAACCCTCTCGTAAATAGCGAAGACACCAAAGACATGTGTCTCTTCCTCTTGCTGCCTAACACTGTGAGGTCTCAGTCCCAGAATTTCCTGTCTTCATAATCCCAATCAAAGTAGTTTGCTCCTAAACCAGCAGGAAGGAACAGAATTTACCCTGCTGAAATTATTCTGCTTTGTTTCATCTCAAATATAGGATTAGGAGAACAAAACCCCACAGTAAGTCTATAATACGCAGTGTGGAATAAAGAAAACAATAGGAAAAGCGTGCAAATGTAGCTGCTAGCTAACTAAGGTTCACAATGCTTATTTAGCTGATTACAGTGGATTTTCAAGAAGTTACACTTCCGATTTTGAACTCTGACTCAAACTGTGCCGACATGTGATGTACGAGGTTTGGTTCTGTTAGTCAAATACGCTGGTGCGTGCAAACTCAGGTGAAGTAGTAAACAACACTCAATGCTAGTAAAGGACTTCAGAAACAAACCCCATACCAAGTAGGTGTTAACTTCCAAACAACTATGCCAGTTATGCCACTGTGAAGATAAGATTAAATTCACATAATCCCTCTTACTGCACTTTGAGGTTCTTCAGAGATTACAATTTTATTAAATTATATTCAGTGTTCTTACCACGCATACATTGCCAAAAACGGAGACACATGTCTATGCATCCAAATGTCTTATTATAAACCACATAACTGTAAAATTAGGAAAACAATTATCTCCCAACCTCTAGTAGAACTCTTCATGCACACTAACAATGAATATATACAAACCTGCAGATTTTCTCTACTGTTTCAAAACTCAGTTCTTCTACAATCTTATGCTACCCACATACCTGCAAGAACAGGCATAATGCAACATTTCTCTTTACACTAACAGTTTGAGACTACTTCAGAACAAATGCATGTAATTAATGATTTTACGACCTGAAAAGCACCTATCAAATACTAAGCATGTGGGTTAAGTTTGTCTTCCAAATGCAATACATATTAGTTTAAAAATTCAGATCTCTAGCTTCTTAATATCTGTTTCATAACACAGAAATTGTTTGTTACTAGATTCCAGACTGTGAACAATATAAAAAACAGCATAAATGCAGAAAACCTACAGCTGATAACTATCAGCTAAAAGACTAAAGCATGTGACATCAAACAGCCCTAAATTTACACAGATGAGTGCAGTGTAAAGTGTATTTGTCTTTATTTTACTTGTAAATTTGTACTAATAAAAATTATAGGTGATCGCATGATCAGAACCAATAATTTCCACAGCAGTTCAGATCACCTGCACCATTAACAGGGCTATGAGGCCACACAACGTCTATACTGAGGGCTGGCTGAGGCTTCTGCTCAATGCACGTCTTCAGAACTCTTCTACTGCTGTGCTTAACGTAGAAATTTTGCAGGTAGATGAATATTCACAAAGTCTAACATTTTGTAAAAACTGAAAGACTGTGCATTGTTCCAAGCAGAGGATATATTATTCTTTGTAATAAGCTTAGAAAATGTAGTACTATTTAGCAATGTTTTCATTTCAAGTAGATGGAAAGTAAAAATAAATCTCTACCAACTCTATGTAAGATTTTGCTCTCTTACAGTCTTCATTTTCTAAACTAATTCTTTAAAAAAAGCATATTTTCAGACAAGAGGACCATTCAAGTGTGATTAACTCTAGTTGATTTAAAGACTAACAGTGTATTACAAACTGACCAAAATATCCTTCCACTGATTCAGAATAGTGCTAAAAACTGCAGTAACACACATACAAATACAAAAAACATAGAATGCATGAAAACAACATTACTCAGAAGAAAGGTTCTATATAGACTATTGCAATAAAAAAGGAAGTTCACACATGAGTCTAAAAATAGTTGGAAAACATAAGTATAAGGCTGCAAAAATTAAGAAACTTAAAAGAGACTCCTCCCATCAACATCTACGCAGCCAAAAAGGGTTAAAAATAGGCTCAGGTACTGCACCTGCCCCTGTGACCCTTGTCATTTTTTGTTTTCCATGGTCATGCTTTCCTATTTTTAAAACAAACTTCTCTCTGTACCCTGACAGAAATATCCACACCTACAGCAGAAGAAAACTGACTACGAAAGTACAGGAAAACAGGATTTTCATCCAATTCTTTATAGCTACAGCTCTCTTCAGCACCACGTGGCATGCAGCTCAGAAAAAAATAAATCTCAGATTGCTCTTACATACTCCTTGAAGTCTTGTATGCAAAATTTCAGACTGCAATTCCTTCTACTTGCTCTAGTACAGGTTCTGAGGGTACAAGTTTAAGATAAAACAAACACAAACCTAATTTAAATATTACCTTGTACTACATTGTTATGATTCTACTGCCTTACCCTGAATCGACTGCATTTGTATGGTTTTCGAAACTGTCATTAAACAAGTGACAACACCACTAATTCTAGACAAGTACATAAATCTAGTATCCTCATGTTACTTCCCTTTGAAATTTAGCCTATTCAACACTGTCCAATAAGATATGAGCATGTAATTAGTAAGTAGCATTAGTAATATTAAAGTAATGCTCAATCAACAGGAAGTTAACTTCACATCCACTAGAAATACACGGTAGCCAAAAAAAATATACACCAAAAATAATCATAGCCATTAGGGAAAAAAGGTTCTTCTATTTATATTTTAACAATAGCTCTTTTACTTTTAAGGGCTAAAATTGGGCAGGAAAATAAGTGTAGACAGTGCTGTCACAGCCACTAAGAAAAGGACATGGTTAACTTTGATTATGTTAACATTACCAATCTCCTTTATCCGAAACAAGCATAATAATGATACACATTTCTCTGTCCTGATCATAGAATCATTCAGGTTGGAAAAGACCCTTGGGATCGTCAAGTCCAACCATCAACCCTACTCTACAAAGTTCTCCCCTACACCATAACCCCCAACACCATATCCAAACAACTCTTAAACACATTCAGGGATGGTGACTCAACCACCTCCCTGGGCAGTCTATTCCAGTGTCTGACCACTCTTTCTGTGAAGAATTGCTTCCAGATCTAATGTCCAGATCTGTTCCACTTACATTATTCTGGAAATACACTGTACAGTACTGTATAACAGCAATGTTTGGCAAAGTGCAAAATTAGTGTTCTTTTCATTATCTTACTGTCTCATCAAAGTTGCTGCAAGAGTCATATAGGTCTTGGCAAAGGCTACACATGGGTAGGTTACCCACGCAATTGAACTACTAGCCTTAATGTCACCTTAGGCATTATTCTATCTTAATCTCTCCTCATAAATCTGTATCTCTTCACTATTTAAAGAGAAAAAAAAAAAAAAAGAAGACGACTAAAGGTATTAGAAATAACTACTTGATGAGAAATAATACAATGAGTCTTTATACCATAAGTGGTATAAAGGCCACCCTGCCTTTTGAGTCACAGAATTCAGAGCTCCCAAAGATCAGTCTCCCAGGAAGATTTAGGCTCTAATTTGCACAAGGCTAGTCCCAGACTGAATTCATCATTGAAAGGCTCAAGTTTTCCACATGAAAATACTGACTCTTAAAAACTTCAGAATTAGGATTTAGTCTGTATTGTGTCAAGATCTGAAACATTGGAGAAATTTTCTTTTTCCATGGTTTGAAAGATCTGACTGTTACTTGCATTCTTCACAATGCTTATTAACAGTTTTCCCCACAACAATCTTTCCTTTTCCTTATATCTTTCTCCATAAAAAATCTTTTGTTTTCTTCTTACTACAAAAATAAGAACAAAACAGAGAAAAATACAATTTAAGTGTTTTCATTTTTGGCTTCATTTTCAGAAATGATTGCTATCCATAAAACATGTAGCATGTAGTTATTCCAGTTAACTCGTCAATTTTTTTCTTACTATCTTTGGCAACATATCTCACCATATATTAAATCAGGGTGGGAGAAAAACACACGAACTAATTTTCAGGTGCAGAACGTTGTCTGCAACTTCCATTACTGAAGTTGTATAAGCAGATGCATGCAAGCATTTACTAAAGCACCTACCTTCTTAAAAAACAAACAAGCCAACCAACCCTTGCCAATGTGCTTTAAGACATACTAAGTTACAGGAAAAACCCATTCAAATTTATTCCTCCATTCCACCAAATAACTCTCCGTGCCAGCCTATTCAAGTGGCTATGCTTCTTCCAGTTCTAAAGTTTATGGGTCCCAGTTCTCACGCAAAACTTTTAAATGTTTCCCCTCACAAACACCTCAAAACCCTTAGGATTTACCTCCACTGTAACATGGAGGTCAGAAACGAACACATCCCCAACCAACACATCCTCCTCAGGACTGAGTTAGAGAAACAGCGACAAAACACCCTAAACGCTGGAAAGAACCGCTTTTTCCACTAGTCATGCTCCTCACCTCTCTCACCAACTGCACATCAGTAAGTTCGTGTTATTTAACTTTTTGGTTTTTTAAATTACTGTTTTCTCTTGTTCATTTATTTTCTCAGGAATATTTCCCGTGGTTTTACACGGTTGAGGCAATGGAGGTGCCTAAGACCAGCACTACTCGTGCTGTGGGCCAGTGTCACGCTCAAGGGCAGGCTTCGGGGTTTAAACTGAAGTAAAACTCCGCTTTTGGGGAGCTTGGGGAGCCAAAATGAGGAGGGGGGTGTGTGGTGGTGCAGGGCTGAGCCCTACCCCGCTCTGCGGGGCCAGAGAGGCCGCAGTCTCCTGGGCTTCCCCAGGCCACCGCCCCCAGCCCCACGGCGAAGTATGAGGGGAGGAAGGGGCCTCGGCCCGCGGGGGACAGGCCACACCTGACAGAGCAGGCGACAGGGACCCCCCGGGCGAGCTCTGCCGACGCCAGCCCCGACAGCGCCTCAGAGACCCGGCGGCCCCGCCGAGCGCGCTCCGGTAGCGGAGAGGGTCCCGCCCGAGCCCTCCACTCACCACTCATGGTGGCCGCGGGGCTCCCACCCTCCGTCCGCCGGACCCGCTCCCTCCTCCCGCACAGCCCAGAGCCGGGCCGGCCAGCACACACGCTCCGCCCCGGAACGCCGCCCCGCCGCCCCGGAAGGTAAACACCGCTCCGCGGCGGCGGCGGCGAGCTCTCCTGCGGCCGCGGCTCGGGCCGGCCCTCGCCGCGCCGCCTCCCCTCACGGGCGCGGCCCCTGCCGGGAAAAAGGCGGGAAGCTGCTGGCTCCCTCCCGGCCCCGGCCCGCAGCAAAGACCCCGCTGGGAAAGCCGGTGGCGACCATTTTCCCGCTTCACGGAGAAGTCATTCTAAGGGGGAAGTGAAGAAAAAACCGGGCGAATGACAGATGAGAAAAACGGAGATAAAGCGTTCTGTGCACGTGCTGCGTAAGCTGCAAGTCCCGAAAGGTTCATGTTTCAAAAAAACTGGTACAGAAATTGTGAAACCTCTAAAACAAACAAACAAAAAAAAAGTAACAAAATAATTTTCGTAAATGTTGAAAACCCGTTTTAAGGCATCATCTTGCTGGTTTGTGTTTGCTGTGTGTTTGCCATGTACTGCTCCATACTGCGTCGCACAACAGTGCATAGCCTTTTTTTTTCCCCACTGTTCCTGGATAAAGTAATAATAATAAATGTAATAGATCTGGAGACCTATTGCAGAAATGTGGCTGCGTGTGGCCAGACCTACACGTCTGTGTATGTTATGAGTTACCTCATAACTCATAACTGGCCCAGTCTTCATGGTCACCCTCCTAAAGATGCTGTAATACTGGTCAGTGGTAGACTTTGTGCAATAATTTGCTAGTCTTAAAACATTTTAATTCCTCATTCATCCAAGAATCTGAAATATAAAGTTAGCTACAAATAAAAATGCTGTTGCTTCTGCTGTTGTTGCAGTTGTCTAGGAAATTTAGGTTACACGGTAGCCAGTATGCTGATATCTAATCAGCAGTCCGTGTACATATAAAAAGGGTGTTGTGGTTTAATCCCAGCCAGCAGCTAGGAGCACACGCTTTCTCCCCCTGCCCCAGCTGGGACGGGGGAGAGAATCAGAAGAGTAAAAGTGGGGAAAAAACTCAAATAATAGGTATAATATATACAGTTTAATAGGTAAAGCAAAAGCCACACGCTCAAGCAAAGCAAAAGAAGGAATTCATTCACTGCTTCCCATCAGCTGCAGATGTTCAGCATCTCCAGGAAAGCAGGGCTCCATCACACATAATGGTTACTTGGGAAGACAAACACCATCACTCTGAACATCTATTTTACCTCAAACCAGGACACCCCCCCTTTCTTCCTCCAGCTTTATATACTGAGCATGACATCTCATGGTATGGAATATCCCTTTGTAAGTTGGGGTCACCTGTCCTGGCTGTGTCCCCTCCCAACTTCTTGTGCGTCCCCAGCCCACTCGCTGGCGGGGTGGTGTGAGGAGCAGAAAAGGCCTTGAGGGCTTAGCAACAACCAAAAACATCAGTGCGCTATCGACACTATTCCCATCCCAAATCCAAACCATAACCCCACACCAGCTGCTAGCAAGAAAGTCAACTCCATCCCAGCCAAAACCATAAAAAAAGAGTAAGTAAAAAAATGTGTACATTAGAAAGAAACCTTTATAGAATACAGTCTGAAAAATGCTTGGCACTTAAGGAAAGTCTGCACCACCAGGAAATACATTGGGATTGCAGGTACAGTGCTCCACAACACCACAACCTCCCTTAGTGTGACCCAGAGATACTATCTGAGCTGGGGAGGACTATACACGGGTATTCATCATTAGAACATTCCTATTTCAAGCATCTCAGGGGCTATTTGAAATTATTCTTCAGAAGACTGAGATCATAACATGGTTTTTCCTTTCTGCCTCTTGGAACATTCCTTGTGTACCATCAAGCAATTTTTGGCACAAGATCTGAGTTTAACATAAAATATATATTTGCAAACTTGCTTATTGATGGGTTAGTATATATCCAGCATAAGTATATACAATCTCTAAAGGCAGAAAAAGCCATCCTAAATAGCAACTTTCAGAAATTAAAAATTCCAATAACTAGTACCTGAGAATAATGTAGAAATACTTGACCAAAAAGATACTAGAATTAGAAATAATATGACAATATTAATGAAAACTCAATGGAAGATCTATAAGGATGATGTACTAGCTTTTTCCACTGACTATACTGGAATGACTAATTTATTTTTGTACAGTAAAAATATACTTCTCTCATAGTCACCCAGCACCCAGAATATAGTTGCAATAATCAAAAGATTTTGTGGTAACTAGAACAGTAGGTCCTTCTTCTGTAGCTGGTAATGGAAATGAAGTTTCACAGCCAGTCTGAGCTTTTACCAAGCCACAGTCACTGCAAGTGCATTCTTCCACTGAATACATTATTGTTTCACTTTGAAGGGAGTGTCTAATGCCTTCCGTATTCACGCAGCTTTCTGTATTAGCCTCGAGGGTATTATTCAGCTCCACAGAAGAGTCTGTAAATATACACAAGTTAATTTAGTACATACATCATGCTATACCAGACATACAGTTATTAAAGATCCAAATTTCATTACGTTCCAACTATGTTCCTAACCTTAGTGAAAGTTTTAAGATGTACTGAAATTTTAAAGATGTATTTATATATAATAATCTTCTGTTCTATGACAACATACTCCCTATACTTCAGGATAAGCATTTAAGTAATCTAACACATATTTTTCTAATCAGTTATTATTTATTGGCTGAACACTCCACGAATATTACTATTTTTTAAATGTAAAAATAATATTTTTTTGTCACATTCCACATACATTTCTCACAGGCTAGAATATCAAGTAAAATTATTTAATGTCTTATAAGATGGAAAGCTAATATTGACTGTGTATCCTCTACTTGGGTAGAATTCCTTTTGCATTCAATGAGAAGAGGATGAAACCCTTATAAAGATCTTTTGCTACTGAGGGTTCATAAATGATTTTTCAAACATCAGCAAGTAAACTAGGTATAATATGCAACAAAACAATCCTGACATGATCCAGAACCAACAAAGAGAGAATGCTGCTTTTACAAGTTATCATCTGGATATTTTATTTCCTAATAACTTTAATAGCTTAATTGAGACTATTTTAGGAATACAGAACAATCCAACAGTTATCAGAATCTGGAATATAAATTATATGCAAAATGTATACATGGTAAAAGAAGCTAAAATGTACAATGATCTAAAATTATTTGATAATCTTATTTATTCACCTGTGTTTTCCAGTTTTTCTTTTAATTGCTTCAGGTGCTTCCGTTTAAATAGGACCATTAAGGTGAACAGAGTGAGCATTAAAATTACTAGGCCCAAACAAATCCAAAGAACTCCACTGGAATCCGTACCTTATGAAGTAAGAGATGCATTACATTAATTGTAAACAATAACCAATGAACAGTAAACACATCCAACACATAGAACTTCTTCTCTGTCAAAGGAGCAGTTTCTATTGAGTGACGGCTCAAGTGAAGCTTGAGAGCTTTAAAATTTTCCTCTTTTTAACACACATACTCATACAGGACATTCTGCATACATCTTTAGTATTTTTGAGCCCATATATTATTCTGACAAACTCTTTCCAGGTTCTAGATTTCTTTAAGTTTTTATGTTTAAAATTCTATGTAAAACACAACATGAAAATGCCCAGCATAGCCACAAAGGATTGCAGAAATATTACTTACTCTTATCACAGTAGTTTTCACATGAAGGTGGCGGTGAACTAGAGCATCGAAGATGACAAGGCTTACAAGAGAGCAGCAAATTATCGAAGTATTCATTTTTGGGGCAGCGTGCCATCAGGGTCAGTAATTATAGAACTGGAAAGCCACAGAAATCGCAAAAGAGTGAGGATCATCTACAAAGGGCTTTTCAGTTCTCAGTTTTTGCAAACCTAAGAACAGCTAGCAATAATAGACTTCGATCACGGCACCACTACATAGTATCATGTTAAATAAAAAGGATTTAACTCTGAGGCCCCCAAGGAATTACTGTTCCTTTTTTGGCAATTCACAATTGTAGAAAAGCTGAACAGCTGCACCAAGATAATTTTCAATGTAAATTTTGTCTGAAACAGAAAATAGTTATTTATAGAAGACATTTCTTGAACAGGTGCTAAACATTACAAACTGTAGAAAAGCAAGAAGATCTCAAACCAGGAGTTTACAATGCTTGTTCTTTTCTGTAGAATTTTGAGGATTTTTTCATGGTGATGGGCAGCAGTAATTATGTTTCCCTGTAATATGCAAACTATGCCATGCTTACTTTTTATTCTTTTTGTCCCAGTCCAAGGAGCATAAGATGAAAAAAACCAGAGGCAGGAGGCACTGCAGTAAGAAGATACGACCAATTCAGTTTCTAGGTTTGCCACTGGCTCATTCTGCAGCTTCAGACACCTTCCTTCATACTTGTTTCCCTGGATGGACAATAACATTTAGTAGGTATAGATGATGAAAGAATTACTTTATGTACATGAATGGTTTTCTGATTTTAAATAAGAAATTGTTAAAGTAAAAGTTCAACAGTTACTTCATAATTGTGTTGTACAAATTACATCTAAGGCACATATAACAGAAAGACAAAATCTAGAGATTCCGTTACTAGGATATTGCTCCTCAATTCCAAATTAGCCTCATCTATCTAGTCTAGTAGATTTTGAATGTCTTTTTTGCTTGGTTCATTTTGGGATTTTTAGATTGTTATAGGAGAAATTTAATAAGATTATATTCTGAGTGTGAGAGAAGAACTATATAAATATTTTACTATTTTGATTCAAAACATTAGCTGCATTTTCCCCTTATTTTTCCATAATGCAGAACTGTCACTGCACTAAAACTGTGGTACCCAGCATGGAAAAATAGGTGGGCCATAGATTTAATTCTTGTGGTAGAACATATATGGCACCTCCTTCCCAGCCAGGTGATGGGCCACGCTGAGCATGCAACAACATGAGAGTTGTCTGTGTATATGCAGCAAGTGTAACATTTCTGAAAATGCATTTGGTCTTCCCCCAGTAAAAAAGAACCCTTTCATAACAAACTGCCACAATGAAAATAATTTACAGAGCTTACTTATATCTTGATTTTTTAATCTAATAGAATTTATTTTAAATACAAAGTTAGCCAGTAATATCTAGCAAGTTATAATAACTGACTCTATCCAGTTTCACAGATAGATTAGAATTACAGGCTTATTTATAGTTAAATTTCTCCTTGACATAATTAAGTTAGTTGCCTTTTTGTCTACAGAAAGAGAAAGGAAAAATATTGTATAAGGAATTGTCATTTCATACCACGTTACTACCTATGAGACTTATTTTCCTACAAAATGCACCACGTGGGAATACACAACCTGTTTTTAGTGGAATAGTCTAACAAAGCAATCTGTACTCTCATCTCTAGCAGATGGAACTGCTTATTGTGGCTTCTGCACTTGTTTCTGTGGGCCAGGTGCACAGCTACAGGCTTTCTATTACGGGCTTTTCTCCCTATTCAAGATTAGTGGATAAACAGGAATTGACAAAATCTGATTTAGGTGTGATGAAAGAAAATACGGGTGCAGACCATGGGTGATGCCCAAAATTTTACCAGGAAGTCAATGCTGATGCTGAAGTCATAAAACTGGTTCTGACTTGCTTCATACAGTAACACTCCAGGGCAAGGAACCTAAGTTATCACTAGAATATCACTCCTATTTCTGGTCAAGCATCATTTGAAAGCTTATGCACAGAGTAATTGAGGTTTTGCTTTTAAGATGCTGTTTAACCTTTTCAGTCATGGGGAGCACAGTCACATCCTCAACTGTGATCTGAAGAAGACAGATATTCATGAAAGTATCTTCATGGTATCCACAGGTACAATAAGTGAATTTCAGGATAGACAAGCTGGGTCCAATGCTTTAATCTTTTATCAACATAATTCCATTGACTTCAGTTAAATGCTCTCTATTTTTACTTACACGGAGTATTTTCCTGTGCTGCAACTTCCCATTGTTCTTGCGTTTTTATATTCATATCTATAACTTGTACTAGACCCCTTATTATTTTAGAAAGGGACCAGCTGACTAATTCTACAGTTGATTTCTGCAGCTGGTTCCAACACTACACATCTGCAGGACAGGTACAGTCTTTACTGTAGAAAAATTCCTTATGAAATTGACAGCTCTCAAATTCCTAAACTTTCACACTATATCACGGCTGCTGAACACTTCTAACATTATTTTAGTAACCTAGGGAAATCACGTGTGCACTATTATAGATGAATGAACCTTAATCGGTTTCACACTTTTTTTTTTCCAGGTCTGTCTTTGTTTCAGCTGATTTTATTACAGTTTTCTTGCCTCTTTTTTTTTTTTTAAGTATGATAATGACACTGGGATTTCTTATACTGACTTTTGACTGAATTGTGCAAGTATATTTATTTCAAACACTAGTTTCTCTATGCCCACCATTGCTATACCCAAATAGGATTTCTAAATTCCAGGGAAAATGTACTGAAGCTGTCAACACAACAACCATTTAAATTAACACTCGACATTAAGAATACTTTCTCTGGTGCAGTTGATACAGACATGATTTCATCCCTGAAACTTACAAATTTCACTTCTGAAATGTAAAGTGACACTCTTAAAGAACCTTCCGGAAAGATGACCAGTTCTATAGCTCTGATTATTCTGAGGTTCAAAATGAAGTCGCAAATCAAACTTCATGCTTCTGTGCTCTACTAAAGCAAAGAAAAATATATCATTGATAATTTACACATAAGTTACATTCCAAAAGATACTATTAAGCAGCAGATATTAGGATCATTTCTAGAAAAGCAGATGGCTCTCAAAACACCACTCAAGAATTTTTCGAACAACTGTCTTAAATAAGTCAAGTCTAACATAGCCTGAACTGGTCCAAATCTGCCTGATGAAGCAACGAGTTATAAGTTCATGATGTGGGCCTGTGTCTTCCTTTCCAGATCATAGTATCTTTCTGGATGATCTTAAAAAAAAAAAAAAAGGAATACTGTTTCAGTGAGGTGTAAGATACACACTCTATTTCTAAGTTTGAAACTCACGTGATTAAATGAACATTACTTTTCTCAAGCAGGTTAAACAGCTAACATTTGTGAAAAAGTAACTAAAGTCTTGATGTGTTCAGTAAAAAGAACCTATAACTGCTGCTCTTGCTGAGGATGACACTGGTAATACAAAGCAGTTGAGAGGGGCAGTGGGAGCCGGCAGGCGATAGTAACTTTGTATATTCTTATGTCCTCCAGGTAATGCACATTCTTCCCCTTTCCTGCGCACTTTTTGACAGAGCAGCACTAAATAGTTTTGAAGAAATTGCATAGACCAAATAATGATACTAACAAAATAAATAAATAAACAGAGATTTCAAGGCATGCTGTAAATTCAGTGCTGTTATGTGGAACGTTTTTAAGACGATCTATTGATGCTACACAAATAGCTTCACCTTGAGGCAGAGACGGCTCCCAGTAGGTGTGACCCAAATACAGGACTTCTGGGAAAAATATTAAAGAGAGGAGTCTAAGACCTGAGATTACTTTGTGAGACAATTAACAATGAAAGGAACTACGGGATATAACTCCTACTGTAAGTAGTATTATTAGAGTCTTCACAACTACTTTACTTTTTGCTGTTAAATTCTTTCCTCTCTTTTCCAGTCCAGAAGGGGGGCATCTGTTTTTACTTATTGGCAGTGGCTTTTCTTGTGTATGCAAAATTCCTCTCTCTCCAAAACAGCATGCTGTCATTGGACTTTAATACATCTGCTGTATGATACGCACAAGTGTTAATATTGTGATTCCTAAAATATTTTGTCACTCAAATGTTAGCTTAAAAGCTATATTCCAAATCAGACTATTTGAGCACAAAGATGATTCATGTCTAATTAGTCAGACTGATCTGCAGGTCACCAAAGATGTGGTTAGCTTATATACAGCAAAGCTGATTAAATGTCTTGGTGTTAGTGAAAGGGATAGTCCTGCTCTTCACTCTACAGTGCTCTGAAGCACAAGGAAGGACTCTGGAGCTTACCTGACCACATGGCAAGCAGCTTTAATTTGTTAATCCAGTCAATTCATAGAGTTTTACTCCCTACAGCCTGGAAAAAAAGGCCAGAAACAGAACAGAAAAAAGATAAACAGCTGATTACCCAGTGGGATGTGAAACTAAGTCCACCACAGAAGTATGAAAAAATGCACCAATGTCTTAGTTTTAAAAGTCCTGTCAAACTCTAAGTAGAGCAGAAATTGTGTCTAATTATTTGCTATTGTGTATATGGGATCATAAGATATTGTGGCAGATTCTCCTGTGTGTCTAGTTAGAGTTCAAACACATTTATTGTAAGACACAGAAGTAAATACGAAGAAGTCTCATCTTTTCAATCAAACTCTAGGGAGCCTCCCCCCAAGTAAAAGGCTAAATACAGTTCATTTCACCAGAGCTCTGGAGAATACTTCTGTCTCTTATAGCAATAGTTTCCCTCCTAGAGTTGGACTATTATTTCCCAAAGCTTACAGCCTTTAGAGATAAATGAATTCTTTTGATAGATGTGCCCCAAAACACAAATCCTTGTTTATTAAGCAATACATTTTTCACACATAGGAAACTGGGGAACCATGATAGTAAAGGGTCTCTAATGTGTCATTCATTTAAACCACCATAAAAGTCACAGTCTTTTCTCCTTAGATATATATAGTTTTATTAATGTATGTAATCACAAAACAGAGGCGACAAATGATAGAAAAACTATGAGGAATTACAGTTGTCGTGGCTTGCTGCCTATGTTTTCTGCACATCCCAGCATTCAGAAGTCCTACTTCTCAAGCATCTGAAAGCAAGCATGTAATCAGAAGATCTTGATAAGAAATAATTCCCAGTGACAGACCTTGCTAAACACCTAAAAGACACATTATTTCAAAATCTATATGTCCTGTGGTTCACCTGCTGTTTTCACTGACCACATGAAATTCCCCAGAATTTCTGAAGAGAAGTATCTACAGAGAGTAGTTTTGAAATGACATTTTGGGGGATCATTTCTTGTCTGCCCATGCCTCTAAAAATCATACTGCAAATATTTATTCTCAAAGCAAAAATTAATCCAATGTAACTGTTTCTCAATTCACTAAAACACTGTGGTGTTCACTCTCACAAATGAATCTCAGACTGTGCCAGAAAAAGCTAACTCATTCAACAGAGGATTATTTGGCGCAGTGCACAGAAAATGTATTTGATAGTTATTATGTAGATTTGTGATGGCACTTGCAATAAAACAGATTTGGGGAAATGATGAGTTCAGGAGTAAGGAAGACGTTTTCTATCTTAAATTCTTGTGCAACTTTCATTTTTGAGTAATATTGATAGGAGAAAGTTAATATTAAAAAAAACCCCAAACCTTTAAGCACTTCATTGGGAGAAATGTATTATGCCAATTGGCTTTAATGAGAGATGTAATACCCGAGTTCAGGAGCTGTTTATAAAGTAGAGTATTGGATTCAACCAACCAACGAAACAAGAACCAGAACCATTAAAAATAAAATCGTTAAGTGACATTATGATAAGGATATTGTTACTTAGAAACTATAGTTATGTTATGTTAATAATTTATCCACTGCCTTGGATAATACACATTAAATCCTCTAAGTAGCACACTATTTTGTTATATGTAGACTGTACACACACACACACTCCCAAAAAAAAAAGTCTGAGATGACTGGATACTGATAGTTCTCCTACAGTGATATTTCCCTTTATGGAATAATAGATATACGGTTTATTTACCAGTAAAGTTACACTCCAGCTTTTTTTTCAGTTATGGGATTTACAGGGCTTGGACTGGCTTTCCACATAGAGTTACATGTTGCTACTAACAAATGCTTTCTCCTTGTCACTCGATTTTGCTCCAAAACGATGACAGAAATCAGTAGAATTGTACAAAATAAGAAAGGCGTTATCAAATATAATAATCAGTCATTTAACTGTAAATCCACAAAGTGTTGCCAGGGAAGTATTTCTGCAGTTACATTACTGTAACTTAAGCTCAAAAACTCCCCAAGATATCCTCTAAGAGTAATATAATTCAGACAAGTTAAGCTGGCCTCATGGCGTTGAGATCATTACATCATTATGGAGAGTAATGGGAAATAAATTTAAAGAGAAAAGTGTAAACTGCAGAACCAACAGAAAAAATAAAAGGAAAAACAATTCTCAGATTTGTTTCTAAAATGTTCCAATTTGACTCAAGAGTGACACCCAGGGACAATTTATAAAGACCAGTATGCTCTCATAAGGTGATTCTCAACCACTGACAACTCCTGTCCGAACTTCAAATCTACATCTGGAAGCACTAACACATCTATTTGTTGTTTAGAATAATAATTTTATCATACTGACATTTCTACTAGGATATCAAACTACTGAGCAGGATTTCAAGAAATCAAATAATTTTTACTGAAAAAGTGAGCACAGGTAGGTACCAGCACAGCACGTACCAGAAGGCAGTATTTTGGAGCTGTACACACACACACACACACTCTAGAATAACAACCTTCTATCACATGAGTGTAAGACCAAGAGTTACAGTTGCTTTGGCATACCGAGCACTGAGCATTCAGCCAGAACATTTCCTGCCATGAACCCAAATTTGACTGTTGGTTTCCTTAAACATCTGGGAGAAGCCTAAGACTCTCAGAAATCCTTGTCAGTGCCCATTTTTGACATGTGATAAATTGGTATTACTTATGTGACAGAAATTAGTCCCATGAAAAAGTTAAGGAGAATTTTGACTATGTAATTTGAAAAAAGCTATTGTGAGTTTCAACACTGAAATGATAAAATGAAAACTCTGAACAGAAAATCAAAGAAAGTAATACTATTATGCCAATAATAAAACATAAAGATTGAAATCCATCTCTCAGAACTGTAGCTTAAGGTCTATTTACCACACATAACTTCAGCAACAAAGCTTAGTTCTCACACTGCTGTAGGGTTTCTCTGTTCACGCTTGTGCCAGCTTTTTTGCCTGACTGTACTTCAGAAATTCTGTTGGCATAATTACATAGCACTTCTCAAGAGAAAGAGAGCTTTCTGCTAGGACTATTACATTCCCTTCACAAACAACATTATCTAGGCTGACAAAGGAATTCTTCTGGCTGTATAGTTGCTTCTACATTGATCATTTTATGCTGGCATAGCTCCCCTGGGTAGCACGCGTAATTTTTTTTCCCACTCACTAAGGCAACTGACCTACACCATCAAGTCTTATAGTATAGGCTTGGTCTGAGTCCTCTCCAATTCTCTAAAGCTATTTACAGAAAAAATCCAAAGAAAAAAGTCCCTTATAAATCACTTCATCACGATAATCCTAGAAATCTGTGAAATCAAAAAAAACTACCACTTTTTCTTCCCAAAAGTTACTGCACTTCAAGGAACAGCAGTCTTACAGAAAGTTATCTCCTAAAAAAGCGTTAAAACTTTCTGAAGTGACTGTTTCCAGAAATCCATCTTCTGTTAAGTGTATGCTTTAACTGTACAGCTGGGAGGAGATAAGCTGTTCTAGGAATGGCGTACACACTGCTAATAACAAAAGGAAGGGGTTATTAAAGGATTCATCATGTTTATTAACTTTTACAAGCTGCACAGAACAATGCTCTTTTTAGGCACAATATTGTTTAATGTCATTTGGGCACAGTGCAAAATCAAGAAAAATGTGGATTTTGCCTGTTTGGTTCAGCATATTTTAATTAGACCACTGCTTTGAAAAGAGGGATCTTGCTGTTGCTACATCTAGTATTTCCAAAAAAGATTAAAGAAGAAAACAACTGAAGAGAAAAACGTTCCTTAAAAATAGTAATTAAAATAAAAATAGTATAAACATTGTCAACTAAAACTTAGACAACTCCTGTATCCCTTAGTACATACAAAGTTTGCTTAGCTAGCAACAAAGTTATGGAAAAAACTAAGTGCATGGCACAGAAAAGCAGTATTAATGGACTATAAACCCTTTGGGGAAAGAAGATACCTCTTCATTTGTTTGATGTTCCACATGTGCCAACATAGTTATGTAACTGCTAAGGACAACACATGAAACAGTAATTGTGTGAGCAAGTTTGGATTAAGCTAATACTTGTTAGAATGCCAGTGACATTTTTATGTTGGTGCAATAGTTTTTACAGGATGTAAACTTCTTTTTTTCTTATGTGTTATAAAAATAATCTCCCACATACTACTATTTTAGTGACTTTGCAGATGGACAAAACAAACTAAAACTCATCAGTGGTACAATGCCAACAGAAATAACAGTTACAACAAAAATAAACGTGCATGAACATCTAAGAATGATGTGAAGTGCTTGGCATACACTAAAGTCTAACAAGAATTTTTCTTCTGATAATTTTAACCAAATTCCCTAGCCATTCAGTGTCTGTGGATGAGTTTAGGTGACACACAATTGCTCTATTTCAAAGTCCCATGTACAGAATCACAGTGCCAATATGTGCTCTCTCTCAAGACAGGAGGGAAATTGTTATTATTTAGCCATTCCTATTCCAGAATAATTCCCCAAACAAATTGCCTCCTCTGGAATAAAAGTACTGGCGCTGAACAATTTCGGAGTAATTAGTCCTATTTAGAAACAAGCTCACTATTTCATTCTCACAATTCCATAACGAAGTAATTATTTTCTGCAACAATGTTAACATGTTAACTAGCTATAGAAGAACAGCTTTAAAAATCCCATGACACTGTTATTCTTTCTTCATAACAATAATGTCATTTTGTTTTAGTCATTACCAAAAATTAAAATCTTAAGGGATCTCTAATGGACAAAACGCTCCCTCAACTGGAATTCTGGAAAATTAAGAAGGGTAAAAGAAAGCACATGAAAATCCCACATGGAACTACTTTTCCATTCCCACCTCCCTGGAGACAGCCAGCCAGCATGCAAAACTTTCCATAGCAAACCTAAGTGTTATAAAACTCTTACCACGTGTATAAGGCAGGAGATCTGGCCTAGAGATGTTATGGAACGCAACAGTGGATGTGGCAGCTCTGAGCTTCTCTATGTCAGGGAGTCACTGCAATAAGAAAGGGTGTGAATAAACAGCATGTTACATACCCTGCATTGATATTTTCGGTGCTAAGTTCAACATTTCCATTATCTTACAAAAACATTCTTTATTGCAATCTAGAAAAATTATATGAGATACAGCTGAATTCTGTTTGATAGCAGGAACTCGCCTTCTGCATCTGTATTAGACTGTAAGTCCCACTTAAAATTCTAGCCACCTTTTCTGCACTTTTTTTACCTTTATATCAAGCTACAAGACCGACAATTTGATGGTATCTGGAATTGCAAATTCGCTCTGGTACTTGTCTCCTATTAGAACGATACTAGCTTACAGCCAGCGGAAGAACATCTCCTGAGGATCCAGGACTTAAAAGTTATCATTGTTACTCAGTCAACTCTGCATCCCAGCCCCTGAGATCCTCAGATTTGTCTCAGGGAGCTGAAATATCCTCTGTTTCTATTTATTACTTCCAGAGAATCTACTTATTTCACTGTATTTCACTGAATTTTTTAGAGTTGGAAGGGACCATAGAGATCATCTAGTCCAACTCCCCTGCCAAAGCAGGATTGC
>JAOXNO010000070.1:10733286-10782162 GCA_028565335.1 Limnodromus scolopaceus | reverse complement strand
GGGTCCTGTCGGCGCGGGGCGAGGGCAGGCGCGGGTGAGGGGGGCGCCTTGCGCAGGAGAAGGGGTTGGGGAAGGGGCGTGAGGCGGCGGAGGAGCGGTGGGGTACCGAAGCGGAGCTGGTTGCGGCGTCTGCTGCGGCCCCGAGAATTTGTGGGGCCGCGGGAGGGGGTCTGCGGGCTGCCGTCGTGCTGCTGGGGGGGGGGGAGGGGGGCTGGCTCTGCGGGAGGCCAAGCCGTGGTGCAGGTGTGGGGTCTCGGGGGGTGCGGGGATCTTGTGTGCGGTTCCCCGGTAGCTTTGCTCGGAAAGTGTCGCCCATGACGAGAGGAAACCACGTAGCTCTCTTCTTCCTAAAGCGCTAGAGAAGTTGTCGGGGATTTCGGTGGTAATCGATTTAGTGTTGCTGGGGAGAACAGCATGGCTTCAGCCGCCAGTGCTTCAGGTGTATCTTAAATGTCTTTTTGAAGATTATATCAAGTAGTTATTTTTTCCTAATATAATGCTGATAAATCGTCAGCAGGGAAGGGAGGTTTGTCCAGCTGGCCTCACTCAGTGGAATGACTTGAAATTTACCCTGCTTTTAATTTCAAAGGATCTTTGTGTACCTAACCAATGTTTATACTAGATTTACTTTGCATAGGGCAAATTAAAGGAGAGCTACTTTATAATTTCCAGCTCCAAACTGAAGGCCCTTCCAAACATCAGACGTGGTAGTGTTTTAATGTCACTCTTGCAGCTAAGGAGTTTGACACCCAATTGAGTATGATAGTTTAACACCTTCCTGGGTTTTTTCTGTAATTTTCTGTGGGCCTATTGGTACAATATAAAACAAGCTAGTATTTCAGATATTGATTCTAGTAATTTAATTTCACTAAAGTGACTTACTTGTTACATTATGTTTGTCACGATTTCCTGTTGATTGTGGCTTATTATTTATTGTGTTTTGATTTAATATATTAATTAGTCTTGCTCTCCCTAGTATTTAAAGCTATCAGATGTTAGCAGCTAAAATCTATAACTCTTATGTATGAAGCTTTAATATTTTTCATAACAGAATATTAACCCATTTTTGTGTGAGAGCAGCTGTTGGATTGTGTCCTCTACAGCTGTTCAGCAGTTCTGATTTTTATCAGAAACTGTAGCTCGTGCTCTGTGGGCAGGGAACATGTAAGTGCGTTAAAATATACTTCCAAGAAGCAGTGGGCATACTCTTGGATTCGATTTAGAATAAATTTATATGTTGATGTTCACAGGTGTAAAGGTAGAGTAGGTAGCTTGAGGCTGAACAAGGGATGAACCTTTGAATAATGTTCAGAATCCATTCTAGTGTGTTTTTCAGCCATTGCAACCTGAATCTAAGTCTTTTTTTTTTAACTATGTAATACTGTGACTGAAAGCTGTCTTGGAGTTCTGAATGTTATTAGAGTAACTTTGTTTTTTCTCACTAGCTGCTTTTGTAAGGTTTCTGCTAAGGCTTCCTATATTAAATATTTCTTTTTGGTAGAATTTAAACTACATTTTCTCACCTGCTCATTATATTTATTTCCTCATCCTTTCCTTTTCTCTACTCTTGCTGCTTCTGAGGCCTATGATGATCTTTGTCTTTCCAGAGACTGGAGATGACTTTCCTGAAAGCCGTCTGTTCTCGTGGAGTGATTACCATAGCTTTTCTTTCCATCTTAGTTGCTGAGTGCATTTCCTACATAGTGCTATAATCTACCTAGTTTGAATTCATCTTGCTTCTGGATCTTCTTTAAGGTTTAGAATTTTGAGTTTCTATAATTAATTTGGATGTGCCTAAGATTAAGCAAGCAAAAGTCTGCAGTTAAAAAAAAAAAAAACAACACCCAAAATCCAGTTTCTTTCTTAACTGGAATCCTATACTTGTTACGTACTTTCCCAGGTCTGCTGGACTCGGTTACAGAAAATAATTGACAGTCTTGTCCTTGCAGATGTTCGTATAAGGTGACAACTACTTTCCTGGCTAGAAGAACTAGGTGGAGCTTGCTCTGGAAATAAGTCAGAACAACATGTGATTAGACAATGGTGCTGAATAAGTTACTTTTCAGCAACCCAGTTTGCTTTTGCTCCCATAGGGAATTAGGTGTTCCATGGCACTCATTCTTCATTACACTGGAAGGAAGAAAATATTTCTGTTTATCATCTGTATTGAAGTCTGTACAAATACTGGTTTGTATTGGGAAGATGCTAAATTAATCTTGATTCTTAGGAAGAATATAAAAAGCTTGGTGTCAGTTTGAGAACTTGTGGCCTAAAATTAAGTTCTAGTAACACTTTTCTTCTTGAAACTTTCTCTTGGGGAGGTTTTGTTTGAGTCACAATTCCTTAGCAATTCCAATTGTAGGTCAGGATAAACGTGTAGTAGCAGATTCCACAGAACTGGTCTCCATTGCGTGGCTGTAGGGTATGATAGTGTTACCTTTTATGCATGCTAACTTCATATTTTTAGTAATTTGTATAAAATTCCCATCACTTATGTTTAGAGCACTGAAATAATGCTCACAGAAGATATTTAGGGAACAAGTTGTTAACTTTCTAAAACTGGGAAACTCCAGAGACCTGCAGTCCAAGTAGTTTACTTTAAAACTTCTGGTTTATGTGTGTTTTCTTTTGATTGCAAATTGTATGTTAGGGAGAATATCTGACCTATGTTTACCACTAATATATTTTTTGCTTGCAGATAGTTTCAGAATTAGTTTGGAATTAAATTATCATTTGACTATATGCAAAAAGCGCGTGTTACTTAAATTTTGGAACCTAAGGAATGGATTAAAGCCAGCATGCTCCAAATGCTGTAGCTGCAAGAACTTGCTTTTATCAAATTGTGTCCAAATCAAACTCGTTTGCGTAAAATCTCTTTGTTGGATTCTATCGGAAATGTGAAATAGAGACTTCTCGATTTTCTGTCTGCAACAGACATCACTGTGCTGCAGTTCCTGCCAGTGAGCATGTCAAGTGTGTCATGAACGAGTCGTGCTTCTAGGGAAGCTTACTGTAGATGGCAGTTGCTGGACTAGCAAACTCAACTAAACTAAGGCGAGGTGTGATAGTAGAATGACAGTAGGTTGTGTTAGGGCCTCTAAACATTCTTAATCACAACTGCACCTTGACTGTTCTGTAGCATGTAATTGTATTTGGGTGGCTTTTTGTTTGTTTCTATATCAAGACATGGTTTGGAGGTGTAAGGGTATGGTGAAACATACACCACCACCACCAAATTAGTAAGATTTCTATTATCAAAGTTTAGATTGAATCTCAAGTTTGAGAGAAGTGAAAAGCTTCTGAAAATGCAGTATCAACCTGTATTCTTGTGATTCGGTTTTTGTCATGGTTCTGAATATTGACAGGATTCTTGGTGAAATTGATCACAGCTTCCTTGTATGGGCTTTACTGTATTTTATGTTAGTTTTTCTTCTTTTTTAGAAGTCATTTTTAAGTACTCACTGTTGACTTTGCTTGGAGCAGGAGACTGAACCAGGGAACTTCCTGGGGCCCCTTCCAGTCTGAATTGTTCGATCATTTGAAGTATGCAGTGGTTGCGGTAAGAAAAAGCTGTCACGAGTACAAAGTAACAAGAACAAAAAGTGTGTGATACATAGCAGCTAGCGTAAGGAAAGATAGCATTTGTCATTTTGGTGGTGCTCTCTTGACTACTTCAAGTGAATTACTGATCATATTTGTTAAGATTGCAGTTTAGATAACTTGCACCTAGTCTTGACCCAAGCAAACATCTGGCTTAAGATTCAGTCCCCTAAATATCCTCACTTGCCTGTAGTAGTCTCTTTTGAAATAGTTAAGTTCAAGCAGCTGGATGTCCTCATCTTTCAAATGCTGTAAATAAATGGATATAGCATCTATCTTTATGGTTTTCCCTGCCCTTGTTTTTCTTTACCTTGTAGGTAGCTGGGACATCCATCTCTTCTCCCCCTCACCCCCAATCAGAAACAAAAGGAGTTTCCAGAGTAAGATGATGAGTTATCTGTATTATCGTGTTCCCCAAAACTGGTCATCTCTTGTTTTACACCTTTTTCTGTACTTTAAAACTATTAAACAATTCAGTCCTCAAGAACTTCATTTACCATACGCACTTGCTAAGAAAGTTTTGTTTGTGATAGTCCCCATTCAAGAAGCTATCATATTAAAGGATTACGTGGTTTACTCGTGTCAACATTTGAATATCCATAGGTTGATGATTCCCTCACAAGTAAGGTGTTGGTAATGCTGCTTTTAATACTTCATAACTGTAAACTTGAACTGCTTACGTGACAGCAACTCAGTGTCATATTGTGAATGCCAGTATATGGTACAAAGCCTTATTATCGAAAAAATCTGAGTCATCACTTTACTATATAGAGCAGTGTTCTTCTGTATCAGCTTTTCTAGATAGGTGAGCTGCACGATCTCTTTTGAAATGGTCAGTGCGGAGAAAAGCGGTATGTCTTGGCACCAACTTGCCAGATGATCAGATATAATATACCTGTGTGATGCAGTCAAGGTGCCAATGTATTACACAGATGTCCTTTGTCTACATCTGAGCTGTCCCCAGGAAGGCAGCCAGGATTGTGTTGCTCCTGATAGAATAATTCATCATGCGTGTGGCCTTTGCATGACTCCAGTAACAGACAGCCCACTGGGAGCTGGCAGTGGACTAGATGAACTGTCCTGAAGTCTATGTGCAGTCTGTTGACCATGTGTTTAGCACCCTAGTTTGGACTACTGATTTAATGTATTTGAAAGCATGATGTTATCTTAAAACTTGATTGCTCTGTCAAAATGAATGCACAAATAGTTTGAGAGAATTCTTGGATTCTATTAGCAATCTGGTTTTACAATTCCACTTTCAGAATTTTGGGATTTCTCTCCTGTTTTGTGATGAGAAACATGCGAGAGAAGAAGCTGATTGTACGAAGCTAAGATAGAAAGATGTTTTTATTTGTATTTTTCATTATGAAGAAATAAAGCAGACAAAATTAAATCAGTGACATTTATGACTGTTTTGAAGAAGTCTATATGAAAATTACACTGATTGAATTTCAGTACAAAAGTTGTTTTAGAACTGGTGATGCAATATTAAAAATGTGTTCTCTAGAACAGTCTGAGATCTTATGTGTAAATTGTACTTTTATATGTGTAAATGTTAAGATCCTGAGCTTAACCTGCTAAAAAATCCATGGGGTGCTTAGGTTTGGTTTGGTTTTGTTTAACGTTTCTATTTCTACTGGGTGCTGAGAGATCTTTGTTAGAGAGTGGAATCCTTAACTGTTCTAATACAGAGCTTGATTTCTTGGCTATCTGTCTCAAAAATCAAGTTATCACCTGAGTACAAATACTTGGCCTTAAGGAAATGGGGTTTTTGCTATGTTCACTGAAAATCCCCATAAGCTTTCTTAGACTTAGTCGTGAAGCAGCATGTCAGTTTTAGATAAGATAAACTTAAGGTGTGTCCTCACTGGGGAAGGAAGAAGGTGGATCTCTTACTAAGCTAACTTGTAGTAAAATCCTATAAATACAAAGCTAGAGCTATTTAATTTTTTTTGCTAATTTTGCAAAGTCATGTTAAAACTATTAAAGCTGCTCTTACACTGATGCATTTTAAAAATTGAGCATACATCTCTGTGTCCACTGGTAAAGCAAGGGCATAGGCTATGAAGCAGGACAGAGACAAGAAGAAAATCCATTTTGGGTTTAAGTTAGTTTTCAAAACAACTGCCTTAATTACAATTAATTTCTGAAAACCTCTTCTGTCTGTATATTTTAAAATACTGAATATGAAATACTTTGTTTAGCCCTAGAACTTATTATTGCTTGAAGGTTTTTTTTGGGGGGGGAGGAGTGTTAACTAAGAATCTCTTGATTTGGTATTTTTAATTCAGATTCTCATGCTCTATGTGTTTGACTCGGACCTTTATTTTTTTACTCTGGTGTATGTACCCTTTATGCTTTCTTTTTTTTAAAAGTTGAGGGTAAACGCCTGTTATGTAATTAATGAAAACTGTTGAAACTATATGACTACTGTGTTAAATGTGTACTGAACTCAGGTATTCAAATCACACGTACTAAAAGGTGATGAGAATCCTAAGCTGGATGTCATGCATTTCTTCACTCTTTAGCCTTCCAGGAATTCCTGTGAAGCAACTTGATGCCTCTATTGGTTGGAGGAGCAACAACAAACTCGCTGTACAGGCAGTGCAAAAGTTTTGTAGATAAGATACTTCTTTCAAACTGAATTTACCTATTTCTTTCTTCTTTTTTTTTTTTTTTTTTTTTTTTAAATCTCTCTCTATGCTCTGTTGGTTGTGCAAGCAGTTTTGTTAATCCCATAGTGTACCTCAGTTGTCAGGTTCTAGTACTAAGTTTTTATCACTCGGGCAGCAGCGCAGGCTGGGAGCTGTGAGTGCTGCCGTGCACAGCAACAAATTGCACATTACGGCCTCTCATCAGTTCTGTAAAGGCATTTGCATTGTGGCTCAGGTAACTGCTGATGAGGAGTTCCCAGTATCTGCTGAGCAGTATCTGCTTGTGTGGAGACTTCTCTCAGCTTATTCTGTGCATCTGGTAAATACTGCCATTTACATAAAGATGGAAGTTGTTATTACACTTGAGTTTGACTTTAATGCTGTATTTTAACTGCAGTTGTTCTAATATTGATTGCCAGTTTACCAGCTATACTGTTCTATAGATGAAAATCTTGCTTCATTCTAGTACAAATTTCATTATAGAGCAGTTTTCTATTGTTTCTGTACAAGCATTCTAAACTGTTAATGCTGTGAAGTTTCTGGCTTATATTGTTTTAAAATAATATTTTCAGATGTTGAGTGGTAACTTTTAACTTGTTCTACCTGTGCAGCTCTGGTTATTGAACAACAGAAATGCATGCCAGTACAAAACTTGATGTAATACACAAGCAGCTCATCAGTTGTGGTAGAATGCCGTGTGAATGAAACAAGCAGAGTGAATTCTTGCAGTATTTCTCTAGGACATTAGCAATATTTTAAAGAGACCAATCACCATGTTTTAAAAGTTGTGCCATTTTGGACTCTATTGGGAGTGTGCGTACTCCTCCAGTGAATTTTATATTAAGGAAAAAAAAAACTAAGAAAAATAATTTTTACCTTAGACAAGATTCTAAATTACATGTCCTTGTCTGATGGTCTACCAGTAGATAGATGCAGCATGTGTATCCATTTTTGCCTTTGGCATTCGCAACAAAGATATTCCCAAAATGTCCCAGGCCTCTGATGTTCAAGAGGACTAAAGATAAACCGTTCATTTCATGTGGTTCAGTGAATAAGGTTGCAACAATAGCTCTTGACTTTTGGTTTGAGGAGAGATGGAGGATGCTATGTAAAATCTAATTGTTTATTGCGTGCAAATCCAACAATTTGAAGCTTTACTTAAAGATTTGGCATCATTTAAGACATGTTCTGACTTTAAAACCAGATTTCATACAGACTACATTCTGAATCCCTCTCATATGACAAGACTGCTACCTGAATGATTTTCAGAGATGAAGATCTAGAATTTTCAAGCTGAACTTGAAATGTTAACCATTTTTCTAATTTGTGTTTATTTTTCTGTGTGTGATGTTTTTACAATAATAGTAAACTATGTTAACCATAAATGTTGGTAGTTACTTTCCTGACTTCCAGCAAACACAAAATGAAAAACTTTGCATATCTACTTCAATGTTCTGGAGAGATCAGGATAAGTTACAAGGGCTACTTAGGACCTTTCTCAGTTTCCCTCAGCTTTAAAGGTATTTTGTTACAATGACTGTCTTTATCTCATGGGCAAAATAAGAAAGGTTACTTCAGTTCACTGGATTTGTCCAAACATTTGCCACAGGGACAGTGTGGAATTTGGACTTCTTCTCATGTCCTAATCCAGTATGGAGTCCTAAGTAGTAAGCCTATCTCAACTAGATCCAGAATTGTCATTCCTTTTTATCCGCTCCAAAGATTCCCAAGGTGTTTCAGAACTGGAGCTTAAAGGAAAAGTGTTTTTCCTTGAAATTCTTGAGATTGCCTTTCTGTCCTCTCCATGGCACTATTAGTGCCCTCTCGCATAGCTGACACATTGCTGCAGAGTGCTCATCCACCCCAAAGCTGGTAGGTTCTTTGCTAGTGCAGTTTTTGGTCAGACCAGCTCCCTTTGTGGAGCTTCAATAGTTACATGTGCACTGGGGCTGATACAAGATAAGAGATGACAAAGAGCAAAATGCGGCAACCCCAGGGTCTGAGAAGCAGTAGGACTGCATCCTTCTTTTCAGGTGATTGTCTTAAGGTGCACTTCAGGCAATCTGTCCATTTCCACACAGAGCAAATGATAAATCTGACCCTTTAAAGTCAGACTTTTCTCTTGTATATTTGTTTGCAATGTACCAGTGCCTGAAATAACCTTGCAGAGCCTGAAATTGTTTATCAGAAGTAAACAATTACTCGGGGGGGGGGGTGTGTGGTGGTGGTGGTGTATTTATTTTTATTGCTTAAAGCTTGTTCTTTCTGAAATTAAGATTTTTTTACTTATTTTTTTACTTGGTTTTTTTTTTATGATGAACTTTTTTAGAGAGCAGTTTGTATTCCTTTCCTGCTTTGAAGGAACAGTGTATGTTTCGTGTCATTCAGTGTCCTCTTTCAAAGCGTGTCTGGCACTTGTGTACCAAAATGATCAGAATTTTCTAAGTGTCTGTGGCCACAACTGAGTGTCTGATGCCCCTTGACTGTGTGGCATTAACACTGTTCAGGATCCGTACACGAACTGTCCTATTGATTCTCTTGTGTGCTAGACTCATACAGAATTTAACAGATGGACCTTTTTAAGTTAACAATTTCCTACCTGCTCTCTGTTATTTGTGAAGAAACTTTTTTCCTGTTGGTGTACCTGCTGTATTATAGACCAAGAAGTAAAACCTGAGTTGTTATAAATGTTGTTGATCAACATTCCTATTTCTAAGGAATTAAATAACTCTTGAACCACTTGTGGAGCTTCCGTTCCACAGCAAGTGCATAAATAGTGTCATTTAATACGTTTTTCATTATGGACAAACTTCAACAAGCTTTTGATTTCACTCCTGAAGTGATCTGGTAATGAAAATATTTATGCATCCCAACCATAGTATGTTTGAAAGAGCCAGTAATCTTCTGATGCGTTACAAAACGGGGGCTTTAGGTTCATGCCTAGATTCTGCATCACCTGCTTACCACGCTCATAAATGGGCTGATTTGAGTGTTTTCCAGTTCTCAAATGGGAGTAATATATCATTTCTTAGAAGGAATCTCAAGGTATTCTGTTCTTATCCTTTTACTTACTATATTGAATCACTCTGCTAAAGTTTTGTTCCCGTGGTTCTGGAGTGCAGACCTTGGGTGATATGGCAGAGGAGCGCGGGGAGCCTGGCTCAGAGCAGTTTCCTCTCCTGCGTTGCTGAGCCCCCTCCGCCGTTTGCCGCTGGTCACCGGGTGTTGTGCTCTGACCCACATTCACCCCCCCGCTAGCCCTGTCCTCTGGCCCTCCTCCAGCCTTTGCAGCGCTGCTCCAGTTTATAGGAGTCTGCAGCAAATACGCAAACAGCGCGAAAGCAAAGAGGCTTAGAATCAGGTCCTTCTCTCAATGCTTTTGTTCTTTTGAGGGGATTTGTTTCATCTTCAGGCCCCATCGTGCATATAGAGCTGTAAGATCTGTGGTTTTGTAATGGGATTGAAGGAGAGCTGGAGTACAGCTAAATGGAGGGTATGAATCTGGTACGTGCCTGAAAAAAATAAGATGGTAAACTTGTTTCAAGGAATTATGAAGTTGAATTTATACCAAGAGAAAACTAAATAGGTTAAGGTTTTAGAGATAATTCTAGAAGGCCTCTTGATCATGTGGAATAGCGTCCCGAAACATCAAGTGGTGTAATTGTTAATTGCAACATACCACTCCTAGTAGGTCTAAAAATTAGTTATACCTCAGCGTGTAGTTCAGTGCCATGGTTTAGTGCATGAGAAGGTTGTGATCTATCCAGAAAACACACTTGTGACTTTGATATCCACGACTGGTGAGATTGTCCTCTGATTGTCCTCAAGACCAGGCTGGATGAGGCTTTGAGCAACCTGGTCTAGTGGGAGGTGTCCCTGCCCATGGCAGGGGGGTTGGAACTCAATGATCTCTAAGGTCCCTTCCAACTCTAACCATTCTATGATAATATAACTATATTATGGTGTTTAAGAGGACCGGCAAACTTACCAGGCATATGAACGAGTTTATCACCTCTCGGCCCTAATAACTACAGTAGATCTTAAGAACTTATTCTTAATAGCTTGTTTCAGTTTTCTACTTCATGTTTATGTGACATGGAAGCGCAGTAGCATTGCTAGGTGTGCCTGTCAGCTGAAGCTGGCAGAACCTTTCCCTACAGTTGTGACACCGCACTTGTTTCTTTGGATACAATGAAACTGGTTTGACATTTTTAAACGCCAGCTAGATATTAACACTTAAAATAGCCAACATGTACAAAAAGGATGAACAGGTAAAATACTTTGTATAGAAAAATTGCTTCCTTTAAAAATTGCTTTAAGTGTATCTTTCTATGTGTGGAGGGGGTAATGGAATTGTTTTTAGAACTGCTGTATTATTTTCACAACTTTCAGGCAGTGTTCTGTATTTGTGCTTGAAAGCTATATTTAGTACTGGGGGGGGTGGAGTGTGGAGTGTGTTTTTTCTTAAACACACTTCTTGCAATAAAGTTGGGAGACTTATGCCTAGGTGTGGAAATTGGTTACATCAATGCATTTTAAAAGTTGAACTTTTTTTCTTTGCAGGTGCACCTGTAGAGACTTCTCCAGAGGAGCAGACAGCCTCTTGTGAAGGTAATTCCTTTTGTGTTCTGACACTATAAAATGCAGCTCCATTAAACTTCATTTTTAAAAACTTATTGCAAAGTTTTTTTAAAAATCTCTGAACCTTTTTCAATCTTCATTCTCTTTATCCTCATACTGCTCTTGTAAGGCAGTGTGATTATCTGTGGTTATTTACAATTTTATAGCCAGCTGAGCAAGGCATGTGAAGATCAAATGGTTTATTGAAGGTCATAAAGCTTGCATGAAGCAGGATTTTTAAAATTGAATCTGTATATTAAATAGCATTGGCAAGTGCCCAAACATCTGAACTATCCTTTAATTAATTTAGTCACCCTGTTTTTCTTTGTTCTTGATATTATCATGGTAAATATGTGTCCTTAATGATTCCTTTTTTTCTTTTTTTTCCCCTAGGTTCAAATGCTGCTGTTAACATGGAAATTTCAGAATCTGTTGGTAAGATGAGAATTGTTCCATTTCACTGTGATAGTGCTATAAAATACTACTAAAGTGCTTTTGCTGAATCATTGCAAACACAGTTGAAGAATACCTTCTTGAGCCTTTGCATTTTTGGTCTTCACTAATTTTTGTCACGTCTCTACACTTAGATTGGGAAAGAGGTAATTGAACACCAGTATGCATTGACAGGTGCAATTGGATTACTTGGACACTGAAAAAGCATCAGTGCTTTATTAAAAAATAATTATTACAGACAATCCCATCAATGTGTGTGAAATGGTGATTACAAAAGTGTTAAAGTGATCAGTAATACAAGCAATCAGAACATGGAAATGGTATATTTCTCCTTGTATTTATATGGTTTTTGAGAGAACTTAAACCATTATCCCTCCCCTTTTCCTTCCAAACGTATGGTGTCATATTCTGTCTGGATTCAAACCAGCATGATGGTTTGAGTGCATCTTCAGATTTGTTTTTTCCTTGTAAAATTGTTGCCCTGTTAAAACAGAAGTCTCTTAATCCCTGTGAATCATAGTTTTCTGATGTCAGCACAAGCTAGTTTGAAAGCTCCTGGAAATAATCATTTCAGAAACAAGAGGCAGTTGTCCACTTTAACTATCCAGACGGTTCATGTCTTCATATATAAAGTCCTTTGATTGCATCTTGGGGTGGGGGGTTTTCTCTGTAGTCATTGCTTTTAATTTCATTATCTACTTGAATAACCATCTAACTGGTTAATTTTTAGTGGAAAATGGAGAGACAGAAATGTCTCCGGAAGAGTCATGGGACCACAAAGAAGAAACAAGTGAAGCAGAGCTAGGAGGTGGTCCCACAGGGGATGCAGGGCCTTCTGAAGAAAGCGCTCAGGAAATGATGGAAGAGGAGGAAGAAATACCAAAACCGAAATCCGTTGTAGCACCACCAGGCGCTCCTAAAAAAGAGCATGTAAATGTAGTATTCATTGGGCACGTAGGTAAGTTGTAAGTGAATGTAAAAATAATTGGATATTCGTGTTGTTTATTATTTTGAACTTGGAGGATTAGAAATTAATCCTGTTCTTTGTAGGGATGTATGTGTTCATCATGTCTTGAGGTTAATAGGAGCATTCATCCTAACGAAGCTGCTCTGGAAAAATTAAAAAACTTAAGCTCTTTCAGGGAAGAATACCAAGGATAGAGTGTTTGTGTTCCCTTGGACACAACAGTGTCTGTGCTCATGATTTCTCAAGTAGCTGCTCTGTTGAGTGCTGAAGTGACATATCTGTGTTTATGATCCAAAGAACAAAATTGGAAAGCAGTGCTCCTTTTCCGATTGTTTTAAATATTTTCAGAGGGTTCTTATTAATTGTTATTAAATTCAAAAATTATTCTTCAAAAAATTAAGAATTGTAGAGCTATAAACAATAGATGAACATAATGCAGGGTTAAAAGAAGCATTTATAGCAAAATGTCCCAATTAAATAGCTTCAACAAGCTTCAGAAACATCTTAAGTGTCAAAGATACAGCAGAATTTTTGAATCATGAGTTTTACAGGAAATTCTGTATTTTCATTTGTACAGTCTCTTACCACCTTACAAATTCTGTAGCTTAGTCCTCAGGTAAATTCAAAACGGAGTCACACAAAGTAAAGAGGCAGTGGGCAGAGGTATATCCAACATTGAAGAGCAGCCTACAGAAGTTAGGGACAAGGGAGAAAGGACGCAGGGAAAGGGATTTTGCAAGAGCTTCCCACGCTCTTAACCCGCACTTTTGCTGGGTCACTGCTTTTTGGGTGGGTTTTTTGTTATGGATAATGCCAAGTTTATATGTATGAAAACATAATTTTCAGAATTCGGTGTAATTGAATTGACAATGAATTGTTGTGGAAACAATGGAAGCTGGGTGGTGCTTAAAGAAACCTAGATTACAATTAAAAAATATGTCTTTGGAAATAATTTAGATTACCTTGTTCATAATTTTCTTCTTTTCTATGATTTTCTTTTAAATTGTGAATGGCTTTTTTCTTTTAGATGCTGGCAAGTCAACTATTGGAGGACAAATAATGTAAGGAAACCTAAATAAAATTTGTAGATTTCCTGTTCTTTCTTGTGAGTTAAAAATACGCTAAGTAAAATGAGTAATATTTTCTTTATGGCTTTAATAAAAATAGATTAATATTTTTATAATAAATTTTTTTTGTTCCCTGTCAACTTAGTTGCTGTCTTTGGAATTTCTTAATTCCAGAAGATCTAATCTTACCACTACAGGAGTTTCACTTACTTAATGGAAACAACTATGCAAAAATATGCATTATTAAATTAAAAAAAGCAGAATCCTTTTCTCAGAACATGACTCTGTTTTTCTTCATAATTTTAGAATGCTATTTGAAACTGCTTTATATCCTTTGTTAAACTTTGTCCTTTTTGTGAAGATAAAAAAAATATTGAGTAGCCCTATTCCCTGGTGCTAACATTGTCAGGCATAATTTGATTTCAAAATGTGACATTATAATAGTTAAACTTTTAAGTCTATTTTAGAAACAGTATCTAGAGACTGCAATATTTTTATGAGACAAAAGTAAATGCAGCTAGATCTTATGATTTCTAAAAAAAAAAAAAAACAACCAAGAAGTGGAACGTGTGGAAGCAGTACGTGAAGAATTAGATGCTATCCCACTGATGCAAAGTATTTCTATGATTTTAAAATAATAGTCTCAGCAAAAGTGGGAGGTCTTTGTCTTGGCATTTTCGTCTTGTTTTGTTTTGACCAAACTGGAATGTTGGAATTGTCATGCTACATTTAACCTCGCAGTTCATACTAGAGCAAATTAGCATTTTATAATCTGAAGTGTCTGAGTGTTCTCCTTGTACAAGGGGATGCCTATTCTTAACACTCCTAACAATGTGTTATGTTCCTAAAGCTTATTGTGGTCTTTTATTTTTGCAGAATATCCCTTTGTTGTAAAGAAAAAAAAAAATTATGCTTGTACCAACTTTTTCATTAACCCTTTATTTACTGTTACAATTAATTTTCCTTATAAACCAAGTAGATTTCTGTTACTAGATCGGGTAGAAATATCTGAGGGAAAACGTGTGAAACTTGTAATATAATAAAACTGTACACTACTCACCTCTTAATAACTGAAAGATCTCTCTTAAAGTATCAGCTTCCTTGTTCTGTCTGAGAAGACTGAAATAAAAAATATTTTTCTTTACATTTCAGAAGTGTGAAAGGGTTTTGTGGAATATTCTCCTATCACAATTTTTACTTAATTTTGAAATATTGGATTAGTGTCAGAAATGGACTTAACAGAGGTAGTTTCTTTTCAAACTTGCAGAACGTTTTACAATTAGGTTTAAAAAAAAGATATTCCTCATACTTCTGCAAAAGCGGTACTGGTGTACTTTGACATATCAGATAATGGTGTAGGTTTTTGTGGAGAAAAAATTTCACTGCTGCTCTCATCAGACTGTTCCAGTTTTCCGAAATAATCTCTAGGGATTGTATAAATATTTAACTATTTGGAACTATGTTTCTGCTTATGTAAAACTGCATTATTTTTTTTTCTCCCCCCCTCTTCTTAGGTATTTGACAGGAATGGTTGACAAAAGAACACTTGAAAAATATGAAAGAGAAGCTAAAGAAAAAAACAGAGAAACATGGTATGAACTTATTGAAGACAGTAGCATGCTTTTCTCTTTGCACTGTGATGAAAATGGGAAACTGATTTTTAGTCTCTGTCTCTGTAGCACTGGCTTCCTGCTGGAATGGGTTTCGAGTTTGGGGAGAGGAATCTCTTGTTTTCCTCCAGTATTTCTTTAACTAAAACTATAGGAAACGATGCCATTCACATTGGAACAGGTTTTGCTGCTGCTTTTTTTTTTTAATTTTTATTTTCTTTTTGGTAGATCAGTGCTTTACATTCCAATGCTTTGGTAAGCCTAGTTGTCTGGTAAAGAGGAATACAAAGCAGACACTTCTCTCAGGCAGCTATTGGGGTCATTCTATCTGTATGTCTTGTCACCAGTAAACAGCAGAGAGGTATCTAAGGGAGAGAGATCAAAGCTCTCGGTTTGGCAGGCATGAGAAGAGAGCAAGTGAATAGTTTTGGCTGTAACGTTTATTCATGTAAAAATGAGATATAAGATAGGGTCCACAGTTTTTAAGTTTCCTCGAGGCAAGAGGATGCTGCTGTTGTGTGTGGATTTTGGGGGGGGGGCTCTTGTTTGTGTTGAGTTTTGTTGGTGGTGTATTTTGTTTGGTTGGCTTTTGGTTTTGTGCATGTGTGTATATATACAGCAGATATAGCAGCATGCTATCTCCTTCGAACAACTCCTGGAAAATTGGTTTTCCTTTTGGAAGCTTTCCATTTTTAGCTCTGGTGGAGGAAAATAGGGGTTCATAGGGCTCTGGAAAAGAAGTAGCTATAGACTTCCTTAGGGATAGAGCAGCCATGGAGAACTCAAGGGATGGGCATTGACCTGAACTAATTGTATTATGGATGAGAGGGGAGAACAGAAAGGGTGACATAAGTTCTTTTTGTGAAGAAAGCATCATCTCCCTGTGGGGAGTTGACCACAGTTATAAATATTTTGGGACCATCCTCAAAAACTCTGGACACCTCAAAAAACAGATTTCCTCCTCCTCCTCTTTTAGAGGGTGAGTTGCAGGAAGTGCCTCTTTGAATGCTATTTTTATTCTTTAAAATATGTCATGATATACAGTAGAAAGTATGATGTACCTCTGTGTCAGTATCGAAGACCTTGTCAGCTCACTTTGTATATTGAGAGTCTTGAAGTTTCAGCAGTTTTTACTTTGTGATTGAGAAAATTCTGTACTGTAGTGCAGAGTTGACATTTCAGTCAGAAATGCATCTTTCCCTGAAACCCCCGATATGTGCAAAAAGGACATCCCATCCAGCTACCACACATAGATTCCTGCTCGACTCATGTTACCTGAGTAAAGCCTGACCTTCGGCTTGGCTGAAATTTTCCAGAAACACAGGTCACAGTGGAGATTACAACGCATGTAACACACATACTGGTACAAATCAAAAGCCATCTAGTATTTAGATCTTGATGAGTGACAAATGGTTACTGCCTGGGGAAGACTGTGATTATATATCCATTATTCCTGACTCTAGTGCTTTCTCTGACTCGGGGAACCTCTTGAGCTGGAAAGGACATCTTTGTGTTTAATAATCCCTGATGCTCCCTCCCTGATCACTGGTCAGCTGAGTTAGCAGTGTCTCTTCAGACATGATCCAGTCAATACAAAAGAAAAGCTAAAGATCTTTCTAAGCAGCTGTTAATGGTGAAAAATATTGGTATGGTAAGCCAGTTCAGTTTAGGTATTACTACTTTTCTTCTCCTTAGTGAGAGTGTTGATTTTTTTTTTTTTCTCTCTTTTCTATTCACCAAAGCCTGAAGGAGCTAAATAATCATTTTTTGAAATTTCAGTTCATCTCTCTAGCTTAGATCTAACTTGTTTGTCAATGGCTAATGGCTAATTAGGAGATATGATCAAAGTATCAAAGATGGGGGGAATAAAGGTGGTGTCTATATCCAACTTATGTTTAATATGTGCAAATAAATTACAGCTAATAATAATAGATCTCATAATATGAATATTTGCATATTGGAACTAATTTTTTAATAAATTATGCTGAGAGAGAGGAATTGTTTTCCGTTTGATCCAGAGGTGTTTTTCAAACTGAGGCAAAGCTTAAAGTATTTGAGGCTAGATCATGCCTGGAGAACTTAGTAATTTAAAATAGTTTTTTAGAATTGCATCCTTCTAGGTGTGTGAGGGAGAGCTAGCACTGGGCACTACAGCTCACTATATATATACAAAACAGTAAGAAGTCACGATAGGTCTTAGAAATGCTTAAGTTCAGTAATGCTAAGGTGGTTAGAATAGTTGAGCAGGAAAAAAAAGACACTTTATGATGAACGAATCATCATACATAAATTTAGTAAAAATTAATACAAAAATGGAATATTTGCATTGGTTTTTTTTTTTAGGTACCTTTCATGGGCCTTAGACACAAATCAAGAAGAACGAGACAAAGGTAAAACAGTAGAAGTGGGTCGTGCCTATTTTGAAACTGAGAAGAAACACTTCACTATTTTAGATGCTCCTGGGCATAAGAGCTTTGTTCCAAATATGATTGGTGGGGCTTCTCAAGCTGATCTTGCTGTGCTGGTAAGGACAAACCAGATTCTTTTATTTAGAATATACTGTGGAATTAAGCTTTTGATTTTTATTTTTTGTTTGCTTATTTACTCTTGATTAGTTATAGTGGGCAAAATTTTCAAATATTAAGTCTACCAATTTGAGTGGGTTTTGCAGTAAATTAAGAGCTTCATAAAATTGTCCATGGGTGTTGTGTGATTTTTATGTATGTCAGTGCAGAAACTAATGCATAATATTGAAGATATACCAGTGCGTTTTGAAAGCTTTTACCAGTTGATTACCCAAAGTTATTTTTGAATAAGGCAGGATTATCCATTGTCAGTTCTTCTGTTGTGAGAATTGTAGAACTTTTAATTTGTATGTGTGTTTTTAATTAGGTTATTTCTGCAAGAAAAGGAGAGTTTGAAACTGGATTTGAGAAAGGTGGACAAACAAGAGAACATGCCATGTTAGCAAAAACAGCAGGTGTAAAACATTTAATAGTTCTTATTAATAAAATGGATGATCCAACTGTAAACTGGAGTAATGAAAGGTGAGTTTAATATTACCAAAAAATCTTAATTTTAAAAAAAAAAAACCAAAAAAAAACATTAAATGATAGGAATTATTTTATTTCAGTAAGTAATTTTTTGCATCCCATTTTTGTTGAAAGAATGGTGGACTAAAGACAGAGGTTATCAAAACTGGGGAAACCAGCAGCATAGTGCCTAGGACAGTGCTTCCCAACTAAGCTTGAAGTTCTGCACTACTTATAAACATCGACTTCAACTGTTTGGATCTGTGCAGCCATATTTAACAAATCCATGGATTAATTGTTGACTTGGAAACTTTCTATTGAACCTAAAAGGAATTGACTCTGTTTTCAGTAGTTCAGTCTGCCAGATTCTTAATTGCTTGGCCACGTTTTTGTTAAATTCCTGGCTTAGATTTGGTGAGAACAGCATTATTGTGTTCACCCTGTATTATTTAGAGTTGTTCTTTTATGATAAGCTGAATCAAATAATCAAATGTTATTTTAAAATGGTTTGTGATCACAGTCTGAGAAGGGGGGAGGGAATAAATCTTGCAATTATACAGGTCAGGTAAAAATAACTAGGAAGTCAATATGTAATATTTAAGTAACTTATAAAAACTACTAAGTTATTATTTTCTACCTTAAACTGAAATGTTACTGAAGAGTTTTAATTTTCCTAAGTGTCAAAATTTAGGTCTTTCAATGGCTTCTGTCTCATCTTTCTTCTCACCCCTTTAAGCTGGATGCTAAAAAGTGTAACTTAGTCCTTCCCTAGAGATACTTGTGTAATGACTGGATACAGTTTTCTTCTACAGTGTATTAAGAGTTGTCAGAGAACTTGCTGTGCTGTCAAGAATCGTGAAAGTTTTTGTGGAAAGCTATGAGGGACTATGCAACCATACAACATCAACCTCATTCACTAAGAGAAGAAGGCCTGCCCAATTGTGCTGTCTTGCTTTTCCCAACCTTCTGACACTGTTAAATTCAGATGAAACTGACTGAGGGGAAGAAATGTGATAGAAATAAATAGCATTAAGTCTTAGGGAATTATGTAGGAGATGAGAGAAGACCAAGCCACCACTGAAGTGAAAGCCTGCAGCATGACCTCAGTAACTGTGTGCTTGGTCTGTCCTGTTATCTTGGCCTGGATCTCCTGCTTAAAAGCAGACATAGCATGTGCTGCTGCTTCTCCAGCCCAGTGATTGAGGGATATGGGGAGAACTGATGATGCTTTATGGAGCAGAGGAATGAGGGAGAATAAACAATACCAAGTTGTGCTGGAAGATTGGGGAGAAGATGTAAGTAGGCCACTAAGTTGTGTTAGGTTTGCTTGCTGCTGCTCACAGAATAACTTCATTGATGAAAATTAGATGTCTGGTTTTCTTGGTGGTGGTGGTGGTTTTTTTTAAAGCACAGTATTATGTTATGCTGGAATAATTGAAGTTTATCTTGATCTGCTTGTCATTTTAATAGATATGAGGAATGTAAAGAGAAACTGGTGCCATTTTTGAAGAAAGTTGGCTTCAATCCCAAAAAGGATATTCATTTCATGCCCTGCTCAGGACTGACTGGAGCAAACCTTAAAGAACAGTCAGAATTCTGTCCTTGGTATATGTATGTATCTTAAATTGAACAACTTTGTATATTTGCTATATTTCAATAAAAGTAAATGTTACAGTGCAGCTTGGAAGAAGTGTAGCATGGTGTATTGCAGCTGTGTTCTAAAGTGCTTGAGGAAATACAATTGTATTGTAGGGCTACAAGAACACAGCCAAGCAATGAGCCAAATAAAAGCATTTGCTAACTGGCAGTTCAAGTTAGCAGATTCTGTAATAGCAGTATTCTTTAGCTTTGCAAGTTTGAGTGCCATACTAGCCCTTGAATTTTCCAGTGGTGGTGCAGTTGGCACGTTGCTAGAATGAGTAACTGTTTGATGTGAACAGTTTGCTTGAAGCTGTACTATAATTAGTGACACGCCATGTCTCTCACTGGATGTCATGTTTTCCAATATCGTTCATGGCAGTTAAAACCGATTAATGAAAATCATGTTTGGACCAAGCTTACAGTTTTGTATTTCCAAAACATGTTACACATCTACAAGATTCTCAATGGAATAATTAATTTGTATAAAATGTGACTGTAACATAACTTAAACTAAATGCAGTTCCTGGGTATTAACATATTAGTTAGGGTAAAGTGCACACTAATGATGGGAAGTTACGATAGATTTAACTGTCTTAGAGGTCATTGTTCTTAATGATGATAGAATAAAAATAATTCCTTTTGTTGGACTGCATTTATCCATTCTGAGTAATTGTTAAATAGAAGGGTACTCACAAAATTGAAAAAAATGCTTTCTGCTCTTTTAGTGGATTACCATTTATTCCATACCTGGATAATTTGCCAAACTTCAACCGTTCAGTTGATGGACCAATCAGGCTGCCAATTGTGGATAAATATAAGGTACAAATTAAAATAATAGGGTTGGAAGTATAAGTTGACTGTTATCAGAAAGCAGTAAATGGACTATTTTTAGAGGGTATCTTTTTTTTTTCCTTTGATATGTCTACATTTAGAACTGTAGAATAGAGATGGGGAGGGGAAGTAAATTATTTTGGCATTATATGAGACTCTTAATCTGTAATCTTTCATGAGAACAGTTTCCAAAACATTAAGTGTAGTGGTGCTAAATTACTTCATAGGGTTAAGTAATCATGCTTAGAGTTAAGTCATAAATAGAGCAGACTCTTTAGAAAAATGTTTTAAATTTTTATGTTTGTGGGTTTTTTTTTTGTGGAGGATATGGGCACTGTGGTCCTTGGGAAGCTGGAGTCGGGCTCTATTTGCAAAGGACAACAGCTTGTGATGATGCCAAACAAGGTATGGTAAGGTTTAGATATTAAAAAATGTTACTACCCTAAAAAAGAGCTTGATTCTTAAAGATATTCATTGCTTTAAATCAGAAAAAATTCTATTGCTCATTTGAATACAACTAAGCTTTCATGTTTTACCTGGGTGATGTTTCCAGGGCAGGAGGTGTGTGTGTATACTTCCTTAGCATTCAGAACTCGGGTTGCTTTTAAGGTAATTTAACAGACAGTGGCTTTTTATAAAACTGCTTGACACACATCTGACACCCATTTTATTTTGGGGTTGATTAGGAGAAATTAACAAATTGTAAATGGCTTTTAAATGTATTCAGTAAATAGCCAGTACTTTTGATTTTGATGACAAATTTTTTTTTTTCTTATTACTTGGGCAGCTAATGAGGATTGAACTAAAATTTCAGGAAGTCAGAACAGTAGACCATTTTTCTGAAACTACTCTTCTTTTTTTTTTTTTTCCTAACTTCTTTGCCTTTCCAGTATTTATTTTCTGTTGGTATCTAGTACTGCGTAGATACAAAAATCAGAAGAGAGGTTATAACGTACAGGAACGTTAGGAAGTACATTTTGGTGTTTGCTTGGAGAGTATTCATTAATACACCTTTGGTATTTTTTATCATCTTCTCCAGGAAGTCTTGTAGAATTTTGGGATTCTAGGGCTTCCTGGATTGTGTTAATATTCAGACTGTTGTATTTTGAATGTAATGAGTCTATACAACAATGTGGCTTTTGCACTTTTGGTAGATAATATGCATCCTTTATATCTCTCATCACTTTATACATTTTAAACTCATTTCACTTTGAGAAATAGTGGATATTTTTGAAATTTGCTTTCCATTGATTATACTCTAGAGAATACGGTTAAAATACATTTGATTAACTATGCTATTTTAAATACTGGTAAGTCATAATTCAAATATTCTAAATGTTCTGAAGCTTGCAGAACCAAATATAATGAATTTAAACTGTAATGGAGTTATTTATTGAAATCTTGTTGTATTAAAATTATTTTGTACCAGACTAGAATATTCACAATAGAAAAATGCATTTTTGCTTTATTTAAGCACAATGTGGAAGTTCTTGGAATCCTTTCTGACGACGTAGAAACTGATTCAGTAGCCCCAGGTGAAAATCTAAAGATCAGACTGAAGGGAATTGAAGAGGAAGAGATCCTTCCAGGATTTATTCTCTGTGATCCCAACAACCTGTGTCATTCTGGACGCACGTTTGATGCCCAGGTAGAATAACTGGCATTTAATTGCTGTATAGATGGGTAAAAAGCATTGAAATATTTTGCTTGTGCTTCACCCAATCTAAATTTCAGTAGTTTGATGTTTCATTTCAGATTTCTTATCCGCTATCATATCTCTAAATTGACAATAACATAGATACCTAAGACTCTGACATTATTAATTTGGTTTTTTAAAATATAATTTGTTTTAAATGTGACTTCTCAATGAAGGTTTTAGTTACCTACAATCATGAAAGCAAGATATTGTTATGCCAATTCTTTATGCTTTCATACTACTAACAACTTGGATATAAATTTTGTTTCTTTCACAAAAATTTGTTACGTGTGTATTGTTCAACTGTACTTCTTAATATAGTTCTGTATTTGTTTATTCTCTGCTCTTTATAATGGAAATAAGGAAAAATGCACTTATTTTTAATTGTTTTACAGATAGTGATAATTGAGCACAAATCCATTATCTGCCCAGGTTATAATGCTGTGCTGCACATCCACACCTGTATTGAAGAAGTTGAGATAACAGTAAGTGTCCTTTTAAGTTGTGATGTGAATATAGACAATCCACCTGTTGGGATAAGGAGTTCTGTCATGGTGTACATCTATAGAGCAATAATGCAACAAAGCTCCAGCCTTGAATGGAATCTTTGGTCAGTACCAGAACATAACCAAAATGGCTGTAGCTGTTAGCATAAGCCTTCTGACAAGTGTGGTAAGTCATGATTGACTCTCTTATGCAGTAAATCTTAGCAGGTTTTTCTTAATGTATTTTCTTTCGTAGATTACTTCAGTTCTGTCTAACCTTTATGTTAGCACTCGCAGTCATTTTTTTTTTTTTTTTTTTTTCTTATACAGGCCTTAATCTGCTTGGTAGACAAAAAAACAGGAGACAAAAGTAAGACACGGCCCCGTTTTGTGAAACAAGATCAAGTATGCATTGCCCGTTTAAGGACAGCAGGAACTATCTGCCTTGAGACATTCAAAGATTTCCCTCAGATGGGTCGCTTTACCTTAAGAGATGAGGGTAAGACTGCTTCATCAACAGTTACTGCTGCAAAAATGCAGTTATTTGAAAGAGGAGATCATGCATGGCTATGAGGTATTAAAATGCTGGTGTCTGGTGGAAATCACTATCTGGGTAACAATGGAAAAGTAAATCTAAGCAAATTGTTGCCATTGTGCAGAGTTCTGGCTACTAACAAAAAGTGCTTTATTTTAGAGGAATAATGTACAGAAATGTGCACTGTGAAACAAAAGGTTGAATTTGAAAAATTGCTAGCACTGTTTTCTTAATGCATCCTGGAATGTCCACCTACAATATGAATACCATAATTTCTCTATTTAAAGTTAGTGGGTTTGTACATTGGGCTTTAACTCATGCTCACCCTGGTAAAACTCATAGATTTGTGGGACGTATTTAAAATAAATTATCTTTAAAAGCAGTGAACATATCTAGTAGAATGATTCTGCCTTGCCTTCTCCTTGGATGAATGTAAAACAGGCTTTCCACAACCCACGTTGTATTCTTTGCTGTGAGAACAGCAGTTTGACTATTTTTAAGATTTTTTTGGTACTTTTAAAATACACTGGTGATTTCATTCTACAACACAACAGTTTATTCTCTGCATCATTTCTAGTACTTTGGAGAGCCTGTATTTTTGGGAGAAGTTTTCATGTTCTTAGAGACTTACACGTTCTATTAACAGTATATGTAACTGTACTGTTTATCTCCTTGGTTTAGGTAAGACCATTGCAATTGGAAAAGTTCTGAAACTGGTTCCAGAGAAGGACTAAGCATTTTTCTCAATGACCCCCGCACAATACTGTGAGGAAAATCGACTCTGCAAAAGCCTACTTCACACCGCCTTCTTATTTTCTGCCCATTGATAAACTTCTCCCCATATTTTGCAAAGACAAATTTCACAGCAAAGGTCCACATTATGTCAGCTTTCTCATATTGAGAGCTCTGCTATGCCACTGTTGAATTTTCCCAAAAAGAATTTTTTTTTTCTCCCAAATTCTGCTTCCTTGGAAAGATTCGGCAATAGCTTTGTAAGTGATGTGGACATAATTGCCTATAATTATGAAAATCTAAAGGATTTTTAATGTTTAATTTCCCCCAGCATATATATTAAGACCTCTTTTTTCCAGGCAGATCATTCAGAGTGTGCGAGTGTGTGTGCACATGTTACAAAGATGACTACCATGTTAATAAACTATTCAATTTGAAATCTTTTTCGGTATTTGAATTGCTTTTGAATAATGTTTTTTATCCAGATGTAACGCAGTTGCATTAGCTTTTTAACTTTCCAGTAACCTAGGTATTTGGTTACTTGGACTTTTCTAAACTCCTCAGCCTCCCCACACACACAGTTTTAAATGAGGCAATTGGGCACTCAACCAAGTTTGTATTAAAATAATTAGGTTTGCCCCTTCCCTTTGTTGAATGCATTCTTAAAATTAAAAAACATTCATGCAAATGTGGCACCTTCATTAGCTTTACATTTGTTAATATCTTTGGCAAATTTAGGATGACTTAACTTCATTACTAGACACAGTAAGTCAATTTTGAAGGTTAGAACTACATATTGTGACTTTATAAAAATTCAGCATTATTAAATTCTTAACTGCAGAAAATGCTAACAACCAGTAAATCAGTGAAACTTGCAAAAATAAGAGAATTTGTGGCAATAGTGCCTATTAGTATTTATAAGAGCTGCATTTTGTGGGAGAACTGGGCCAATTAAAAAGTGCCAGTTATATAAGTTACTCAGTTCACCCTGTCTTTAATTTAGAGGGCTGGATAATCCTTGCTGTTTTAAAGATCAGTCTGAACTGAGAGGGAGAAAGACTTATTTAAATCCCGAAGAGTTTGCACATACTGAAATATGGGAGGGTCAGAATCAAGCACAGTCTGTAAATTTTTGCATATCAAAAAGCAATGTAAGCTTATGAGGACCAGTGAAGTTTTTCTTGAGAAATTAAAGCAAAACTGGTTCCAAATAAAGCTTACTCAGTACAACTTGAAGGAGCTGCATAATAAAACCCTATTTAGCTGCACTTTGAAAATGGACTGTCTACAGTTGCTATCCTGATTCTAACAATTAGGATGAAGGCTAATGGATATTTTTTTTCATTTCCCAGAGTATTAGTAGTAACTATTAAAAGGTATCTTCAGAGCTTCTTCAGAATGTCTTAAGCTAAACGTTTTCAGTTGTACAATTGTGGCAAGCCCATCTCCTCCCCCAAAAGTTTACAGTCGAGTGACTGTATCTGAATTCACAGATAACTCAAAACTGAAACAGATTTACCTTTTTTGGTTTTTTTTTTTTTGTTTTGTTTGTTTCTTTGTAACTGTGGAACTCCCATTCATTTCACTTACAGCTACATTGTATGGACAGAAGAAGTTATTGTCCTTCAATTTCATATGACTACACTTGTAGCTACCGTAATGCATGGAATTTAAATAAATTTTATTATGTCTGCAAATCTCTGGGCTTTTATTTTTTTGGTAAATCAGAGTTTAAAAGTAACTTTTTTTTTTCCTGCCAAGTGAACAAACCCCACAGTTCCTTGGATCTTAAACTAATGGAAGAAATTAAAGCCAAGGAAACTTACTATCTTGTTCATATTCTGGATTGACTTAAGATTTCCACATATCTGACTGCTTTCTTGAAGTAAGCTCGTGGATTTGAAATGTGCAAAGACCATTGGAGAATACTTACATTTAGATTCCTAAATTGTTAAACTTTTAAAATGTTTTTTAAAAAATTGAAATGCATCTCAAGACTACATAATGCTCCAGTAGAATTTTTCCACTTTTGAGCAAACTTAATGAGGGATTCTAAAACTTCATTACTTGGAGGCTGGACTGAGTGTTTATTATTAAACAGAAAAATTGTCTGGTGGGTTGAAATACCAGTCTTAGCATTTCCATTAGTCATCCCAGCTAGTGCATTTGATTACCATTTCCATAAATCCAGTTAATGTCACCGTGTCTGTAAAGGGAGGCTAAATTATTTAAAGTTCGTTAACTGAATCTAAATTATACAATTAAAGATATTGCTAACCTGTAGGAGGTTTTTATTTGGGTATAAAATATTTGCGTTCTATAGAAAACATACTGATTTGAAACTGTAAGGCATAAATCTACACAAATTGGCTGCATTTTAGGTAGAAATGCTGAAAGTACATTATACTTGAAGAGTCCTGAGATTACATCTCAACTTTTTCATTTCATCTCCATTCTACATTTTATAGTCCCATTTTTACTACTGAGTACAGCTAAATCTAGATGAAAGAAGAAAAAAGATAATGTGGCTTTGTTTGAAATAAATACTATTTGCTGATTCACTGATGTAATAAACTTTTTTAAATGACCATTTTGAATACTTCCTTTTGTGAAAACATGTGGTGTGTTGCTTTGAAGATGGAAAAAATAAAAGGAGCTGTGCAACCACAACAGCTGAAAGGAAGGAAAAGGAGAAAAAAAAAAAAAAAAGGAAAAAGAAGAAATAGAAGTTGGATTGAAGCTACAGCAACCCTAGGAGCACTGCCAGTGTAGCTGTGCTAGTGTGCGATACCGGCAGAGTATTCCTGGGTCTTGGTGTGGATGTAACTCGCACCACCAAAACTGTGAGCATGTTCTGCAGAAAGGAGGGATTTGGGGATTTCCCCCCTCCACTATAATGACATTTACAGCATTCTGTATGTGCAGTGCAGTATCAATGAGGATCATCTCTCCCTGATTGTTGGCCAAAGTTTTTAGCGTAGGTATGGCTTAAGTGTATAGCCATGATGTAACTTAAAAAAACCATAAATTATAATTCTATAATTTAAAACCTTGTATGTCCTTGAACGGAAAGCTTTTGGTATATGTAACAATAATTAAATGTAAAAAAAAAAAAAAAATTAAATCCAAATGTGCAGCAGTACTAATTATTTTGCAACAGGAAAATAATTACTTGTTTCTGCAAGTTACAAGAAGTAAAGCACACTCAATGGAGGAATGGGTACACCAATCAGTTGACTAAATTGCCATCAACTACCTACTTGAAACCATTCCAGCTACCTTGGTCATCTTTGCAGACAGTCAGGAACTGATACACAAACATGATGGCACCAGTTTCCTGAGACACTTATTCTGGTACTAAATTGTATTCTTGAACAACAAGCTATTGGTGATGGTGTAATAGTGTTGTAAGAAAAATGGCTGCTTTAAGGAGGTTTATCCACGGGGATATTTGCTGGTCATGAATTTTATGCCCCTCCGCAGATTTTTTTTTTCAGTGGCATAAAAGCCCAGCAAAAATTGCTCAGTGAAGAACCTCTATTTCAGACTACTTAATGGCACCAGTCCATATGTTAAAAACTGTTAATTATGAGAAATGTGTTTTTATAAGTGTTTATTATTGAATATTACCTAAGAAAAAAAGATTGTTTCAATGTCCCAAGTATTTGATTCTGTATTATTCTGGCTTTTTGGTTCTTAATGCAGACTGTTTAAATGATGATGTTAAAGCAGATGAAATGTACTCCAGACAAGACTGTTTTCTTCCTGAACTGACACTTAAAGGCTCTTACTTATTCTGCTGTTTTTGTATACCCTATAGAGGATTTGGTAAAGAAAAATATACCAACAAACCTGGAGTTACTACTGAAGATTTTATATTGTGAACCTGTTTCTTTCCTTGTGTTTATTTTAATGCACTACAAACCTGACAAAACACTTCTTTTCCTCTGAAGAAATGCTAGAAAGGAGTCTAGTCTTAATATAAAATGGAAATTTATGCTAACAAACCCAAAATCTGGTGTGTGTATATGTAACTTTTAATAATACATTTCCTTTCACTGGCTTTCCTTCACAAAAAAAGTCTAAACTTCCAACATACATTGGATTTTTCCATATCTCCCCTCAGTTACATAGACCTAAAAAAGTCCACATATTTCTGAATAAGAACGATAAGAGACATGACAGACTAACTGTTGGATGAAAAAAAAGTTACTTGAGACTGTTCATGTCATCTGGTAAGCCTGTGGAACTGATGATAGGCAAAGGAAATAAGAAAACTTTGCAGCTTGTGTCACAAAGACAGGTGCCTCTGTGCTTCTGGGAAAGTAGTCTTTGAATAAGTGAATAACTTGCACGGTAAGCAGTTAATTAGATTATAGCTAGAGGCTTACTCTAGGCTTGCAAAAGAATACAATCTAAAGAAAAATAGTGCTTGAACTCCAGATCTAGCTGGGAGATTCTCTTCTGAGATCCCTTTTGTAAGGAACAACTCACTGGGGGTTTAATTTCTGCATATTCTTTTTGGTACTGTTGTTATGAGAAGTACCCTTCTAGAGACCTGGGATTTTTACATCAAATGATCTGGAGGAACACAAGCCTGGTACCAGAGCTTTTGGGATGCACACTAAAGGAATAATCTTAAACCTCAGAGACCTGTTTACAGCAGAAACAATTGCTACTTTTACATCCCTTTTGCTAGGAGGAAGTATAAAATTAGGGATATATAGAAACATCCTCCTAAATAAGTAATGAGGTAGAATGGCTTGTAATTCTGTAATTTTAAATCTTAGCATTTAAATAAGTGTGATAAATGGCTCAAGGGAAAATACATACTGTCATCATCTGACAAGGTTAAATTGAGAGCTGCAGCGGAATATGTTTAGTGTACAGCAGTAACACTGATAAAAGTAACAAACCTAATTTCCTTTGTAAGAATAGCTATTATTTGTGAACTTGCTAAATTAAAAACATAGTCTTTATATTGATCGCAGGCTGTATTAAGCTGAAATATCCAGAGATTAACTTATTTTTCCAAGACAGCTCTATTAGCTATGTCAAATATCTTTCAAGAGAAAATGATCATACTTAGTCAGTTGAATCACATCTAGTAAAATTTAGTCACGTCAGACTTAAAATCTTGCAGAAAAATGTACTTGGATAAGACTATTAGGTGAAAAATTTGAATTTGAGTCACTAATAATAGTCTCTTTAGTTTTATCCTGTCTATGCTGACCCAGTACAGTCAGGCTTCAAACATACTGTTCAATCATATCTTACAAGACTAGCCTGGCTTATTCAGAGATGTCCCAGTCATCTGACTTTTTCTGTTCTGTTTTAACATGACACGCTAATATGTTGATGTTTTATTAAAACATGGGTGCTCTAAAATATGCAAAGCCAATACAGAGATAGGAGCAAGGCTAATACAATTATCAGATTATAAAACACCAGGACTAATATCATATGTGTATGTTCTGCCACTGCTGAAGAGATTTTAATGAGTCTGCCCTGTTTGGCTGCTCTGCGTGTTCCTAACCTTTCAGTAATTTTTCTAGTCAATACTTCATACGTCTGCATGGCAACAAAGGATAGCTTCTCTTTCTCAGCCAGTTTCCTTTATTTTGTTCATTTGGACAAATTACACAATAGAAAATTAAAACTTCCATTTTCCAGGATTTTTTTTTTTTCACTCTTTAATACCAGTATATGACCATGCAGTTCTTTCCTAAGTCTGGGGAAGTCTTGAAGATATCAACTATTCCAGCAGAATGAAAACATAAATCATTACAAAAAGCAGCTTGCCAAGAGACTATTTTAATTCCTTTCTTTTTGTACTGGCACACAGAGAAACAAATTTTGTTGGAAGACATATGATAAGAAGGAATAAAGCTATAACTAGAAAGGCAAAGAGCAAGAAAAAAGTCTAAAGAAGAGTGAATGACTAAGACTCCTAATTTCATGTGTATTTAACCCCTAGTTATGCATAGCTGCATTATCCAGGTAGCAGGTTACCTGTGTGATGAATGCAAACAGCCCAAAGCTGCCAGGGCACACACAGCACTGTGAGAATGAGGCCAAAAGAGGCCTAGATATGATCTCAAAACAATGCACTTACCCAGTGTGGAACTGGATGGAATAAGTATCCCACAATTAAGCTACTTCCATGTAGTCAGTCGATGCATTTCTAAACTGAAACGGAGATGCAGCAGTTCTGCCTTTACTATTCACACATAAGGAAGAAATGTTTTGACATGTGATAATCAGTGGTAACTTCAACTGTAGTGACCTAGAAATAGTGGAGTTCAAGATGCTGAGAGGTGTGTGAGGAAGATGTGTGGCAGAGCACAGCCCCTGGACTTTAGGAGAGAAACTGGTTTATTCAGAGAATCAGTAGGCAGGATCCCATGGGAGGCAGCTCTGAAGCGCAAAGGAGCTCAGGAAAGCTGGCAGCAGGTCTTTAAGGACAAGCTCCTCCAATGATAAAAACAATCCCTCCCCGATACTCAGGAAAACAAGTACATCTATCAGGAGTCTGACTTGGTTAAACAGGGAACTTATGACAGCACTCCAGTGCAAAAAGACAGTAATACAGGAGGTAAAATCAGGGATAGATTGCAAAGAAGGAATCTAGAAACATTACTCAAGCACATAGGGATTGTCTTAGAATAAAAGCTCACCTACAATTGAAACAGGTCAGCAAGTCAAGGGCAATAAGAAGAGCTTCCACTGCGAAAGTAGCAGCAAAAGGCCAAACAAGGACATGTGGGATGGTTGCTGAGTGGGGCAAGTGATTTTGGGTACAGTTGGGCTGCATTCAAGGATCCTGAGAGCTGGGTGAAGTCAGAGCAAGACTCTGTCATCTTTAAAAGGAAAGTGAGGGAGACTTGAAAATGACTGGAGAAAAGCAACTGTTCCCCCACCTTCAGAAAAAACCCAGAGGAAGATCTGGGAGCCACAGACCAGTCATTCTAACTCAGTCCCTGGAAAAATCATGGAACAAGTCCTCTTGGAATACGTTTTTGGTGACAAAAAGGAGGTACCTGGGAACAATCAGCACAAATTGACCAACTGCAAATCATCTTGACCAATATGATTACTTTCTATGAAAAAATGACTAGATTTGCAGATGAGGGGGAAGGAGTGGATGGCATTCTCCTTGGCTTTAGCACAGCTTTCAACAGTTTCCCACAATCTTCTTGTTTCCTAAAGATTCTGGTCTGGGTGTGTGGCCAACCAGATGGCAAACAGCTGGTCAACAATGGGGCTGAGGGCAGAGATGATGACTTGTGCTCTACCTGAAGGCCAAAAACAAAGAGAGGAGTACTCCTGGGATTCATCCTCAGACATGTTCTATTCAATACCTCCATCAGTGACCGGAAGCATGGTCACACCAGGCTTGCAGATGACATCACTTGAGGACCAATCAGTGCCCTCGAGGGCAGGGCTCATATACAGAGAGACCGAGACAGGCTGGAGGGACTGGGCAACACAAAGCTTTCCATATTCAACAAATACGGAAATCTGCATTTGGGAAGGAGTGGGGGAATGACAGGCTGGGGAGCAGTTCTGCTGGAAAGGACCTGGGTCACTGCAACCTAAACACAGCCACCTAAACACCTTCCCGGGAGGCAAAAGTGCCCAGCAGCATCCCGGGTTGGACCAATACAGCACCATCAATAGGTCAAGGCGAGTGCGACAAAAACCGTGTTTTCACTGCAGGACAGGCAGGCACAGGGAGCGCAGCCTCCCTCCCCGGAGACCGTGAAGCCCCAGCTGCACACAGCCTTTAACAGCCTGCTCGCACCGGACAGCCCGGCCTCTGGGGCAAGCTGGAGGGAGGGACCTCGTACCTCCCTTCACGCCGAGGGCGGTGCATCCTCCTCGGCCCGCCCCGGAGGTGCCCCGCCGTGCCCCGGAAGGCGGCTGTGCGCAGGCGCGGCGGCCGCACGTGGTGCCGGCGGAGCCATGGCGGGGGGCCCGGAGCAGCTGGAGCGTGCCCAGGTACGGCGGGCGGCGGGGCGGGAGGGGACGGGCCGGGACGGGCCGAGAGCGGTCCCGGCTTTAACTGCGGCTGCGGCGGTGCCGTTGCAGGTGAAGAAGGCGGTGGAGGCCCTGCTGGCTTTCGCCAGAAGCAAGGCCAAGGGAAACGCGCTGCTCCTCAACGAGAGCGAGAACATCCAGCTGCTGGTGACGGTCTGGAAGGTCCCGGGGGTGGCACAGGTCATCAAAATGTAAGAAATTCACCTTCGGTCTCGTAGTTACCGGAGTGGCTCTTGTCCTTTGGCTCGGAAAAGAGCACTTGGCGGATTCTGAGCTGAAGGGGTTTGGCGGCCGCCGTGCCGGGAGCGGGAGCCGTCGGGCCGGAGCGCTGCCCTGCCCCGCACCGGGTGCCGCCGGTGCTCGGCTGTGTTCGCTTCCTTCGCACGGACAGCACTGGGGTTGGGGGGTGCCGGGCACAAGGTACGTGCCTTTCAGTCCTGAAGCTCAAGGAATCAACCTCGCCTTTGTCTTAACCCACCACCAAATCATTAGAAAGACTCCGGCTTCCTTCTTGTGGTACCCAAAACTGAATGACAAGTTTTCTTTTAAGGTGTCACAACACACTATATTGAGACAGTTTACATCCGTTTATCTGGGCCTCAGTACTATAAAGACTTGACTGTTGTCTGGATGCAGCCGTGGTGTAAAGAGAGGAGCATGGATGGTCGTCCTTCTCCCAGGACCTGCATGGTAGTAGCTCCTGGCAGGACAGATGGGTTCAGCGGTGTATCTGACTGGAGCCATGCTATATGATTGTTTAACTTTTACAACTCTGCGTGCTTTAAAAAGTAGGGGTTCCGCCAAGGACATTTAGTAGTTAACAGTGACCACAGTCTAGATACATAGCTCTCCTGTGGTGCTCGTTAAAGGGTAGTGATCTCTGCAGGCAGTGTAGACCTAGTTCTGGAAGAAGCATCCTCCTAATGTTTCCCTGTCCGTCTCATATTCTCATTGTAGACCGCTGCCCCATGGCATTCGACCAGAAACAGCTGAGGTTTGCCTCTTCACAAAGGATGAACCAAATCTATCAGCAGAACAGACTGAAAATCTGTACAGGAAACTTTTAATCCAGAATGGGATCAAAAGTATTAGCCAGGTAAGGGAGATATATGGTGGTGCAGCACAGTACTGACATTTCCTTCCTCTTGTACCAATGGAAAGGGAAAGTAGTTGTTTTCTGCTATTTAATATTCCAGTCTACATGGTTCTGAGCTAATGATCTCTAGTAAGATTTTTCTGGCTATTCAAACTGTAGTTTTTCTAAACTTCAAAATTTACTCAGAATAATTTCTTCAATTTGAAACAGGATCTCTGGCAATCAGATGGAACTGCTAGACAAACGCTCAATATTTAGTTTGAGTAAGCAACTGGAAAATCTCACAATGTAAAAGAATATTTGAGTTCTTTGCAGCTGGATTGGATTGTTTATGCTACTGGTAATAAAAATAGAAAATAATTTGACTGTTGTATTTAACCTTGATTTAGATATTACCATGTATTCAAGTTCTGTTTGGTGATTCACAGTTACCGTGCAGAAGGTCTATATTGTTTGATTCTTAAAACAAGAAGTACTGTTTCCTTTTGCTATGGATTGTCTTCAGCATTCTAAAATAACACACCATGATGGACTACCAGTTACTCAAGTTAATTCTGTGCAGTTCTCAGAAGTGTTCTAGGCTGTGTTTTCAGCAGTGGGGACTAAACTGTTCCTTGCATTGCAGGTCATCTCATATAAAACCCTCAAAAAAGAGTATAAGCTATTTGAAGCAAAGCGTCGCCTCCTGAACAGATTTGATCTCTTTCTGTCTGATGACCGAATTAGAAGGCTCTTGCCCTCACATCTGGGAAAACATTTTTATGAGAGGAAAAAGTAGGTCTTTAAATTCTGTGTATCCATTTTGCATTATCTTTTTTTAACACTGGATTATTCTTCATAAAGTTTTGGTTGGTTGGGGTTTTTTGGAGGGGGTTGGGTTTTGGTTTGGCTTGTTTGTTTTAGGGGTTTTTTTTGTAACTTTTTGTTTTAAATTCCCCTCCTTTCTTTTTTAGGGCACCTTTATCTGTAAACCTGAAAGCCAGAAATCTTGCTAAGGAACTACAAAAACATATCCAGGGGACTACACTCCCAGTTACCAACAAAGGGTGCTGTTAGTAAGTATGAGTAGACTAATACTTCGCTTGAAGGACGGTTGTACCTTAACTGTAGGAATTTTAATGAGTTATTTTTACTCCATTAATATGTGAATAAAAGAGATTAAGGGTCAGCATTCCAGATATGGGCCGTTTTGAACCTTAACCCATATGAAGAAATCAGTAGTTCTACTTATTAAGAAGTTTTACTTTTCATCTCTTTTTCCTTATACGTAAGGAATTTCTAGGCAACTGTCGCTGTCAAGCAGCACATACAATCGCAGGAAAATATTTCTGTTAAATTAGGTAAAAATAATTCCAAAATATTCTGTTCTTGTAAAACTTTTTTTCATTTATTGTGTATCTAAAATTTATCTCAATTGGTAATAGGCTTAGTAATATAAGGCAGAAGTTGCATATCCAAATATGGAAAGATTAATACAGGTAAATCTATTCTGACTGTTATTACAGAAGACTTCTGCAATAGCCAGCCATCCTATATGAAAGTAAAGATAATTGCGGATAAGTGGGCTTTTTTTTTCATTTCTGGGTACGCCTAAGAACAAGTAAGTTGACACATGTTTATTTGCCCACATATAAATATTACTCTTTTGTTCTTTCAGTACAGCACGTGTAGGTCACACTGGAATGAAAGCTGATGAGATAATAGATAATATCATGGCAGCAGCTGAGGTGATTGCTAAGAAGTTACCAAAGGTACTGCTGATTGACTGTGTTAAAGCTGAGCCAGTTCATAATTCAGCCTTGTTATTTTTACATAACGTACCATTTTTGTTGTTGCAGAATTGGAAAAATGTAAAAATTCTTCACCTCAAAACACTTAAATCAGTTGCACTTCCAATTTTTACTGCAAATATCTCCAACTTGGATGAGCTTGACAGCCAGCCATCTCTCAAAAAAAAGGAAGTAAAAAAGCAAGTAAAGGTAAAAAAACCAGAATTCTTCAAACTTTCCATAAAACCAAATTAGAATGACTAGTTCTTTGCCTTCCTTTTAGGTGCTATAGTATTCGATGTGCTGGGTAAAAATGTTTTAGTAGTTGATCCCAGGCATTTATTGCTACGAATGGGTTAGGCTCTCCTGACTGAGCACTTCAAATAATAATTCTAACAAAATCTTGGAAACTCCGTGATAGGTTGTAAAGCAAACTGGAAATAAGTTAAGCATTTCTAGTCCTAAACTGTAGACAGCTGAGATTCATTCTTAAAACACTTGTTTGTATTGTTTATTCACATTTGCCTTCTGAAAATACACTCATTAACATATACAGATACAGACATAAAACATTATTTATTTGCTGCTCAGTGGCATCTGAATAATTCACAAGTTCATATACTTGTATATACAAGGGGAGGGTCACCTATTTTTTTAAGAAATAGAAAAATATTAGCTATTCCTTTGTACTGACTTCTGCTTGTTTTGTGTAAAATATATTTGGAGCATATATATTCAACTTAAAGACTGTATCTGGACATTATTATTGTTTCTTATGAGCTGTTTATTATAAACTTCTGAAAGTAAAGCATTTTTTATATTTTACATACGGTTGACCAGTCCAGGTGTATTAAACAACAATACTTAAATTAATGTTGCTAGACTCTCTTATTTTTCACCATATTGAAGCAGTTATTATACATTTAGAACTGTTATAGGGGTTTGTCTGAGATGTACTTCCAATTAATTCTAGAAGGAAAAGAAGAAGAAGAAACCGAAGAAGTCAGCTAAAAAAATGAATTCAAGTCAAGTCACTTCAACAACTGAAATTGATATGGCTGCTGCTACCAAGGAGCTTGCAATAAAAGAAAAGGTAGAAGGAGTCCAAGAACCAGGTGATCATGATGATGATGATGAAGAAATTCCACAACTGGTGCCTATGCAAACAACCATCTTAGCTGAGCTGGAGGTAATTGTTGAATAATACTGAAAAGCTCACATTTTAGTTAAAATTTGAGATTTTGAACTGTTTAAATTGTTCATTGCTCCTTAGGGAAGAGTGTGTGTTAACACACTTCAAGTGAACTGGATTTTTTTTTTTAATATGTCATGAAACCAACAGTTGATTGGTGGGGGGGTGCCTTGGGGAGATTGATTGTTTGTTTGTTTGTTCTTTTATTTTGAGGCTTTTCTTATTTCTTAGTTGACCCCTCTTACAGACAGGGGAAGCCAGTGGTTATTGTCCTTTTATGTATTTTTCTGAATAGCAGCAATTTTACCTGGGTCGAGTAACAAGCCTGAAGTCAGACAAAAGGGTAAATGATTGAGAAACAGCTTTTAATACTTAATCAAGTGAATCATCAAATTTTTAATTAAAAAAAAAAGTTTTAAATTAAATTTTAATGTATAATTTCCTGCCTGGAATGCAAAACTTAAGGAAAAACAAGTAGTGTTCTCTAGGATAGCAATATACAACATTAACAATCATATTTGGATGAGTAAAACAATAACACTTATAAATTACACTGCATTCATGATTGGTGCATATCCTTAAACTCTTAATGATGCACTTTTGACCAAACTGAAGCTATCAGAAAAACTCGTAAAAGTTGTTTCAAGCTGCTCTTCTGCAACAGATCTGGATTAGCTCGTGATGTGTTTGCCAGAGACCTGTTTCCAGAGGCCTGTGATAGATACAGTTAGAGTTGTGTTGTATGAATTGTTCTGATGACAGCAGCTTTCTTTCATGAGGGCCGTTTGCGAATATGTGATGAATTCTAGGGAATAACAGGCCTAGTGCCCAGGTAGGAGTGCAGTCAGTTTGTGTATCTACAGCTGGACTTCAAATAGAGCTGATCTCTATTCTATCTATTAAAGCCTGGAAACATGGCAAGAAAAGGACTGTGGTTTAAAGCTCTGCCAGCAGAGGTCAGTGACTTCACTGGCCAGGAGGATCCTTGCATTTGTTATGTCTATTTACTTTATTACTGCTTTGTTATTTTTCATTATTTAGTTCTGTGTTTAATCTTCTGCTTCCAGACTGAAATGAGAACAGATTATTTGGGCTAAGGCAGAATTCAATCAATAGAAAACATTTGTCATTTATAATGGTTTTCATTGATTATTATTCTTGACAAACAGTAGAGATGTTTCTTAGGTGGAAGGGTAATTTTTTTGTGTGTCTTAAATACAGAAAATGGTAGCACGTCCAGAAAAAGGTGACAACCTGGGCAAGAAAACTAAAACACCCCGCGGTAAGAGAAAGAAACAACCTCTAGCTCTGGAGACTCCAAAACCAAAAGTTACAGAAGAGCTTGCGGACATGCAGACATCACCGAAACAGAAAAAAGCCAAGCAGCTAAGCATGCCAAAGGAAGCAATAAAAGAAAAAGAGATGAGAAAGACTCCCAAAAAGCCTGAAGCAAAGTCTTTTGCAACACCTAAAGCTGGCAAATCAATACAGTCAGCCAAGAAGTCTTCAAAAACACCAAAGCAAGCACCCAAGAAAGTACGCAAGCCGCAGTCAGCGTGAATGTTGTAACGCGTTTTATGTAGTCATTCAGTGGTGTCTTTTTAGTAAACAAATATACTGATGAAGTAAAATACCTTCTTAAGAAAATCTGATCCCAAAAGATTTTTTCAGAGACCTGATTTATTTGTGTTTCCTTCTAACTGATGAGCTGGAACAAATTAAACTCTCAATCTTAATAGGCTCTATTTCTTACCCTTTATCTCTTCCTGACCCAAACTAAAAGCACTCAAATTTTTTTAAGTGTCAAAGGGCACGGAGGGCGCTACGCCAGAAGAGAAGCTGAGAAATGTTGCATCTTCCTAAAGCATACCTTAATACTGGAACAGGCAAGGGCTGAAGCAAGAAGCATGCATACCAAGAGCAGCAATCTATTTAACATGTGATTATAATGTGAAATAGCTGCTACCGATTTTTCTTAAAATGTTCAATATAATGAAAACAGGCTGACAGCTATTGATCCTATTCCAGATATTTAATTAAGCCTGATAACAAGCCAAACTTAATGTATGTTTTAGCTATTTTTACCTAGGGCATTTGTGTGTTTAAAAAAAAAAAAAAAAGAAGAAAAAGCATGTACTTTTTTATTCATTGTATGCTTTGACCATTTATACTTTATGACGTCAAGCAAAATCTTCTTACCTTCACTTTTGGGCTTTATTTCTTCTGCTGGAACAATTGAGGGTATTGCTGCATGCTGGTCACAATAATATTGTCTCTTCCATCTGAAAAACACCAAAGCCTGTATGAATTTCAGGTGTGCCAGTAGGTTAACCGGTCCCATAAAAGCATAAAAAATATACACAGCAGAACTGAAAGTTTATATGTTTGAAATTTTACACAATAACCAAATGGTTGCTCTCTGTATGATTACTTCACGTCCTTCTCACCATGAGAATACAAGGCAGATTTGTGATAAAAAGTCCTAGTGGTAAAAAATTTTTTTGCAGTGTTTTACTCAAATCTGGATAGGAAAAAGTCGTAAGAGACAAGAACATTTAATCAAACAGTATGTAACCAGTTTAATTTGCAGAGTTCAAAAAAACCCATCCCGTCTCCTATTTAGGACATCAGTAGATTTGCTACTTAGAAAGTGGGTTCCAAATAAAAAGTGGTAAAAGAAACGCTAAAGAATATGAGAAGATTCTGGTTGATCCATGGTGTCACCTTTCTGTAACCCATGACCTCTTGTTCTAGTACCATAAATATTTTTTAATGAAGAAACAAAACAATCAGAGCCAAAAAAGCAAGTGTGAATCTATGATCCCCATTAGATTCATACTAACAAAAAGATTCAGTCTTGTCCAAAAGCATCACTTCCTAGTCTGGGCTGCAAAATACTATTTCGCTTTTGTAATAGAGAAGTAAGAGGATAGGTATAGAACTCTCCTCCTTTCTGGAAATGTGCTTTTATATTTAATCATTCATGTTAAAAATGTTTCTTAATTTGTAGATGTGCAGAAAATTATTAAATGAAGATCATTAACTTCTGTATGAGTAATTGCTAGTGAACTGTACTAGCTTGTAGGTGCTGGAAAATCACATCCTTCACACTGAAAATATTAACAAGTACCACCTTGAAATTCTGCAGCACCTCAAGCCAATCTGTGTTGGGACTGCAGTAGTTAGTCTTGCCTTTCCTTTGATACCAGCACCGGAGTTCGTACAGCCAGGTAAGACAGGTAAAGCATTCAATTGACACAGCTACAAACTAACATTGGGGGAAAAGTGTACATACGTATATATACATATAGTATATAGTAGAATTTGTTCCTTTTATGTTGCTTACTATCTGGGATTCTGACAGTTAAATAAGATGTAAAACTGCTGATGTGATTTTTATTGTCCCTAGAAGTAATGTATTCTTTCATTAAAATATATATATATATTTAGAATTCAGAAAATCAGTGAGTAACAATTTGATGTAGCTATCGGAGATCTTCACTTGGAGACATTTGCAGTAGTCGCCCTTGCTCAGAAGCAAGAAGTTACCATTGTTGCAGGGAGGTAATATTTTTCAGCTGACTGTATGTATTGAACGATGGAGTTAAATTTGTTATGTTTATTCAGGAAACTATTTCTTAGTAATATTTTTCTTGCTTAAGAGCCCCAGAAAAACCTGTCACTTTGCTAATCAAGAAAGGAGGAAATATAAAAAACTAACCTTAATTCAAGTTGGAACTGTGCCTATTGCTGATGCATTGCAGAATCAAATCAGGTGTGAGACACAAATGTTTCCAATTAACTAATTTCAACCAGCAAGCTCTAAGCACCAAATCACCACTTCACTTCCTTAGCACAAATGCTCTTGTAACAAAGATAACTGAACTTTCTGCACTGGCAGAAGCAGCTAAGATGGAAAACATCTCCTTGAGGGCTGAGCTGGTTTAGCTCTCCAAGGCACATGGGTGAGTATTAAGTTCAGTCTCGCGTGAATGGCTGGTGTGCAATAGTAGCATCTGAGCCTTTGTAAGGACAACCATCAGGAGACTAAAGCAAATCTGGTATGTTTATGTATAAATTCTTGGAGACCAACCATTTTTATTTCTGTGATATTTATTCCGACTGACTTTAGAAATAGAAGGTGAAAGGTTTAATAGACCTAACCTCTTGAAACATCTCAAGAAATAACAAACAGTGCTTTCTTTACATGGCTTATGTATCCTTGCATTGTGGAGACTGGGTAATAACTATTTTTTTTTGTGTATCATTAATGTGTGCGAGTTCATGTCCTTTTTAGCAGTACTGAAAGTACAGCAGCTGTATGCAGGCTAAAAGGGAAGAGGAAGTTGGTAACTTCCAAAATATCAACATTCTCATTTTAAAAAAGGGTGTTCTGTTTTATTATTAAAATTTGCTGCAAGAGTTACACCTAAACTCTTAGTTAGATTAAGGACAGGCTTCTGCAAGGAGTCTTTGCTTTTATTTGAAAGGTTTAAAATAAGGATACAACTGAAATATTTTCTTTAGTAGCACACAGTGTGGTGGTTTTGACTAGAATTTATTCTATATCGCTCATTTGTTCTCTGTGTTTTTATTAAAGCGGGAACTGATGTTCCTCACAAATATAAACTCAAGTCAGGAAGCAAGTCTTTCAAAAGACTGCAGTAAGTATTAGAAACTAAAATTACTGTGAAACAACTCGGTGCAGCTACCTTGTAACTTATTACTCAACTGAAGCCAAAGTGCTTTGTTTTCCTCCCCAAAAAAGCTTGCTGAACTATCCTTTTTGCAAAAGAGGAAAAACTTAAAAACTGCCTTAACTTCTACTGTGATTTATATGGCTGGGTGCTTTTTTTTTTTTTTTTAATCAAATGGAGATATATCCAATGTGTTAGTAACTTCAGCAGTGTTATGTTTTGAACAATATTGAGCTCTTGCTGAAAAAATTAATTTCCATGGACAGATAAATAAATAAAAATATCCTCTATCTAGAAAAAAACCATGGGCTAATTTATGCCTGTAAGTTAGCCTGTAAGCCTTCTGCCATGCTTATAGAAATCACTGTATTTGTGCAGGTTTGGTAGGATGAGGGTGATAATGTAACTTACACTTTCAGATTAGCCCTTAAATTCAGCATTATTGGGAAGAATAACAGCTAATAATAAAGCAAGTATCTGAATATTATCAAAGCAAAGTCTTGGCAGGAGGAATGCAGAGAAGATAACCTTGTTCACAAACTGATTTTGTAGGAGTTAATTACATCTTATGCCCTAGGGTGAGGTAAGTTTGGTGCACACAGTAAGAACACCACAGGGCTAGAACTATGACTTAAATAGCTCTTTTTCCAAAGAAACCGAGTTAAGACTATTAATACTGATTTCTGTTTAAAATTCCTTCGGTATTTGTTATTCTGTTGTAATTAGATCTGCCTTCTCACTCTAACAATCTTCAGATTAGGCAAAATGGTCACGATTATTTCTTTTAGGGTTGTATATGATTATTAGAATTCCTACTGCCATCTGGATAAGCATGAAATTAGCTTGACTTCTAAGAGCTATTCTGATTCTAATGGAATAAACCCCTGTAGACTAAGGTACATGAACTCACTCAAACTTGGATAACTGATACATTAACATCTTTATCTTACACTTTTGAGAGGGACAGAAGTTAGAAGGTTATTTAACACCATAATGTGAGGCAGAAATACAATCATAGATGTTTTACTGAAGCTAAGTTTAGACTTTAAAATCCAAAAGATACTTGAAAATAATCAAGAAGAATAGCAGTATAGACTTTTTGGTACCATCATTCTTCTCAAGACAGAAGTGGTATTATGTCTCAAAGTAAAACATTTTATTGCTGAAGTACATAAAACTATTTTAACTTCTTTCTTTTTAAGAGGATTTCAGCTTGTCATTTCCCAAGGATGTCTTTTTATGGAATAATGTCAGTAACACAGGCAGTCACTAAAGAAGAAGTGGCTTTACCTAGTCTTGATTCTCAGTGTTCAGCAGGAGCAACGATAAGTGAGCCAAGTGTGATGATAGGAATTGAGTCTGCAGTCTTACAGTACACCAATAGCACTCATTGTCATTGGAGGAATAGTCTTCCTCAGTGGCATAGTTCTTGGCACACTGTACTTCCACAAACATGTGGAAGCTGCATATGCTCTTAGGCCTGTCGGACTTGCCCTTGGCTTGATATTTCTAGTTACTGGAAGTGTGGCTTACCCATCATTAAACAAACTGTTAGATATGAGAGCCTCATGAGAGCATCTGCAAGAGAGCCTACAGCTGAATATAGTTTTTGTACTTGAGGACTTAAGAGTGTTAAAAGATAAGTACCAGGTCATTAATTGACACAAGAGTGAACTGAAATATATATCTTGCCTATTACGTTAAAGTAATCTATTTGCAGATGCACATTACAACAGCCCTGCAAACCTCTGCTGCCTAATAATGGCTGCCTCCTCTTGCAAGTGTGGAGGTCTGCAACAGGTACGTGCATCTCAAGACCGTCTTTTTTTGAAGTGCCTCCCTTCTAGGGTGTCTGAGCAAATGCAGGCAGAGGCCTCACCCCCTTCACAAGGTGACACTGCACCAACTGGAAACACTTAACAAGTCCAGCTCTGTCTGCCTCATGCTCACCTGCACAAGGAAAGGGCAGCGACCACTCCTTGTATGGGATGCCTTGGCTCCAAAATGCCGACAGCCACCACAGGCTACTCTTCAGCACCTGCTCCTGCTCTCCTCTCACGAAGGGGAGAAGCACCGGCTGTGCCAGCCGCCTCGACGAGGCGGGGGCAGGAGGAGGGTGCCTATCGGGGGGCGCCGCTGGCGGGGAAAGGCCAGCGGTAGGAACCGGGCCTCGGCGAAAAGGAGCAGCCAAAGAAAAGCCCTGATGGCGGCGGCCTTCCCGCCTTCCACCTCAGCGGCCGCTGGGGCGTGGCCCCGCGCGCAGGTGCGAGCGGCGGGGCGTGGCCCGGACGTCCCCCTCAGGTGCGGCCCCGCCCTCCGGCCGGGCCCCGCCTTCCCCTCAGGTGCGGGCGGCCCGAGGCGGCGGCGCTGCTTCCCCCCCCGGCCCGCGATGGCGGCCCCTGGCGGGCTGGGCCGCTGTGTGGTCGCCTTCTGGCTGGCGCTGGCCTTCGACGCGCTGGGTCTGGCGGTGCTGCTGGCCGGCGTGTTCGCCGACGTCTTCTTCTCCGACCTGCTCATCTACGCGGGCGGCATCGGCATCTTCCTCAGCCTCATCTGGTGGGTGTTCTGGTACGCCGGCAACCTGGAGGTGCCGCCGGAGGAGCTACGCGACGACGTGGGGCTGGCGCTGCCCAAGGGTGGCGGGGACAGCCTGCTGCGGGGGCTGGTGCACGGCCTCAGCCTCCGCCTCTCCTCCGCCTTCGCTCCCGCATCGCGATCCCGCGCCGCCGCCGCCGACCTGGAGCTGCAGCGCCCCCGGGGCCCGCGGGGCCGCCCCGCCGACTCCGGCAGGTGAGAGCCAGGGAGACCGGTCCCGGGGCGCGCACTGCGCCGGGCCTCCAGGGACAGGGATCGGTGGAAGGGAAATTGGGGGCGGGAGGGGGAACCTTAAGGTTGTCGGGAACTTGAGAAAACTCTCTGAACTGAGAGTCAGTTAAAAAACTTACGTTAAACCACTTGCTCACAGCTGACAGTTTAAAAAAAAAAAAAAAAAAAAAAAGTTGTGGGGAATCTTTCTCAACTTAGGCAATAACAGAAATCAAGTGAGAGAGATGGCGCAAATTTGATCAGGCAGGGCAGATACTTCCTGTAGCCATCTCAGAATGGAAAAGGCCAGCTGGCATCCAGCACGCCTGAGCGTGATGGAGTTGGCATGCAGAGCCTACTGCAAGTGTAGAAGCCCTGTGGTCCTGAACTGGTCCTGACAGTAACTCTAAACATCACCAGAAGTTAAGTGTAGGGTAATGAAATAGCCATTAACCACTACCCACATGGGCCCTTGTGAGGGGAAGCTCCCTCTTTAGCAACATGAAATGCTTCTTTCTTCGAGAACAGCAATAAAAAAAGTGAAATGCTGACTTGTATTCAGCTTAGGAGCAGAGTGGTAGTTACTAGTTTGGAACTCGTATATGCAATCGATAGCTAAACAACTTGTCTTGAACCTCAGTCATCTGAAAAAGATGTGCTACTATCCGGCGTGCAAAGAAAGTGTCCATGTCCAGCTTTGAAACATCGTTGAAGGTCATCAAGCCTTTCAAAGTATCCCCACTGTGTTCATTAATATGCCATGTTTATTCAGGAAGTCAAGCTTTCACTTCTGTATGTAAAATCCTTTTCTGAAGGAACTGTAAAAACAATTTTCTGCTGTCTGAACTGCTTGAGAGTTCTGAACATCTTGCAGTTCTGATTCACTGTGTACAAGGTCAGCTTTTTCTGCTGCTCCTTGAAACTAAATCTTGAAGCTACTCTTGACAATTTTCACATGAACTTTGTTGTAAACCGTCTTCCCTGAAAGCCACAGAATTTTCTTCAGAGGAAGTTCTAACAGTAGGGACATAGAATATAGATAACTATTGCTTAGTAGAAAACCTGTCGGAGGTGGAAAAGAACAGCCGCAATAGAACTTTAAAAGATTTGTTACTGTTATTTAGTTTATTATTAACTATATCTGCAATTAGAAAATGGGCTGTTGAAAATGAGTCCTCCTCTTTTTAGACATTTTTTTCTTAAATAGAATTGACAGAGTTCAATATTTACAGGGAAGAAATTATCTTTGTAAATGACTATGCCATAATCTTTAGATGAAAGAGGTTAGGCAATTATAGGTATTGAGTTCAGTAAATAATGTGTCATCTCTGTAGATGGGTCCTACTTTAAATATGTGTACATAGATGTGTATTTTGTTGTAATGGACTTCTGGTAGGGAAAGTTATCCATTATTTTTAAATATTTCAAGTCTTGTTACTGATTTTAATTAAAAATGATCTATGGTTTATTATTTCCTGTAGAGACTGATATATAGAGTGCTTTATTACAAGTTCTCCCTAGTAAACAGTAGCTTCTAATGTGACAGTAAACGAACTTTTGTACAATGGCATTAGTAAGTGTAATTTAGAAGAAACCAAAACAGAGGGAGTGTATACATTGTAATTGTTACACATTGTAACATAAACTTTATGATTTTAACTTTCAAGGTAGAATAAAGGGTAGCAAATTGTTGCACCTCCAGAGATAATTCGTTGTTTCCTTTTGAAGTAAGTTTGTCTGAAGTACTGTATATCTTCTTGTAAAACAACTGTCTGAATCAGATCATCCCTTACTGATAGACAAAATCCTCTCCCCAGCTGGAAATACTTATGAACTTAGCCAAACGGGTTAAACGTGTTTGGGCAGATATTGTCAAGAGAGAGGAAGGGAAAAAAAACTACCACGAAGAGAAAAAAAAAAAAAAAAGGTCACACCAGCCAAGAAACCCAACACCATACTGGCCATTAGAAAAGCTTTCTGAGCCATTAACTCTAAAATATTCTAGACACTTATACAGCCACAAGTGGTACGGAAAAGATACATAGGGAATGGCTTTCCCAAGACAAGGCAGGAACCAATGAGTTGTTGTGTGCTATGTAGCTGAAGTATGGGATTATTTGACATGGGACAGTGCAACAGATAAAAATTTACTGATTCAAAAAGCCAGAGGAAACAACAGGAGAGATGGAAAGATATATTTGGTTCTGGAAGACCTGAGGCAGTAAGTAGCAACTGAGATAATATCCTGAGGAGGCATTACTTGCATGCTGTATTTTTATGCCTATATTGAGACATCCACACTTGGTCACCATTGGAGATGGGCTGTTGACTTGATGGGTCTTTCATTTGAGTCCCAGATGGCTGTTAAACATGAGGAAAAATAGTTTTAAGACTTACTTCAAATGACAGTTTAGAGTTTTATATGACTATTTGTTCTAAAACTTGTTTGGAGTAACCTTTTCTTAATGTATTATCTTCAGGATCTGTTGAAGACATGACTATTGAAGATACTGCCTCTAAAAGTGGGGGAAGTGCTGCAAATTATCGAAAGAGAATTCCCTACTCAATGCAATAGGATTCTCTCATTATGGAATGATCACTGCAACCATTGTGGACTCTGTATAAAATGGACACATAGAGCCATATCTCTGCCAAATGCACCTACTTCAGTGTTGGACCGGAAAGGTTTTTGTGGTTTTTTTTCACCATTTCAAAACATAAACTAGATCTCTTAAGAAGTGAGAACTAAAAAAGAAACAAACCTGATTCACAGAAAACTCACTGCAGCATCTAATATGGATTTTTCTAAATTTTTATTTTTAATAACCTGGGAATGTTTAGATAAAAAGCTCTTGCACGATGAAAAGCTCTTGCACTGTTTTACCAAGGTCTGGAAGTTAAACTTACTGTGAATTTTTAAGATGCCAGTGCAATACTTTTGTTTGTAAGGGTGCTTTTAAAATATCTATTGTAAACTACTGATGCAAGGTTGCGAATGTAGTAGAAGTTGTTTATAGTGTAAATACCCAATTTACAGTGACTGTTATAAATTTTCATCATTTTTTTATATTGCAAATGATGTAGTATGATGACTCTAAGAAAGAGGCATTCTTAGTCCAGTGATGTTGGGAATTATTTTCTTAATGCTGAAGCATTGGTGGAGGGTGGGGACACCACCAAAAAAAAAACCCCTGTTGATTAACAAATACTCTGATATTTTATAAAATATTTAAAAAAAATACATTTAGATGTAACTGAAAAGTAGCACCTGGGAAAAGATTTATATTAAAATTAATGATACCTAAAGTTATTGTGTGGAGAAATTCTTTGTGATTTCCTGTTTTTGAACCGATGCTAGGAGTTTGAGCCCACCATTAGCAAATATGGGTAGGTCTTAAAATTCTGATGTACAGCTGTTTTTATGCCACACCTTATGGAATGCTAGAGGTGGATTTAAGGAAAATGTTTACTAAGAATACTGTGGCTGTACTTCCTTGTGAACTCTTGAAATGTATTTGTAACGTTCTCTTGTAAGCTACAGGAATAACTTCTTACTTTTCTATGCATATTCTAATTTAATATGTTTTCTGAATACTCTCAGTTTTTCATCAAGGTTAGTCGAACGCTAAACTTGAAGGTCTGTAAAGTAATTTCTTCTTCACTGCAGTTTTTAGGAGGTGTGTACAATTGTTCCTTCTTCTAGAGGAACTGCAATGTGACACCACCGTGTTGTTACAATGGTCTGAGAAGAGAAAAAAAAAAAGCCAAACAAACTCCTCCCTTGAAACCTAGAGATCACTGTTTCAGTGTCATTTGCAAGAATCTTTTTTGTTTCATTGGTCTGAACTTGCTTTTTCTGATTCTCCATTGTTTCACTTGTAAAGTGAATTATGAAATGTAATGTTTAATAAGTGGAATGATTAGTAGCTGCTGTAAATTAGGCAAAAACTTTTGTGTGCAGCCATTCACAAACTTAGTCTGGTGGAAATTTTGTTCTGAGCTGGTGTTGCAATCATAATTACTGGAGTGATTTGAGCAGGGCTTTGCATTCAGTGTAGATGACAGTGTGATTGATTTAACTCCAGTATCAATGCTTAACAGTTGTTGCACACGATGGGAGCTAGAATGTTGTTGGTTGTTGCAACTTCACTCAAAAATTGCATGGGATTCAGATGTTCACAATTATGACCAGTATGTATGTTTCAAAAATTAAATATAGGAGCAGTAAAGGAGGACAATAAGTACAGAGAAGCACTAAAATGTTACAAGTACGGTGTGTCTAAAGGGGGAGATGAAAAGCACTTACCGTGGGGCAACAATAGCCACTGTACGCTTTGGTCCTTTGCTTTGGAAAACGTAAACCAGTTACCGTTCCATGCCGTCTGTTTGCCTTCTAAATGAGGAAGGCTAGTACCAAATAGAGACTGGCCACTGAATTATTGGCAGTTAAACATTAACAAACATTTAACACTATTTTGGTCTCCTGGTACCCTTATCAGTGGTAGCTCAGTGCAGCGCAAAGTCCATCCAAAGAGCTTTTGCCCCGGTGCTGGGAAGGAAGCGCCGGCAGAGGGTCAGGCCAGCGTGCGGCCGAGGGAGCGCGGGGTTTGCATCTAACCCTGGGATTCCTTTAGGACTAACAGGACAGTCCTATGCGTGTTGTTTGAAAACACAGCCAAAATTGCAAAGAACCACGCTCTGGTTATAGGAGCGTGTTTATACAAGAGGTTTTTTTGTAGCTGATTCGGCCTTGCTTGAACCTGTGCCCTTTATCCCACTAAAGGAAAAAAGCCAAACCCCAAACTTGTAGCTGTGTAAAAGGACCAAATGCTCGTTGTTAGATGCTTTAGATGCGGGCTGTATCTAAAGACAGTTCTAACGCGGTATATACGGTTTACTTTTCTTAAGTGGTTACATCTCCTCCAGGAAGAAAATAAATTACGAGTAAATTCTCCAAAAATCTGTTCGTCTTGACTCCTGGGGGCGGGAGAGGGGTACTGAGGTGGTGCCGAGGGCTGGGGCCACATCAGGCCGTGTGCCGCCGGGACCAGCGTGCGGGAGCTGGAGGCGGGAGCGTTATGTGCTCGACTGAAAAAAAAAAAAAAAAAAAAAAAGGTGGGGGAAATCGATGTTTCCATTTATACCTACCCGGCTTGCTCTAAAAGTCATCGAAGGCTTTTACGCATTTAGTGTTTAGTTCCTTTGGAATTACACGATCTCCAAGCTGCTACACCTTTTAATGCAGCCGCTTGGCGTGTGTTTCAAATAACCCCCAAACCACCGGTACCACCGGTACTGGGAGCGGACGCGCCTCTCTCCGCCTCCCTCGGTCCTCCTGCACTACCGACTGCGGG